>CM040123.1:416797033-417397033 GCA_022559845.1 Amorphophallus konjac
TACAGATATCACTGGATATGGAAATCCTATCTCTTCAAAAACTCCAGCACTTTTTGCCTTAAGAATCTCATTTGCGACGTCTGAGGCAGGAGTCAGTGATCTATACCATTCTTCTGTATAGCATCCCACTAATGGAGAAGCATAAGCAACTTCAAAAACAGCCAGAGCAACATTAGGATTCTCTTGACTTTTTTCTATGCTCTGGATTCGAACTCTGCTAGCATTGTGGCAGGAACCGGGAGACTTTGCTTCACATCTTTCGTCATGAGCTATAAGGAGTAACTGGTTTATTCCTGATTCAACTCTCTCCGGTTGGATTCCATCATCTGGCCACTCATCAACTTCCATTGAAAGTTGCACAAAATAAGGAGGAGTTTCAGATCCTTTTGTTAATGATTGCCAATACCTAGACAAATTCCTCATTACCATTCTTGTCATATTCACTATCGGTGAAAAGAGATGGTTGATCTTGTCTTTCCAGTTAACACCTGCAGTAACAACTTCTGTGTATGGATATCTTCCTTTAAAAAATTTCAATTCAGTTACTGATGCCCATTCTCCATTCTTTGCAGTTATTGACCTCTGTAGTAATGTAAATACATACACCAGAAAAAGAGGTAAGGTGCTCATAACAAATGATGCCATTATTTTATTTCCAAGAAACCCCAGCTTCTGCAGTATCTTTTGATGTATATAAAAGGCACAGTGCTGAATGGCTATCTGACAACAGTACTGAAGCAAGATGTAAACTTCAGTGTAGACTAGCATGATGAACCAGAACGAATAACTAGGACCAGAGTTCACACAGAGAGCATACAGGAAAACTGCTGCAAGGTAGACCATGGACAACAAGCTAAAATTCCAAAGGAAAACAAGAACAAAGCAACAATAACACACAATGTCATTATTGGAACGCATTTGTGCCCACATGAAACGATAGAGCTTTCCAACTTGCAGGCTAGTTGCGGGTGTCACTCCTGTGCATGAACGGATAGATGATGTTCGATCAATATTCCCGTATCCTGCATGGATCTGACTCTCGACTTCATCATATAACCCATCTTCTGTAGGCGAATGCCCAGATGATTCTGACTCCTCCGGTTCTATGTTCAAGAAACTCACAATGTTTGTAACTGCCTGGTTTCCCAGGGATTGAACTTGAGACACACCATCTCCAATTAACTGCACAGCAGAAATTAATGGATTTTCCTTGCCCTTGCCTTTTTCATATTTTCTATTTCCATCAGGATCCACATGGTCATCCCTTTCTCTATGTTCAGTAATCTCACAAAGAGAGTCAACTTGACACTTCATAAATCTCAGTGATGATGGGCTTTCGCTTTTTCTCTTGATCGGGGAATTCTGTAACTCCAGTGTTTCCTGGGGTATGGAGTTATTCCTGTGTATCTCAAGAATACTGAGGTCCAGAGGTGACAATAGTTCTGCACTTTTGTTTGTGTCCTGTTTGTGGGATATTTCATCGTCATATGGTACCCTATTCTCACTGTCAATATTTAAAGAAGAGTTTCTTCTCTGCCGGAGTCCTTCACTTCCAGGAGTAATGTTACCAAAGTTTGAAGCAGAATTCATGTTATGAAGTTGTATTTGCAAATTAAGCATCTCAGCTTTCATTTTCTCCACTTGTAAGTTGCGTTGGTGTTTTAGCTCTTCAGCTTTACGAATATGCTGCAATTGTGCAGTTTTCCAGGCAGCTTTTTTTTCTTGTTCACGCACTATAGCACCAATTTGTTCAGCCTCAAGATATCTTGAGATATGACAATATTCTCTGGAGCAAAATATGTATGACTGAATTGATACTAATAAGAAAATGATTATTTCAACCAGTGCAGATCGTGACGTAATACGGAACCCATAGTCATACTTATAGAATCCAATTACCTCATATGCACATCCAATCATCTTATATTCTTCAGATTTATAACCAAAATATGGAGACTGGTAGGCCAGAGAAAGAACTATCACTGTGAAGTTATACATGCGCAAGTATCTAAAAATTTTGTTCTTTTTCTTCAGAATCTCAAGCCTCTTAGGGAAGAAAAATAGTGCAAAAGAAAGGTAGCCAAAATGCAGAATGTCATACTCCAGAGTTCCAGTAATTAGAATTAATGCAAGTACAATATCCAGCAAATGGCAATAAGAGTATAGTCTTAGATAATCAAGACTAGTCCACATGCTTTTTGTCTCAAAAGAGAGATCCCTCCAAACTAAAGAAGCTTTTCGTTGCGATATCATTTGGCGATATGTCTGAGATGATGAAAGACTGGCTAAATGATCTGAACGGAGTTTGAAAGAAGAGAGTATGAAAACCAAGTAATAGCTTACAAGCATCCGTGAGTCATCAACGGTCAAACCTGCATACAATGAAAGGAAAAAGATCACTTAGCCAAGTAGGCTGACTCATTATCATGTCTGATTGATTGGCAAAGAGCACCCAAAAAATCCACAAATATTTGAGTGAAAATTTTGATTGTCAATACAGCATTGAAGAGAAGTACCCAGCCAGCACTTATTGCAGTAGTCGAAGTGAAGTGCTGAACCACTCCAACAATCATGGCAGTGAATTTTTGTCTCAGTGGGTGGACCAATCCAAGGCATCAGATCTTTCCACATAGCAAAGTACTCAATGACTAGAATAGATGCAAATGAGCATACAAATATGGGCCATAACTTACGAATAACTTCTCTCTTCAGAAGAATGCATGTTGCAAGTAATACAACATAAAACATGGAAACCACATTTAGCACAGCAAAGCTTGCAAGAAGTAAAGCAATCATGCTAATCTCAAGGCCAAAGAGATTGAATATATTCTCTACCCAGTATCTCATATATATTTTTAATGTAGCCTTCTGCATTTCAAACCTCTCCTTTCTCAATGCAAGGATCAGCTTCTTGTTCCATTTGTGACTTTCTTTGGAACTTCCCCATATATAGTCAAAAGAATATTTTCTAGTCTCTGAGCCTCCTGTTTCAGATGGTGCAGAATTTGGTCCCTGTCCAGAGACAAAAGATGGAAATGAATTTGTTGCCATGGTCCTCTGCCTAACAGATAACAGATTGGGATCTGATGACTTGCTTTCTTCTGTTGGATTTGAGCCATCTGTTGCAGTATGATCTGATGAGATGAACAAATGGCAAGGCTCCTCCCACTTTCCCTTGTTTACCAGAGAAGATGGCATCATATTCAACCAATGAAAACTGTTGTACTGTAGAGTACAAGCCACTATCACTAAGACTTTTCCTCTGAAGCCTGACTCAAGACCCCAGAAACCATGCTCAAACAATTGAAAACCAAGAAACAGTGACAAACCAGAGAACTTTTGACCGGGAAACATATGAGCAAGTTTACCCCACATTTGGAATAGATATTCAAATGTTACTAGAATTCCCGTGTAGGCTAGGAATAATTTAGATGGAACACGTGAAGTCTTTGGTAAAGCAGAACAGATGACCAGACCCAATAGATAAAGAAAGCCAAGTGCACTTATTGGAGTCAATGAAGCATAAAACACAGCAATTGACAAAACCTTGTCACTGTGCCATATCAGGAATCTTCTAACAAACCCAAAAAAACCAGGTTCTGATGCAACATCACTGAGTTTCCTGTCGTGCCCTCTTTGCTTCCTTTCATAGCTGAAAAGTTGCATCACTATCAGAATAACCAAAGATTCCCAAACATTATTCAATAGTGATGCTTCTGGATTGAATCCCAAGTCAGAATAAAGATTTAATACTTTAGACACATATGCCTGAAAGCTAGTAGAAATGCTCAGGCAATAGATGAAGATAAACACTGCTGTGGCATAGAGTTTCAATGGAAACCAGAGGCGCCTTCTTGTCTTCTCCACAAGTTGCCTTCCGATTATCCAAAATAGAAGAAAAAATAGATACCCAAAAGATATGTAATTTGGGATGACAAGGTACACTGTGAAGAGAATAGTCAGAAATGCCACATAGGTTCCGTACGAGCGATAGGCAGATAAAAACCTTTCACCAACTTCACTTAAATATGTTGCAATCCATTTTTCTGAATAAAAAGGAAGACCAAACAAAGTGTTAGAATATCATCCCAGATCATACAATAGTCATACTGGAAAGTCAAAAATCCTTTTTCATTTGACTTTAAGAAGATACTGCTTGTTTCATGTTTTGGACTCGGATATATACCATGCAAAGAGTCAAAAGAATGACCATCTCTGGCTTCTGGTGAAGCATAGACTGACAATAACACTGATTTGTTTAAACCTGCTTTTAATATGCTGAACCCAAAAGGATGACATGAAGTATGCTGTACAATAGCAGAAAATGAAAAGAGCATTTTGAAACCATGGTTCTGCACTGCACAAAAGCACAACAGAATGCCAATCTCCAAAAAATCCAACACAATCGCCTGATCCTTGAGACCTACAACAATACAGAATGTCATTAGTATTTTAATCTCTTTCTTTCACAAACTTAGAATTCTGATGCACGTGTGGCAGGAAGACAGAAAGTAAGATAACAACCAGCATTTCTATGTCATTTGTTTCCAAAATATGTGATGTTTGGCACAAGTGAATGATATAAAGAAGTATGAGGTATGACAATGACATAACATAAAAGAGATCAGAGCAGATCGGAAGGACTTTTTCAACCAATGAACTTAGCATACGTATCGTGTTAGAGAGATGCTGTATGTATCCTCTAGGGTTGCATCTCTCTCCTTTACGTCTTTTTAATACATTCCCCTATTCCTCCTGGAAAACCCTTATCGCATGTGTACACATTAGCCTTATGGCCTAATCGAGATTAGAGCCTCTCTCTCTCTCTCTCTCAGCTCCAGTGAAAACAGTAAGAGAGGGAGAGCTTCCAGCAGGGGAAAACGAAGAGCAAGAAAAGGATAACAAGCGGAGCAGACATACACTGGCCGTGGAGGAAAGCCTATGCAAACTTCTTCCTAAGTTAGAGTGAAAGAAGGGGGGCTTTTTCCAGCAGGGTGGACAGCTACCTGGAACGAGAAGGCAGAAAACAAATTCCCACTGTAAGGTAGAATATGCAGAGTTGTTTGAGTTAGAAGGTGATGGTGTTTTATACTGTTTTCTCTCTTTTCTGGACCTTGGGGTAAGGTTTTGAAAAAGGTCCCTAAAACAACGAGAGATGTTATCAAAAAGTCTTGGATGTGAATAACTTTCTTTTCATACATCAGAAACTTCAAAGCAACTAAAAAATTAAGAGTTGAATGTCTAGAGGCAAGTTCGCGTAGCTTTTGCATGGTACTAGTTATCAAAGTTAACCCATTTTGTTGAAGGCAAGATCTCAGAGTTGTTGTAGCTTTTCTTCTGTCATACGCCACTTGAACTCATGTTAGGTAGAAAAACTATTCCTTAAGCATATGGATTACTTGCATATGGATTACTTGTTAGGTAGCAATTCGGATTTGGCTACATATGATACATTATAAGTGAGATGTTCATCTCCTCTCTTTTTTTTTTTTGGATGACTACGGGAAACCCTCCCCTGCCACCAACCTCAGTGCGTGGCCGCTTTGGACTTACGGACCCTACTGCTTGCACATCACAAGGTTCGCCATCTAGGTTTGGTAAAACCTTTGAGCGGTGCTGCCTAGACCTGAGCCATGGAACCACCCGTGAGTGAGGACACTGTGGGGTACGCACAACCGTGCTTTGCCACCAGGAGGAATCAAATCTGCAACTTCTTTATTACCAATGAAGTGCGGAACCGTTCAACCCACTCCTTAAGGTCTAAGATGCTCATCTCCTTACCATCGCACGCATATACCTAGCAAGTGCTTCCATATACTCTCTTACTGCTATATACTACTTTTGTATTTCATTATTTGTCTTTATAAAACCTAAACCTACAACTGAACAACCATAATGTTGGGCCTAACACAAATGCATGAGTCGGGGGAGGGTCATCACATGGCCTGATCAGGTGCAGCCTGAGATTGGCTTAAGCAATCCTCCAAGGTTTCATTCCTCTATGGTTTTATCCCACCAAACCTCATCAACTATATTCTCAAAGAAGATGAGTGAGAAGAGGAGGTAAGAGAAGCAAAGCGAGGAGGATGAAGCAACTTTGCCATCCGGTGGGACTAGTTAATTTGACAACAAAGATGGCTGGCTTCAGGCAGATAGCAGCAGGAGGTTATAGAGGGCAGAGGAATGAGATACTGAGAGAGCCTAACCAATGCTTAGGATGCCTTGCAAGAGATCACCAGGTGGCAACCTGCAGAACTGCACCACTATGTTGGCATTGACAGGGGATCGGATGGCTGAGCTTCCAATATTTGGATAAGAGAGAGGTGGAATATCATTTACACTCAGAAAGTCCCAGATTGAAGGGTTCCATGATTGACATACTGTGGTATCCTATGTTTCAGATCAATTTAGAGTCTTTTAGAGGGAGTTCCATAGGATCAGTCATAGAAGGGAAGATTGATATCCGGCAATTATGTAACCATCACCAACAAGGTTGGCCAGAGGAGAGAAACTGCCGGATCTAGAATAGATGATGTGAATGTGTTGGTTGGCTATTCATCTAGCGAGGTAAGGCTGGACTTATTGGGGAACCAGGAAAATGGTGTTAGACAAACGACTGCTAAGTAGTTGCCATGAGGTACTCTATAGGTACCAAAGAGGCTGCCAGGGAAAGGTTTGCCTGGTATAAGGTTCATGGAGTTCCATTTCCCTTAATTGTGGTTCCTTTTAGCATTTGGAAAGTAGACAAGGATGTTAGACAGTGGAAAGATTTAAGTTCACCAGGGTTCTTGTGGAAGCCAATCCAGAGGTAGCATTACCACAATCCTTGAAGCTTAGATGGAGGTGTAGTCTTTATTTGAATTGAAGAAGATTGCCCTGAAAAGAATTGTGCTTTGCTTTTGAATCAAAGTGAACATATAAAGAAGCCATCCAAGCATACAGGGAGTTTGGAACTTCTTGCGAAGTGTTGTGGTTTAGTGCTATATCGGAAATCCATGGGAGTCTTTCCTCTATACATGTGGGGGATTCCCTCAACTCAATGCCTGGATTTTGGGTTAGAAATAGGACCTCTAACATGGTATCAGAGCCTTGTTTACCCATTAAATCCATGCATGGACACTTGGCCCTACCCATGATGCGCCCTAAACTGGTTGATTCAGTGCGAGGGGAGTGTTGCACCCATTATTTTCTCGATTTAATCGAGACAACTTCCTAGAATTGTCGAGGTAAATTACACTAAACTTCGACGATGGTTGGAATATGGCACAAAGCCAGTACCATCGCTTCGTGGAGTTATCTCCATATTCTAGGATTCCTGGTCAAAAACTTCATCAATCACAAATTCCTCGAAGTAATCGAGGTGATTGAAAACAAATCAAACCCACAACGACCTACAAATGGCACGAAATCAAGCGTCGTTGTGATCCCGGATAAATTTTTGAACCCCGGGAATTCACGCTGGATGTTCGGGATGAAGCAAAATAACACCGCAGCAAGCAAATAAACATGTGGAAGTTGTTCATGCACCTACGGAAAGTCTGGCACGCGTATACGAGATGATCCCAATAGCAGCGAGCTTCTCCCCTCGATCAACAACGCGGAGAAGACCAAAGAACAAACAAAGGAGGAACCTTTCTCCTCTCCACGTGTCCCGTCTGCGAGCAAACAGTAAAAAAAAGGCAAAAATCAGGGTTTTTAAAGGCCCCCCCTTTTCCAACCCAACTTGACAGGGTGGGGGACCCGGGGGAGCCCACCCCGTGCGGGGTCCCACCAGGGTCAAGCGACCCCGCACGGGGTCGTTTGACCTCGGTGGCCCCTCGTCCGGGGTCAAATGGACTCCCGCGGGGTCATTTGACCCCGGTGAGGGCCTCCCAAGGTCAAACACACCCGCGTGGGGTCGTTTGACCTTGGTGGGTCCACTAGGGTCAATAGGCCCCTCCGGCCCTCACTTGACCTCGGTGGGGCCTTGTTGCCTTTTTCTCTCAAAAAAAGAAAAAAAGAAAAGAAAAAACCCACCTTGTCAAGGTGAGTTCAAAAATAAACCCACCTTGTCAAGATGAGATTCAAAAATCAACTCACCTTTTCAAGGCGAGGTTAAAAAATCCTCCACCTTGTCAAGGTGACCCTCCTACTTTCTATAAATACCTCATGGGTCCAGAAGGGAGGACACACAGATAGACGAATCAGATACATAGGACACACAAAGTGATAGACGTAGCACACGGCGCAAAGAGCCTTGTTCTTCTGTAAGGGCCCACTAAGGGTATAAATTATAAATACTGGGGTCTTGCTTTTATGCCCCAAGAGGTTCTGTTTGGTGATTTTCTCTGCATTTTGGGCTGGTGAGTTATGTAATTTTCCGAATCAATGAGAAATTACAGAAATGCCCTTCCCAAAGTTGCATGAAAACCCCTAAAGTCCTGTAATTGCAATTATACCCCACAAAATTTTCAAATTGTGACTGTCCCGCAGTTTTGCAGGGACACTCTTGTAAAGTCAACAATTTGTCGACAACCTCATGTACTCACATAAATAGTGAATGTAGTACAAATCTTTGTGCACTTTGCAAAATTGTAAATAGACCTTGGATGCCAGCGAAATTGTGTATGCGCTCTTTGTTTATGAGGGATGTCTACGTGTATACTCTTCCTCAACTTAAGCCTATCCCTCCACTCACGGGTATTGCCTAGCTATGCCTGTACCTGAGTATCACTACCCCTAGCCTCCAAATTACCAAAATACCCTCAGAGTCCAGTAATGGCTAAATGGCCCCTAAACCTTTCAGAAATTACCTAAGTATCCCTAGAAATCAAAAAATGATATAAAAACCCTTGCCCAATCTAGAGAATGCACAAAGCCCTGGCCTACCCCAAAATTACAAAAAAACGAAAAAATTGTCAAAATACCCTTGGGATCCAAAAATCATCGGGATAACTTTGTACACAAAAGCATGCCCATTTCCCTATAAATTAACAAGTATAGGGTACCTTTTAAGCAAACCCTAATATTGTCAACATAGGGTCAAAACAGTGAGCAATGCAAATAATTAGCCCTTAGCATCAGACCCATGCGGGGGACTCTAAAGCTTCTTTGGTAGTTAAACAAGGGTGTTTGGACATTACGCCGATGTAAATCAACACTGACTGCGGTTAGTGGGGAGAGATCCTGTACTCGAACCCAAATCGTCTGATCAAACCCAAACCCACAGAATTAAAATGTGCATGCTATTTAAATAGCTAACAAATGTGCATTTAATGTTCAACAAATGAACTTGTACTTCTTTTTGAAATAATTCCGTGTTCAATAGGGGGGTATAGTGGTTTCGTCTCATAGCAAAAATCTATGGGAGTCTTTCCTCTATACATGTGGGATTCCCTCAACTCAACACCTAGATTTTGTGTTAGAGTTCAAGCCTCCAACATGAACTTATAAGGTGGTGGTGTGAAGTTGAATATGATTGAGCTACACAAGTCAATTCGGCCGAGTTCCTCCACGGTGTGAATGGCATCTAAACCATGGTTTGTCATCTCTTACGAGACGTCCGAGATCTCTTCGAGATCTCTGTCTTTCCAAAGGTCGCGAGAAACGAAGCCTCCGAGATCGAGATCTTCTCTCCCGCACCCCCCCCCAGTTTCCTCACTCCTTTCTCCCGGTCTCTCTCTACCTCGGCCCCCTTGAGCTCTCTCTCTCCCCAATCTCTCCCCCTCTCCCCCGGACTCTCTCTGTGTCTCCCTCGGACTCTCTTACCCTCCCTCTCTCTCTCTCTGTCCCCACCCTCTCTCTCTTAATCACTCTCTGTCTCCCACCCTCTCTCTCTATCTCTCCCCCCCCGTCTCCCTCTTCTCTGTCTGAAAGAGGGAGACACAAAGAGAGGAAAGACAGAGATACATATACCATTTTTTATGTGTTCTTCAGTTTGTGATTCATGTACCATTTTTATGTATATCTTTTTGGTGTAACTTTTGATGCATATTAACATTGGTGCATGTGAATGGATTTGTTATTGTTATCATTACTCTTTATTTTGTAAAATTGTGTTGTCAATTAGAAAAACATGTTTGTGAAATTGAGTGGTTAGTAGAAAAAAATAGCATTTTCTTAGAAATAAAATATATATATGAATTTTTTTCCAAAATCACCAAACCCGATCTCTCGAGATTTTTCCGAAATCTCTCCGAGATAGCTTCTCTTCCGCCTTTCCGAGACAGAACCGATATTCGAGACGGAAAACCTTGATCTAAACTAAAGATGCAGCATAAGCACCAAAGATTTTGATTGTCTCTTAGGTGCCCAACACCTCTTGGCCTACTAGGATAATTGTAAGAGCTCACCAAAAGCAACTATGAATGAGAAAACCACCACAGAAGACTCAAGAAGGAAAGGTGGTATGCTTGATAGCAAGGAGGGCATGTAGGACCATTCCATAGAGTGGGTGTAGAAGGAAGCTATCACGACGAACTTCAAGTTGGATCGGGCATGCCCAATTCCGATCCGGAACGAATCAGATCAGGTGGATTGGTTGATCTAATTGAAGCAATCCAATCTAGTTTAAAAAAGGTAACTTCTTGTGAAAAAAATATTTGGTAAATAAAAACTACGTTTATAGAAATACAAAGTTATAAAAAATTTCACCCAACTTTTACTCAAGCCTGATTGGCTAGGATTGACAGATTCATAAGGGAATCAGCATTTGGCTGATTTTGATCTGATTCAACCACAGTTAGGCTGATCCCGATTGTTGTTTTATTTTTCTTTTTTGATTTTTACAATTGGGATAAATTTTAGGGCTGAAAGTGGATATCCCACTGCCACTCCTGATATGAATCACTGATCTAGATTGGCCTATCATGAAATTCATGGTTATTGCCAGCCTCATGTTGCAGGTTGTCGAGGATCTTCAAAGGGATCCTAAAGTGATAAGCAATGAACTAGCTCTTTGCACATGACAAGTATCACCATTCTCTACTTCTCTACTTCAACTGTCTTGCCTTAATTCCATCTGTGACATCCTCTTACACCTCACCATTCTCTTGGATAATCCAACCTAAATATCGAAAGTTACTGCTTTTAGGATCATAACCAAATCCTCTTGATGTTCCCTCGTGGTTTTTTTTGAAAGTGGATAGTACCACTAATGTAATAAAGATGTTCCCTCATGTGGTTAAAATTACCATTCATGTAGTCTGATTTAATTTGCCTAATCTTAAAAAGTTTAGACTCCAAAAAAAACCTCTCTAGAAAACTTCTATATTCTTGTCAACTAAAACAATATCATCTGCAAACAACATAGAGAATGGATCCCATCATGTGAATGTTTTGTCACTGAGGCATCTATTAGCTCCACTTTGGTAGGGAGTTAGCTAACTCCGGATTTTTTGGAAGGTGGCATCCGGCCGTATTTCATTAGGAAGAACTGAAGATATTACAATCACTGATCTTCATCACCCTAGGCTTCTACCAAGTAGGTAAAACACCCCACAAAAAAGAACAAAGTCCCCCCCCCCCCCCAGGGTTGGCAGTATCGGCCGAAACCGAAACAGGCATTTGCATTGTAGCAGGGCCGATACCAAAAATAAAATATTTTTTAATGATTTCGGACCGAAACCGTCCGGTTTCGGACCGAAACCGTCCGAAACCTAACTTGTTTTCGGGCCGAAACCTAACATTTTCATAGATTGCCCCCTTTTCTAACTGTTTTGAACCGGTTTCGGCCGAAACCGAAACCGAAACCGATACCGAGTCGTATCGGTTTCGGACCCGGCCGAAACCGAGTCCGAAACCGACACTGCCATCCTTGCCCCCCCCCCCCCCCAATAAAAAAAATAAAAATTACAAGATCAGATGTTTCCACCACTAAATTCTAGACGTAATAGCTGAATGGTGGCTTGACAACCCGTTGACAGTAAAGTGCCACTCCACTAAACATTTGGTGCAATCTTGGATGATGGTGGAGGGATGTTTAAACTATTCTCTAAACAATCTATTATTCCTTTCCCTCCAAATTGCCCAGAGCATAGCCGGAAGACACAATTCCTATATCTCTTTTTCTTCCCTTGCTCGATTTAGTTGCAGCCATTCTGCCTGCCAATCTTCCAAGCAGCTCTTGGTTTGCCACTGGACCTTAGTTGCTTTGAAAAATTGAATCCACACTGTCTGGATAATACCACAACTGAAGAAAAGGTGGTCCAGCTTCTCATTCTAGCACCCACAGAAAATACATTTTACTCTAAAGCCCGGCTTGAGCTTGTGGACTCTATCACCGGTTGAGGTTCTCCTCCAAGCCATTTGCCAAAGGAAAATTTTGATTTTGATGGGAGCCTTGAGGTTCCAGACATGCTTATAACCAGGAAACTTTCCTGCCCCCCTGCATTAGAACCTTGGAAGCTGATCTAACAGAGAACCTCCCTTCCTTCTCCCACCTCCATGTGCTAAAATCATTGCACCCTAGTGTCAGCCACTTCTTATCCAGAATTCCAGAGAACTGTAGAAATTGTTAGCACTCTGTTTCAGTCAGATTTCTTCTGAACTTAACAGTCCACCCAGGGCTCTGTAAATGAGACCAGAAATCACCCACATTTGCCCCAGTCACGTAAGCAATTGCATAAAGGTTGGGAAAGGCTTCTTTAAGCTCTAGACTCAGCACTCAGCAGCCACGGGTCCTCCCAAAATTTAGTTTTCCCTCCATTGCCTACACAAATTGGGGATGAACATCTGTAGAAATCTATAAGTTTGAGAATGTTCCTCCAAATGCTGGACACTTGGTTGCTGAAGGGTCCTTCTGAGCACCATCCATTCCATCCCCCCAAATACTCGTGAACAATAATATTTTTCCACATGGCTGGTTCATCCATATCTATTCTCGACAGTCACTTCAATAGTAGGGCTTGATTGATGGCTTCAATTGACGTCAGGCCCACTCCACCTTCCTCCTTAGATCTGCACACCATCTTCCATGCAATTGGGTGTATACCTTTCTGACCCAGCTCTAAGAGACTCAATCTTGTGCAAACATGCTTTGCAGCTTTGAAGATGGACAGGTAGTAAATTGCAAGGTTGGGCAGCACTGTTTTGGACAAGACCCACCTCCCTCCAGCAGACAAAAGATTTCCTTTCCAGGCCGCTATCGGATCCCCAATCTTCTTGACCACTACATTCCAATCAGAGGACTTCAAGTTGCCAACAGTAAGAGGCAGTCCCAGGCTCTAATGGGAAATTTTCCCCACTTAGCCCCTAGAAAACAAGCAGTTAGGTCCTTATCTTCCTCCTTGATGTTGATTCCAACTAGTTCACTCTTCAGAAAATTGATCTTTAGGCCAGTGACAGCCTCTAGCAATCTTAATATAATTCTTAGGTTGAGTATCTTGTTCATATCAGCTGAGGCAAAGATAATAGTATCTTCATATAATTCTCCCGTCCATTTCCCACAGAAATTCCCCTAATCAAATTTGTAGCCCTTGCTCTTCTCCACATAGCACTCAACACCTGCCCTACAATGACAAAGAGCAGGGGTGAGAGTGGGTCCCCTTGCCTCAGTCCTCTGGAGCGTCCAAAGAAGCCATGCGGTGTCCCATTCAGCAACATGCAGAAATTGGCCGTCTGAACACATTGCCAGACCCATTCCACCCATTGATCATTGAATCCCATGCACCGCATAGTATGAAATAAACCATCCCAGCTGATTTTATTATATGCCTTTCCAAAGTCTAACTTGAGCCGTAGACATTCTTTCGTCTTGATCTTCTGCTCATGTAAGCACTCTTCGGCTGCTATGAAGTTGTCCAAAATATATCTACCAGGAAGAAAGGCAGACTGATTGGCATCTACAAGGATGCTGATCACTCCTTTCAGCCTATTTGCCAATGCCTTGGTGATAATTTTGTAGCTCCCATTCAACAAGCTGATTGGCCTATAGTCATTTAAAGCTTCTGCATTCTCTTTCTTGGGAATTAACACTACGAAGGTGGAGTTGAAACATCTCACTGCTGTAGGGTTTTCCTGAAATTCTAGAACTGCATCCATCACCTCCCTCTTCACTACTTCCCAAAAAAAATTGGTAGAATCCCACTGAAAAACCATCAGGTCTAGGTGATTTATTCGGGTCCATGCTGAAGACCGAGTTTTTAATCTCCCCCAGTAAAAGGTTTGATGAGATCAATTGCTATGCTTTCAGAAATCTTATTGAAGCTATCACCATTCATATGTGGCCTCCACTCTTCCTCCTCTTTGAATAGCTCTTCATAGTATTTGAGTATAGCTTGTTGAATGTCTCTTTCATTATGAAGGACATCAGCTCCCATTTTCAACCTCCGAATCCATAAAGAACTTCGCTTGACACTTGCCATAGCATGGAAATATGCTGTGTTTCTGTCACCTTCTTTGAGCCATTGCTCCTTTGCCCTTTGTTTCTATTTAATTTCTTCTCTAAAAGACCATTCCTCATATTCCTTCCTTCATACTGCCCATTGTTCTCTTTCTTCTTCAGATAAAACTCCTTGGTCATTCTTGATGTCAAATTCTTCAATATCACGCAAGAACCTTTGCCTCAATTCAGATGCTTCACCAAAAGTTTCCTTGCTCCACACTTGCATCTTTTCTTTGACCCACTTCAGCTTGTAGTTGAGTGTAAGACATGCAAATCTGGCCCTGGGAGCTTCACCCCACCAAGCTGTGACAAGTTCCTTAAATTTTTCATGCCTCTGCCAAGCCCTTTCATATCTGAACAATCTAGTTTGTTTCTTGTTATTTGTTGTACTAATAATGAGAGGAATATAGTTAGACAGCATTCTCGGAAGGCTTGTAGCCTCTGCCTTACAGAATTTCTGATGCCATTCTGTATTGATGAAGATTCTATCAACCTTGGACTGAGATCTCCTCTCCCCTTCCCCTATCCCGGTGAAAAAAACTGAGTTGACCTGCACCTCCATCATCTTAGCATCCCGTGTCCAGTTTTCAAACATATCAATTTCCTCTGTCCACCTGTGTTGGTTGGCCCTCTCCCCCGGTTGCCTGACTGCATTAAAGTCTCCGGCCACACACCCAGGTGCAGAATTCCCTACTGCCAAAGCATTTAATTCTGAGAAGAACTCCCCTTTTAGATCATACTGCACAGGCCCATAGACACAAGTAGCCAAAGAAACCCATTATTTTTCATCTTAAATTTGATTGTTATGGAGTATTGGTGAACTACTTCCTCCAGACTCTTGTTTCGGTCGGCTCGCGAGAGGGGGAATGTTCCTCCTTTTGTGGTTCTCGTGTGTTTTTTGCACGGTAACATACACTCGCCTTTTACGGAAGGCCGAGATAAATTGACTTGACACGCGAGAATTCCGGGGGTATCAACGGGAGTAGCAAAGGATGATGCATACGCACGGGAATAGTGTGGTTAATTGTCCTAGGTGATGGGAACAGTGGTGACTGGGTGGAATGCGGGCGTGCCAGTCGATTTCTCGACGATCACCCGTGGAACCGAATTTTGTCAGGGGAAGCGCCGCCAGGGCGCGGCACGTGGGCACGAGGGTATCGGGCAGCACTTGGAGAGAAGGAGGTTCCATAGGTACGAGTGTGCAGGCGATTGTGAGGATTCGTGTACATGACGTCTTTCCCCACTGACCGCAAGCAGTCGGTGTTTATTTTACATCGGATTGAATCCGAACACCTTTGTTCCGTGCTGAAGGAGGGCCGGGATGTTCCTGAAGCCGTAGGTGAAGGATTGGATGTCCACTGCAGCTATAGGGTGACCGTTACACTCGACTAGTGGGGTTAATTGACTGGAATCTGGGAGACTGGTCGCACACGAGTTGATGCGGGGGCGAGACTGGAACCCGAGTACGGGTATGCATGAACAACCGGCTATTTTTTCCTTATAGATGCCATAAAGGCTTTACAGGTGAGCCTTAAAGGCCAAAATACATCTGGTGCAAGCCGCGGGATAATTCCGACACGCGGGTCGGTCCTCGAGTGCAGGATAAAACGGATGTCCGTGTATTTTTACAGAGGCTCTCCACGAGGAGCTAAGACATGGCGGAGTTGCCGAGGGAGGGCTAGACTGATGGCAGGGGTGGACACTGGCTGACGCCTGAGGGAAACTGGACGCAGCTCGAGGTGAGCAGTCTGGTACGGATCCCGAGGGCGAGTGTCGGCATGCCGGGGAGTTAGAGCCGGTCCCGAGAATATTACTTCCGGGCCAGGGTCTGGCTGACTCGGGTCAGCGGTCGGGGCCGTCGATGGCCGGCTCGGGGCGAGCGGCGGGCACATAGTGCTATGGCAGGAGCAAATCCGGCATTATGACGTGTGTGCTGTTATCATAACGCGCCATACGCGGGCGGACCCGATGTGCAGGTGTGATCACCGTTATCATAACGCCCCATATGCGAAGGGATGGACTTGAGTGGGCTAGACGTCATATGAGGGGAGTACGTTCGACATACCCTCGACTATACAAAGCCGATCGACAAGCCACCCAACGCACCTTGCTCCTCGTATCCTTGCTGGAAGCCTTGTTGTATGTGTATCCGCCTGTGTAGGTTAGCATGCATATGCCCCTTGAGCTTCTAAGGGGGTTTTATAGGGAAGTTGAAGGGTTGAGGGGGTTTACGCGGACTGGAATGGAGGGGGTGAGCAGGTCCGTGTAAACCCCCTTCAACTAATTATTTTTTTTTTATTTTGTGAGAGAGGGAGGGGGTTTACGCGGACCCAGCCAGGGGGGTAGGTTGGTCCGCGTAAACCCTCCTCCCCCACTCAGAAACAAAAAAATGTATTTTCAAGGGGTTTACGCGGACCAGATTGCATCCCCCATCCCGGTCCGCGTAAACCCCAAATGACCTTTCAACTTCTCCTATAAAATCCCCTTTGAAGCTCAAGGGGCACAGACAATGCATGCTAACTAGCACTTGGACATCCGCAGGTACCCCGGCTCAAGGACTCAAGCCCCAAGGCTTTCGGCAAGAACGCGAGGAGCTAAGCGCGTGTTGGTTGGCTTGTCGATCGGCTCGTATACGCCGAGGGTATGTCGCACGTACTCCCCTCACATGGCGTCTAGTCATATCACTCAAGTCATTCCCCTGCGTGTAAGGCGTTGTGATAATGGCGAACAGACCCGCATCTCGGGTCCGCCCGCGTATGAGCCCACGCCATGATGCTGAACTTGCCCCCGCCACGAGACCGTGTGCCCGCCGCTTGTCACGAGCTGGCCACCGACCGTCCCTACCGCTGACCCGAGTTAGCCGCAGGGTTGGCAGTATCGGCCGAAACCGATACGTTTCGGCCGAAACGTATCGGTTTCGGCCGGTACCGATCCGAAACCGGACCGAATCACTGTAGCAGGTCCGAAACATTAAAAAAATACTTTTTTAATGGTTTCGACGAAACCATTAAGGGTTTCGGCCGAAACTGACCTGTTTCGGTCCGAAACCAGACAGGTTCACTATTTTTTTTAGTTTTTTTAATGGTTTCAACCGGTTTCGGCCGAAACCGAAACCGATACTGAAACTGGTACGTATCAGGTTCGGTATCGGCCGAAACCGGTACCGAAACCGATACTGCCTTCCTTGGTTAGCCGGACCCTGGCCGGGAAGTAACATTCCCGAGACCGGCCTCGCTCCCCAGCATGAAGACACTCGGCTTTTTGGGACCCGTACCCGACCGCTCGTCCCGAGTCCCGTCTGGTCTCCCTCAGGTACCAGCCAGAGTCCGCCCCTGCCATCCAGTCTAGCCCTCCCTCGGCGATTCGGGCATGCCCCTAGCTCCCCGAGGAGAGCCTCTGTAAAACACGGGGATAATCTGCTTTATCCTGCAATGACCCGGGGACCGACTTACGTGTCGGAATTATCCCATTCGCTTGCACTAGTTGTATCTTGGCCCTTTCGGCCCCTCTGTAAAGCCCATGTGAAACCTATAAAGCATGAAACCAATTGCATATGCATACCCGTACCACAGGTCCCAATTTCTTACCCCCACTAACCAGTTGCAACCCGTTTTCCCGGGTCTCAGTCCCCCAACTACAGGGTATATCCCGTACCCGTCCTTGGCTTCAGAATTATCTACGCTCTTCTTCAGCACGGGACAAAGGTGTTCGGATTCAATCCGATATAAATAAACACCGGTTGCTTGCGGCCGGTGGGGAAAGACGTCAAGTACACGAATCCCCATAATCGCCTGCACACTCGCACCTGTGGAACCTCCCTTTCTCTCCACGTGCCGCCCGATATCCCGTGCCTATGTGCCGCGTCCTAGCGACGCTTCCCTAGTCAACTCTTGGTTCCATAGGTGATTGTCGAGAAATCGACTGGCACGCCCGCACCCTGTCCAGCTACCCTGTCTCCCGGCCACCCCAGTTTCATTCATCCCGAGTGAGTAACCATCCCGTTCGTGGACCGTTTTCTTCGTCTACCAACTCCCGAAAATCTCTCGTGTCATTCGACCCCTCTCGACTTTCCGTAAAAGGAGAGTGCCCGGTGCTGCCGTGAGAAGCATACGGCTATGAAGGAGAATATCCCGAGATACATCAAACTCCCTTATTTTTCTTTCCTGCTTTATTCCTTCCCTCACCGCGGTCATCGACAATTCGCGTGCCTCTCTACCATCTCCTCACGGGTCGGGATAGGGAGCTGCCGTGCGAACGCGCAAACAACCGGTCGTAGTAGTGTATGGCCGACCGGGAGGTATGGGTTTGAACAAGAGTGGGGCATTGGTCAGGGACTGGTATGGGCTAGCTGGAGGGGCATATGATGGCCGGGAAACAGGCGATTGGTTGCTTCAAATGGGGGTAGAGAGATTTTTTTTTCTCGTTACTGGCTCTACCGCCCTTTCGGGTTTTTGCCAAAGTCGACCCCCTTTAGCTTTTTCCGGTGTGCCCTTGCGGGTTTTCACACCGAGGGGTTACCCAATTTTGCCTGAGACGCCCTTACGGGTTTTCACCTCAATCGGGTTACTGGCCTTTTTGCCCTCAGTCACCTCCGAGTGAAGAGAATGACTGAGTCTGCCGGGATATCTCTATTTTCTTTTTTCTTTTTTTTGTTTCTCTGAGAGCCTGAAGGTGGCATTGTGACCGGTACTGGACGTCCTCGGCCTGCAGTTATGAGGACGGTGCTGGGAGACTGATCGTCATGAATGTATGGTGCTAGTGCTGGAACATATTAACCGGCTGTGGCGACACATTAGCTCGAAAGGCTGGAGAAAGTGGTTGGTCCCACCCCTTAGAGGAGGTGGCTACTGGATTGCTGATGATAGCTGGGGACGCGCCTTAGTCTGGGTGGCGCGCGAACTCGTGCTCTGGAGCGTTGTATAGCTTCATGTGTTTACCATCGAGAGGCGAGAACGGCTTGTTACCCTTGTGGTCTATGACTGTGTAGGCCCCACCCTCGTAAATATCATGAATGATATATGGACCCCGCCAGTTAGGTTGTAATTTTCCACTGGGGCGCCCTGCCATGGCCTCCTTTTCCTTAATCATGACGAGATCGCCTTGCTTGAAGGCTCGTTGTTTGACGAGCTTGTCGTAGCTCGAGTCATGCAGGCCTGGTATATTTGTAAATGTCTATATGCCTCGAGCTGTTTGCCTTCTAGACCGGTAACCGGCAAGGCCGGTGTGGACCGCTACGCGGTAAGATGCTAGCTGGATCTCGACGGGGATGACAGCTTCTGCCCCATAAACGAGAGAGAATGGTGAGCACCCCGTAGGGGTCTAGTAAATGGTCCGGTAGGCTCATAGTGCCTCGAGCACCTTTTCGCCCCAATCACGTTTTGGGTGGCTAACGATTTTAGCCAGATTTTAGCCAGAAGCTTGCAGAGAGTTTTGTTGAAGGTCTCCGCCAGGCCGTTAGTTTGAGGATTGTAGACTGAAGTGGTTCTCCAATCGATGTGGAATTTGGCCGCTAGTTGATATACGGCATGATTCTTGAAGGGTGTGGCATTGTCTGAAACTATGCGGCTGGGAGTACCAAATCGGTAGATAATGTTGTGCTGGACGAATCCGGCTACCACGTCTCCATTGACCTCCCGCAGGGGAATGGCCTCGGCCCATCGGGAGAAGTAATCAGTAGCTGCCAGAATATATTTATGACCTCTGGAAGATGGCGGGAAGGGTCCCGCGATGTCCATTCCCCGTTCCGCGAATGGCCACGTGGGGACTGTTGGATGCAACGGATTGGGAGGTCCATAGATGGCAGTATCGGCCGAAACCGATACGTTTCGGCCGAAACGTATCGGTTTCAGCCCATACTGAAACCGTTTCGGACCTGCTTACTGTAGCAGGTTTGAAACTAGAAAAAAAATTTAATGGTTTCGGACTGAAACGGTCCGGTTTCGGACCGAAACCGGACCTGCTCACTGTATTTTTTGCCTTTTTGAATGTTTTGAATTGGTTTCGGCCGAAACCGAAACCGGTACGTTTCGGTTTCGGTCCTAGCCGAAACCGATCCAAAACCGATACTGCCATCCTGGGGGAGGTCTCCTGGGCACCGGGCCAAAAGCTTGGCATTGATGACACGTACGGGCATACTGAGTGTAATCCGCGTACATGGTTGGCCAATAGAAGCCTTTGAGCTTGATGTTGTTCTTCATTCTATCTCTGACCTAGTGAGCTCCATATAATCCTGAATGAACCTCGTGCATGACGACTCAAGCCTCGACTGGGGAGACGCATCTCAAGAGAATCAAATTATCTTTCTCGTGAACAAGTCTATATAGAGAGTTGCCGATCAACTCGTATGACATCACCCGACGGAGTAGCTGGACCCTTTGGGCTCGGTCAAGAGGGAGCCAACCTCGCTTGAATTTAATGATTGGCTCACGCCAGTCTTCTTCTGGCGGAGTGTTCTGGTCGAGGTTATGGACCTCGTTGACGGTGAGGCCGGACTCGTCCTCGAGTGCACTCGGCATTAGTCTTCTGTGCTTGACGGTGATGTCGACTTTGCCCTCGGGCGGAAGTTTGATGACTGCCGCCAATTTCGCCAGGGCGTTTGCCTGAGCGTTCCTACTCCTGGGAACATGATCTATTTCGAAGAAATAGAATTTCTAGATGAGTCTGGTGACGGCGGCATGGTATGGAACTGTTGACACCGGCTTATTTTCTCGAATTAATCGAGGATTAAGCGTAGGAAAATACTCCCTAAATAGAGCAAAACGGCACATCGCCAGAGCTACTCTACCAGTCGAGTTGAGCTCGAAAATCGAGACACTTCGCCGGGTCAAGCAGCGCAACATAACAACCGGGGATCGGCTCCGAGCAAATGGCACTATGCCAGCCCGTTTCTCGACAACCGGGTCAGCTTAGGGATTCGGGACAACCTGTCGTACCTTACGGCACTATGTGAAGATTCGGGGATCACCCCCGGACACTCTGCATACGGTGCCACACCGCTGACGCTTCAACAACCGGGTTAACTCGGGGCTCAGAACAGCCTGCCGCATCATACGATTCTTCGCCAAAGAGCGAGGGTCACCCCGACCACCAGACAAACGGCATCATCATGTCGACGCCCCAGTCACCGGGCCCAACCAAGGGTCCTAACCAGTTAGCCGTGATCCACGGCAACATCAACAGTCGATCGGGCCCATCCCCGATCACTCAGTTTGCGGGTTTGCCCGCGTTCAACACAGCTACCCGAGCAGACCCGGGGGCACCCTGACTACAAGCCACGCCATGTGGCACTCAGCAATGAGGCCGGGGTCTACCCCCGAGTCACCTCCCTCCATCCCTCTAAAGTCAAGGGAAGAGCCATATGGGCGAACCACAAGCCTCAGGAGCTTACAGCAACCTTATACGGCCCACACACGCGTGTCGGGAATTTCCCCGAGCACCTGATGGCTGCGTACGCTCTAGTCACTCTACAACGAGCCGGAGCCCAACTTAGGACTCCCCAGCAGCCCATCGCGTCATGCACCACCCTTGTGCGCCCTCATACGCAGATCGACCTGCGCGGTCAGGTCGCGGGGGTCAAGGGGGCAGCGCCCCTTGCGGGGGTTTCCGGGGGCGGAGCCCCAGGAAGAAAATTTCTATTTATGACAGGTCAAACCCTCAGTCAAACCCACCGTAAACTCCAGTCAAACCCGCCGTAAACCCTCGGTCAAACCCACCTAAACCCCCCTGGGGGAGGGGTTTAGGCAGACCAGCCTCACCCCCAAGGCTGGTCCGCCTAAACCCCCATTAAACCAAAAAAAAAAAGTTTTTTTAATTAAAAAAGCGCCCAGCCAGCCCGCCCAAACCCCCCCTGGGGGAGGGTTTAGGCAGACCAGCCTGGACCCCCAGGCTGGTTCGCCTAAACCCCATCAAAACTAAAAAAAAAGGTTTTTTAACAAAAGAAAAACCTCTCCGTGAGAGGTTTCTTGGGCTGATCCGCCTAAACCCTCCATCCCCCACTCCGTAACACTCTCCCAGGGTTTACCAGGACCAACTTTGCCCCCAAACCTAGTCCGCCTAAACCCCCCATGACCTTTCATCTTCCCCTATAAAATTCCCCCTAGGAAGCTCAAGGGGCAATATGGAATGGAATGAAGGACGCAATGCAACACCCTCCGACCTAACTGTCGCGCCCTCGCACTCCCGAGGCCTTCGGCAAGGGTCGGGGACGCGAGGAACTAAGTGCGCGGGTGGTTGGCTTGTCGATCGGCATATACACGCCGAGGGTATGTCATACGTACTTCCCTCGCGCGGCGTCTTAGCCATCTCACACAAGTCCATGCACGTACTTCCCTCGCGCGAGGCTTCCCCGATCAATCCTCGGTTTCATAGGTGATTGTCGAGAAATCGACTGACACGCCCGCATTCCACCCAGCCATCCCTGTCCCAATCTCCCAGAATGATGAACCATACGCCATCCCTTCCAGTGCGTTCCCATCGTTCTCTCTGCCTTCTTCTTAATACCCCCGGAATCCCCGCGTGCCCAGTCAACCTATCTCGGCCTTCCGTAAAAGGCGAGTCTACACCCCCGCCGCGAGGACAAAACAACAAGTGACTCCCCGCGGTCGCAAACAGGAACTAACTCATGTTTCCGCACGTCATAGATGCCGAGGACTTGCCGGACTATTAACTGAGAGTCCCCGTAGGCTTTGAGGCACTTGATACCCATGTCGAGATCCATCTGAAGAACGATGACCAGAGCTTCATACTCAGCTTCATTGTTGGTAAGGGATTTCATGAGGGCACATGAGTTGTACAACACCCCGCCCTGAGGGGTCAGGAAAACAATGTCGGCACCCGCTGTGATGGCCGGACTTTGACTGTTCCGGGTGACCCTTCGGGAAGCACCATCAAAGTAGAGCTCCCAGCAAGGTACATTGGCTGTGAGGGCGTCTTGCTACTAGTAATGCAAGACATCTCCGGTCTATTCAACTGGCGCTGGTGACTGAGAGGCAAGGGACTCCTCGTCAGGGAGCTCTGCGTTGAGTGGTGAGTCTTCTGGTACCGGATGAGCAGCTAAGAATTCAGCCATGCCTTGTCCTTTAATCGCTTTCCTGGGAACATAGGTTATATCATACTCCATAAGCAGGAGAGCCCATTTTCCCAATCGGCCTGAGAGGATAGGCTGCTTGAGAAGATATTTGAGTGGGTCGTGCTTAGATATAAGCTCCACCCGGTGAGACAGGAGGTAGTGCCGTAACTTCTTGACAGCGAAAACCAGCGCTAAGCAAATCTTCTCCATGGACGAGTAGCGGTACTCAGCACCGATCAGTTTCCGGCTGAGGTAGTAGAGCGGCTGCTCCTTGCCCTCTTCATTAATTTGCGCCAACAGAGCTCCTAACGAAGCGTCCATGGCGGCGACGTAGAGTATGGGGGGTTTGCCCTTGACTGGTGCCCCCAAGACTGGGGGAGTGAGGAGATACTCCTTAATTTGCTCAAAAGCGGTCTGGCATTCCGAATCCCATACAAATGGGGCACCTTTCTTCATAAGCTTGCCGAAGTGCGCGCATCGTCTGGAAAGATTGGAGATAAACCTCCGGATGTAGGCCAATCTCTCTTGGAAGGACCTGAGCTCAGTGAGATTTTTGGTGGTGGAAGTTCCCGGATTGCTTTAATCTTGTTGGGGTCCACCTCAATTCCTTGGTATTTGACAATGAAATCGAGAAACTTGCCGCTGGATACGCCGAAGGTGCATTTCATAGGGTTTATCTTGAGCCCATATTGCCGGAGCCGGTTGAAGACTTGGCGCAGATCATGTAAATGGTCTTCCCGCCTCTTTGTCTTGACAATGAGGTCGTCGACATAGCATTCGACGATGTTGTGCAGCATTTCGTCGAATATTTTGGTCATGGCCCTCTGATAAGTAGCACCGGCATTCTTCAAACCAAAGGGCTTGTAGTTGGAAATCCCTTAAGGGGACCGGAAGGCTGTGTGATTCTTGTCTTTGAGGGACATCCGGATCTGGTAATAACCGGACAATCCGTTCATGAAAGACAAGGTTTCATGTCCGATGGTCATATCTACCATGGCTTTTGTGATTGGTACTGAGAAGTCATCCTTCAGACATGCTTTGTTGAGGTCCCGAAAGTCGATGCAAATGCGGACTTGACCATTTTGCTTCTTCACTGGGACGATATTGGCGAGCCAAATCGGGTAGATGCACGGCTCGATGAAGTCGACCTCCGCCATTTTATTGACTTCGGCCGAAACTTGGAGTTTTAACTCATGGCGCATACGCCGCTGTGGCTGTTTAACTGGAGTTGCTGAGGGAGAAATGGCTAGCTCGTGCTCCGCTACGGAGGGGTCTAGCCCTAGCATCTCCTTGTACGTCCAGGCGAAGTAGTCTTTGTATTCGAGTAAGAGTTGCTTGTAGTCCTGCTTTTTTGTTTCGGAGAGGAGAGCGCTGACGAACGTCGTCTGATGGGTTTCGGCTTCACCCAAGTTGATCTCGACGAGTTCATCAACGGTTGCTTGGTGTGAGATACGGAAAAAATCTAAACAGAATTTTATCGTGGATAAAAGGTAGATTTTCGTTCTTTTTGAAAAGAGACATCCCCCCCTTATCTGAGTAGAGGGTGATTCCGTGTGTGCGCGTCGTATCAGACGATTTGGGTTCAAGTGCTGGACCTTTCCCCACTGACCGGAGTCAGTGTTGATTTACATCGGTCTAACGTCCGAACACCTTTGTTTAACTGTCAAAAAAGTCCCAAAGTCTTCTATAGAGGTTCTGATGTGGAGGGCAGGCTCACTCGAGAGATTCTCTATGACCACTCATTTACCACCAATATATTAATAGAGTTAGAGCTAAGTCTGAACAAAACCCTGAGATTTAGGAATAGAGACGTAAATATGCGGAAGCCGTAGGCGTTTTTGAAGTAGAGAGAAGTTTTCTGGACCCCGAGGGTATTTTGGTAATTTTACCACCCCAGGGGTATTTTGGTAATTTTCCCAAGCCAGGGGTATTGCTGAAATTTCTGGGCTGGAATGGAAGTAGGACTGGATTCCTGACTTCCCAAGGCATTGAGGCCATTTCTGGAGGGTTTCAAGGGCTCTAAGGCCATTTTTTAGGTCACAAGGGTATTTTGGTAATTTTACCAGACCCTAGACCTAAGTTTGAGATGATACCCGAGTGCTGGACTGAGCTAACAACACTTCCGGACCGAAAGAATGACAAGGGGCTTCATAGAAGGCACACATCTGTCAATTTGGCCGAAGGAGGGGTATATATATAATTTTTAAAAGTCGGGGAGTTTTCTTATAATTTTCCCTCGAGGGTACACATGGAGCATGCTGAGTGCTTTTATAATTCCAGTGAGTACATGAATTGTCGGCGAGTTGTCGACTGTACAAAAGTCCGCATTAGAGCGGGAGATAGGGACGTAGTCCTAATTACAAAAGATTGCAGGGTATAACTGCCAATTACAGGACTTTGGTCTTTTACGGTTCCGGGGAGGACGTTTTCGTAATTCCACCATTGTAAGGATAGAATCACCTGACTTAGTCGTCCCGGGACGCAAAGACTTACAAAACATGGCCCGCTGAGAGGCATAATTACAAACATGGCCCACTGAGGGGCGTAAATGTAAATATACCCCGTAGGGGCATAAATACAAGACCCGGGGACTTACCTCACACAGGTCGAAACAAACAAACAAACTCCAAATGCTGGATGCTCCGAGTGCGAGAAATACTTTGTACGTAACTTCCTTCCTCTTTTTTGTCTGTCCCTCCACTTGGACCCTTAGGGTCTATTTATAGAAGGCAGGAGGGCCCAGAGGGGTCAAACGAACAAATTTGCCCCGATTCTGTCAAGGTGGGGTGGCAAAAAGCCATTTTGACCCCTCTGGCCACCAAAAAAAGGCCAAATGACCCCTCTGAGGGGGTTGAAAATCCTTTTTTTTCTTTTTTTTTTAGAAAGCCCGGACCCCGGAGGGGGGGCGGACCCGGGCGGGGTCGCGCGGGCCCCCTGGAGGTCCGCGACCCCGCCAAGGGGCGGACCCCGACGGGGTCACGCGCCCTCGGGGCGCGCGCGTGACCCCGCTGGGTCCCAGCGGGGTCGCGCGACCCCGCTGGGTCCCGGGGGGGGCGCGCGGCCCTTTCTCCTCTGCGGTTCGACGCAAAGGGGTCGTTTGACCCCGGTGGACGCCTTTTGACCCCTCTCAACGTCGTTTCCCCCTTTTTCTGTCGTTCTGGGTTGGAGAAGAGCCGGGGCGAAGCTATATATCTCAGGGAGATCGCTCCCTTCGCTGCGTGGCAGCATCGCGTCCGTGGAAGGAGCATTGTTTGTTTGTCTGGTCGCTCGTCGCCACATAGGGAGGAAGCTTTGCGCCCGTCTGTGCCGTGTGATACACTTGCTCGGCTACTCTGACCGGTATACGCATGTTTCTTCCTTGTTAATCTTCTTGCTGTGACGTCGACCAAAATATTGTCGGGTCGAGAGATCCTGAATTACGGAGATACTCCGTAGTCCGACGGTGTTGACGATACGTCGTGCTTCTCGTCGAACATTGCATAGCAACAATTCCTTGATTTAATTCAAGACAATTTTCGGGTGCAACAAATGCCCCCCACGGGACGTCCATCACGGCCGGAGGCGGGGGCGGATGGCCTGTGCCCTTTGAAGGGATTGAACAATGTCAGCGTAGCCGTTGCATGTTTTAGCCTGACGCTTTTTCCACTTTTTCTATTTCTCCTCTTTGTGCTTTCAGCCATGGCTCGCAGCAGTGGGAGTGGGAGTCGGTCGAGGAGGTCCCGTGCTAGGGGCGCTAACGACTGCGGGGTTAAGCGCACGGACCGGCGGATGCCGCCTTTCCCTCCTCGTACCATTGATGATGGCAACATCAACCAACTAGACCTTGGCTACTTGTGGGTCGCTGAAGGCCCAACAGAGAGTGCCGGAGTTGAAGGTCTTGTGGACGTGTCTCGGATCGCGAGGCAAGGCGGTCTTTATACATATGACCGCGCCGGAGGCTACCCGCGTCACTATCCTCTGGATCATCACCTTTACAGTTTCCTCCAGGGTTTTGCTCCTGTCGGCATGGAGGCCGACGATCCGTCACTTCCAGAGGAGAGGCGTCGCCTTGAAAGGGCGATACGGGTGGGGAGAGACGGCATGCAGGGATTGTGTTCCCTGACTTATCCGAGTTACCCTGAGGGCTTTACTCGGCAGCGGCAGTATCCGGATAGGCAGAGTCTGGGCTCTTTTCAGCGACATGAGAGTCTCACCGTCCGAGCTACACCGATGTCTCCAGCGGCTTGGCATTTGCATGGGCAGCACAAAACCGTGGACCAGGTTATAGATGGGCTCTTTCTGGCACCGACCGGAGTTAGCTTTGCACAGGAGGAGTACATCCATGATTGCATGTTGGAGAGGGTTTTGACTTTGAAGACTCCCAGCTGGTATGGGAAGTGGTCCGTCATCCCTTCTCACAGTTATCACCGGGGCGCGACAGAGTGGCTCTGGGGCGTTCTGCTGGTTTACCGGTCTTTGTTGGATAGAGTGGGAATTCGTCATGCAGTGACTGCCGCTCTGTACTCCTATCCTTGTTACACTGGCCTGCTACAGGCTCTGGTAGAGAGGTTCAGCCGCCGGTGGAACACTTTCGTCACAGCTGGCGGGGAGACTTCACTGGACCTCTGGGCTTTCCAGAGGATTTCTGGTCTTCCGATCTGCGGGAGGCCTTATGAGGAGCTATCGCCGGATGACTTGCACCTCAGCTCCACTGACGGGGCAGGGCACTATACTCTGCCTTATTGCTTCAGGTTCTTGATGAAGACTTGGAGGGACTTAGCCCGAGTGGGCACTGATCGGCCTCCACGTACACCGCGAGTGACACTAAATGCCTGGGTGAGCCACTTCTACAGCGGCCCTTACTGTTTCCATGAGGAGTTTGCACAGTCCGGCACCACCTGGGATGAGTACCGAGAGGTCAGAGCGGACGTTCCTCCACATCATCGCCACCTGCCTACGCCGTCCCAAGGATGGAATTCACGGGGGCTACATCATGTTACTTATCTGGCGGCTTATCTGGCGTACTGGCTCTCCAGCTTTGTAGTCCCTCATGGAGAGGAGGGAGTCTTGCGGGTGGAGGTGATCTATCCAGCCTGCTTGCTAGCTTGTGGACAGAGACTCGCCATTGCACCAGCAGCCTTGGCGAATATTTTTCATTCGCTTGGGGCTTTGTCTTCCCACTCCTCGCCACGGGAGAAAGGTATATTGCTGCCCACTCATTATTTGAGTGCTTGGGCAGGGCTACTGTTTCCAGAGTTGTCCAGGAGGACTCCGGTCGAGAATCCAGCAGCACCATTGATTTTCTGGTTTACCGGGCAGCCATCCCAGGATCCAGTTGCACAGTTGGTAGGGGCCAGGCGGGCCTTATCTTTTGTTCCGGTGAAGAGGGGAGAGGGCATAGCCCTTGACTACTTCTCCTATCTTCACCGCCCTTTTGCTAGGCAGGAGGGAGACGCGGTCGTCAGCCGGGTTTCCACCCATGCTTTACCTTCCCCACAGGGCTTAGCAGAGTGGGTCGTCAGCATCCGACCCAGTGTTCTTGTATATCGACGCTCCAGCACGGCGATACTTGAGCTTTACTACCCACATCGGTTCGCTAGGAACTTTGGGTATGATCAGGCTATCCCCTCCAGTGGAGAGTTTTCTTTGCCCCTCCGGCTATACAGGCATAGGGACATGCACTTGGTCGCGGCAGCTTGGCAGGACTTCCTTTGCCGCGAGGCAGGGCCGGGGTACCCGATCCCAGAGTAGGAGCGCAGAGGCTACTTCGACATCTATTATGCTCGCTGGTGGTTCAAAGCCAGCAACCTCTTCCGGGAGCGCCGAAATGCCATTCGTACCGCTGAGGAGCAGCGTTTGGGGCGGGAGGATCTGCCTCCTTTGTGTGTCGATCCTGCTTTCCTCAGGTCTCATTTTTCGGGATTGCCCGAATCGTGAGTGACATTGAAGAGCAATGGCGAGCAAAAGGCTGGACACCCACTGTTGACAGGAGCCAGTATAATGGAGCTTTGAAGCCCTTGAAGAGTAGGACGGCGTCGTCTCTCGGAGTCCCTTCTTCCTCCTCCACCGGCGTAGCCTCAGGCCCCTCAAAGGCCTATTCTTGGTGGGAGGATTTGCAGACATCTTGCAGGGTGAGGAAAAAGTTCCAGTTATCCCAGCCGATACCTGACGGAGCACTTGGGGGCAGTACCTTTGCTGAGTGGAGGGCCCATGTGATCAACGCAGTGGGCTGTGCAGGTCCCCTGGAGTATCTTTCTAGCCTCGAGTTGGCGACGACTCCACTTGCCATTTACGAGGCTGTAAAGGCGGTTGCACGCGCCCTTCGAGCAAAGCCGGAGCAGATAGTATTAAAGCCGACGGAGCCCATAGCGGCTACAGGTAATCCCTGTCCTTCCTGGCTTTAATATAAACAAGTGTCTTTATATTCTGGGACATGCATTTATACATTCCCTGATACTTGCAGGTGGGGCTGTTATGGTAGCCGATGCCATATCACTGAGGGATCCTCCTGATGCTGAGATTGGGAGGGATTCTGCTGCCGCTAAGAGACCTCGGACCGAGGTTCCTGAGGAGGGGGATATGAGGCCAGCATCCCGTCCTCGGCTTGAGATTGAAACCCCTGAAGTTGAGGCTGTGTCCAGTAAGTAGCTCTCCCAGATACTGGTCATTTCTGAGCATATATATAGTGTTATAAACACATGCTTGCTTCATTAAATACAGCTCCCCCGGAGGCTAGGGCTGATATGAGCTTCTCTCCTCCTCCAGCGGGAGATGACATGCCGCTGGATGAGTCCGTGCCAGACGTTACTTTCAGCTTCAAAGAGCTGATGTCTCCCTCAGACGATTATATGCCAGTGACGGCTAACTCTCCCTCGCCTCTTACAGCAGGGACCACAGGAGGTCAGGATCTAGTAGCATGCTCAGCCTTGTTTTCTCCATTGATACATGAAGATTTGAACAGCAATAACCCCTTAGTGTTTTGCTGGCTGTGCAGGGGTTCATGAGGTTATTCCACCTGTCCTGTCAGCGAGAGGTGATGTCGGCTCTTCCTCCGGGGCCGGATCTGCTTCCGGGAGTAGATCCACTACTAAGAGTGGGAGTTCCGCGGCCACAGGCTCTCTCCCTGACGGGAGCTCGAGCCCTACTTCCAGCGCCACGACCTCCAGTTCTTCATCCAGTGAGAGTGACTCTCAAGAGGAAGGAGAAATAGCAGATACCGGAGGTGAATGCAGCGGCCTACATTCTGTTTAATTGAGTCTTTCTTATAAAGATTTGCTTGACTCATATAATTGTTTATCCCACAGGAGTGAACTTAGCCAGATCCATGGAGGAGTTCTCACAACTTTTGGGATCTGGCTCACTTGTGGACCTTTTGACGGGCGGCAGTGCCTCGACAGGCGCAAAGGCCATGGAGGTAGCAGGCGTTGACACCACAGCACCGGGAGATTCTATGCCAGTGGGCTTCTCCGATGTTGATATTGGTGAGGACATCATAGCTGAGGACGGCATAGCTGATCTTTCAGGTAAGAGATGTTAGAGGCTAGTGATAGACCTCTTTACCATTTTGCATCTGCTTTTGCCAAGCTGATTAATGCATCTGCTATGTGGGCAACATCAGGCCAGGCCATTGAAGAAAACACATCCCACCCTGGTGAGATAGCTCCAGCAGGGGAAGCTTCTCAGGGAGCCCCAAAGGGCCTGCATACTCCAGGGGAGAATGCCTCACCAGTAGACACCCATGCTACAAGTACTGCTCGTTTCTGACAACGAACATAACAAATGACATATGCATTCTGTTTGTGGCACTGACCCCTCTCCTGTTTTTGCCATGTAGCTTCTCTTTCTGCGGAGCCGATGGTTGAGGCCTCCTCACGAGAGGAGGTTCAGGAGGTAGGGCCGACTTCTGAGATCGAGCCATCTTGCTCCCAAAGGGCTCCTGGTACAGAGTCTGCCCTTCCCAGCATAGCTGAAGAAGGGACTGCTATTGAAACAGGTACATAGCTGTCCTCTGAACTTTGACACCTTGTGCGTGCCACTTTATAGATAAGCATTTACATGCTATTGCTTAACTGCAGAGGGTGGGGATACAAACGTCCTGCCTGGTGGACTAGGATCAACTTCTGTCGCTGATTCTTCCCCAGCTGTTGAGGATGGACAGGAGACTGCGGCAGCATCAGGTATATGACCATGTTGTGCCCTTTTTATAGTGATTCGTGCATGTCCATTTTGGCTGTGAACAAGCACTCATTTTACCCTCTTTTTCCTTTGCAGCTTCTAAGGAGGGAGCCTCAGGAGTACCAGTAGGTTTCCCGGCTCTTGGAGTTGAGTGGCCTGACGCCCCTGCACTCGGGACGGTGTTGCATGCTGCTATGGCTGACCAGCTCCTGTAGGGTCTTGATCAGTTGATCCAGGTTGATCCACTGCCCTCCGCAGAGGCTTTGAGGGCTGATCTGGAGGTATTCACCAGGAGCTACCACGGACTGAGTCTTCCCCGAGATGCATGGGCCGCGAATTTGGAAGACTTGTGGAGCGAGTTCGCTCGCCTTCATCTTGCACAGGAGCAGAGACAGAGAGCCCAGTTACAGATCCAGGAGCAGGAGGAGCGGCTACGTGAGCTTCGAGCGGCCCAGGCAGAGGCCGGTTTTCACCTTGCGAGCTTTGAGGGGGATAGCCGGAGGACCTCTCTCCGAGTGGAGGAGCTGCAGAGAGAGCTCCAGGAGGCTACTGAGGAGCATCGTGTTGTCCAGGCGAGGGTGGAGACCTGCCGTCGCTGATTTGATGAGCTTCGGGAGGAGATCTTCCAGCGGGAGGCTCGCCTTGCAGAGTTGCGGAGGGACTAGCACAGTGGTTGACGAGTTCTAGCACTTCCTTGTACATAGGGCTCTTACGCCCCATTTTTGTTTGAGTTACCCCCGAGGGCTTGTCTCGGGCTCCCTCGATAACATTAATGAATAAAGGACAGAACTTAGCATAGCTGTTTTTTTTTTCTCTATCCTCTTGCATGTATGTCTTCTTCTTTTTTTATCACTTTACCAGCCCTACCGCCCTTTCGGGTTTTCGCCAGGACTGGCCCCCTTTAGCTTTTTCCAGTGCGCCCTTTCGGGTTTTCACACTGAGGGGTACCCATTTTTGCCTAAGGCACCCTTTCGGGTTTTCACCTTAGCCGGGTTAAAGCCTTTTTGCTCTTGATTGCTCTTCTAACAGAAACAACCAAGTCCGCTGGGGCCTCAATATTTTTTAACCCCGTTTTTTTTTAAATGCCAAAAGGCAAGGAGAAAGTGACACTCCCGTAGGGATGTGTGCCGCAGAGGTAGGACAAGTGGGTAGATTTGATTGTCCGGGTGGGACGAATGAATCAAATCTGTGAGCCGAAAGGCGAAACGGGTTGGTAGCCTGAGAGGGCGTACTGAGACCGAACCCAAGGGGATAAAAACGAGCCGAAAGGTGTAATGGGCTGGCAGCCCGAGAGAGCATACTAAGGCCGAAACCGGTGAGACCAAAAGGTGTAGTGGGTTGGCAGCCCGAGAGAGCATACTGAGGTCAAGCCCGGTGAGACCAAAATGGGTGGATTCGGCTGTCCTAGTGGGACACAATTAGCCAAATCTAGAACCGAAAGTTGAACGGGTTGGCAACCCAAGAGAGGTGTGCATGTGCCAAGCCCGGTTGGGACAACAAAGGAATAGGTTTAACAGTCCGAAAGGGACATGTGAGTTAAACCCGACGGTCGATAGGCGGGATGGGTTGGCAGCCCGAGAGAGCATACATAAGCCATACCCGAAGCGAAGCGATGAAAGGAGGGGATTTGACAGTCCGGGTGGGACGTACGAGTCAAATCCGTGAGCCGATAGGCAAATAGGGTTGGCAGCCCGACGAGGGCATGCAGAGGCCAAACCCGTGGGGACAAAGGAATAGACTTGGCGATCCCGGTGGGATACATGAGTCAAGTCTGAAGCCAAGAGGCGAGATAGGTTGACAGCCCGAAAGGGGCATGCAAAGGCCATTCCCAATGGGACAAAGATAGGTTTGACAGCCCTAGTGGGACGTGAAAGTCAAACCCGAAAGCCAATAGGCGAGTAGGTGGGTTGACAGCCCGAGAGGACATGCTGAGGCCAGACCCGGTGGGACATGTGCCAGAAGACACGATGGATTGGTAGCCCGGGAGAGCATACTGAGACAAGATCCCAAAAAAGTAAGATGAGCCGAAAGGCATGATGGGTTGGCAGCCCGAGAAGGCATACTGAGACCAATCCCAAGAAGATAAGATGAGCCGAAAGGCAGGATGGGTTGGCAGCCCAAGAGGGCATACTGAGACCAATCCCAAGAAGATAAGATGAGCCGAAAGGCATAAAAAGTTGGCAGCCCGAGAGAGCATACTGAGGCCAGTCCCAGTGGGACAAAAGAGTAAGCGGGTTTAACTGCTCAGAAGAGACACGTGAGCTGAACCCAGAAGCCGATAGGCGGAATGGGTCGACAACCCTAAAGGGGCATGCGTAGGCCGAGCCCGATAGGACAGAGTATGACAACCTCAGAATGTCGGTGGAACTAGGTGTCATAGGATGACATGTAAGGCGTAGCCCTGACATCAATATGATGTTTTGGTCGAGATGGGGTGGAGTCATTGACTTAGAGCCGCCCTTAAAATAGACAGGAAGAGGATTTTTTTTTTCACATTACCAACCTCACCGCCCTTTCGGGTTTTCGCCGAGGCTGGCCCCCTTTAACTTTTTCCGGTGCGCCCTTTCGGATTTTCACACCGAGGGGTTGCCCATTTTTGCTCGAGGCGCCCTTTCGGGTTTTCACCTCGACCGGGTCTGTGACCTTTTTACCCTCAGCCAACCGTTGAAGGCTGACTGAGTCCGCCGGGGTATCAGTATTTTTAACCCTTTTTTGAACCTTCACTGAGGAGAGGTACTGTCCTGTGAGGACTGCTGTGGAAACTCCTGCGGTGGCGCATGGTAGAGCTTCATATGCTTGCCGTTGAGAGGAGGGAAGGGATTATCCCCCTTGTGGTCAAGGACCGTATAGGGGGTCCTTCATAGACCTTCTGGATGACGTAAGGTCCACGCCAATTGGGCTGGAGTTTGCCGCTGGATCTTCCCGCGATAACCTCCTTTTCTTTGACCATGACAAGGCCGCCTTTCTTGAATGCCCGTTGCTTGACCAGCTTATCATAAGCACGTGTCATGCGGGCTTGATACACTTGTAAGTGTTTGTAGGCTTTGAGTCTTTGACCTTCAAGGTTGGACAATTCCTCGAGCCTTCTTTCAATTTCAGATTGGTCTTGACCTGGCAATCCGGCGTGCACAGCAACGCGGTAAGATGCTAGCTCGATCTCCACAGGGACCACCGCTTCAGCTCCATAGACCAGGGAGAATGGGGAGCAACCCGTGGGGGTTTTGTAAATAGTCCGATAGGCCCATAGGGCTTCGTGGACCTTCTCGCCCCAATCCCGTTTGCGGCCCCCTACTATCTTAGACAGCAGCTTGCAGAGGGTTTTGTTGAAGGCCTCGGCTAACCCATTGGCCTGGGGATTGTAGACCGACGACGCTCTCCAGTCAATATGGAACTTGGCCGCCAGAGCATAAACAGTCTTGTTTTTGAATGGCGTGTCATTATCGGATATAATCCGACTGGGGTGCCGAATCTGTATATGATATGGTGCCGCACAAAACGAGCAACTATCTCCCCTGTAACTTCCCGTAGTGGAACGGCTTCCGCCCATCTGGAGAAGTAATCGGGGCAGCGAGTATGAACTTGTGCCCCTGGGACGATGGTGTGAATGGTCCCACAATATCCATACCCCACTCTGCAAATGGCCAAGTAGGCGCTGTTGGATGGAGCGGGTTAGGTGGCCGCCGAGGGACTGGGTCGAATGTTTGGCATTGATGACATGTACGAGCATATTGGTTGCAATCTTCGTACATGGTGGGCCAATAGAACCCTTTGAGCTTGATGCTATTTTTCATCTTAGCTCCTGCCTGGTGAGCTCCACACAATCCGGAGTGGACCTCGTGCATGACGGTCTTCGCTTCCTTGGACGAAAGGCACCGCAGGAGGACCGATCGGTCCTTTTCATGGACGAGCCTAAAGAGTAGATCGTCGATCAGCTGGTAGGATGTCGCCCTGCGTAGCAGTTGTACCCTCTGAGCCCGATCAGGAGGGAGCCAGCCGTTCTTTATCTTTATGATCGGCTCACGCCAATCCTCTTCTTCGGGAGTATTCTCCTCTTGAATGTTGTCGACCTCATAAACAGTGAGGCCGGATTCTTCGTCGAGCGCACTCGGCATGAGCCTTCGGTGTCTGACTGTAATATTCAATTCTCCCTCAGGCGGGAGTTTTAGGGCTGCTGCCAATTTTGCAAGAACATCAGCCTGGGAGTTGCTGCCTCTGGGGACATGGCCTATTTCAAATAGGTAAAATTTTTCTTTGAGCCTCATGACGGCTGCATGATAGGGGACGAGCTCCTTCTTCCGGACATCATAGACGCCCAGTACTTGTCGGATGACGAGCTGAGAATCCCCGTACACTTTGATACATTTGATGTCCATCTCCAGTGCCAGTTGAAGCCCAATGATTTGCGCTTCATACTCCGCCTCATTATTAGTCAGCGACTTCATGAGAGCGCACGAGTTGTGGAGGATGCCGCCTTGTGGAGACACAAAGACTACCCCCGCGCCTGAGACATAGTCTGTGAGGCCGCCGGCCCTTTTGATTGTCCGAGAGGCACCATCAAAATATAACTCCCAATGTGGGAGATCAAGGGTGAGGACGCCTGGCTCCATCTGTGGTGGGGCTTTTTCAGAATGCTCCGCAATGGCTTGAGAAGGCACCAACACCTCTTCATCGGGCAGCTCGAAGTTGAGTGGCGAATCTTCCGGCACAGGGTGCGCTGCTAAGAACTCTGCCATCCCTTGTCCCTTGATCGCCTTGCGTGGGACGAAGGTGATATCAAACTCCATGAGGATAAGCGCCCATTTGCCGAGTCTACCAGAGAGGACAGGCTGGCTGAGCAGAAACTTGAGTGGGTCACATTTTGAGATCAGCTCCACCCGGTGGGCTAGAAGGTAGTGCCTTAGCTTCTTGACAGCAAACACCAGAGCTAGACACACCTTTTCCATGGGAGCGTACCGATGCTCAGGCCCAATCAGCTTTCGGCTGAGGTAGTACAGCGGCTGCTCCTTGCCCTCTTCATTAATCTGGGCTAGGAGAGCCCCCAAAGAGGCATCCATGGCAGCAATATATAAGATAAGGGGCTTCCCTCTGACAGGTGCCCCTAAGACAGGAGGAGTCAGCAGATATTCCTTGATTTGCTCGAAGGCCTTCCGACAGTCTTCGTCCCATATGAAGGGTGCTCCTTTCTTCATCAGTCTGCCGAAAGGTAGGCATCTTCCAGAGAGGTTAGAAATAAACCGCCTAATATAGGCGAGTCTCCCTTGAAGAGATCTGAGCTCTGTCAAGTTCTTGGGCGGAGGTAGTCCTCTTATAGCCTTGATTTTGTCAGGGTCAATTTCTATACCTCGGTACCTGACAATGAAGCCGAGGAACTTGCCGCTGGAGACGCCGAAGGCGCACTTCATCGGGTTCATCTTGAGTTGAAATTGTCGAAGCCTTTCAAAGACTCGACGCAGGTCAACTAAGTGATCCTCCCGCTTCTTTGTCTTGACGACCAGATCATCGACATAGCATTCGACAACGTCATGTAGCATCTCGTCAAAGATCTTGGTCATTGCCCTTTGGTAGGTTGCGCCGGCATTCTTCAGACCGAACGGCATCCTTTTGTAGTTGAAGATCCCCTTAGGAGACCGGAAAGCCGTATGGTCTTTGTCTTTGACGGCCATGCGGATTTGATTATAGCCCGACGACCCGTCCATAAAAGACAAAGCTTCGTGACCAGTGATCATATCAACCATTGTCTCAGTGATTGGGACAGGGAAGTCGTCCTTTGGGCATGCCTTATTCAAATCCCTGAAGTCGATGCAGACTCGGACTTGACCGTTCTTCTTCTTGACAGGGACTATATTGGCGAGCCACACGGGATACATGCAAGGCTCTATGAAATCCACATTGAGCATTTTGTCAACCTCAGCATTGACCTTCAGCTCCAGCTCGTGGCGCATACGCCTCTGAGCTTGCTTGACTGGCTTGACTGTTGAAAGTATTGCCAGCTCATGTTCAGCCACAGAAGGGTCGAGCCCAGGCATTTCTTTGTAAGTCCAGGCGAAACAATCCCTGAACTCTTCTAGGAGATGTCGATACGACTGCCTTTCTTCCCCGCTGAGGAGGGCACTTATGAAGGTGGGACGATGGTCACTTTTGCTTCCAAGATTGATTTCAATCAGCTCGTCCACAGTTGCTTGACCACCGTCTTCAAGCTCTGGTGGAGCTGGTTGGAGGTCGACGAAGTCTCCCTTATCATCAGTGTTGGCTTCATAGACATCAAATTCCTCGAAGCACTCTTGCTCGTGGCTTGAAGCCGAAGAGCTTGCTTTGTCTCGCCGATGGTTAGCAGACTGAGCTGCTCCTTCCTCTGAGGGGTGGTCGTTGTCGACTCCTGATGAAGGTGATGGTGTCGTAGACACATCAACGGACTCCCTTACATAGTCATCAATCTTAGGCTCAGCTTCTGCTTGCCTGTGATGGAGAGGTAGCAGTCCTATGGTGTTGACTGCAAAGTGGACCTCAAAGTCCATCTCCTGGTCATAGCCAAGGCCCCTTGTATCTTTGCGGGAGAAGGGAGGCTGCCGCGGACTTGCGGAGGATTCCATAGCTGGTGGAAGTACGCCGCTCGCGCAGGGTCCAGAGTTTGCGGGATGTGCTACTTTTTGCACATTTCCCTGATGTATTTCGGCATATCATCCATCTCCTGGACTGGCTCTGGCACCACATCAGCGGGAGTATCCCAGCCGAAATTGTCTTCAGGAGGGCACGGTGGGACTAAATCACCTTTGTAAAAGATGATCGGCTTGTCCCTCTTGCCTTTGTTGCGTCTCCTTCTCCGTTGGTAGGAGACTGTAAAGGTCTTCAACTGTTCCACCTCCTGTTCTTCCCATTGGGACAAGAGTTGAAGGCACTTAGGCGGTAAGGAGATACTCCCGTCAATGACCCGGCTGATGAGGTTGGCTTCAAAGTCAACACTTCGCCTCTCTGGTTGAGTTGGCTTGGAGGCGGCACTGAGGCTCAACTTGTGCAGCTTTACCATGTCTTGGTTGACAGTGAAGAGCTGCCCTTCTTCAACTTCAGGGTCCACCTTTTGCTTCCCTTTGTCTTTTAAAGACTCGGGGATTGTTAAAGTAGGCTTCCCAAAATATAGTGAAGCATCGGCCAGATGGCACTCATTGGGGTGGAACGGGGCCTGGTCTGCGAAGACCGTATGTTGCTCCCCTTCCTTGGCATATTTAATGCACTGATGCAGAGTTGAAGAACAACCCAGTTCTCATGAAGCCAGGGTCTTCAAGCAGCATCTTGTAAGATGTGTCGGAGTTGATGATATAAAATGTCGCTTGGGTGACAAACTCACCCAAAGCTAGCTTGACTACAACCCGACCAAACGCTTCCTCGGAACCCTGATTGAATCCTGAGATCTTGACATCAGTCACCTTTTGCAAATAAGGTGCCAAGTATAGAGACTTGAAAGTCTTCAAAGGCATGATGTTGACGGCTGCTCCGGCGTCAACCAAAATGCGATTCACGTCATGCCCATTAATCGTCCCCTTCATATATAAGGGGCGATTATGACACGGAGATGACAGCAACATATCTTTGTCCGTGAAGGAGATGTTGACTGTGAGTGCTTCATATGCCTGGGCTTGCAACTCTGCAACATGGGCTTCATATGCCTCTGGATCTTGAAGTATCTTGACAAGAGCCTCTCTGAGGTCTTTGCTCCAGGCGATGGCCTCCCAAATAGTGACATTTGTTGGGAACCGCTTCATATGATGAATGATTTTGTGGTCTGCCCGAGCAGGGGTCTTATCAAATGGCGGGATGATCTCCGCCAGAGTCTTCGGCGCCTGGCGAGACTTCTCCCGCTTAGAAGGGCGCTCCTCCGTATTCTGGCCTTCTGCATCTTCTTGGAATAGCAGAGCTAAGGATTCCTCTGGAGGTGGCAAAGGCCCATCATGCTGGTCTTCATTAGAAGGATCGGCCTGGCTCGCGGGCTCGACCCTGTTGGAGGGGCCGGCCTGCTCTGACGCCTTCTCGCACTTTGGCGACTTGGCCGGCTCCTCTTCTTCATCGGAGGATGTGATTGTGAAAGGGACACCACCCAGCTTAGCCGTTGAGATGGGGCCTGAACCCTCTGAGGGGTTGAGGATGAAAGGGATCCCCTGAACTTGAGTTTCCGGGACAGGACCCGGCTTCTCCCCTCTGAATATTATGACCCGATCAAGAGTCGGGGGACCTTCCCGACCTCGGCCACGTCCCGGCCATGTCCTCGGCCGTTTCTCGCCGAGCGACGCTGATATGTCGCCATAGGAGCCTTGCCTCCAGTGTTATCAGCCGTGGGACAATAAATGTTGTCGGGCGGCGGGATCGCCACCATGTTGCAGGAGAGCTCTTGCAGCATTTCCTCGAGCATCTCGACAGTGAGCTCCTCACCTTTATAGAATAAGGAGAGCTCCTCCGGGATTGGGAAGTCTTCACCTTCTTCAAGACGGTGAACCATTTCTCGGAGCCATTGCAGAAGACGGGCTTTGTGCCCAAGCTTGTCCCAGGGAATATATTCGTCTAGAGTGACGACCCTGGTGAGATGAGGGGGAGTGTACTCCTCCAGCTCATCTATGAGCTTTTGAAGTCTTTGTAGAGGAGTTGGCTCCTTAGGGGCCTCCATAGCAGCGGCTTGCTCGGCTTGCTTCTTCAATCTCCTCTTCAAATTCTTCCTGCGGTTCTTCTCTTGTTTCTTTTGGCGTGCCGCCTCTTGAGAAGAGAGAGGAGCTTGCTTCGGCGGTGGGACTCGCTTGCCCCCAGAATTCTGTTTTTTGCTCCGGGCTGGCTCCTTAGGGGCCTTACTGCCGCGGCTTTTTCTAGGGACAACCTTGGTCCAATTAGCCTCCTCCGGCTGAGGTTGGAAGGTGGCATTGATTGCCTGAGCAATTATTTCAGGAGGCAACTCCTGGAACTCTGCCAGTCCACAGTAGGGCCTCTGGGAGCTTTGTAGTTCCACCGACTTTGCTTGGGCTGGTGGGTTGGCTTGCTTGAGCTGCTGAGGCCTTTCTACAATTGGCGGCCTCGCTGGGCTGGCAGAGGCCTTAATTGGGGTCTTCGCGGGCTCAAGAAGTCGAGTCCTCTCCACGACTAATGGCCTTGCTGACTTGGCAGGAGCTTTGGCTGAAGGTTCTGACGCCTTGGCTTTGCCTTTGTTGTCTGGCCGAGAGTTCTCTTTTATGATGATGCCAGGTTGACTCGACCTGGGACGGACCTTGGAACTCTCTTCCGCAGTTCGGCCTCCTGGGTTCTGGACCTTAGGCCCTTTGTAGGTGGCCTTGTCTCTAGTGAGTAATGGGAATTCATCATTTTCCGCTGGCTCACTTGGTCGGTCTAGTCGGGAGAAAGCTTCAGTTTCTCGTCGAGCCTGCTGGAGAGTCTCCCTGGCTGCCTCAGCAAGACGCAACCTTGTCATGGAGTTCCCCTGAGTGTCGACAACCCCTCTTTGGATGAGAGCTTCAATGAAGTCCTGAACCTCTGGACATTGCCGAGTGGGGTGAGACACCCTTGCATGATACTTGCAATAGTGGGGGTGACTCTTGGCCGTCTCGTTGTAATAAGACGGCGGGTCATGTGTCAGCACCCAGCCATCCTCCAGAAGTTTGTCAAAAATCTTCTCAGTGTCTTCCTTAAGAAAAGAACATTGATGGGAAGGTCGCCACCACGGATACCATAGTGTGGATTTGGGAGGCTGGGAACTGGCTCCCTGGGAACTGACTCCCTCCTCCTGCGGCTCCGGGAACTGGAAGGCTGCCGAGGCATGTATGACGTTGACGGAGAAGTGGAGAGTCCTCCGTACATGCGGCTGCGGTGGATCGACCAGGAATTCACCCATATTGACCTTCCCTTGCCTGATTAGGTCCTCGGCGAGGTCCTTGAACGGTTCACAGTTGTGGATGATATGGCCAACAACTTCGTGATACGGGCAATAGCCCTGATGAAAAGCAGCACCTGGCGTCTGCTCCACGGGTGACGGGCTAATCAATCCCGCCCGCTGACATGCGAAGAAGATATTGGGAGTTTTCTCCAAAGGGAAGGAGTATAACTTCTCTGGGAACTCGACTTGAAGCGGAGCCTCCACGTCTTCCGGTGAGTCCTCCTCGTCTTCAGATGAATCCGAGGACTCTTCAGAGAGCCAACCCCTGAGCGGGGCCCGACCCGTGGTGATACACCCGCCTCCCGTATGTGGGCTGGAGCTAACCCCCTGGCAAATGGGCCAAAAGGGAAAGTGGACAACTGCTGATCAATGCTTTCCAGGAACTGCAGCAGGCGCCTTTGTTCTCGTCGCAGCTGCCGGACTTCCCCTCGGATCTTCTGGATGGTCCTCCGCAGCGCTAAACATTCAGGGAATGAGGAAGGAGCTGTCCCCGGACCAGTGTGGGACTGTTGATTTGAAGGCCCGGCCTCGGAGGCGTTAGAGCTTGAGACCATCGCCACCATATGAATCACATTAGCCGACCGATTCGATCGGCTCCAGGGGTGAGGCTGGGGTGGTTCGACTGCATGCCCCAGCATATTTACCAAGCCCTTTTGAATGAGCTCTTCCGCTATGTTCTTGAAGACACAGCAGTCCCCGATAGCATGACCCAACCTTCGGTGATACATACAATAGGTAGGATCATCTGTCTTATCCACCTCCGCGGGCTTCTGCGGATCTGGTAGGGTGATGAGCTGCTATTTCATGCATAGATCAAAGAGCATTTTAGTATGCTCTTTCCTGAAGGAATATGACGTCTTCATGTTCTCCGCCAACCGAGACGCACTTGCCTTGGCATCAGGCTTCTTGCCATTGCCTTTAGACTTTCCTTCCTCTTTATCTCCATTCGTCGGGGAGAAGTCGACGGCATTCACCTCCTTACCGCTAGTCAGACGGTCTTTGGAGGATTTGCCTTTGGCAGAAGCTTGTGTAGGGTGGTCAGCAAAGAACATCTCAATCTCCACCACCACTGTATTCAACTGGTCAAAGGTTCTGATGTTGGAGCCCAGAAGCTTCTCACTGACTTCTGCCGAGAGACCCCTGCGGCAGATGGTGATTGCATCTTCAGGCGTCGGAGGGTTATCGCAGCGCATGCTGACGTCCCTTCATCGCTTGATGAAGTCCAATGCTGTTTCACCCTTCTTCTGTCGAAGGGAACAAAGCTCTGCTAGGGAGACTTTGCGTTCGACCATTTGGAAGCGGTCGACAAACTTCTTCTGCATATCAGCCCAATCAGATACTGAAGTGGGCTTCAATCTTGAATACCATTGGAAGGCGGTGCCAGTCAAGGACGTGGCGAAATACCGCAGCAAGTATGCCTCTTCCAGGGCTAATTCACCCATGGCCGTCATGTAATAGGCCAGGTGTTCATGCGGAGAGCCCTGCCCGTTGAACTTCTGAAGTTTCGGGGCCTTCGGGCAATCTGGTGGAAGCTTCTTGAATTGATGATGCAGGGGATATGGCACGCTGTCCAAATCAACGGTAGCCACACCCTCGCCATGTTGAGCGAACTTCGCTTCCACGATGCGCTCAATCATCTGCTTCTGCGCCATGAGGCTTTCTGCGGCAGGAGTAGCAGATGACTGCGCATTGGCTTCATGCGGCGGGACTTCGAAGTCCACTGCCAGCGGGAGTCTTGCAGCAGTGACAGAAGAGTTGGCTGCTACTGGAACGGGAGAAGGCTACTGACCCGCTCCAGTCGGTGCCACCTGAGGTGGGACATGAACCTCCTTTTCGCGCAAGAGCGACTGTAGCAGGGTCTTGTGCTCTTGGTTTTCCCGTCGAAGCTCATCCAATGCTGGGGCCCGTGGCTCTTCCCCCAGCTCTTCTTCATGCCGGGAGTGATTGTCCCCATCAATACTGTGGACGTCTTCCTGACGCTCTTCTTGCCGTGCCGGCTCAGGCTGAGATGTACCGGCGGTCGGCGCCTGCTGCGTCTGCGCCAGAATCCGGGAGACCGGCCTTGACCTTCTTAAATATTGGATGGGTTGGTCAAGTTCTCCCGAGGTGTTCTCTGGCTGTTTTTCGCCGGAGGTGGCGTAACAGGTGAACACTTTGACGGTGTCATCGGTCACCTGGACCACCCGTTTTTTCTTGGGCGGTTGTCGCTCCGGCTTGGGTGGCATCCCCAGTCTGTCGAAGACAGACACTCGGGATGTAGATGCTTGAGGTGAGCGATCTTCCTCCGTGTGCGTGGAACTGGCCCACGGGGAGGTCGGCCGTACCTTCTTGCCGGCTCCTCGGCGCTTTTTCCCCCGTAGGGGTTGAGATGTAAATCCCGCAGACGTCGAGGCCTCAGTGCTCGGCGGACTCCGCATTCGCTGAAGCTCCGACATGCGGAAGGGCTCCTCCGCCCTCACGCGCCTTATGATTCGGGCCTCCTCCTTGGTGACCCAGATCTTCTTCAAATGGAGCTGGCGCTCCTCAATTGGGTTGCCCCCTGTCCTCGGACGGGGAGCTCGTGGCTTGGGCCGTTGCAGAGGGCCCTGGATTGCCGCCGGTACGGCAGACTTCTTCTTCGCTCCGTCCTCCGGGACTTGTCGGAGGGGCTCGAAGCGGTTGGAGGTAGGAATAGTCGGGACGTGACGATCCCGTGGCAGGATCGGCTCGCCTCCATCGAGCCGGATGCGGATGTCTCTGACAATTACAGTCTTGCCGGAGCGAGAGACAGCCGCTTCGGGCTTTGCACCCTTGCGGCTACGGCGTTGCCCCCATTGGGCAGGGGCGACGGTGGTGGTGCCCGCCATAGGCATGGCATCATCCTGACGACAGCGGCGTTGCCCCCGTTGAGCAGGGGCAGCACCTCTGAGGGTGGCCGAATTGGAGTTGGGGCCGTTACGGCGACGGCGCTGCCTCCGTTGAGCAGGGGCAGCGCCAGCAGTGATTTGATTGACTGAGAAGACTCGGCCAACAGCTAGGGTAGAAGGCCTGACACCTTCGGCCATTGACATAGCAGCCAAGCGAACTCGGCTGGTCGTCGGGATGAAGGGCTTGACACCCTTAACAGTTGAGGAGTTGACCGGATGGACCCGGCCAGATGCTGCAGCAGAGGGTCTGACACCCTCGACGACGACCTTGTTGACCGGACTAACCCGGCAAATTGTTGAGACCGAGGGCCTGACGCCCCCGACCGTTGTCTTCTTAGCCGAGCGGACTCGACCAGCAATTGAGGTTGAGGGCCTGACACCCTCGATAGTTGCCTTGTCGACCGGGCGGACCCGGCCAGTTGTTGCAGTAGAGGGCCTAACACCCCCAGTGATGGTCTTGTTGACCGGACTGACCCGGCCGATTGCTGGAGCCGAGGACCTGACGCCCCCGATAGTTGTCTTCTTGACCGGGCGAACCCGGCCGGTTGCTGCAGTAGAGGGCCTGACACCCTCAGCGACTGTTGTCACAGCCGTGGCTGAGCTGACCTCAACCACGGGCACAACACCCAGAAAAAAGGGCGAGCCGACGACCGCTGGAAGGTCGCCAAAAACGATCGGAGTTGCCAGGTACCCGAACCTGGCATGATCGGCAACAACTTGGGGGCCGTAGGTGACGGCTGCCATCGCTGCTGTTGGTGGTGGTGGTGCGTAGCACGAACGGAGTGGCGTGCAGATGCACGAAGAACTCTCAAATGAACAGAGAGATGTGCCCTCCTCTTCCCGTCCTGTAAGAGGAAGAGGGGCGATCAGAACCTTGAAGAAGGTTTAGAGGACTTTCTTTGACAGAAAGAAGAAAGGCGGGAAAAGTCCCACCGGGCATGCCAGTCTGTGAGACACGGAAAAAATCTAAACAGACTTTTATCGTGGATAAAAGGTAGATTTTAGTTCTTTTTGAAAAGAGACATCCCCCCCTTATCTGAGTAGAGGGTGATTCCGTGTGTGCGCGTCGTATCAGACGATTTGGGTTCGAGTGCTGGACCTTTCCCCACTGACCGGAGCCAGTGTTGATTTAGATCGGTCTAACGTCCGAACACCTTTGTTTAACTGTCAAAGAAGTCCCAAAGTCTTCTATAGAGGTTCTGATGTGGAGGGCAGGCTCACTCGAGAGATTCTCCATGACCACTCATTTACCACCAATATATTAATAGAGTTAGGGCTAAGTCTGAACAAAACCCTGAGATTTAGGAATAGAGACGCAAATATGCAGAAGCCGTAGGCGTTTTTGAAGTAGAGAGAAGTTTTCTGGACCCCGAGGGTATTTTGGTAATTTTACCACCCCAGGGGTATTTTGGTAATTTTCCCAAGCCAGGGGTATTGCTGAAATTTCTGGGCTGGAATGGAAGTAGGACTGGATTCCTGACTTCCCAAGGCATTGAGGCCATTTCTGGAGGGTTTCAAGGGCTCTAAGGCCATTTTTTAGGTCACAAGGGTATTTTGGTAATTTTACCAGACCCTAGACCTAGGTTTGAGATGATACCCGAGTGCTGGACTGAGCTAACAACACTTCCAGACCGAAAGAATGACAAGGGGCTTCATAGAAGGCACACATCTGTCAATTTGGCCGAAGGAGGGGTATATATACAATTTTTAAAAGTCGGGGAGTTTTCTTATAATTTTCCCTCGAGGGTACACATGGAGCATGCTGAGTGCTTTTATAATTCCAGTGAGTACATGAATTATCGGCGAGTTGTCGACTGTACAAAAGTCCGCATTAGAGCGGGAGATAGGGACGCAGTCCCAATTACAAAAGATTGCAGGGTATAACTGCCAATTACAGGACTTTGGTCTTTTACGGTTCCGGGGAGGACGTTTTCGTAATTCCACCATTGTAAGGATAGAATCACCTGACTTAGTCGTCCCGGGACGCAAAGACTTACAAAACATGGCCCGCTGAGGGGCATAATTACAAACATGGCCCACTGAGGGGCGTAAATGTAAATATACCCCGTAGGGGCATAAATACAAGACCCGGGGACTTACCCCACATAGGTCGAAACAAACAAACAAACTCCAAATGTTGGATGCTCCGAGTGCGAGAAATACTTTGTACGTAACTTCCTTCCTTTTTTTTGTCCGTCCCTTCCACTTGGACCCTTAGGGTCTATTTATAGAAGGCGGGAGGGCCCAGAGGGGTCAAACGAACAAATTTGCCTCGATTATGTCAAGGTGGGGTGGCAAAAAGCCATTTTGACCCCTCTGGCCACCAAAAAAGGCCAAATGACCCCTCTGAGGGGGTTGAAAATCCTTTTTTTTTCTTTTTTTTTTAGAAAGCCCGGACCCCGGAGGGGGGGCGGACCCGGGCAGGGTCGCGGGGGCCCCCTGGAGGTCGGGTGACCCCGCCAAGGGGCGGACCCCAGCGGGGTCGCGCGGGCCCCCGGGGGGTCACGTGACCCCGCCAAGGGGCCAGCGGGGTCGAGCGCCCCTCGGGGTCGCGCGCGACCCCGTTGGGCCCCCGGCGGGGTCACGCGCGCCTTGGGGCGCGCGTGCGACCCCGATGGGTCCCAGCGGGGTCGTGCGACCCCGCTGGGTCCCGGGGGGGCCGCGCGGCCCTTTCTCCTCCGCGGTTCGACGCAAAGGGGTCGTTTGACCCAGGTGGACGCCTTTTGACCCCTCTCGACGTCGTTTCCCCCTTTTTCTGTCGTTATGGGTTGGAGAAGAGCCGGGGCGAAGCTATATATCTCTGGGAGATCACTCCCTTCGTCGCGTGGCAGCATCGCGTCCGTGGAAGGAGCATTGTTTGTTTGTCTGGTCGCTCGTCGCCGCATAGGGAGGAAGCTTTGCGCCCGTCTGTGCCGTGTGATACACTTGCTCGGCTACTCTGACCGGTATACGCATGTTTCTTCCTTGTTAATCTTCTTGCTGTGACGTCGACCAAAATGTTGTCGGGTCGAGAGACCCTGAATTACGGAGATACTCCGTAGTCCGACGGTGTTGACGATACGTCGTGCTTCTCGTCGAACGTTGCATAGCAACAATTCTTTGATTTAATTCAAGACAATTTTCGGGTTCAACAATTGGCCACCATCCTCCAGCTCGGGAGGGGCAGGTTGGAAGTCGATGAAATCTTCATCATCAGTGTCGGCTTCGTGTACTTCTTGATTTTTGAAGCCACTAGTCGACGCTGGTGAAACTGGAGAATCACCTCTGGCCATGACGTGACCTTGCTGGCAGTTGTCAACTGATGCCACTGGAGCTTCCCTAGGGTTGCCCGCCAAAGCTACCGAAACTTCTTGGCAAGTGCTCTGGGCAACTTCCTGATATTTTTGCCAAAGAGTGACGAAGACTCATCGATCACTTGAACTGAGGTGCTGGCCTTGGCGGGAAGCAAGATCAGGATCTCCTCTTCCTCGTCCCCGGAGCTGTCAAATTTTGTATCGACATCGGTCTGGTCGTCGACTGGCTGTGTCAAACCTACGACGCTGACCACATAGTAGACGTGGAAGTCTGGGTCTTGGTTGTAGCTGAGTCCCCTGGTATCTTTGTGGGAGAATGGGGGTTGCCCCCGGACCTGGGAAGGGGTCCACAACTGGTGAAAATATTCACGCCGTGCGGAATCTTGCCATTGGGGAATATGTTGCTTTAGGCACATCTCATGGATGCACTGTGGCAAGTCGTCCATTACTTGGACTGCTTCAGGGGTGCCATCGGCTCGCTCGGGCCAGCCAAAGTCATCTTCTAACGGGACTTGAGGGGCCACGTCTCCCTTGTAGAAGACAATGGGCTTGTCCCTGTGTGAGACACGAAATATTTTCACGTGGGAAAAATAAATGTTCTTTTTGAAAAGAGACATTCCTCTGCATAGAGAGGTTTATTCCGTGGGTGCGCATAGTATCAGACGATTTGGGTTCGAGTGTTGGACCTCTCCCCACTGACCGTAGTCAGTATTGATTTACATCGGCCTAACGTCCGAACACATTTGTTTAACTGTCAAAGGAATCCCAAAGTCTTCTATAGAGGCCCTGATGTGGAGGGCAGGCTCACTCGAGAGACTCTCCATGACCACTCATTTACCACCGACCAACAACAAAGACTAGGTTAGGGTTTTAACTGAGGCCATGTTTGGGCAAAACCCTAGAATTTGGGAATATGAAGATGATTTGGGGGAAGCCGTAGACGTTTTTTGAAGTAGAGAAAGATTTTCTGGACCCCAAGAGCATTTTGGTAATTTTACCAACCCAGGGGCATTGCTGAAATTTCTGGGCTGGAATGAAAGTAAGACTGGATCCCCGACTCCCCAAGGCGCTGAGGCTCTTTCTAGAGGGTTTTAGGAGGCTGCTAGGCCATTTTTAGGTCGTAGGGGTATTTTGGTAATTTTACCATACCCTAGACCTAGGTTTAAAGTGATACCCGAGTGTCGGACTGAGCTGACAACACTCCCAGACCGAAGTAGTGACAAGGGGCTTCATGGAAGGTACGCATCTGTCAATTTGATCGAAGGAGGGGTATATATGCAATTTCCAGAAGTCGGGGGTTTTCTTATAATTTTCTCACCCGAGGATATACATAAAACATGCTGAGTGCTTCTATAGTTCAAATGAGTACAAGGGTTGTCGGCGAATTTGCCGACTGTACAAAAGTCCGCCCTAACGCGGGAAGTAGGGGCGTAGCCCCAATTACAAAAAGTTGTAGGGTAAAACTGCAAACAACAAGACTTTTATGTTTCTCGGACCCCGGGGAAGACATTTATGCAATTCTCCCATTATTAGGGCAGAAGCATATGACATAGTCATCCCAGGACTTAGAAACAACAACACGGCCCACTGAGGGGTAAAATTACAAATATACCCTCATAGGGGCACATACACAAGACCCGGGGACTTACCCCACGTGGGCCGAAACAAACGAACAAAAGAGCTCTGAATGCTGGATGCTCCGTAGGTTGTGTGTAGATCGTTTTTTTTTTTGGACCTCCGGGGGTCTATTTATAGAAGTGGGGAACCTCCCCGGGAGTGTTCGACCCCGTACGGGTCCAACAGGATGAAAATGACCCCGGGGAGGTTCTATTTTCAAAATTTTTTAAGTCCGTGCGCGGCAATGGGACCTCCCCGGGGTCGCAGGACCCCCGGGGGGGGGGGGGGCTGCCCAGGGTCGCGGACCCCGGGTGGTCCCTACCCGGGCCGCACGCACCCCGAGGGGGGCTCCCCGGGGTCGCGGACCCCGGGTGGGTCCCACCCGAGTCCGGACGACCCCGGGCGGGTCTGCCCTCCCAGGGGGGGTCCCGCGCGGGACTCCACCTCCGGGCGGACCCGTCCGGGTAAGGGTGACCCCGACGGGTCCCTTCGGCCCCGGACGGGTCTTTTCCTCGCGTGGATTCAATAAAAGGAAGTCTCCGGGGCTTTGAAGCTTCGAGTTCTCGCCGTGCCTCGTGGAGAATAGCGAGAGGGAGCGCCTCCTTGTTCGTTTGTCGTCTTCCTCGTGCCGTAGGCCGCTGCGGGAGGACGAGTTGTTGTCCGTGCTTCGTGATACACGCGCGAGGGACGTTGTGCTTGGTACGTAGACCTTCTCCAACATCTCCTTCGTTGTAGAAGTTTCCCCTTGCTCGTAGTTACACGTTCAAAGGATGTAGACTTAATCTCGTAGGGATTTTCATGAAACTACACGATCCCGACAATCGTTGTAGCTTGAACTTGACTTGTGGCCATCCTCCCGAGGGGTTTAGATTGTAACCACATGTAGGCTATAAAGCCTTAGACTTAGGAATATCCGACGGGACGGCGATACGCCGAATAGAGAACCCCGTGTAGGAATATCCCATCGGATGGTGATACACCGTACCGAAACCTTGTCACATGCGAAATCAATATCCCGAAATTTAAGATGATAAATTACGGGTGCAACACCCTGTTAGCCTTCATTTTGTTTCTGAGTTGTCGTTTGTAGGTAACGACGAACGTTGTGAGCAGCTCAACCTTGTGCTCCTCTGATACACAAGAGAGTTGTATGCAATCTGGCGGCAGGCATATACTCTTGTCGATGGCTCGGCTAATAAGATTAGCCTCGAAATTGATTTTACGCCTCTCAGGGCCTGGAGTTGACTTGGAGCTAAGGCGGAGCCGATGAAGCTTGGCCTTTTCTTCGTCAACGGAGAAGAGGTCCTCCTCATCTTCCTCTGAGAGCCAGCCGTTGCTTTTGCTTTTGATTATGGGGTACGCACTGGGTCCCCTGAAGTAAAGCGCAGCATCGGCAAGATTGCATTCTACTGGGGTGAACGGCGACAGGTCTGCAAAGACCGTACGCTGTTCTCCGTCCTTGGCATATTTGATGCACTGATGGAGAGTTGACGGAACAACCCAATTTTCGTGCAACCAGGGTTTGCCCAATAGTACTTTGTAGGATGTGTTGGCATCGATGATGTAGAACGCCACCTTGGAGGCGAAATCATCGAACACCAGATCGACATCTACTCTGCCGAGGACGTCCTCGGTATTCTGGTTGAAGCACCAGATCGCCTTCCTTGTTGGCTTTGGCAGTGGGGGTGAATTCAATAGTATTCACCTCTTTACCGGGTTGGTGTTCTCGCGCCTATTTTCCTGGGCTGAAGTATAGCTCGGGTTATCGGCGAAGAACATCTCTATTTCGGCAACTGCCGAGTTGAGCTGGTCGAAGCCTTTAATATTGGTGTCGAGAAGCTTTTCGCTGATCTCAGCTACCAAGCCTTTGCGGCATATAGTAATAGCATCTTCCTGGACTGGTGGGTTGATGCACCTCATGCTGAGGTCTCGCCATCTCTTGATGAAGTCAAGGGCACTCTCGCCCTTCTTCTACCGGAGAGAGCAAAGTTCTGCCAAGGAGATCCTGTGCTCGGCCGTTTGAAAGCGGTCGAGGAATTTATTCTGGAGATCTGCCTAGTCGATCACAGAGTTGGGCTTCAGGCGGGAATACCATTGGAAGGCCGTTCCTGTGAGCGAGGTGGCGAAGTAGCGGAGGAGATACGACTCGTCCAATGCTAGCTCGCCCATGGCCGTAATGTAGTAGGCCAAGTGTTCATGCGGAGACCCTTTCCCGTCGAACTTCTGCAGCTTCGGGGTCTTGGCGTACTCCGGGGGAAGCTTCTTCAGCTGGTGGTGTAGTGGGTACCAAGGAAGGTAAACTCGGGGATCGGGATCGATCGGTCCATCCAAAACGGGTTCGAATCGGTGGGATCGGCCGATCCGAACGGATCCCGGAGCGAGTCAACGCCGATCCGAAAGACTGGAGCCTGGAAGGTCAGTTGCCTATGTATCAAGTTTTTTAGGGGGTTTTATATAAATATAATATTCTAATATTTCATTCCCTCTTTAACCTATTCTCTCCCGTGTCTACTGTTTCACTTTTACTTTGCAGGATAATAAAGGCGGAGGAGGCGGAGGTGACGGGGGAGGAGGCGGTGGTCGACGGCGGCGTCGACGGCGGATGTGGGTGGCGGCATCATGTCCTCGTCCTCTTCTTCTTCCGAGGGAGGCCGATCACGACGAGGAGGATGCGGAGGACAAGGCGGACCGGCGACGGTGACAACGGCGGCGACGGTAAGTATCTTCTTCTTCTTCTTCTTCTTCAACCCTTCTTCGTCGATCTTCTTCTTCTTCTTTTCTTTAAATATCTAGCATCAGTCCAGATCGGCCATGGGGATCGCCCGAAACTGGGTGGAATCGGGCGATCCAACCCGATCCTAGCCGAGTCAAGCCGATCCCGACCGATCCCCATGCTCTTAGTGAAGGATCGGGAACGGTTGACTCGAGATCGGGTCGGACAGCCCAAAATCCGATCGGATCGGGCGATCCGATCCGATCCTGTCCGATTTTGCATACCTTGGTGGGTACGGTACACTGTAAAGGTCTACAGTGGTAACCCCTTCCCCATACTGGGCGAGCTTCGTATCGACGATTCGCTCGATTATCTGCCGTTTTGCCATGAGGTTTTCTGACACTGGCGTGTTGGACGCTCGTGGATGAGCTTCCACTGGAGGCGTGCCGAACCCTGCTGCTGTCAGGGTTCTAGCTACTGTTGTTGAGGCGTTGGCACCATTGTGCCCGGCTGGTAGTGTTAGTGCTTCGGCCAGAGGCCTAACAGGTTGTCGAGGGTGAAGATCTCGCTCCTGAAGAAGATCTTGCAGGAGGGTCTTCAAGTGTTGGTTTTCCCTCATGAGAGTCTCAAGAGTCATCTCTTGATTCTCATTTGCTGGCAGATTGTTGTTGACTGGGTCTGCGTTGGCCGGAGCGCCACGGTCCTCGACTGGAACCTCTTCAGCATGCTCTGACGCCTGTGGTCCGGCAGAAGTGCCGATGTAACCTGGCGGCACCGGGGCTTGAGCTTGAGGGCGAGGCCTCCAAAGTTGGGTTAGTGGCTGGTTCAGGTCATCAGACTGAGTCTCGGGTTGTTGTCCGGTGGCGTAACACGCGAACACCCGAACAACATCGTTGATGAGTCGAACAGTCCGCCTCTTCTGGGGATGCTTCTCGCAGCAGACCGATGCCCCCAGTCTATCAAAAATTGAGGTCCTTTGAGGTGGGTCCTCCGTTGTGAGACGGTGAGACCGGAGTTAATCCGAGAAGAGCTTGAGACTGGCTGCTGGCGGAGTCCGACACGAGCCCCTCTTTGCTTTGGCCTATTTAGGCAAGAAGGACTGGTTGGATGCCGTCGGACTAGGCCGATGAAGATTCGGCGATGTCTCGAGTGACGCCGTGCCTGGACGTTCGAAGGGAGTTCTTGGTGCGCGCCCTCCGAACGGCTTGAGCTTCCTCTGGGGTAACCCAGATTCTTCTCAGGCGAAGTTGTTGTCCTCCCTTGTCATTGTTCCTTCGACTGGACTTGGGAGTCTGGGTGCCGGACTGGTATAGATGCCCCCGGTGGGTTGCCGAGGCACCAAATTCTCTTAATTCCGCTTTGTCCTCTCACGTTCGTTGCAGGAGGCTAAAGCGGTTGGTAGTGGGGATCGTAGGCACATTCCGATCTTGTGGTACGATTGGTTCGCCTCCATGGAGACGAATCCTCAAGTCACCGACAAGAATGGTCTTGCCGGAATTGTTGGTCGCAGCAGCAGGTCACCTGCCTCTGCAGCTGCTACGACGCTTTTTCTGGGAAGTCGGGGAGGACCATGCTCCAAGGTGGTAGACGGAGAAGACCTGGTCTACCGTCGCCAGCAGCGTAAAGTTGTCAGCAAGAAGTGCTGGGATCGGTCTTCGGGGCATGACGCCCATACCGAGAGTCGACACTTGAGTGACCCGAGTGTAGGCTTCAGCCCAGGCCGATAGAAGGGTTGCCGATGCTCGAGACGACGCTCTTGCACCGAGAACCGATGTTGTAAGAGGTGCTGGGGTGCCGAAGACTCGAGGTTGTGAACCTATGTTGAGTGTCGGTGCTGTTAGAATTTGGGGCCGAGGGCCCATGCTGGGTGTTGGGGTTGTCATATCCCGAGGCGGAAAACCTGTACTGGGAATCGGCACTGCTGGATCGTGGGGGTATAGACCCCGTTGTGAGGCTAGGAAGTCGGAAGCCCAAGGCAAAAAGCCCACATTGGCGACCGACCTTGCTGGGATTCGGGGTTGTGAGCCCGGGCTGGATGCTAGAGAGCCTCGAACTCTGGGCTGAGAACCCGTGTTGAGTATTGGCTCGACTGGGATATAGGATGGGAAGCCCGAGCGAAGCGCTGAGGAGCCTTGGACCTGAGGCAGGGAGCCCATACTGGGTGTAGGCTCGACTGGAGCTCGAGGTTGGAAACCTAAGCGAAATGCCGAGGAGCCGTGGACCCGGGGCAACGAGCCCGTGTCGGGTGCAGGCCTGGTTGGGACTCGAGATTGAAAGCCCGAGCGAGGTGCTGAGGTAGTAGCCGAAGTCTGGGGCGCAAGGCCCGTATTAGAGGTTGGCCGATGCTGGACCCGGTAGTTGACGCTTGTCCGGGCGAGAGACGATATGGGACCCCTGCGGGGGCCGACATTGGGGACCCCGAGTCTGGTACTCAGACGGGTGACCGATGCTGGGGAGGCGCGCGGTGAGTCGATCGCACGAGCACGAACAGGAACTGGAATTGGCCGTGAAACAGCCACAGGGACCACGCCTAAGAAGTAGGGCAATTCGATGACGGGAGCGAAGTCGCCGAAAACAATCGGCGTCGCCAAGTAACCCACCCGTGCATGGGTGGTGATGACGATGGGGCCATACGTCACGGCCGCCATAGCTGTTGGACTACTAGATGATGGAGAGAGCGACAGTTGGAGACGGTTGCCAGGCACGATCCGACTGCTGGAGCACGAGCTGGAAGCTGCAGGGGAATGTGTCCCTCCTCTATCTCTCCTGCAAGGATAGGAAAAGGGCACCATGGCTTCAGGGCTGGCACAGGTTTCTCTTCAGCAGAAAGAAGAAAGGTAGGAGAAGTCCCACCGGGCGTGCCAACTTGTTTCGATTGGCTCGCGAGAGGGGGAATGTTCCCGCTTTTGTGGTTCTCGTGTATTTCTCGCGGCGGTAACATACACTCGCCTTTTACGGAATGCCGAGATAAATTGACTTGGCACGCAGGAATTCCGGGGGTATCAACGGGAGTAGCAAAGGACGATGCATACGCACGGGAAATAGTGTGGTTAATCGTCCTAGGTGACTGGAACAGGGGTGATTGGGTGGAATGCAGGCGTGCCAGTCGATTTCTCAACGATCACCTGTGGAACCAAATTTTGTCAGGGAAAGTGCCGCCAGGGCGCGGCATGTGGGCACGAGGGTATCGGGCAGCACTTGGAGAGAAGGAGGTTCCACAAGTACGAGTGTGTAGGCGATTGTGGGGATTCGTGTACAAGACGTCTTTCCCCACCGACCGCAAGCAGTCGATGTTTATTTTACATCAGATTGAATCCGAACACCTTTGCTCCATACTGAAGGAGGGTCGGAATGTTCCTGAAGCCATAGGTGAAGGATTGGATGTCCACTGCAGCTATAGGGTGATCGTTACACTCGACTGGTGGGGTTAATTGACTGGAATCTGGGAGACTGGTCGCACACGGGTTGATGCGGGGGCGAGACTGGAACCCGAGTATGGGTATGCATGAACAACCGGCTATTCTTTCCTTATAGATGCCATAAAGGCTTTACAGGTGGGCCTTAAAGGCCAAAATACATCTGGTGCAAGCCGCGGGACAATTCCGACACGCGGGACGGTCCCCGGGTCAGTGCAGGATAAAGCGGACGTCCGCGTATTTTTACAGAGGCTCTCCACGAGGAGCTAAAGGCATGGCGGCGTTGCTGAGGGAGGGCTAGACTGGATGGCAGGGGTGGACATTGGCTGGCGCCTGAGGGAAACCAGACGCGCCTGAGGAAAATCCAGGGGGGTTAACGCGGGGAGGCCGAAAAAAACCCTGTAAAACCCATTTTTTGTCCTTTTTGGGCCCACCTTGACTCAGTGTGAACTCAAGAAGGATACAGGCTGACTGGCGTGTGCTGCGCACGTGGAACGAGGAGGTTGACCCACTTCTTGTGCGATCTCGAGATTCCGTCTTCGCGAACACTTCTGAGCTGGTACACGGATCGATCCTTAGCAGGACTGGGACCGGGATGGGCTTGTGCTGGGACGAACGAGGCTGGGTGGAGGGTCCCTCCCCAAGGAGAGTTCGCCCCCACCTGGGCGCGGCCGGGCCTGGGGTTAACTCCCCCCCGGGTGAACCGCTGTCATGGGGGGGCGGCCCCGGGGGACTTCCGCTGTCATTTGGCGCTGTCCTTTGAAGGACTCAAGCCTTTGGGGTGCTGGGATTGGCCCATGGGGCTCAATTGTTTGATGTTGTTGCTGCCGCTCGCAAAGTGTTCGGGGAAATTCCCGATACACTCTGGGTTGTCGAATGGCTTGGGTAGCTAGCTGGTGGGCCTTAGACTTGGCCCCGGGACGAGGATGATAGCCCGTAGGAACAGAGGGAAGGCGTCTTCGGCGTGCGGGCCCGGCCTTCGTGATGTATGCCGCGTGGCATGGCGGGTTGACGGACATCCCCGGGTTGGCCCGGGGGCTAAAAGTTAACGGCTCATTGCCATGTGCCTGAGGGTCGGGGGTGGCCCCAACTTCCTGGAGGGTTGCTGTATGATGCGGCTAGTGTGTCCAAGCCGTGGGTCGGTCCCAGCTTGTTGTAGAACGGTTAGAATATACGCGTCCACGAGGTGCTCGGGGAAATTCCCTATAAGCGATCACGGGCAGTATAGACATGTTAAGGGCTCTCGAAGCCCTTGGTTGACTGGGAAAGGTACTCCTTTGGATTTAGAATGCTGAAGGGAGGCATTATGGGGATGAATCCCAGCCTCGTTGTTGGGTGCCACGTGCCATGGCTTCTTGTCAGGGTGCCCCTGGGTTGGCCCGAGTGGCTTAGTTGAAGGCGGGCGAAACCGCGTGCTGCGTGATCGGGGGTGGCCCCCATCAATTGTTGATGTCGCCGTGAGTCACGGCCAGCTAGCTAGGACCCTCGGCTAGGCCCGACATGTCATAGAAGGGGCCGGATAGATAACACCTTGAAGGTGTTCGGGGAAATTCCCGAGCCCTTATTTTTTCATTATTTTCTCTAGGAAAATGTCTGGGTACAACAACTCTTTAAAACCATTGCATTCCACAGGACCAGCATGCTTCCTTTATGCCCATTTGCAGGTTTAAAAGCCCAGCTTTGTAACCTGGACCCCCCCATAGTTCTGATGTTCCAGCTGTCCAAATTGTCCATTTTGGTTTCTTGGATGCAAAGCACATCAACCCTATGTCTTTGAATCAAAGACTTCACCTCCCTCATCTTCTTTTCCCCGTTTAACCCCCCAACATTGCATGTTAGGATCTTCATTTAGCCACTACTTCCTTCCCCTTTCCCTCGCTGCTTTTTGGTCTTAGGGCATCCGACAGTTGATTGTTTTGCAAAAAGATTACCACCCTTTTCCCAATCTTGATACCACCATCGTGCCCCTTTTTTTTAGCACTCAGTTGTAGATTGAGATCTCTCCTAATCTTCTTCAAAGCTTTCCTGACACAATCCTATCTTCCTTCCAAGACAATCCCTAGAAGGATTACAATTTCCTTGATGCAATGGTCTGACCATTTTGTGCCCTGTCCCGGCCCAATGCAGGCAAGGTGTTTAACAACTCCACCATCTTCCAGTTGTAGAATGCCCTCACCCCAGTCGGCCCAGAGAATGACGGTCCTAGACTGATCACACACCCCTATACCACCCTCCCTCTGCTCGGGCTCAGTCGGAACAATACTGGGTTCCTGTTCGCCTCCGTCTTCCACTGATGTTCGATTGCCCTTGACGAATCTGTCACTATTGGGAATGATTTGAACGGCCAGAAGATTGGAGATTCCTGGGTTGCACAAACTAAGTTCCTGCTGCCGCTCATCCAGAGGTCCCTGAGTAGCCTCACCTAAAGCCCCCTGCTCAAACGGGAAGGACCGGAACCAAAGCCGGCCTGCAAACGGGGTTCCATGCCTCGTCCAGCTGTCCCAAAGGCAGAGGAGTCACTGGCCGGCCCACAGAAGCAAGGATGGCAGTTTCGATTTTGGTTTTGACCCGAAACATAATAAAATAATATTTTTTTAAGAGGGGAGTTGGCGTCGATTTTGCTCGGTTTCTAGCGTATGGTTTCGGATCGTCCAAGTCCGAAACTGATACGTTTCGGCCGAAGCGTATCGGTTTCAGCCAAAACTGGCATCCATGCAAAGGAGACCTGGCAGAAGAACCTTCACCAGTGACCAGCTGCTTCAGAAGCCAGGCTTGGGCTAGAGGGAGTTGCTCCCCGCCGGTGCCAAGGGAGTCGCCGTCCACTGCTGTGCTGGATTGTCGGATCTTCCACTGAGCCAGCTTGGGCGAACAGGGTCCAAATGCGGAGCCTTCGGGTGGGGAACACAACCCACCACAGATGCCGGGTGAAGGGGAATCGTGCCCGAAGACTTACCCGAAAATAGCGTACCCGGGTCCGCAAGCCCAAACGACTTACCCGATAAGCACAACAGCGAAACATGTTGTCTCGGGTCATGAAATACCCGCTGCTATGTATCTTCTTTACCCAATTTCCTCATACAGTTGACTACCGAGCCGGCCAGAGGAAGCCCAGTCTCTCCATCATCCGATGCTCACTCCGAATCCACATAAATAGCAAGCTCAAATCTCCCCCAACACAGTTTGGCAGTGACCTTCTGAGGGATAGCCCTACCTTCATCAACCTCCACCAAAAGTCTGGCAACGGAAATACGCTCCCTATCCATGGTATCTTTGTCAATCCTCTTCAGACTTCCAAAGCAGGCTACAATGCAGTGGAAGGTGTCCGCATTCCAAACATGGAATGGAATGCCAGACACCCTGCACCAAACCAGCGTCCCATCTTGCATCTTCTTAGTGGCAGTATCCTTCTTCAATGGACCCCAAATGAAGGTGTGGCCAGCTCGCTGTAGGGATCCGAGTGATAAAAGATGCATCCTTTGCATTTTGTTAGAGAACCAGACCAAGAAGGACCCATCCAGACATCCAGTAGCTCTCGAATCCACCAGGTTGCTAAGGGCCAGAGGGAGTGAAGGAAATCTTCCACTGCCTTTTTATCAGAGACCATGCCCCCTTCCACCTGCACCACCGCACATTTCTCCAGCCTTCTTCTATCCTCTGCTATCATAGGGGACCAAGGGATCTCCACCACCGACTTGTTCCTCTCCTGAGATCCCTCCAGGCTCTGCCCTGTGCCTACCTCTGCACATTTCTATTGCTGCAGCTTCTCCTCCACAACCTTCAGCTTTCCTTGTATGCAAGTCCAGCTCCTGTGCCCCAGTCCTCCACAGGTAGGTCACTTGTCTGCGTTCCTGCAAACCTTGACCCAATGCCCTTTCCCCAAACATCGAGAGCAGAGATCTGCAGAGATCAGATTCTTACCTCCGTGCTCCGCTCTACTTCCCTTCTGACCTGCATGAGAAGCTCTCCGCCTGGACCCTACTCTCCACCCAGAGCCTTCCCACTCCTCCCGCTCCATGCAACCAGGTTCAGGCATCATCACAGAGCTAACTCTGGGTTAACTCAACTTGGCTAACTTGTCCAAAATTTAACCTAACTTTAGTTTGAAAGCATGGGGGTTAACTCACCAGGTTAACCCGGTGATTGGGGGTTGGAGTTTGATAAAAACATGGGTTAACTATGGGATATTGATGCTGAATTACCCAAAATGCCCATGGTTAACCTGCTGTTTACTGTCATGCTCTCGCTGGCCACTTGCGCCTCCACGCACATCTTCAATGAGCTTGGCACGGGGAGGCCATGGTCGCCCGTAGGTCAGCTTATGTGTCCCTGGGGCTAAGCCTGGTCACTGACTGCCTCAGAGGCTCAACCATGGCGGGTGCCGGAAGAGGGTGGGGATCACTGTACAGCCACGATGCCAGGGTCGTTAGGTGGAAGGGAGGGGGAGCCTGGTTACTAGTGGGGGAGGGAGAGTGGCCGGCGACAGAGAGGGAGGGGTAGCCGGGGATGGAGGGGGAGTGGGAGATCGGGAGGGAGGGGAAGGGAGAGTGGGTGGTGACAGAGGGTGAGGGGGAGGGGAGCCGGTGATGGAGAGGGAGGGGGAGATCCGGACAAGGTTGATAGTTTCGGCCGAAACGTAACAGTTTCGGACCGAACAGATACGATTTCGGACCTACCCACTGTTGCAGGTCTGAAACTTAAAAAAATACATTTTTATTAGTTTCGGGTGAAACCGATACATTTTCACCCATTTTGGCACGAAACCGCCCGATTTTGGCCAAAACCGGATGCGAACTCCCCTCTTAAGGGGAGTTCAGTTCCGCCCTCCCCTCATATTCTCAGATTTGAGGGGTTGCAGCCTTGCAGGTCCAGGAGCGCAGGTAGAGGAGCTTCCAGGTGGAGGAGCCTGCTGCCGTCACTGTCGCCGCTGCCATCGCCGTTCCTTGCTGTTTACAGCGTGTAGCCGCAGTCGCTGCCGTTTCTTGCTGTGTCGAGCGCGTAGATTCCTCAAAGATCTTGTAAGTTTTTGTTTGTTTTCTTAGTTTGATAGTTTTTTTGGTTGTAGATAAGATTCTCTTCAATATATTAATTTTCATATGTTAAATATATTAAACCTTCAAATTAGGGCCTAATTAGCGATTTAAATTTGGGACTTTTGCCTAATTAGGTAAGTTTAACATGAATCGAAGCTTAATTAAACTTCATTGAATGTTTTCGTGCGGGAGCATGCTGCTAATTATATTAGACGCCCGGTAATTAGAGTAAATCCCCAAATTAGGGCCTAATTAACGGTTTTTATTTGGGACTTTTGTCTAATTAGGTTAATTTAGTGTCAATTGAAGCTCAATTAAGCTTCATTGAATATTTTAAGGTGAGAGCATACTGCTAATTATATTATATGCCGAGTAATTAGGGTAATTCTCCAAATTAAGACCTCATTAGGTATTTAAATTTCAGACTTCTGTTAGATTAGGTTAATTTAGTGTCCCTTAAAGCTCAAATAAGTTTCCTTGGATATGTTAGGGTGGGAGCATGCTGCTAATTACATTTAATGAAAGGTGATTAGGATAAATCTCCAAATTAAGGCCTAATTAGCTATTTAAATTTAAGGCTTTTGTTAGATTATGTTAAGTTAGGATCAATTGAAGCTCAATTAAACTTCATTGAATAATTTAAGGTGAGAGCATGCTGTTAATTGCGTTTAATGAAGGGTGATTAGGCTGAATCCCCAAAGGTGACCTTAATTAGCGGTTAAAAATTGGGGATTTTGGCTAATTATCTCAATTCAGCATAATTTAAAACTCAATTATGTTTCTGTTGCCGCGCGCGGCGTCTCTCCCCTTGGTCCCAAACCCGTGAGGGGGTGGTGGGGGAATGGTGCGCGGAGATATCAGTGGCCGCGGTGAGAGAAGGGATAAAGCAATAAAGGAAAATACGGGAGTTTGATGTATCTCGGGTATCCTCCTTCATAGCCGCATGCCTCTCACGACGGCATCGGGCACTCGCCTTTTACGGAAGGTCGGGAGGGGTCGAATGGCACGAGAGATTTCCGAGAGTATAGGTTAACTGGACAGGGTGCGGGCGTGCCAGTCGATTTCTCGACAATCACCTATGGAACCAAAAATTGACTGGGGAAGCGTCGCCAGAATGCGGCACGTGAGCTCGGGATATCGGAAGACACGTGGAGAGAGGGGAGGTTCCATGGGTGCGAGTGCGCAGGCGATTATTGGTATTTGTGTACGGAACGTCTTTCCCCATCGGCCGCAAGTAACCGGTGTTTATTTACATCGGATTGAATCCGAACACCTTTGTTCCGTGCTGAAGAAGAACCTGGATAATTCTGAAGCCAAGGACAGGGAACCGGGTACATCTTGCAGCTGGGGGACTGGTGGGTTGAGACCCGGGAGAACGAGTTGTACACTGGTAGGTAGGGGCAAGAAACTAGGACCCGGTATACGGGTGTGTATATTCCACAGGTTTCATACTTTATGGGTGCCACGTGGGCTTTACAGAGGGGCCGCGAGGGCCGGAATACAGAGGGGCCGCAAGGCAAGGATGGTAGTATCGGTTTCGGTACCGGTTCGGCCGGTACCGAAACCGATACGTTTCGATTTCGGTTTCGGTTTCGGTTTCGGCCGAAACCGGTTCAAAACAGTCAGAAAAGGCAAAAAATGTATTGAGCAGGTCCGGTTTCGGCCGAAACCAGACGGTTTCGGTCCGGTTTCGGTATCGGACTTGCTACAGTGACTTGGTGCGTTTCGGTTTCGGTGTCGGCCGAAACCTATACGTTTCAGCCGAAACATATCGGTTTCGGCCGATACTGCCATCCGGGCCGCAAGGGCCGGAATACAACTGGTGCAAGCTGCGGGACAATTCCGACGTCGGTCCCCGGGTCAATGCAGGATAAGGCGGACTATCCGTGTGTTTACAGGGGCTCTCCTCGGGGAGCTAGAGAAGTGCCCGAGTCGCCGAGGGAGGGCTAGACTGGATGGCAGGGGCGGACGCTGACTAGCGCCTGGGGGAGGCCGGACGAGGCTCTGGATGAGCGGTCGGGTATGGGTCTCAAAAGGCGAGTGTCTTCGTGCTGGGAAAGCGAGGCCGGTCCCGGGAATGTTACTCCCGGGCCAGGGTCTAGCTCACTCGGGTCAGCAGTCGGGACGGTTGGTGGCCAGCTCGTGGTGAGCGAAGAGCACGCGGTCCCGTGGCAGGGGCAAATTCGACATCATGACGCGGGCGTTGTTATCAAAACGCCTTACACGCGGGCGGACCCGGAATGCGGGTGTGTTCGCCATTATCACGACGCCTTACACTCGGGGGATGGACTTGAGTGAGACGGCCTAAACGCCATATGAGGGGAGTACGTGCGACATACCCTCAGCGTATACGAGCCAATCAACAAGCCAACCAACACGCGCTTAGCTCCTCGCGCTCTTGCCGAAGCCGTGGGGCTTGGGTTCTTGCCGGAGTGCTTGCGGATGTCCAAGTGCTAGTTCACATGCATCATCTCTATGCCCCTTGAGATTCTAAGGGGGGTTTTATGGAAGAAGTTGAAGGGTTAGGGGGGGTTTACGCGGATTAGATTGGGGGTGAAATCTGGTCTGCATAAACCCTTAAAAAAATATCTTTTTATTGTTTTCAGAGTGAGGGAGGGAGGTCTTAAACCCCCCCCCCCCCCGGGGGGGAGGGGGGGTTTACGCGGGGCAGAGAGGGGTTTTTTTCCCCAGCCTATAAAATCCCATGTTTTTGACTCATTTGGGCCCACATTGACTTTGTGTGACCGTAAGAGGACAAAGGATACATGCTTGGACTGGTTGGCTAGCCGCTTGTGCGCGTGGACCGAGGAGATTGACTGTGTGATTCCGTGTGATCCCAAGGCACCGTCTTCGCGAATTCTCCCGCACGGGTACGTCGATCGACCTCTGCACCGAGCTGGGACTGGGATGGATTCTCACTGGGGCTGACTGGGCTGGATGGAGGGGCCGCCCCCGGCCCCCCGGGGAGTTCGCCCCCACCAGGGTGCGGCCGCGCTTGGGGGGGGGGGGGGGGGGGGGGTCTCGGGGGCCTTCTGACGTTTTTTTGGGTTGTCCTTTGAAGGACCGAGTGCTCCGGGGCGCTGGGATCGGCCCGTGGGGGCTTGTCGTTGTCGTGTTGTAGTTGCCGCTCGCGAGGTGTTCGGGGAAATTCTCGACACACCTCGGGTCGTCAAACGGCTCGGGTAGCTGACTAGCGGGCCTTAGATTTGGCCTCAGGCTGAGGGTAAGATCTTGCAGGAGTCAAGAGAAGGCATTTTGGGCGTGTGGGCCCGGCCTTCGTATCATATGCCGCGTTGTAAGGCGGGGTTGGCAGGCAGCCCCGGGTTGGCCTGGGAGCTGGAAATAAATGGCTGGTCGCAGCATATCTAAGGGTCGGGGGTGGCCCCGACTTGCTGGAGGGTTGCCGTAGAACACGGCTGGTGTGTTGGAGCCGCGGGTTGGCCCCCGGCTTGCTGTAGAATGGCTGGGATATGTGCGCCCGCGAGGTGTTTGGGAAAATTCCCGATACACGTGCATGGGCCGCCTGAGTATGCTGTGGGCCTCTGAGGCCCATGGTTGACTGGGGTAAGTCTTCATTTGACTTTAGGAGGCTGGAGGGTGGCATCTTGGGGATAAATCCCGGCCTTGTTGCTGGGTGCCACGTGTCGTGGCTCGTGATCAGGGCGTCCCCGGGTTGGCCCGGGTGGCTTGGTTGAAGACGGGTAAACCCGCAAGCTGGGTGATCGGGGGTGGCCCCAATCAACTTTTGATGGTGCCGTTGGTCACGGCGGGCTGGTCAGGACCCTTGATTGGGCCCGGTGTGTCGTAGGAAGGGCTGGATGACCAACGCCCTAAAGGTGTTCGGGGAAATTCCCGAGCCCGCATTTCTTGATATTTTTGCTGAGAAAATGTCTGGGTACAACAGTTTCATTATATTTTTTCATTGTACTTACAACCATTTATCTTTGATTGTCTTAATGCAGCATCATGGGTAGACATGAACAAGGTCAGGAGCAGCAAGGGCAGGACGATCCGAGGTGGGCCCACCTCTCCTTAGTTGATATTGGAAAAAGAAAAGTGAAATATAATTATTGTGGTAAGGAGATACATGGCGAAATTACTAGATAAAAGTAACATTTGGCAGGGATAAGAGGAGAGGTCAAATAATGTGACAGATGTCCCTGAGAGCTCTGAGAAGAAATGCGCTAGTGCCTTTTGGGCAAGAAAGAGAGGATGCAACAAAGGGCTGAAGATGGGGCTGAAATTGTTGAGGAGATTTCGGGCAGAAGGGGAAGGAGGGATGATGATGATGAGGAAGGCACTGAGAATTCAGATCCAGAACTGACTGAAACAATAGAGCGTGAACAAGTGACTCGAAGGAAAGGAAAAGCACCGATAAGTTCAGAGACATACTCCAGTACAGCTGGTGTAGCACGAGCTGCACGACGTCCTGACACTGGTGCAGCCCCGCAAAGAGTAGACCCTATGGACAACTATCTGCACAGAAGGCAAAGTGCTACACAACCAAAAATCAGCTGAAATTGTAGGGCATGTATTTAAAAGTATTTGCAAATGGTTTTTCCATGCACGTGTGCCTGCACATGCAGCTGAATTAGAATATTTTCAGTCTATGCTAGATGCCATAGCAGATACTGGCCCTGGGTTGAAGGCCCCGTCATGTCGAGACATATACGGGCGTGGCCTTGAGGGAGAGGTTGAAGAGCTCCATCAGTGGGTTGAAAGCTTCAAGTATATTTGGATGGAGAGAGGATGCACCATTATGTGTGATGGCTAGACTGATACCACGAAGAAGTCCATGATCAACTTTCTAGTTTATTGCATTGAAGGTATAGTCTTTGTGAAATCAATTAATGCATCAAATTATGAAAAGAATGTAAATTATTTATTTCATTTGATGGATAAGATGGTAGTCCAAATTGAAGAGGATAATGTTGTGCAAATAGTCACTGATAATGAAGCCAATTATAAGGCTGCAGGGAAGAAAATGATGCAAAAGCGTAGGTATTTATATTGGCTCCCATGTGCAACACATTGTCTAGATTTGATCTTTGAAGACATTGGGAAAGAAAATAATGTGAAGAAGACAATTAAGAGGGCACAAAAAATCACTCAGTATATTTATAGCCATCCTAGGATATTGAACATGTTAGGGAGCATGCAAGTGGGGGGCGAGATATCATCTGTGCAAGACCAACCAGATTTGCTTCGAATTTCATTTCTTTGGAGTTTTTGCACAGGTATAAGAATTAGCTCAATTCTTTCTACTTTATCCTTATAGATATCACCCGTAATTGATTTGAATTTCATTTCTTTGAAGTCCTTGCACAGGTTTAAGAATGAGCTCAAATCTTTCATGTACCATAATGCCTTGCGGGAATACATAGACAAATCTAATACTGATGCTCAGATGGATTATTTGGATGTCTGCCACATCGCGGAAGACAACAAATTCTAGGCCAGGGTCTCACAGTACATGAAAGTAGTCATACATCTCGTGAAGGTCCTAAGAATGGTGGATGGCGATGACAAGAATGATATGGGATATCTGAATGAGGCCATGAATCGTGCCAAATTAGACTTGCAGAAATCCCTTCCTAAAGAATATGAAAAGTTGTGGAAAATTATTGGCCATAGATGAGACAACACATTACACCATGACTTGCATGCAGCTGGTGAGTGATTAATTGTATTGATACAAAGTTCATTATTTTTTAGGTTAATTTACATCTAACATTTAGTTAACTATACACAAATGCAGGTTATTTCCTCAACCCTCGATTTATGTACAACCAATGCAAATGTTGATGGCGAGGTGCTTCAAGGCACTTTAAAAGTCATTGGTCGTTTATCGAGAACATTAGAAAAGAGACTTCAGGCCGAAATAGAGGTTTGCCTTTATTGATTTTATCAATAAGACGTAAAGAATTTACTTAAGTAGTTATGTTAATCTATTACTTTATCCTTATAGATAAACAATTATAGAATGAGGACTGTGACATATTCTGACTCCCAATTGCAATACGCTGAGGGAAGAGTGAGCCCAGGTATACTAAATCTTTGTGCTTAAATTGAGTCAATATGTATTAGTACATCATGGAGAATTGATCTTTATTTACATCTTATATTTATTTGTTTATGGTTGGTGGAACAGTTGACTGGTGGATAATGATGAACAATAGAGATTTGGATAGTAATGCATTGACTTTCATTGCAATTAGGGTGCTCAGTCAAACAACATCAGCAAGTCATTGTGAAAGAAATTGGAGCACGCTCAGCCTTATACACTCAAAGGTTCGTAATTGGCTAAAGGTTGAACGGTTAAAAAATTGGTTTACTGCTACTACAATAGGAGACTGAGAATAAAGAACATGAAGTTGAGACAATAGCTGCGGGACAAATGCGTTGCAGAGTATAACTCCAGAAATTGATGTGGATGCATTATTTGATGATGACAATCCTTTGCAGTTTTGGGTTCAGGTACGAGAGAAAGTTGATGAGCCCGTTTTTTATGTTGATGACAGAACATAGGCAGAGGGCATATTAGATGAAGATAAGCTAAGGGATCCAGAATTCAGAAGACCAACAAAGAGGGCCAGAGAGACTCATGTGCACCAGTGCCTTTGTTTGTTGACTACACCGAGCAACAACTTGAGTTTGAGCCAGCTAGACACTCAGAATCAGATAGCAGGCCAGTCACTTGTAGAATGGTCAAGCCACCTCCATCCTTAAGAAGAAGTACATCAGTGCATGGGATGTTTGAGAGATCTAGTGTTGCTGCTCGAGAGGACCCGACAATTGAGCAGTTGAAGCAAATTTATGTGAGGCACACGCCAAGGGGAAAATGACTCCTTTCAAAGATGAATGAAATTATCACACCAAAAGAGAAAAAAACAGAGCCAAAGGCTAGAAGGCGATTGGTTTCTTATGGTTCTGATGATGATGATGCTGCACCAAGTGATGATCCAAGTGCAGCTGCAGGTGCTACTACTGGTGGTGGCACATATGCACCTACTTCCTCCTTCCATGCTGACCCGGGCAGAGGATACAGTCATAGTGAAGAAGGATATGATTCACAGAGTCAATCTGGACATCCAACAAGTTATGGAGGTGGCCAACAGGAAGCAGACATGTATGGGTGGGGTCATCAACCAGAATTTCAATTCCATCCAGTTCCACCCAGTAGCAGTTATGGGTCAAGATCCTCTTCTCATCCTCAAGGTTCCGCTTCTTATGTTGATTCTGGATTCCAATCAAGCCAACAACCTTATACTCCAAGAAAGATCGAAAGAGAGATGCAGGACTTGGCTACATCATTATTTAGTTACATTGAATATATAGAATATATGCAGCCTTTCTATGGGTATCAACAACAGAAGGCAGACGATGAGGGAGAAAGTTCTTCCAGCTATTATCCATACTAGTGCATCATTATTTGGGTATGGATCATTTAATTTCTATAACATTTACTGTGTTTGTAATGTTTATTGTACCGCTTGAACCTATTTCATGCTTAATACGTATTCAAGAATATTAGTTTAACATGTCCAATGCCTATTTCATGTTTATTACACTTAATCCAATTTCTTTGCAGTCAAATGCATGTCTAATAATTTTTTCTGATTTTTCATGATTTTTTTCAATGTTTTGGCCAGGTTTCGGTTGAAACCGAAACCGAGTCGTTTCGGTTTCGGACCCGGCCGAAATCGAGTCCGAAACCGACACCGCCATCCTTGGATCTAGAGGGAGGGGGTGGGGGAGCCGGCGATGGAGGGGGAGGGGGAGATCGGGAGGGAGGGGGAGTGGCGACAACAAAGGGGGAGGGGTTGCTGGCGATGGAGGGGGAGTAGGAGATCGGGAGGGAGGGGAAGGGGGAATGGGTGGAGACAGAGGAGGAGGGGGAGCCGGCGATGGAGGGGTAGGGGGAGGGGGCGGGGGCCTCCGTACGAGGGCACAGCTGGGAGAAAGCGAGGGGGTTAACCTAACCCACCTCGCGAGCCGGGTTACTAGTCCCAGAGTTAACTCCGACTTGTCCCGGTTCTGTTCGGGTTAACAAATTCTCCTTATCAAAGTGCAAAGTGGGTTAAGTCCGGGTTAAAAGTGGGAGAACCCGGAGTTAACCCTCCACCAAAGCGAGGTTTATAGTATGAAAGAATAAGAGAATTATCTGTCAGCATTGGTCATGGCTGCCGAATGAAACATAAAGTATCCTCAAAATGATTCCTTAATCACATGAAATTAAATTAGGAGATGGATTGCAAAAATAATTAATTGAAGGAAATCAGAAACAATATGATATGATACCTGATTGTGTCAAAATCATCTGCATCAAAGAACCACTTCTTTCCAATGTCTTGGAGATCAGATTAAGCTGAAGGATGTACAAGAGTGCAAAATGTGTCTCACAGAAAAGAGTAAGAGCTTGTCGTATCTTTCCACTAATTGAATGGCTCAAGAGATAGACCAAGAAGAAGACACCTGTACCCAGAGAAACATTCAGGTCGATAAATAAACTTTAAGTGCCAATGAGAAAAAATAAAAATATCACCTTATTGTTAGTCATTTACAAAGGTGGAACACTCTTGAGATGCATTTGCTAAGATGTAAAGACACTTCTAAGTATAAACAATTGTCAGAATCATGAGACTTGCATGTAAATGCACACTGAGGAGCTAAAGAGATATCACCCCTTTGGAATAAATTGAATATCTTATAAGTGAGGAAATGAAACAAAAAACGTGAATAAGAAAACTACCAAGAGTCAACACACCAGAGACATTGTGGAAGACACATTTAGTCAGAGTATTAACTTAGTCCATTTGTCTTCTAAACCAACTTTGTCTTTGATAGTTTGATTCTCTATGGTTCTAGCTCCTGGCAAAAATAGAAAAAAGGCTCCTTCTAAAGTGTAAGATCCCCTATTTGTGCTTTACCCATTTTGGAACAAATTTATTTTTTTAAAGGAATTCTAAGAACTTGAGGTTATTTTATTAATTGTCAAGCTCCTTGGCGTTTATGTATAAAAAGATATGATACTAATTAACCCTTAACCATGATCAATTAGGTCTAAATTTTAATTAAGGTGAAGGTTAAATAAAAATTCAGTGAGGGTTTAAGTGAAGATGTGCCACATTGTGATTGGTGGATGATCACTTGGCTGTCACGTCATCAATCAAAGGATAGTTTGCTCTTGGATGGGGGCCACATGATGAGGTGACATTGGTTAAGCCCACATGACAGCCTATGAGTTATTTTTGGAAGTTGGCCAAAAGACCACAACTCATTAATGGTAAGAAAAGGCATAAATAAAGAGTACATATAAAGCAAAACCCAGAAAGTCTACTAGGACGGTAGATTCATGATAGAAGTAGTAAACACGGCCCTCCCCTCCAACAGAGGCAAGACCTCCAGGAGTTAGAGAACTAATTACAGGGTCACTTTTTTGCACCATTCCAATTTGGACAGTAGCCTTGATTGGATAACATTGGCGCTGAAAGCAGACCGATGCCAATCCTGGATACACATAATGCAGCTTCTGATAATGCTGGATGGATTTCAGAACTCATCTCTGAAAATTCTATTGTTTCTCTCTCCAGATGGACCATAACATAGCTGGCAGACACATCATCCATTTTTCCTTATCTTCAGTCCCTGGGTAAATGTTTCTCCATTCCACACTGAGGTCTAGAATGCTATTTCCCCTGTTCCATTGCAACCCGATTGTCCTGATTCTTGAAAAGCCGAGTCCACACCGCTGAGATGATTCCACATTCCAAAAATAAATGCTAACTAGTTTCCTTGTAATACCCACAGAACATATAGGTATCTCTGACCTCTGGCTTGTATTTCTTCACTATCCATTGTTGAGATTCTTTTCCATGCTAATTTCCACTGAAACAGCCTTATCTTGATAGGTAAATTCCTGTTCCATACCTGCTTAAGCCAGACCACCTTTTTCCCTCCTTGCAGCAACATTTTAGTTGTTGATTTCACTGAGAATGAGCCTTGTTTTTCCCATCTCCAAATCCTGCTGTCTTGTTTGCCTTGAACTATGCTCATATTATCTAATAAGTCAGATACCTCAAGAAATTCATTAAATTCCATATCAGTGAGATCCCGTCGGAAATGTAGATTCCATTGAGAGTTATCCCCTGGGCCATACTGAACTGATATTGAACCCCAGTGACCCGGCTATGCCATAAAGATGAGGGAATTTCTCTTGAAGAGACAGACTGTTCATCCAGGGATCTTCCCAAAACCTTGTTTTCCTGCCATCTCCCACATGTAATGCAGTTGAGCATCTGTAGAAATCCCTATTCTTCATGATGTTGTTCCATATTGGAGATAGATGAATGTTATGAACTTCCTCTGAGAACCAATATTAATGGTTACTCAAGTATTTCTGACTCAATTAAATTCCACAATAACCCCTCTTCCATGTCAACCCTCCAACGCCATTTCATAAGAAGAGCATTATTTATGGTGTCAATGGGGGTAAGTACGGCTCCCCCTTCCTCCTTTAATCTACACGTCTGTGAGACACGGAAAAAATCTAAATGACTTTTATCGTAGATAAAATGTGTAGATTTTTGTTCTTTTTGAAAAGAAACATCCCCCCCATCTGAGTAGAGGGTGATTCCGTGGGTGCGCATCGTAACAGACGATTTGAGTTCGAGTGCTGGACCTCTCCCCACTGACGTAGTCAGTGTTGATTTACATCGGCCTAACGTCCGAACACCTTTCTTTTACTGTCAAAGAAATCCCAAAGTCTTCTATAGAGGTTCTGATGTGGAGGGCAGGCTCACTCGAGAGACTCTCCATGACCACTCATTTACCACCAATACGTTAATAGAGTTAGGGCTAGGCCTGAACAAAACCCTAAGACTTAGGAATAGAAACGCACATATGCGGAAGCCATACGTATTTTTGAAGTAAAGGGGAGTTTTCTGGACCCCGAGGGTATTTCGGTAATTTTACCAAGGCAGGGACATTTCTGGAATTCCTGGGTTGAAATGGAAGTAGGATCGAATTCCTGACTTCCCAAGGCATGGAGGCCGTTTCTGGAGGGTTTCAAGGGCTCTGAGACCATTTTGAGGTCACAGGGGTATTTCGGTAATTTTACCAGACCCTAGACCTAGGTTTAAAATGATACCTAAGTGTTGGACTGAGATAACAACACTCCCAGACCGAAAGAATGACAAAGATTTCATAGAAAACACATATTTGTCCACTAGGCCAGAGGAGGGGTATATACGCAATTTTGTGGAAGATAGAGGTTTTCCCATAATTTTTCACGAAGGAGATAGACAGAGCATGCTGGGTGCTTTTATAACTCCGATAAGTACAAGGGTTGTCGGAGAGTTGTCGACTGTACAAAAGTCCGCGTTGGAGCGGGAGATAGGGGCGTAGCCCCAATTACAAAAGTTGTAGGGTATAACTGTAAATTACAGGACTTGGGTCTTTTACGGTCCCGGGGAGGACATTTCGTAATTCCGCCATTATAAGGACAGAACTACGTGACTTAGTCGTCCCGAGACGTAAAGACTTACAAACATAGCCCGTCGAGGGGCATAATTACAACCACGGCCCACTGAGGGGTAAAAGTGTAAATATACCCCGTAGGGGCATAAATACAAGACCCGGGGACTTACCCCACGCGGGTCAAAACAAACGAACAAACTCCAAACGCTGGATGCTCCGAGTGCGAGAAGTGCTCCGTACGTACGTTGCCTCTGTATGTTCTCCACTTGGACCCTTAGGGTCTATTTATAGAAGGCGGGAGGGCCCAGAGGGGTCAAATGAACGAATTTACCCCGATTCTGTCAGGTGGGGTGGCAAAAAGCCATTTTGACCCCTCTGGCCATCAAAAAGGGCCAAATGACCCCGCTGGGGTGGCCAAAATCCCTCCTTTTTTTTTTGAACACCGGAGAGAGAGAGGGGGGGTCGCGCGACCCCGGAGGTCCCTGGCGGGGTCGCGCGGCCCCTCTAGGATGCCAGCGGGGTCGCGCGACCCCGCCAGTCCACAGCGGGGTCGCGCGACCCCCGCCGACCACGGCGGGGTGGCCACTGCCCCATCTCACGTCCGGGAGGGGTCATTTGACCCTCGGGCATGCGTTTTGGCCCCTCTTCGCGCCGTTTTGCTCCGTTTCTGTCAACCTGAGTTGAGAAGAAGCCGTGGTGGCGCTGCGTGGGGAGGAATCTTCGCGTCCGTCCGTGCCGTGTGATACACTTGCTCGGCCGCTTTGACAGGCGTGCATGCATGTCTTCCTCTTAACTTCCATTGCCGCGATGCCACTTGTGATAATATGATCAGTTCGATATACCCTAAATCACGGAGGTACTCCGCGGTCCGACAACATCGGCGCTACATCGTATCTTTTCCGTCGGTTGTTTCGGAATGAAATTCTCGAAGTATTTCGAGAAAATTACGGGTACAACAAATGCCCCCCACGGGACGTCCGTCGAGGCCGGAGGCAGAGGCGGACGGTCCGTGCCCTTTGTAGTATTTTTTATATCTCCTGAGTCTTCATGACATGGGGAGATTGTTGTGGGTCTGCACCTTATTGCTTCATTGCTTTTCAGAAAGCTGAGAGTTGATGCAGGCTTGTCTCAGTGAGACCCACCAGTCTAGAAGTGACATAAGTCTACCTCGGCGAGACACTTTGACCTGAAGCTGATGTCGACCAACCCTTAAGGTATACTGGCCAAAGCTAATGTACACCGTCCCCTAGGACATATTGGCCTGAAGTCGGATGCTGGCCAATCTTTAGGGGTGCATTAGCCAAAGTTGATGCGGACCGGCCCTTAGGGCATATTGGCCCGATGTTGATGCAAGCCTGTCTCGGAAAGGCTTGCTGGCCTGGAGTTGCGGTGGACCTGCCTCGGTGAGACTTGTTAGCCCAAAGTTGATGTAGGCCTGCTTCTGAGAGACTTGTTGGCCTAGAGTTGGTGTGGGCCTACCTCGGCGAGGCTTGTTGGCCCGGAGTTGCTGTTGACCTGCCTCGGCGAGGCTTATTGGCCCAAAGTTGATGTAGGCATGCTTCTGAGAGACTTGTTGGCCTAGAGTTAATGTAGGCCTGCTTTTGAGAGACTTGTTAACCCGAAGTTGATGGGGGCCTACTTTTGAGAGACTTGTTGGCCCGGATTTGATGTAGGCCTGTCTCGAAGAGGCGCATCCATCTGAGTCGTCGTTGATTGACTGTTGAGCTGTGATAACTAGAGACTGACACTGGCCGGCCCTTGGGGGTGCGTTTGACCAAAAGTCATTGTGTTGGCTGACCACTGAGATGCCACTAAAGACGTGTCGGCTAACCGCTGAGGTGTGTAGCCGCAAGTTAAAACTGGCTCCCTGCAGAGGTGTCGCCACATATGTACCGGCTAACTTCTGAGGTGTAGCCGAACATGTTGATGTGTCGGTTGACCACTGAGGTATGTCGCCGAATGTTGAAGGTGGCTAATCGTTGACTTGTGATAGCCAGAGTTGAGGTGGACCAGCCCTTAGGGCATGTTGGTCTGGGTTGATGTCGGCCGTACGCGAGCTGAGGTAGATATCATATAGCACAGACTCAAGTGCAGTGTCACCCTTCAGCTGGTGAGGCTTCATAGCTGCCTCAGAGTTTCCTGGCCCTTGGGATGGAGTGGCCGAATGGTCCTCAACTTGGTGTAGCATTGCCAGGTGCATGTATTTGATCTCCCTCGGGACGCCTGGATGACTGAGCTTGTGTCTTTACGGGAGGAGTTCGCCCACCTTCGCGCTATTGAGAAAGCGGAGGCGGAGGACTCAGCTGACGATTCAGCAGGAGGCGGAGCAACTTTGCAGACTTCGGAGAGCCTAGGCTGAGGTGGGCACCCAAGTCAAGGCCACTTATGAGCGCGAGCAGATGGCCTCCCACAGAGTGGAGGGGCTTTTGTGAGAGGTCCGGGGGACCGAGAAGGAGCGCAGTCTTGCGCGTGCCGATGTAGACTCTTCGTCGTAGGCTTGAGGGGCTCCAGGAGGAAGCTCTTTAGAGTGAGACTCGCCTTGCTGAGCTGAGGAGGAGTGAGTCTGAGGCTTGATAAGCCTTTTTTTCCTTTTTTTTTTAACTTTACCGGCCCTACCGCCCTTTTGGGTTTTCGCCAGGACTGACCCCCTTTAGCTTTTTCCAGTGCGCCCTTTCGGGTTTTCACACTGAGGGGTACCCATTTTTGCCTAAGGCGCCCTTTCGAGTTTTCACCTTAGCCGGGTTAAAGCCTTTTTACCCTTGGTTGCTCCTCTAACGGAAACAACCAAGTCCGCTGAGGCATCAATATTTTTAACCCCGTTTTTTTTTTTTTTTGGTCCTATAACGCAAAAAGGCAAGGAGAAAGTGGCACTCCCGTAGGGACGTGTGTGCCGCGGAGGTGGGACAAATGGATGGGTTTGGCTGCCCTAGTGGGACGTAATTAGCCAAATCCAGAACCGAAAGTTGAACGGGCTGGCAACCCAAGAGAGGTATGCATGTGCCAAGCCCGGTTGGCACAACAAAGGAGTAGGTTTAACAGTCCGAAAGGGACATGCGGGTTAAACCTGGAGGCCGATAGGCGGGATGGGTTGGCAGCCCGAGAGGGCATACTGAGACCAGACCCGAAGTGATGAAAAGAGGGGATTTGACAGCCCGGGTGGGACGTACAAGTCAAATCGTGAGCCGATAAGCAAGTAGGGTTGGCAGCCCGACGAAGGCATGCAGAGGCCAAGCCCGTGGGGACAAAGGAATAGACTTGGCGATCCCGGTGGGATATATGGGTCAAGTCTGAAGCCAAGAGGCGGATGGGTTGACAGCCCGAAAGGGACATGCAGAGGCCGGACCCAGAAGAAGAAAAAGGGTGGATTTGACAGCCCTAGTGGGACGTGAGAGTCAAATCCGAAAGTCGATAGGCGAGATGGGTTGGCAGCCCGAGAGGGCATACTGAGGCCATCCCGATGGGACAAAGATAGGTTTGACAGCCCTAGTGGGACGTGAGAGTCAAACCCGAAAGCCGATAGGCAAAGAGGTGGGTTGGCCGCCCAAGAGGACATGCTGAGGCCATTCCCGATGGGACATGTGCCAGAAGGCATGATGGATTGGCAGCCCGAGAGAGCGTACTGAGGCCAATTCCAGAAGGAAAGATGAGCCGAAAGGCGTGATGAGCTGGCAGCCCGAGAGGGCATACTGAGGCCAGTCCCAGAAGGAAAGATGAGCCGAAAGGCGTGATGGGTTGGCAGCCCGAGAGGGCATATTGAGACCAATCCCAGAAGGAGAAGTGAGCCAAAAGGCATGATGGGTTGGCAGCCCGAGAGAGCATACTGAGACCAATCCCAGCGGGACAAGAGAGTGTGTGGGTTTAACTGCTCAGAAGAGACACATGAGTTGAACCTTGAAGCCGATAGGCGGAATGGGTCGGCTGTCCGAAAGGAGCATGCATGGGCCGAGCCCGATGGGACAGAGTATGACAATGTCAGAACGTCGGTGGAGATTAGGTGTCACGGGATGACATGTAAGGCGTAGCCATGACATCAATATGATGTTTTGGTCGAGATGGGGTGGAGTCATTGACTTAGGGCCACCCTTAGAATAAGCAGAGAGAGGGTATTTTTTTCTTCTTCTTTTTTCACATTACCAACCTCACCGCCCTTTCGGGTTTTCGCCGAGGCTGGCCCCCTTTAGCTTTTTCCGGTGTGCCCTTGCGGGTTTTCACACCGAGGGGTTGCCCATTTTGCCCGAGGCGCCCTTTCGGGTTTTCACCTCGATCGGGTCTGTGGCCTTTTTGCCCTCAGCCAACTGTTGAAGGCTGACTAAGTCCGCCGAGGTATCAGTATTTTTAACCCTTTTTTTTTTTTGAACCTTCACTGAAGAGAGGTATTGTCCTGTGCAGACTGCTGTAGAAACTCTTGCGGTGGCGCATGGTAGAGCTTCATATGCTTGCCGTTAAGAGGAGGGAAGGGATTATCTCCTTTGTGGTCAAGGACCGTATAAGCCCCTCCTTCATAGACCTTCTGGATGACGTAAGGCCCACGCCCATTAGGCTGGAGTTTGCCGCTGGATCTTCCCGCGAGAACCTCCTTTTCTTTGACCATGACAAGGTCGCCTTTCTCGAACGCCCGTTGCTTGACTAGCTTATCATAGGCACGTGTCATGCGGGCTTGATACACTTGTAAGTGCTTGTAGGCTTTGAGTCTTTCACCTTCAGGTTGGACAACTCTTCAAGCCTCCTTTCTATCTCGGACTGGTCTTGACCTAGCAATCCAACGTACACAGCAACGCGGTATGATGCCAGCTCGATCTCCACAGGGATCACTGCTTCAGCTCCATAGACCAAAGAGAATGGGGAGCAACCCGTGGGGGTTTTGTAAATGGTCCGGTAGGCCCATAGGGCTTCATGGACCTTCTCGCCCCAATCCCGCTTGCGGCCACCTACTATCTTGGACAGCAGCTTGTAGAGGGTTTTGTTGAAGGCCTCGGCCAACCCATTGGCCTTGGGATTGTAGACCGACGACGCTCTCCAGTCAATATGGAACTTGGCCGCCGAGCATAAACAGTCTTGTTCTTGAACGGCGTGCCATTATCGGATATAATCCGACTGGGGGTGCCGAATATGTATATGATATAGTGCCGCACAAAACGGGCAACTATCTCCCCTGTAACCTCCCGTAGCGGAACGGCTTCGGCCCATCTGGAGCAAGGAAGGCAGTATCGGTTTCGGTACCGGTATCGGTTTCGGCCGAAACCGGTTGAAACCCTTTAAAAAATTAAAAAATATATATGATCCTGTCTGGTTTCGGCCGAAACCGTCCAGTTTCGGACCGAAACAGGTCAGTTTCGGCCGAAACCCGTAACGGTTTCGTCCGAAACTATTAAAAAAATATTTTTTTAATAGTTTCGGCCCTGCTACAGTATTTAGGTGCGGTTTCGGATCGGTACCGGCCGAAATCGATACGTTTCGGCCGATACTGCCTTCCATGATCTGGAGAAGTAATCGGTGGCAGCAAGTATGAACTTGTGCCCATGGGACGATGGTGGGAATGGTCCCACAATGTCCATACCCCATTCCGCGAACGGCCAAGTAGGTGATGTTGGATGGAGCGGGTTAGGTGGCTGCCGAGGGACTGGGCCAAATGCTTGGCATTGGTGACATGTACGAGCGTATTGATTACAATCTTCGTACATGGTGGGCCAGTAGAACCCTTTGAGCTTAATGCTATTCTTCATCTTAGCTCCTGCTTGATGAGCTCCACACAATCCGGAGTGAACCTCATGCATGACAGTCTTAGCCTCCTTGGATGAAAGACAACGGAGGAGGACCGACCGGTCCTTTTCATGGACGAGCCTGAAGAGCATGCCGTCAATCAGCTGGTAGGATGTGGCCCTGCGTAGCAGTTGCACCCTCTGAGCCCGATCAGGAGGGAGCCAGCCATTCTTTAGCTTTATAATCGGCTTACGCCAATCTTCTTCCTCGGGAGCATTCTCCTCTTGAATGTTGTCGACCTCGTAGACAATGAGGTCGGATTCTTCGTCGAGCACACTTGGCATGAGCCTTCGGTGTCTGACAGTAATAGTAATTCTCCCTCAGGCGGGAGTTTTAGGGCCGCTGCCAATTTTGCAACAGCATCAGCCTGGGAGTTACTGCCTCTGGGGACATGACCTATTTCAAATAGGTAGAATTTTTCCTTGAGCCTCATGACGGCTGCATGGTAGGGGATGAGCTCCTTCTTCCGGACGTCGTAGACGCCCAATACTTGTCGAATGACGAGCTGAGAATCCCCATACACCTTGATGCACTTGATGTCCAACTCCAGTGCCAGTTGAAGCCCAATAATCAGTGCCTCGTATTCGGCCTCATTATTGGTTAGCGACTTCATGAGAGCGCAAGAGTTGTGAAGAATGCCGCCTTGTGGAGATACAAAAACGATCCCCGCGCCTGAGACATAGTCTGTGAGGCAGCCGGCCCTTTTGATTGTCCGTGAGGCACCATCAAAATATAACTCCCAATGTGGGAGGTCAAGGGTGAGGACACCCGGCTCCATCTGTGGTGGGACTTTTTCAGAATGCTCTCCAGTTTCTGGAGAAGGTACCAGCACCTCTTCATCGGGTAGCTCGAAGTTGAGTGGCGAATCTTCTGGCACAGGGTGCGCTGCTAAGAATTCCGCCATTCCTTGTCCCTTGATCGCCTTGCGTGGGACGAAGGTGATGTCAAATTCCATGAGGATAAGCGCCCATTTGCCGAGTCTACCAGAGAGGACAGGCTGGCTGAGCAGAAACTTGAGTGCGTCACATTTTGAGATGAGCTCCACCCGGTGAGCTAGAAGGTAATGCCTCAGCTTCTTGACAGCAAACACCAGAGCTAGGCACACCTTTTCCATGGGGGCGTACCGGTGCTCAGGCCCGATCAGCTTCCGACTGAGGTAGTACAGCGGCTGCTCTTTGCCCTCGTCATTGACCTGGGCTAGCAGAGCCCCCAAAGAGGCTTCCATGGCAGCAATATATAAGATAAGGGGCTTCCCTCTGACAGGTGCCCCTAAGATAGGAGGAGTCAGCAGATACTCCATGATTTGCTCGAAGACCTTCTGACAGTCTTCGTCCCATATGAAGGGTGCTCCTTTCTTCATCAATTTGTCGAAAGGTAGGCATCTTCTAGAGAGATTGGAAATGAACCACCTAATATAGGCATGTCTTCCTTGAAGAGATATGAGCTCTGTCAAGTTCTTAGGCAGAGGCAATCCTCTTATGGCCTTGATTTTGTCAGGGTCAATTTCTATGCCCCGGTACCTGACGATGAAGCTCAGGAACTTGCCGCTGGAGACGCCGAAGGCGCACTTCATTGGGTTCATCTTGAGTTGAAATTGTCGAAGCCTTTCAAAGACTTGACACAAGTCAGCTAAGTGATCCTCCCGCTTCTTCGTCTTGACGACCAGATCATCGACATAGCATTCGACAAGGTCATGTAGCATCTCGTCGAAGATCTTGGTCATTGCCCTTTGATAGGTTGCGCCGGCATTCTTCAGACCGAACGGCATCCTTTTGTAGTTGAGGATCCCCTTAGGAGATCAGAAAGCCGTATGGTCTTTGTCTTTGATGGCCATGCGGATTTGATTATAACCCGACGACCCGTCCATGAAAGACAAGGCTTCGTGACCAGTGGTCATATCAACCATTGTCTCGGTGATCGGGACAGGGAAGTCGTCCTTCGGGCATACTTTGTTCAAATCCCTGAAGTCGATGCAAACTCGAACTTGGCCGTTCTTCTTCTTGACATGGACTATATTGGCGAGCCACACAGGGTACATGAAAGGCTCTATGAAGTCCACATTGAGCATCTTGTCAACCTCAGCATTGACCTTCAGCTCCAGCTCGTGGCGCATACGCCTTTGAGCTTGCTTCACTGGCTTGACTGTTGAAAGTATTGCCAGCTCATGTTCAGCCACAGAAGGGTCGAGCCCGGGCATTTCTTTGTAAGTCCAGGCGAAACAATCCCTGAACTCTTCTAGGAGCTGTCGATACGACTGCTTTTCTTTCTTGCTGAGGAGAGCACTTATGAAGGTGGAACGGTGGTCATTTTTGCTTCCGAGATTGATCTCAATCAACTCGTCCACGATTGCCTGACTACCATCTTCAAGCTCTGGTGGAGCCGGTTGGAGGTCAACGAAGTCTCCCTCATCATCAGTATTTGCTTCATAGACTTCAAATTCTTCGAAGCACCCTTGCTCATGGCTTGAAGTCGAAGGACTGGCCTCATCTTGCCGACGGTTAGCAGTCTGGGCTGCTCCTCCCTCTGAGGGGTTGTCACTGTTGACTTGTGTTGCGGGAGATGTTAATGCCTCACCGGACTCCCTTACAGAGTTGCCGATCCCGGGCTCAACTTCAATTTGCCCGTGAGGGGGAGATAGCAGTCCTATGGTGTTGACTGCAAAGTGGACCTCGAAGTCCGTCTCCTGGTCATAGCCAAGTCCCCTCGTATCTTTACGGGAGAAAGGAGGTTGCCCGCGGACCTGTGGAGGGTTCCACAACTGATGAAAATATGCCGCTCGCGCGGGGTCCAAAGTTTGCGGGATGTGCTGCTTTTTACACATCTCCTTGATGTACTTTGGCATATCGTCCATATCTTGGACTGGCTCTGGCGCCACATCGGTGGGAGTATCCCAGCCGAAGTCATCTTCAGGAGGGCACAGTGGGACTAAATCACCTTTGTAAAAGATGATCGGCTTATCCCCCTTGCCCTTGTTGCGTCTCCTTCTCCGTTGATAGGAGACTGTGAAGGTCTTCAACTGCTCCACCTCATGTTCTTCCCATTGGGACGAGAGCTGGAGGCACTTCGGCGGTAAGGAGATACTCCCGTCAATGACCCGGCTGATGAGGTTGGCTTCAAAGTCAACACTTCGCCTCTCCGGTTGAGTTGGCTTGGAGGCGGCACTGAGGCTCAACCTGTGCAGCTTTACCATGTCTTGGTTCACAGTGAAGAGCTGCCCTTCCTCAACTTCATGGTCCACCTTTTGTTCCCCTTGTCTTTTAAAGGTTCGGGGATTGTTAAAGTGGGCTTCCCAAAATATAGTGAAGCATCGGCCAGATGGCACTCATTGGGGTGGAACGGGGCCTGATCTGCGAAGAGCGTATGTTGCTCCCCTTCCTGGGCATATTTAATGCACTGGTGCAGAGTTGAGGGAACAACCCAATTTTCATGCAGCCATGGCCTTCCAAGCAGCACCTTGTAAGATGTGTCGGAGTTGATAATATAGAATGTTGCTCGGGTGACAAAATCGCCCAAAGCTAGTTTGACCTCAACCCGACCAAGCGCCTCCTCGGAACCCTGATTGAATCCCGAGATCTTGACCGCAGTCACCTTTTGTAAATAAGGTGCCAAGTATAGAGACTTGAAAGTCTTCAAAGGCATAATGTTGACGGCTGCTCCGTCGTCAACCAAGATGCGATTCACATCATGTCCATTGATCGTCCCCCGCATATATAAGGGGCGATTGTGACACGGAGAGGACAGGAACATGTCTTTGTCCGTGAAGGAGATGTTGGCTATGAGTGCTTCATATGCCTGAGCTTGCAACTCTGCAACATGGGCTTCATATGCCTCTGGGTCTTGAAGTATCTTGACAAGAGCCTCTCTGAGATCTTTGCTCCAGGCGATGGCCTCCCAAATGGTGACATTTGTTGGGAATCGCTTCATATGATGAATGATTTTGCGATCTGCCCTAGCACGGGTCCTGTCAAATGGCGGAATGATCTCCGCCAGGGTCTTCGGCACCTGACGAGGCTTCTCCCGTTTAGAAGGACGCTCCCCGTCCTGCTGGCCTTCCGCATCTTCCTGAAGTAGCGGAGCCAAAGACTCTTCCGGAGGTGGCAAGGGTTCCTCAGGCTGGTCTTCATTAGAAGGACCTGCTGGGCTTGTGGCCTCGACCCTGTTGGAGGGGCTAGCTTGCTCTGACACCTCCTCGCGCACTGGCGACTTGGCTGACTCATCTTCTTCATCAGAGGATGTGATTGTAAAAGGGACGCCACCCGGCTTAGCCGTTGAAACGGGGCCTGAACCCTCTGAGGGGCTGAGGATGAAAGGGATTCCCCGAACTTGGGTTTCCGGGACAGGACCCGGCTTTTCCCCTCTAAATATTATGACCCGATCAAGAGTCAGGGGACCTTCACGTCCTCGGCCACGTCCCCGGCCACGTCCTCGGTCATTTCTTGCCGAGCAACGCTGATATGTTGCTATAGGAGTCTTGCCTCCGGTACTATCAGCCGTGGGACAGTAAATGTTGTCAGGTGGCGGGATCGCCACCATGTTGCAGGAGAGCTCTTGCAGCATTTCCTCGAGCATCTCGACAGTGAGCTCCTCATCCTTGTAGAATAAGGAGAGCTCCTCCGGGATCGAGAAGTCTTCACCTTCTTCAAGACGGTGGGCCATTCCCCAGAGCCATTGCAAAAGGCGGGCTTTTCGCCCAAGCTTATCCCAAGGAATGTATTCGTCCAGAGTGACTATCCTGGTGAGACAAGGGGGAGTGTACTCCTCGAGCTCATCTATGAGCTTTTGAAGTCTTTGTAGAGGAGTTGGCTCCTTAGGGGCCTCCATAGCAGCTGTTTGCTCGGCCTGCTTCTTCAACCTCCTCTTCAAATTCTTCCTGCGGTTCTACTCTTACTTCTTTTGGCGGGCAGCCTCTTGAGAGGAGAGAGGAGTTTGCTTTGGCGGTGGGACTCGCTTGCCCTCAGAATCCTGCTTTTTGCTCCGGGCTGGCTCCTTAGGGGCCTTACTGCCGCGGCTTTCTCTGGGGACAACCTTGGTCCAATTGGCCTCCTCCGGCTGAGCCTGGAAGGTGGCATTGATTGCCTGAGCAATTATTTCAGGAGGCAACTCCTGGAACTCTGCCAGTCCACAGTGGAGCCTCTGGGGGCTTTGTAGTTCCACCGACTTTGCTTGGGCTGGTGGGTTGGCTTGCTTGAGCTGCTGAGGCCTTTCTACAATTGGCGGCTGTACCAGCTTGATAGAAGCTTTAACTGGGGCCTTCGCGGGCTCAAGAGGTTGAGTCCTCTCCACGACTAATGGCCTTGCTGACTTGGCAGGAACTTTGGCTGAAGGCTCTGACGCCTTGGCTTTGCCTTTGTTGTCTGGCCGAGAGTTCTCTCTTATGACGATGCCAGGCTGACTCGACCTGGGACAGACCCTGGGACTCTCTCCCACGGCTTGGCATCCTGGGTTCTGGACCTTAGGCCCTTTATAGGTGGCCTTGCCTTTAGTGAGTAATGGAAATTCATCATTTTCCGTAGGCTCACTTGGTCGGGCTAATCGGGAGAAAGCCTCAGTTTCTCGTCGAACCTGTTGGAGAGTCTCCCTGGCGGCCTCTGCAAGACGCAACCTTGTCATGGAGTTCCCCTGAATATCGACAACCCCTCTCTGGATGAGGGCTTCGATGAAGTCCTGAACCTCTGGGCATTGCCGCGTAGGGTGAGACACCCTTGCATGATACTTGCAATAGCGGGGGTGACTCTTGGCCGTCTCATTGTAATAAGACGGCGGGTCATGTGTCAGCACCCAGCCATCCTCCAGAAGTTTGTCAAAAATCTTCTCAGTGTCTTCCTTAGGAAAAGAACACTGATGAGATGGTCGCCACCCTGGATACCATAGTGTGGACTTGGGCGATTGGGAACTGGCTCCCTGGGAACTGACTCCCTCCTCCTGTGACTCGGGGAACTGGAAGGCTGCTGTAGCGTGAATGACGTTGACGGAGAAATGAAGATTCCTCTGTGTATGCGGCTGCGGTGGGTCGACTAGGAATTCGCCCATACTGACCTTCCCTCGCCTGATTAAGTCTTCGGTGAGGTCCTTGAACGGCTCACAGTTGTGGATAATATGGCCAACAACTTCATGATATGGGCAATAGCCATGATGAAAAACAGCACTTGGTGTCTGCTCCATGGGTGACGGGCTTATGAGTCCAGCCCGCTAGCAAGCGAAGAAGATGTTTGGAGTCTTCTCGCAAGGGAAGGAGTATAACTTCTCTGGGAGCTCGACTTGAAGTGGAGCCTCCTCGCCTTCCAGTGAGTTCTCCTCGTCTTCAGATGAATCTGAGGACTCTTCAGAGAGCCAACCCCCGAGCGGAGCCCGGCCGGTAGGTGATACACCCGTCTCCCGTATGTGGGCTGGAGCTAACCCCCTGGCAAATGGACCGAAGGGGAAAGTGGCCAACTGCTCATCAATGCTCTGTAGGAACTGCAGCAAGCGCCTTTGTTCTAGTTGCAATTGTCGGATTTCTCCTCGGATCTTCCGAATAGTCCTCCGCAGTGCTAAAGATTCTGGGAATGGAGGAGGAGTGGCTCTAGGACCACCATTGGGCTGTCGACTTGAGGGCCCAGCTTCGGAGGCATTGGAGCTTGAGGCCATCGCCACCATATGGACCACATTGGCCGACCGATTTGATCGACTCCAAGCATGCGGCTGTGGTGGGTCGACTGCATGGCCCAGCATGTTTACCAAGCCCTTTTGAATGAGCTCTTCTGCTATGTTTTTGAAAACATAGCAATCCCCGATGGTATGACCCAACCTTCAGTGATACACACAATAGATAGGATCATCCGTTTTATCCACCTCCGCGGGCTTCCGCGGATCCGGCAGGGTGATGAGCTGCTCTTTCATGCATAATATCAAAGAGCATTTTAGTATGCTCTTTCCTGAAGGAATAAGGCGTCTTCATGTTCTCCGCCAACCGAGACACGCTTGCCTTGTCATCAGACTTCTTGCCCTTTCCTTTGGACTTTCCTTCCCCTTTATCTCTATTTGTCGAGGAGAAGTCAACGGCAATTACCTCCTTACTGCTAGCCAGACGGTCTTTGGAGGATTTGCCTTTTGTAAAGGCTTGTGTAGGATGATCAGCGAAGAACATCTCAATCTCCGCGACCACCGTGTTGAGCTGGTCGAAGCTTCTGATGTTTGAGCCGAGAAGCTTTTCGCTGACTTCTGCCGAGAGACCCCTACGGCAGATGGTGATCGCATCTTCAGGCGTCGGAGGGTTATCGCAGCGCATGCTGACGTCCCTCCATCGCTTGATGAAGTCCAATGCTGTTTCACCTTTCTTCTGTCGAAGGGAACAAAGCTCTGCTAAGGAGACTTTGCGTTCGACCATTTGGAAGCGGTCGACAAACTTCTTCTGCATATCAGCCCAATCAGATACTGAGTTGGGCTTCAACCTTGAATACCACTGGAAGGCGGTGCCAGTCAAGGACGTGGCGAAATACCGCAGCAAATATGCCTCTTCCAGGGCTAATTCACCCATGGCCGTCATGTAATAGGCCAGGTGTTCATGCGGAGAGCCTTGCCCGTTGAACTTCTGGAGCTTCGGGGCTTTTGGGCAGTCAGGAGGAAGCTTCTTGAATTGATGGCGGAGGGGATAAGGCACGCTGTACAAATCAACGGTGGCCACTCCCTCCCCATGTTGAGCAAACTTCGCCTCTACAATGCGTTCAATCATTTGCATCTGCGCCATGAGGCTTTCTGCAGCAGGAGTAACAGATGACCGCGCATTGGCTTCATGCGGCGGGACTTCGAAGTCCACTGCCAGTGGAAGTCTTGCAGCCGTGACAGAGGCATTGGCAGCTGCTGGAATGGGAGAAGGCTGCTGATCCGCTCCAGCCGGTGTCGCCTGAGGTGGGGCAGGAACCTCCTTTTCGCGCAAAAGCGACTGTAGCAGGTTCTTGAGCTCCTGGTTCTCCCGTCAAAGCTCTTCCAATGTGGGGGCCCGTGGCTCTTCCCCCTGCTCTTTTTCGTGCAGGGAGTGATTGTCCTCATCAACACTGTGGACGTCTTCCTGGCACTCTTCTTGCCGTGCCGGCTCGGGTTGAGATGTACCGGCAGCCGGCGCTTGTATTTGTGCCAGGCCCCGGGACCCGAACCTTGACCTCCTCGAGTATTGAAGAGGCTGATTGAGTTCCCCCGAGGTGCCTTCGGGCTATTTGTCGCCGGAGGTGGCGTAACAGGTGAACACTTTGACGGTGTCATCGGTCACCTGGACCACCCGCTTTTTCTTGGGCGGTTGTCGCTCCGGCTTGGGCGGCCTCCCAAGTCTGTCAAAGACAGACACTCGGGGATGTAGATGCTTGAGGAGAGCGATCCTCCTCCGTGTGCGTGGAACTGGCCCACGGGGAGGTCGGCCGCACCTTCTTGCCAGCTCCTTGGCGCTTTTGCCCTCGTAGGGGTTGAGATGTAAACCTCGCAGACGTCGAGGCCTCAGTGCTTGGCGGACTCCGCATCCGCTGAAGCTCCGACATGCGGAAGGGCTCCTCCGCCCTCGCGCGGCTTGTAATCTGGGCCTCCTCCTTGGTGACCCGGATCTTCTTCAGATGGAGCCGACGCTCCTCCACTTTGTTGCCCCCTGTCCTTGACCGGGCAACTCGTGGCTTGGGCCGTTGCAGAGGGCCCTGGGTTGCCGCCGGTACGGCAGACTTCTTCTTCACTCCGTCCTCCCGAACTTGCCGGAGGAGCTCGAAGCGGTTGGAGGTAGGAATGGTCGGGACATGACGATCCCGTGGCACGATTGGCTCGCCTCCATCGAGCCGGATGCGGATGTCTCCGACAATTACAGTCTTGCCGAAGCGAGAGACAGCCGCTTCGGGCTTTGTACCCTTGCGGCTACGACGTTGCCCCCGTTGAGCAGGGGCAGCGGTGGTGGTGCCTGCCATAGGCATGGCATCATCCTGACGGCGGCGGCGTTGCCCTCGTTGAGCAGGGGCGGTACCTCTGAGGGTAGCCGCAGTGGAGTTAGGGCCGTGACGGCGACGGCGTTGCCCCCGTTGAGCAGGAGCAGCACCGACAGTAATCTGGTTGACCGAGAAAACTCGGTCGTTTGCTGAGACAAAGGGCCTGACACCCTTGGTCTGTGAAAAGTTGGCCGGACGAAGCCGGCCGGCTGCTGCAATAGAGGGTCTGGCACCCTCAGAAGCTGGCTTGTTGGCCGAGCAGACTCGGCCAATTGTTGAAGCCGAGGGCCTGACACCCCCGACGGCTGGCTTGTTGACCGGGTGGACCCGGCCGGTTGAAGCGGAGAGCTTGACGCCCTCAATAGTCGGCTTGCGGACCGGACTGACCCGGCTAGCTGCTGGGGCCGAGGGTCTAACACCCCCGACGGTTGTCTTCTCGACCGGGCGAACCCGATCAGCTGAAGCGGAAGGCCTGACGCCCTCTGTAGTCTTTCGGGCCGAACGATCCCGGCCAATTGATGGAGCCGAGGGCCTGACACCTCCGACAGTAGTCTTGCTGACCGGGCGAACCCGGCCGGCTAATGGAGCGGAGGGCCTGACACCCTCAGTAGTTGTCTTCTTGACCGGGAGGACCTGGCCAGTTGCTGGATCCAGGGGCCTGACATCCCCGACAGTAGTCATCTTAGTCGAGCGGACTCGACCAGCAGTTGAGGTTGAGGGCCTAACACCCTCAATGGTTGGTACTGCAGGGGCGGCTGAACTAACTTCAGCCACTGGCACCACGCCCAAGAAGAAGGGCGAGCCGACGACCGTTGGGAAGTCACCGAAGACAATCAGGGTTGCCAGGTATCCGAACCTGGCATGGTCGGCAACGACTTGAGGGCCGTAGGTGACGGCTGCCATCGTTGCTGCTGGTGTTGGTGGTGGTGGTGCGTAGCACAAACGGAGAAGGGCGCAGAAGCGCGATTAGCTCTCAGATGAGTAGAGAGGCGTATACCCTCCTCTTCCCGTCCTGTAAAAGGAAGAGGAGGGAAATTAGAACCTTAAAAAAAGGTTTGGAGGCTTTCTTTGACAGAAAGAAGAAAGGCGGGAAAGGTCCCACCGGACGTGCCAGTCTGTGAGACACGGAAAAAATCTAAACGAATTTTATCGTAGATAAAATGTGTAGATTTTTGTTCTTTTTGAAAAGAAACATCCCCCCCATCTGAGTAGAGGGTGATTCCGTGGGTGCGCATAGTATCAGACGATTTGGGTTCGAGTGCTGGACCTCTCCCCACTGACCGTAGTCAGTGTTGATTTACATCGGCCTAACGTCCGAACACCTTTGTTTGACTGTCAAAGAAATCCCAAAGTCTTCTATAGAGGTTCTGATGTGGAGGGCAGGCTCACTCGAGAGACTCTCCATGACCACTCATTTACCACCAACATGTTAATAGAGTTAGGGCTAGGCCTGAACAAAACCCTAAGACTTAGGAATAGAAACGCACATATGCGGAAGTCATAGGCATTTTTGAAGTAAAGGGGAGTTTTCTGGACCCCGAGGGTATTTCGATAATTTTACCAAGCCAGGGGCATTTCTGGAATTCCTGGGTTGAAATGGAAGTAGGATCGAATTCCTGACTTCCCAAGGCATGGAGGCCGTTTCCGGAGGGTTTCAAGGGCTCTGAGGCCATTTTGAGGTCACAGGGGTATTTCGGTAATTTTACCAGACCCTAGACCTAGATTTAAAATGATACCTAAGTGTTGGACTGAGCTAACAACACTCCCAAACCGAAAGAATGACAAGGATTTCATAGAAAACACATATTTGTCCACTAGGCCAGAGGAGGGGTATATACGCAATTTTGTAGAAGATAGGGGTTTTTCCATAATTTTTCACGAAGGAGATAGACAGAGCATGTTGGGTGCTTTTATAACTCCGATAAGTACAAGGGTTGTCGGCGAGTTGTCGACTGTACAAAAGTCCGCGTTGGAGCGGGAGATAGGGGCATTAGCCCCAATTACAAAAGTTGCAGGGTATAACTGTAAATTACAGGACTTGGGTCTTCTGCGGTCCCGGGGAGGACATTTTCGTAATTCCGCCATTATAAAGACAGAACTACGTGACTTAGTCGTCCCGGGACGTAAAGACTTACAAACATAGCCCGCAGAGGGGCATAATTACAACCACGGCCCACTGAGGGGTATAAGTGTAAATATACCCCGTAGGGCATGGTTGTCCGTTTCGGCCGATGTATCTGGAGTAAAATGTGCTTGCTTGTGATATTTTTGGTGGCTTATATTTACTCCCGAATTGTCTTTTGGTTGGTTCCACCTTATGATTTTGGTTGTTCAGTTGGCAATTCATTATTTGGTCCAGTTTACATACTGTCTTGTCATTTTTGGGTGTCAGGTCAAACAAAGTTGTTTGGTTTTGTTCACATGTAACATTTGCTTCTTTCTTATTTCTTTATTCTTGCTGTCTCTTTTTGAAAATTAGGAGAAAAGATAAGTTTGTGCCATGATCCCTCTGGCTCTTCTTGATTTCGTCCTCTTACCATCTGATTTTGGAGTTTGAGTGAATAGATAAACCTTTACCATGATCTCAATCTTATCCAAGTGTAAGAGGCTGATTGATCTGTCATTTAAGGACGGTACTTTTTTGCAATTTGTTGTTGCTCATACAGTTAGATCCTTGCTCATTTCCAGTTCCCATGGGAATACAACTAACTCATATTTAGTCCATGTGTTACAGAAACGTCCTTGATTTAGTGTCTATGTAACAAGGGTATTTCAGTCTTTTTTATGTATTAGGTTAAACTAATAAAAGATCTGTGGGGTACAGCCTGGTTGTGGAAGCCATACGCCAATTTGTGCGATCCCATTTCTTCCTCCTGCTCTCTTCTTCCTCTTCTTCACCATGTGATCATGAAAATTTTCATGGTATCAGAGCTGACACCTACTGGACCTGTCAAAGACCCGTCCATGCAACACATGGATTCTAAGAGGTGCTCGTGGCATCCCTTTTTGTCATAATGTGTGTGGCACTCCTAAAGGGCGTGGTTCACCGCTTGCTGTTAGAGGTCTGTGTGCTCTCAAGAAGCTTCGCAAGTCTTGGGTTCAAGGCCTATCCTCCTAGTTGGACGGTTTAGTTCACATTCAGGGGGAGTTGCCCTTCACCGCTTGCTGTTAGAGGTCTGTGTGCTCTCAAGAAGCTTCGCAAGTCTTGGGTTCAAGGCCTATCCTCCTAGTTGGACGGTTTAGTTCACATTCAGGGGGAGTTGCCCTTCATTGCCTATTGCTTAGGTGCCCTGTCCATGTGTTCCGATGTCAGAATCCACACAGTCCGAAGCCACCTCCATGTCCACCCGACCTGCAAACCCTCTAAGCATGTAGATGGGTAGCAAGGATATCTCCCTTCACATCACTCCTATGAAGGAGAATGAACACAATTATATAGTGTGGTCCATGGCCACAGAGATCTCTATCGTCGAACATGGAAAAGTGGCTACATCAATGGCCAAATCAAGAAACCTGGTGTGGATGATGCTGGATATGACAAGTGGCATCTGGAGAGCAGCATTGTCATCTTCTAGATCACTAATTTTGTTGGCTCTGAGATTCAATAGATAACTCTCCAAGAAACAACTGCTAGAGACATGTGGACTCACAGAAGCAGGATGTTGTTCATGTCTATTAGTTGACCAAAGAGCTCCATGTGCTTATGTAAGGAAGTCTATCTATCACATGCTATTTCGCTACGTTACGGAGTAAATGGGACGAACTTGACAATTATGCTATTGATGATTAGGCATCTACGGAAGACCAAAAGAAGCATCTCAAGTATGCCCAAAGAAATCAAGTGTTAAAATTCTTGGCTGGCCTTAACCAAGAATTTGAGACCTTATGGGGGCAAATATTGAGCATGGATTCTTTTCCATCACTGGAGCAAGTATACTTTAGAGTGTTGAATGAGGAGGGTCATTAGAAAGCCATGAATGACAATGTTAGTACTCCCACTATTGGAGGTGTAGGCGAGTTTTCAGCTTCAGAGGGTACTGGACAGAAGGTTGGCAGTGGGGGACCTGGTCAGAATGATGATAAGAACAAGTTAGGAAAAACTTGCCCGCAAATTAAAGAGATCAAACTGTAGCATTCTCATCAAGGGTGTCCTTTTGGGTTATTTACCAACTCAAAAAAGGTGCAAGTGTCTTGACGCCAAAACTAGAAGGCATATGTCCTTAAAGATGTCACTTTCTATAAGTCAGAGTCTTATTTCTCACCTTCAGCCTCTTATCAAGGGGAGCCTTCTTCCACTCAACAAAGTCCAGAGTTGTTGTTGCAGACCCAGCCTGTCCAAGACTTGTCTGCTCCTACCAATGCCACAAAAGGATCTACTTCTGAAGCATGCGACAGTTGCAAGACTGGTGCATTGAATAAGAAACTGCTCACTTACTCTCGAAGGCAAAAGAAAGTAGCAAACTAACTGGTGGAATTCCCTTTCCATGAAGTTATTAAATCTCCAAGTCATCCTCCCACAAAGCATATTGACAGTCATCTTCTTATTGCTATTCAGAAAGGTATTCAAGAGTGTACCAAGCACCGAATCTTACAATTTGTGACTTAACTCTAACTTTTCCCATCCCTATCATACCTTTGTCTCTTCTTTGATTATTGTTTCCTTTCAGTGATTTGTTACAGAAGCTGCAAAGGATCCCAAGTGGCTGCACGCACTGCAGGAGGAGATGAAGGCTCTCCTGAAATGAGACCTAGGAACTTGTTGATCCTCCCAAAGGGAAGAAGCTGGTAGGCTCCAAGTGGGTGTTTAACATTAAATGCAAGACGGATCTATTGACAGGTATGAAGCATGGCTGGTCCCCAAAGGCTTCACGCAAGCATATGGTGTGGATTATGAGGAAGCTTTTGCTCCTGTGGCTAAGCTGAAGATAGTCAGGGTCATCATTTCTCTTGCTGCCCAGTACTCTTGAATGTCGTTTCAAGTTGATGCAAAAGAATGCATTTTTCAATGGAAATCTACAAGAACATGTGTATATGCAGCCACCGCCTAGTTATCCCACAGATGACAAGGCAAGTTGAAAGGCCTTGTATGGCCTGAAACAGTTGCCACGAGTGTAGTTTGATCGTTTTAGGCTTGCCATGATATGCTTTGGCTACATTCACAAATCATGTCGATCACACTTTATTTGTAAAGTGGAAAGAAGGTAAGGTGGTAATTCTCATTGTCTATGTGGGTGACATGATGATTACAGGTGATTATGAGGAGGAAATACAAATCTCTTGAAAGGTCTGGCTAGAGGGTTTGATATCAAAAACTTGGGACTGCTCTGGTATTTCTGGGGTCTTGAGGTTGCTTACTCTAGTGAGACCATTTACATTTGTTACCAGAAGTATGATCTTGATTTGTTAGCTGCTACTAGCAAGTTAAACTTGTGGCAACTCCTATTAAAGTCAATCATCATTTGAATAATCAAGAGGGTGAGCCACTCTTTGATGCTGAGAAAGGAGACACCAATACGTGGTTGTGAAGTTGTTATATTTGACTCTCACTAGACCTGACATCACCTATGCTGTATCAGTCGATTGATGCATGCACATAGATCTTCTCACATGCAGGTAGTGGAGCACATTCTTCGGTATGTCCAAACCTACCCTAGAAAAACGGACTCTAAATCCAACAACCATCGAATTGAAGGCTATGTTGATGCTGATTGGACAAGTTCCAAGGAAGAGGTACTCTACTATAGGATGCTATGTTTATCTTGAGAAGAATTTGATCACATGGAGAAGTAAGAAGCAAACAATCTGTGCCCGAGCTAGCGTTGATGCCGAATATCGTGTTTATGGCACATGGTCTCACTGAATTGTTGTGGTTGAAACTTCTGATACAGGATTTTGGAGTGTCCGTTGACCTCCCTCTGAGGTTGTATTGTGATAATAAGGAAACCATTAATATTGCTAATAATCCTGTGCAACATGATAGAACCGAGCATATCTATTGAGATTGCTCGGCACTATTCAGGATTGTGGAGGACTGTGTTTACCTTATATTCATTATGTTGATCAATTTGTTGATGTATTCATGAAGGGAGCTACAAAGGATCAGCTTCTTTTCATATTGGGCAAGCCGTGCCTGACTGCCTATGAGACATTTATGCTCAGTTTGAGGGGAGTGTAGAAGATCAAGAGATGGCCCAGCTTAGATTGTGTCCATTGGTTCATTACCCGAGCCAATAAATCTGGTAACTTATATTTAGCCCATGTACAGAAATGTCCTCGATTAAGTGCTCATGTCACAGGGATATTGCAGTCGTTTTCATATATTAGGTTAAACTAATAAAAGATCCATGGGTTGTGGCCTGGCTATGGAAGCAGCACACCAGTTTGTGCAATCCCTCTTCTTCCTCCTGCTCTCTTCTTTCTCTTCTCTGCCATGTGACCATGCAAATCTTCACAAATGAACACGACAGTTCCTTGATCTCCTTTTGAAAGTTAAAAATTCCATGGATATCACTTTTATATGATAAAATAAAAAAGAAAAAGATGTATGCACTTTAGTTTTGCTTGTTGAACAAAAAAAATCATATAAATCTTTAATATTAAATAGGAACTAACTATTATTAAAAATTAAAATCAAGGTAAATACTATTATTAGTTGTTGAGGGAGAATAACTGATAGAGAAGCATGTAAATAACCTTTTTAAATCAGAAGAACCTCTATGCACCACTCTTCTTTTAGCTAGGAAATCCAATCTGGGTCAGGGTCTAGTACAAGAAGACCATATCATACAAGAAAAAGGTTGCACAAAAACTATGTTGGCTGGCTTGGGGGGCCAGATCAACTTGGGCCGGCCTAGATTCGAGTCGATTCGGGCCAACTTGGGCAAACTAAAAGCCAACTCAGGCCGATTCGGCAAACTCGCTCCAGCCCAGATACAAGTTGGACCGAGTCAGTAAACAATGGCACAAACACATGTTGTCCAAAGTGACAATAAAAATAAATACCTAACTTCTCATGAAAGCCATAAATCAATTGCACCATCATGACCTAATGCAAAATTCACAAACCAGCTAGCCCAACTTTAGCAAAAACAATCAAACTTCTTTAGCAGCTCTATTCGAGAAATAACTTGCAATCAACAGCAACTTTCGAAAGGGCTTAGATGTATGTCCTTTGGGTGGCTTTCATAATTGACTGTAGCTTCTATTTTGCTTATTTTGAACAAGTCCTTGAGAATTTATTCATATGCAGAATGTTCCAGTAGATTAAGAATAAATAAACAGTAAACTGCATGCATTTGGAAGATAGCTTTTCATAATTAGTAAAAGGTCTTCAGGAGCCAAAAGGAGTGCAGCCTGCATACCATATACAGCATGAATGAAACCGGGCTTCAGTGCAAGAAGAAATATCAGAGTTAGTGTAATTGCACGAGAGATTTTGCGAAGTCCCCAAGCTAGTGTTGCTATAATCAATACCTTCATATCTTCTTTCTCTACAATGATGGAAGTTATAAGACTATTCAAATGGGGTATGCTGGATGATTGGAGCAGCAATCACTAACATACATGCACAAAAAAGATTTAACTATTTTATTCATCTCAAAATTAGAATTTGCATATGCTTTTCATCAAGAGGGATTGCTGTGCCTGCATGTGCGCACATTTTGACACATTCTGGTGTGGAGGATCCATTCTGTCTCAACTTGTAAAGTTTTGCCCCCTTTCAAAGAAAAATAAATTTGACAATCCAAAAGCTTACCAGTATGCAGAAGGAAATATTTTAAGAACATAAGAAAATGCTGTATGCACATTAGACTTACAAGATTTTTAGATTGGACGTATATGATTGGCATCAACACAGAGAAGTGACATCAGAAAATTATAATATTGGGATTTCCATTGACCATGATTCCCAATTCAAAATCTCAATTTAAAGCAATTAATACATGAACAAAGTGCTAATACCTTCTACCCAATATGAGTTGGAGTATGCTGTGGTTTAGTGGACATGAACTGTGGTTACGTGTGTGCAGTTAAGGAAGACTGGTGAGATAGTGGGTGGATAAGGATAATGGTGTGGAGAATAATCAATTATTCAAGTGTTTGAACACAATTAAAACAAGAAGATAATAATTTCTTTAAGATAAAAAAACTTGAGATATGCAACTCAGGAAGTTCTGCGGGGAACTGGTGCTATGGGCAAAAATAATGGAATCCCTAACTCTGCTACCAGTGCACCCAAAATTCCCTTCTTCCAGAAAATGATAATCTCCGCAGGGTTCTCAGCTGTAGTGGGACTTAGGCCTAGGCCTTCGGCCTCACGCCCCCTTTTTTTCTCTATCTCTTTTCCTCTTTTTTTTTATCTTTTTGCTTTTCTCCTTTTGTTTGGGCATCTTCTTGTGCCTACTTTTGTATTCCCTTCTTCCTTTGAATGAAATGTGGTTTTTTCCACCTTCAAAAAGACTGGTGCTATGGGCAACATATATAAAGGAAATGAAGAGGAAGGCAAAGGGCCAACTTATCTTGAGTGGAGAAAGGAAGGCTTAAAGGGTAATTATTCACAGATTCTGAGAAACTTTAGTAGATTTTTCTCTATTGTTCCGCAGCTAATGGAAGACTTCCTAGGAATTGTTTTAGATTCCTTCATATATAGCAAAATCAGATACTTTCTCTTCCTTTATAACAATATGTTGTAGTGCCATCCAATTTCAAGAAAGTAAGAAGATTATAGTTCTCCACTGTAGCTAAAAGAACATTTGTGATTAGGTTCAATCATCAGTCACAGGAAATCATGAAAGCTTCTAGTAAGCCACAAATTCTAATGCATAAAAAATGTCAAACAATCAATGCAATGTTGTAAAGATTACTGGAACACTTGAGCAAGCATCATAAATTACCTTCAGCAGGATTTCCATCAGTTGAAGATGGTCTATCTTCATTGGACATGTACAGGAAAACAGTGTTATTAACAAGATTACCCATTGCTACCAGAATACCAAGACAAAACTGTGCAAGTAGAAAGAACCCGGGGATTGGATAATGCCAGAAACCAATCGTTTCCCAAATCTCCATGTCCTGAAATTGCTATTCCAGTAAGATGATTGCAGATGTAAAAATGTTGAATAATCAAAAGGAAGTACCTTTGAGAGTTTCTTGTTAAGGAATGAGAATGCCACATTGAATATGTATGTGCAAGCTGCCCAAAGGAGAATGAAGACAAGAAGTAACCCATTTAACCGATGCAAGTGGAACAAGGATGGAAAGGCATACAAAATGTAGCCAACATAGGCTAGCAATCCAAATGCACAAATACTTGCAAAGTTGAAGCTCCAGAATGAAAGAGCAAGCAACAACACCTGTCATGTTCACCACCAAAAAGTCATAGACATGTACAAAGGTTACAACACTGTGATCCTCATGACAGATAAAAACCGGCAGAAATCTCCCTTAAGATCCAAGCAATTGAAAGCACTTATTGCAATTTGCTGCATGCAGCCAAGTTCTACAGCTACAGATGTTCAACATGCATTTATGTACTCATCAAAGTTGCATTATGATGAAGACATAACTGTAGAAGTAATTAGATATCTGACAGGGGTATTTCTGTCTTGTTTTTGTTTAGTTCTGATGGTGTTCAGCTCTGTAATGATCAGCCTCTTAAGTTGAGGGCATTTTAGACTTGTAACATTCATTTGAAAACCTAATAAAAATTTGACATAGGAGGAGGCAGGTGGCTGCTGCAGCAGAACAGCTGAATATTCCTCTCGTTCCTCTCACCCTCCTTAGGCCTTTGTCTTCTTGTATCATCCGACATGGTATCAGGCCATCTTTTGTGAAGAAGACAAGGGAACCTAACAAAGTCTCGCGGAGCCCCTGTTGCACTCTAGTGAAAACCAGTGCATTGTAGGAGGGTTAAGCAATCTTTGATGTGAGAAATCTTTGGTCTCGCCGCTAGGGAACCAGGTTCAGCAGGTTTTGCATAGCAGCCTGACACCAAGCTTCTCTTTGTTTTTTTTTTTATGACAGAGAACCTAGCACAGTGGTACTCAGCTTCTCTTTGTTGTGCCCACATGTAGCACAAAATAGTTAGTAGGCAAGGAAGGTTGGGTATCTACAGCACCACTTTAAAGTACAGGCCACCAGCAATTTACTGAAAAAAAAGAGCGAATTATATCATAACTAGTACCTACCGGAAAGCCATAAGTGAAAAAATTGATACTAAAGTTCTGAAATACAGATCTCCTCAGCAGTACACTTGTGTACCTTACACCACGCCTGAAATCACAGAAGAAATTTCAAAAACCATAAAATGGCAGAAAAAGATTATCCATGAAAGAGAACTGTTCTAACTAACAAAACAATTGAATTAGAGGGTAAAAGCAGGAAGGGTTAACACTTCAATTTTGACATTGGCTACAGCATAACATGCCACTAACATGGTTATCTTGAAGCACTTACAATGCTACCAATTGAAACAAAGATGCCAACAATCATAGATACTACAATGATCTAAAATTCCCATTCAAAGAGAAAAAGAACTGCAAGAATGACCCGGCTCTCCAGTAAGGTGATATGGATAAAATAGTGATCATCCTTGATGAAACAACCAACTAGACCATTAAAATTGTGAGAAGAGTAAAATAATCTGAAATTCAATGATCTCAGAACATTCAATGGGATGTAATGATGACAAAATGATAAACCTTATCTACAGCACTGAGGTGTCTTTAGCAGAGAAAGATTGTCTGTTTCACGCGGGAATCATGTTCGAGGGTATGGGTGAACATTTGTGGCCATTTTAAGTAGCATGCACATTATTACCATGCATTTAATTTTATCAGACGATTTTGCGTTCGAGTGCAAGACACTTCCCCACCCACAATCGGTGTTTATTTATATCGGACGTAATCCGAACACCCTTATTTAACTGCCAAAGAAGTCACTAACTTCCCGTATGAGTCTCGTGATGCTTAAGGATATGTTTGAGAAAGCACTAGCCGACACATTTGGAAATGGATGGGCACAGTTTGATACGGGCCCAGGTCTCAGTTTGGCACCGGCTCGAGTTTGGATCGCAGTTTGGCACTGGCGAGAGTTCGGCACAGTTTGGCACTAGCGAAGGTTCGGCACAGTTTGGCACGGGCGAATGTTTGGCACAATTTGGCACTGGCGAGAGTTCGACATCGTTTGACACTAGTGAGGGTTTGGATCCTGGTCGGGGATATCAGACCATGACCCAGTAGGATAGCGTGGGTCTCAGCTCCGTTCACAAGACGAGGCTAAAAGATGAGACAATTTCAGAATTAGTCAGAAATTCGGGGTATTTTAGCAATCCTCGAGAACATCTTTATGATGACAACTTTACATGGCTGAAGGCTCAATGAGCTTGATTACACGGCATCAGTGATTCACAAGACATTTCTGTGATTACATAAGTCCCCGGGTTTTCTAGTAACTTCGGGGGTATTTTCGTAATTTTCACCATTACAAGACTTTCTCCATGAGAATGGGACATTGACGTGACCCGAGGGGCGAGATTTGCCTAAGTGCCATTGCAAGGGAGTTTTTGTAGCATACCCTTGGCACCGGATCACAAGCCCAAACAACTCCCGGAGTTGAACGTCTGGTGTCTTCTTCCGCTCAGTCGATGGTGTCTTCTTTTTTCCTTTGCTCTTGATTTCGCCTTTTTTTGGGGGGGGGGGGTCCCGGAGGGGGTTTTTATAGAGGTAGGATTGAGGGGGGGGTGTACTCAGTCTGGGTAGACCCCATCGAGGGTCTACCCCGTCCCTATGGTCGGGAGAGAGAGAGAGAGAAGGGTGGGGGCATAAAAACCCCCCATTTTTCAATTTTTTTTGGATTTCTCTTGAGTTTTTGGAGAGGAAGAAACGGCACTTCGATGCTTCTGAGGTCGCTTCGTGCTCCGTTCCTCACGCCACTCTCGTCGGATTGCTTCCACTCCTCGTGTGACCACTCCGTAAGTGCCTCGGAATATCTTCATGACCGCTTGCTTGACGCGAGAATTCCTTGCTTTATGTCGTTGCTACGGCGGGATGCCCCGAGACCCATATTCGACCCGAACATCGGAGCGGCCTTGACTTCGTGCCGTTTTCTAACCTTCACGGGATTAATTCCCTCTCGTTTAATCTCGCTTATTTTGATAAAATAAACGGGTGCAACATTGTCATTCGAGATAAGACTGCTTATGGTTGGCAATGACGACCTACTCATTTTATTGTAAGCTGGCTTTCCTAGCAAGTGGTGAATAAATTTACAAATATACTATTTAAATAATTTCATAACAATGAATATGCTGCCTGTTATGAAGTATGTATCAATAGAAGTGTACACATCGTTTTTTTCCTGCAAAAGGAGATGTTTGTGGGAGAGGGGATGGGTGGTCACAGAAGATTTGAAAATTCATCTAGGCGAATGTACTATGTCCTGAAAACTGATAATAGTCTTGATGGATTTAGAGAGATCATTTCTAAATCCTGTGTGAGCCAAAATCTCATGTGATTAAATCATATATCTCACTTCAATGTCCATTGAGATTAGGAAAAGAAGAGGAACATGTATTTTAAAAGGCAACTTAAGCTTCAGAATCCACCATTTGTTTTCCTCATGTCATTCCTCCATTGCTTTGTTGGCACTGTCCCCTCTCATTCTTATTCTCATTTTTTTCCACACAAACCATAATGAGACATGACTCCTGTCCCTTTTTCCTCATTATACTTATGTATAACATGTGTGCAATATATTATAGGAAAAAATACTGAAAAGGGCAAAAAAATCTTTCAAAATATCCAATAGGAACACTCTAAGTTTAAAATGTCTACAAAAGGACACTCATTCTGAACTTCATATGTTTAAGGGGTAAACTACCAATAATGCTCTAAACTATTTCACAAATGAATTTTCTTGATCTAAATCTGTATACAACTTTACATCCTCTAACACAAATATCTAAATGATGATATGACTCACTATCATGTCCTGATTCTACTTCAGTTCCCCCCATCCATATTACTAAATGAAATTACTAAATAAATTTTTTAGTTCTAAAAGTTACAAGAAACACATCCAAACATAAATAACAACAAACATAAAAATAAAAAATGTTATTAAAAAATAGGTTCGGATCAGGTATGGGTTCGGGTACACTAAATCCATACCCGATCCAAATATAAAATGAATAGTGTAAAATTACTTGAATTCGAATCCATATCTAATTATTCGTATATTACCTGACCCATCACGGGTCGGGTGATGCATGTAATCGGGTTTGCGAAAATTTTTGACATCCCTATCCCTAGCCTGCCCCCTAATGTCCTCCTCCCAAGTGATGAGCTGCTCACTTGCTTTGATGTAGGAAACGGAATTGATTCTCCTTCTCCCAGAGGGAATTTGTTGGGGATAAGCAGCATACATGTCCCCTTCCTTGATCCATTTCTCCCTCGATCTCTACTTCCAGTAAATCTCTTTTCTAGTAAGGATCTCATTAAATTCTAACTCCAAAGTGTCCCTGAGCAACCTGTCTAATTCATCTAGTAGCCCTGCCTCTAAGCAGTCCAGTACCTCAACCTATTGTAGAATCCTATCCTTACCAACTTTACTAGGTATAGTTTTGTCTACACCCCATTTCTGTAGTGCTTGAGCCATATACTTCAATTTACCTGCCAATCTCACCATAGGTGATTGCTCCTACCTCTACACATTTTAGGCCCTTCTAATCGTGTCTATAAAATCCTCCTCTCTGAACCAGTATCTTTAAGTCTGAAGGGTTACCGCCTGTCATGTTTGCAACTGGTCTTCAACAGGATGGACTTATGATCCGACAGTGATCTTGTCAAGCAGGATGCCTACACATGAGGAAAGTGGTCCTCCCATTCAACTGAACCAAGAAACTTGTCCAACGTAGAGTATGAGGGGTCACCCCTGAGCCCTCATGTTTCCCCATGTGAATCGGGCATTTGACAGTCTGATGTCGATCAGTGCCAACAACTCTACGAAGTTAGTGAACTCTTCCATTTCCCTCGAGAGGGTTGGTCACTTGTTCGCTCATCTAGCGTAGTAATTGTGTTAAAATCTCCACTGACACACTAGAGCCTCCGTGAGTTGTGGTATAGGAGCAGCTCTTCCCACAGTAGCCTCTACCCTTTTTTGGTTTAAGAGCGATACACCCCCGAAAAGTCCCAGGATAAGCCATCCCTTACACTTCTAAAATGGAGGGAGATGGCCCCTCGAGTGACGTCTATCTTCTTCAACCTCTTCTTTCTCAAAGTGATTCCATAGGATCATGACGCCATACGACCTCCTCTCAGCCGAGGAGGCCACTCCTTTGGTTAGTCTAGATCCCCCAATCTCTCTCATGATAGACTCCCCACTCCCCTCACATTTGGTTTCTTGCAAACATAAAATGTCAATCTTGCATCACTTCACTAGCTTCTTAACCGCCCTCCTATTCTCTCCTCCGCATACCCCTCTCACGTTCCATAAAACAATCCTCATATTGACAAGAGGGTGTTCATGCTTTCCTCCTCCTCTAGCTCACTCCCTGCCCCCTCTCCCTCATCACTCCCCCTTACCATCCTCTTCTGCATTTTCCCTCCGTTGGCATCTCTCGCATGCTTATCAGCCACCTCTTCTGAACCTTGGTCAACACCCCTCTAAGATCCCTATCCAGGCCCGTAAATGATATATCCCTTGTCGGCCAACTCCCTGACTTGTACCTCCATCAACCTTTCCACCACTCATGGATGGCAGTTTCGGCCAAAACGTATCGGTTTCAGACCTAGACGATCCGAAAGTAGACCTACTCAATGTAGTAAGTTTGAAATTTAAAAAATATTATTTTATAATTTACTTATTTTTTGATTTTTTAATTTTTTATATTTTTTTTGAATTACCTGAACGGGTTTTGGCCGTCGAAACCGAAACTGCCATCCCTGCCACCACCCCAATCAACTCTTTCACCTCCTCTCATCTCAATCTGCACCTTACTACCAACTCCTCCCCATCAGAGTCCCCTTCCTCTGGTCCCCTGACACCTCCCGGTGTCTCCGGGATGATCTCTACTACAGCAGACCGATCTTTCCTTTTGGCATCCTACATCAGTTCTGCCACCTGCACCTCCACGGCTCATAGAAGAACACCATTCTGCTTCTCGAAGTGCCCTTCCCATGAGTCCCCAGCCCCTCCCAGAGCCTTCAGGTCAGTTACATCCCTTTCCTGGGATTGTACTTCACCCTCCACTGTTTGTTCATCCCATACTCCTGGGCCTCCCTGAAGAGAGGTTTGGGGGTGTCCTAGTGTCTTGGGGGCATGACTACGGCGTTCCGGTGGGCTTCGATGACCCCTACAGGGCATGCCAAAGGTAGCCTCTCAGTGGCCCCTCTAGATATTTTAAGTTATAGTGTCCCTATTGGATATTGTGAATGTTTTTCTACTCTTTTCAGTTATTTTCCCAAGAATTTTTTGAAGAACTAGTCAGACATCCTGCTCAAACCCTTCTTTCATGCTTGATCTTGATTCAGCCTGACTATTCAGATAGTTGGTCACTCCAACTATCTGAAGTAAGGGGGATAACAGCGTACTGGTACACTAGGTAGCTGAGCAAATCATCCACTAGCTCAACCACAGCTTCCTCTCAAACTCTCCTCTTTGCCTCTGCTATATGAGAGGTGAGTCATGTCCTGAATTGGGACACAGTTCCCAACAACGTCATCATGATCTCAGTCATGAGTGCATTCAAATGGTTTTCTAGCCACCGCCTAAGTCAATATGTCCCGAGTCTGGCTTAATCCCTTTTACCAAATGAAGGATATTTTGTCCTTCAACTATGGCACAAATCTTCAAGGAGCAGTGACCCATGTTTGTTTATCCCCAAGGAATGTATCTTTAACGACTCCCCACCTTTGAAGTTTGAAATGATGTTACATGACTTAAGGTTAATATAAAAAATAAGGAGACATGATCTTAGGGATAATAGACTTCTTATAGTTGGTCGATCTTATTTTTAAATCATGGTCATGATTAATATTAACAAGGGTGATCCTGGCCAATCACAGTCTTTAGTTCTTAAGTTATCATGGTCTTAGATAAACATGATTAAAGTTGATGTTAAGATCATAATCATTTATTTAACCAACATCAATATAGTATTTAATCACACATCTAATGGTGGCCACTGACATTCACATCGTAAATTACGAAGACAGATTCGGTTCTTAATGAGAAAAACATACGCTTAATGACATCATGCATAAGAGAAACACATGCTTAGTGGAATCATGATTGCATGCTTCTAAGTAAAATCCAACAGCATCTCCCCATGCATGTAATCACTATCCCTAACAATAACTTTAAGCATAATAAGACAATTTGAGAAATCAATTTGTTAGAGTCTCCCTTTAACATGGACCTTAATGCTAGCATAAAAAGCTAATTAAAAACTAAGAACTTAAAGGAAGAGCAGAGCGGTAGCACACTAACTTAACTAAGAACTCTGCCAAAACATGAACTACCATTGAGCTGCCACTGTGAGCTGATGCTCATCCACCTTTGCTGCCTCCCTTTTACTCTTCTTCTTCCTTTCTTCTTCTCTTTCTTCCTCTGCCCCACCTTACCCCTTGGTGGATGATAAGGAAGAGGGGGATGCCCCCCTATTTGTAGGAAGAGAGGTGGGAGGCCCACTAAGGGCCTTTTTTTTGGTTGGAAGTCCTACTCTACTTACTAGTCTTGTATTACAGCCTTCTTATAAATCCTTTTTAAACCTGACCCCCTGTGGGGTTTGAACCTTGGTCACCTGGGTGTACACGGAGAGCCTTTACCAACTGAGTGATTCCTCGAATACAGCCCAATAAGGGCCAGTTTCTGGCCTAATAACAGTCCATCCTTGGACTAATGTTTCAACATGTCACGAGCCAAGTTAAGACCAGTAGCTTCTTAGGAATATTTTGTTCAGACTCCTTAAACATTTCATTCTTTCTTTATAGCCATATGGTTTTTTTGAATGTGGGTAATACCACTGTTGTATTAAATAAGAAAAAGGGGGAGTACAAAACGTGGATGTACAAGTATAATCAAACCACTCCCAAAAAATTCCTATACAAAAGAAGGCCACACTAAGACAATGTATGGCACTCTAACCCCCCAGCAAAACAAAAAGAGTAGAGTTGAGGGAAGTCACATTACAAAGAAGTTTAACCTATTCCCTCACTCTATCACAAACAAAATTAACTGAGTTCTCGGCTCTAGCCTCCCTCCTGAAGATCCGGTTGTTCCTTTCCCCCCATAGCGTCCACAGAGTGACATGAAGGATGAGCCACCAAATTGTCCTGTCCCCCCTACAGGGCTAGCTCCTGCCACAAGGCTTAATCAAGTGGTGCACTCCCCTCTGATAGCCAAAAATGCTGCATGTCCTCCTAGCGAGCTCCCTCCACATCCCCTGTAAGTAGGTACATCCTACAAACAAGTGGTCAAGAACCTAGTCGTCCACTCCGCAGAGGCAAAGAGTCAACTGAATACCTGATAGGAAGCTGAATAGTCTATCCCAGGTAGGAAGCTTGCCATGGCAGATCCTCCAAGACAAGATCTTCACCCTCACCGGGCTCTTTGGTCTCCAGACCTGAGGAAAGAGGCTGTAGCGAGTACCTCTATCAGAAATAATGGCGAAGGCCGATCTCACCGAGAAGGAGCCGTCCCTATTCCACCTCCACGTCCACTCATCCCCATTGTTTGGCAAGGGGTGGAAGTGCAGGAGAAAGGAGAGGAGCTCCTGGAGCTGAATCATCTCATCTGACCTGAGATCCCTCCTAAAGGTAGGGGCCCAAGTCCCTCTGGAGAGTAGGGGGTCAAAAGCCTGGGAAACCACCCCCATAGGGTCTGCTGTCTTTATAGCCCTATAATTAAAGAGTGCTGAAGAAAAATTCCCTCATTTTCCCTTGAGTGCTCACAGACAATGACCTGGCAGCAGGTAATGATGTTTGTACTGCCAGGAAGACAAAGCAAATATGAGCATCAGGCATGGGTGACGAAACACTTAATGTGAACCCCAACATAGGATTATCCGCATCATGCGTTTGCATGATTTCACCTTCTCTTTCTTTCTTTCTTTCTCTTTTTTTCCTGGAAAAGAAATAACCCTCCATGAATTTTGGGAACTGAAGTCTAGGCAGCAATGCTGCCAGGGCACTTGATATGGCACAGCTGTACGGAAGCCAGAGCCATCCAGTCAAAATCAAATGGCTCCAATCTTGAAATAAATAACAATAATAATATTTAAATACAAAAAATGGGCAGGGCATGCATGTATGCACAGCCCGCTGAGGCACTGCAGTGCCTCTAGCCGTGCCCTTTGGGGGGCACTAAGAGCACCAGGGTGGATGCATGAACAACATTCATCTGATCACCATCGGATGAGAGCACATGTCCATGCATCCGCCAAGCTTTCACCCTGTACATGATTCTAATTTATTTTTTATCTTTTACACATCGAGCCAGCTGATTTTGACCAGGCAGCTCTGTATGCTGCCAGGCAGCACCATGTGCCCTGGACATATAGTCACACACCTATTAATTAAAAGCAGAGAAAGTATTTAGTTAATAAAATAGGAAAGAAGTTGATTTGATGATGCAATTTTAGATCAAACCTAGGCACAGTTTCAAAATCTAATTCAAGATGACTTAGAAAATCAACATGTCATTCTAAGATCCAACCAAGCTCATTGATTTAGAGGTCAAGGAAAGAAGTAAACTGTGCATTACAAAATCAAATTCGTGTGGAGTTTCAAATATACCCATTGTAGCACACTAGAATGTTTAAAGAAAAAAAGGAGGAGAAGAAACCCGGAGGGACCCCCCCATGCGGGTTTCCTCTGTCTCCCCTCTCTCTCTCTCTGAAAAAAAAGGGGGGCCATACAAAGAGAAGAGGAATACCCAAAGGGACTACCTCTGGGCCTTGCACTGGAGGGAGCCCCTCCGGGTTCCCTCCTCTCTCTTCTCTCTTCTCTCCTCTCAATCTCTCTCTCCTCTTCCCTCTCAATCTCTCTCTCTCCTCTCTCTCTTTGCACAGGGAAGACCCGGAGGGAGCCCCTCCGGGTGTGGCAAACCTGGAGGAGCCTCTTCCGGCTTCCCTCCGGGTCATGCGCAGACCAGGAGGGACCCTCCTCCGGTCCTCCTCCTCCTTCTCTCTCTCTTCTCTCTCTAAAATAAAAAAGGAGAAAAGGAGGAAGAAAAGGGAGGGGATACCTGGAGTTACCTTCTCCACCAACACACCCGGAGGAACCCAATTCTTCAAAGCAATTAATGCACAATACGCGGAGGTACTCCCTCCATGTTTCTCACCTCCTCTCATATAAATAGGAGGGCTTGGCCATTCAAGAGAGATGGCTTGCATCTCTTGCCCCCCTTGGAGAAGTTTGGAGCCTTAAAGACTTGGAGGAGCTTGAAGCCTTGTTTGTTTGTTGAGAATAAAACCCACTAAGGGTATGTTCACATGTGTGTATTGTTCCTAAGTCCTAATGGACATATTAGGGAATAAATCTAAATGATCATCCATGAAGGACCAAGAAGTCAGCATCAAGCATGGAGGAAAAACCCACAAAGGGTGTCATGCGTAAAAATGTCCATGTGACTGTGAATTTCTGTAAGAAAATGTCTGAAAATCAGGGTTAAAAGAAGGGGGATGGCTGCCTCTTTCTCTCCTCTAAGCACCCTAGCCTGATGGGGTTTCTTGGGAAGAACCCAGCTGCTGCCACCTTTGCCTGTTTTAAGAGGGGATTAAATGCTCTTAACGATGGAATTAAAAGAGAAGAAAATGAATGCTCAGAGGAATGTCTCTTCCCTTCTTTCTAAAAGGCTTAGTCGATGGGCATTTGGGAGAAGGCAATACATGCTCTTAATCGATAAGTTTAAAGGGGAATCAATGCTCCAGCACCCTTGACCGATGAGGCTTGAACAGAAAGAAAGTCGATGCTACCTCATCCCCTTGCTCGATGGGATTCTGGAAGGGAAAAACCCTGCGCACCTCACCTACTTGGCCGATGGAATTGGGCATTAAATGGTAATGGATGTAGGTTTATTAATGAATAAATGCTCTTGAGTGATGGGGTTGTTTGGGGGGAATAAATCCCACTGCCACCTCACCTTAAGTAATGAAGATCCAAAGAAAAAAAACTGTGCACCCTTCCTCTCAGGCTTACTCGATGGGTTTAAGAGGGTATGGCCTTTGAGGGCATTAAATGCTAACAAAAATACTCCTGCCCATGCATAATTTAGTAAGAAAAGGAAATGTATGTGTGCTTCAAAAATGTGTACGTGTTTCAGAAATATAAAGTCATGGGACATCATTGTATGCCGCCATGTGAAATTACATGACGGTCCGTTTGTGAAATCTGAATATTGTAGATATGCCCTTGCCTTTGTGCAAAATATCTTTTGAAGTCAAGAAATTGCATAAACCCTCAATCTGTCAAGAAATTGTATTAAACCCCCAACTTGTCTAGAAATTGCATAAAACCTTCAATCTTCTCAGAAAATTACAGAAATACTCTCGATTGTGGGAAAATTGCAGAAAAACCCAGAATAGGTCCAAAATTACAGATAATGTCTCCCAATTGTGAGAAAATTATAGAAATACCTCCGATTGTGAAAAAATTACATAAATACTCAGAAAGGGTCAAAAATTATAGGAATACCCCCTAGTGAGAAAATTATAGAAATACCCTCAATTGTGAAAAATTGTAGAAACACTCCCAGTGGTGAAAAAATACAAAAATACCCCTGATGGTGGGAAAGTTATAAAATGACCCATGTTTTTGAAAATTACATAAATGCCCTCATCTTCTCAAAAGATATTGAGAATCGCAAATATACCCCCTAGCTTGTGCAGAAATGCCCTTTATGGACATAAAATCAACTAAATGGTCTGATCTTAACCAAGAATAAATCCGATGGTCAGATCTTGGCTGAAATCAAATCCAACGGTCCAATCAGGATCAAACATAAATTCAATGGTCCAATCGGGATAAAATTTAAAATCAACGATCGGATCTTGACCAAATTTAAATTTAATGGTTAGATTTCGATCTAGAGCAAACCCAATGGTCGGATCTAGATTGGAAGCAAATCCAACAGTTCGATCGTGATGCAGTTCAAATCTGATGGCCCGATTGTGATTCGTGACTAGATACAAAATCTATTAGTCCGATTGTGGTAAAAAGTCTGATCATAAATGAATGTAGATCAAATGGTGGATTTATGACCGAATGTAAACCAAATGACATGATCATATAATCAAGGTTTCATGTACTATGTATAATGAATCGAAGGAATGGAATATTAAATTAATTTTTCGCGTGAAACACCCATGCATTTCAAAATCATTGGTATTCCGTTGAAATCACAAATGGCTTTAGAATCCATATCAAAAGTCCAAACTACCCCATCACTAATCCCCCTATAGAATTTAATGCTTCAAACCATTGGTAATATCTGCAATCTTAGAATTATCAGTCAATCCGTAAATGAAGAAAAAATGAAAACTTTGAATGTAACACACAAACAATCATTTGGGACAGGGCAGACAAGAAATTATCTAGTCTAGCTTCAAATAGCTGGTCTATAGTCAAGGACTGTATTCAGCAAGAGGGTAGTGAGTGGTAGTACTATATGGCATACTACTGTTGAACCTCATAAAATTCATAATTTCTGATAATTTCAGAAAATCACAGAAATTAAAAAGTATCATGACATGACAAGGAGCAATGCGTGGCCATCACCGTCATATACACCCTCATGGGCATTTCATTAGATACAAGAAGGGCGGCACAAAGTCTTGCACACTCACTCTACAAAATCAAAATTAACTCCAAAGTCTACACTTAGACATTTTATCAAACCCCTGGCGGGTGGCATAAGGCCAAGCAATTATTTAACAAAAATTCACGTTAAGTCGAGTTTCTAGCTCTTTATGACAAGTGGACATTTTGTCAAACACCAGACATGCGGTGTGAAATTATGCACCAAGGGGCTTAAACCCGCACAAGATTAAGTTTTCATGTCATTGGAATATTTCCATGGCCTTGAACAAATTTGTCATTACCACGGAGTCAATGGATAGCAATACGACGTCAAGGATGGTCAACAAAACAAACAGATCCTCCGGTGCATCCTTTGCTGCTAAGAAGGCTGAGAAGATGATAGAAAAAATCTCGGAACCTCCCGTGCTTTTATAGCGTTGACTGGACAAAAAGGGGGGAACCACTACCTCTCCCTCACCTCTCTCTCCCACTGGTTAGAAGGGGCCACTGGGGGAGCACCCCCGCCTGCTCCCACCGGGGGTGCCCCCCCCCCAAGGTGTTCTCCAGCGGGGGTAGCCCCCCCTTTTGCAACAGACCGAGGGTGAACCACCCGCCGCTTGCCACCGGGGGTGTATCGCTCCGCCTCCTCTCTCTGTCCACGTACAAGGCCGGGGGAGGAGGACCCCGATCATCCTTACTGGGGGTGGCCTCCCCCCAGTTGCTGTTGATGCCAAGGGAAAAAAAAGGTGGGGAATATACCCCCGGTGGAAGTGACCTGGGGTATCCCTGTTGCATCACCTGCAACCTTGTTGGAGGAACCCCGGTTGCTGTTGACGTATAAGGGAGGACCCCCGGTTGCTGTGGCTCCCGTAAGGTTTGCTGTTCGTAAGCCCGGTCTGCTGTTGTTGACGCAAAGGGTTGGCTCCCGTAAGCCCTCATGTTGTGCAGGTGTCAGCATCACAGAATATATATCAGCATCACAGAATATATATATATATATATATATATATATATATATGTATGTATTCTTTTTGAAAAGAAATATTTTATATAAGGGTTTATTCTGTGGGTGCGCATCGTATTAGACAATTTGTGTTTGAGTGTTGGACCTTTCCCCATTGACCACAGTCAATGTTGATTTACATCGGCCTAACGTCCGAAGACCTTTGTTTATCTGTCAAAGAAATCTTAAAATCTCCTCCATAGGTTCTGATGCTGAGGGCATGTTCGCTTGGGCAGCTCGTAGTTACCACCCATTCACCACCGACAAACTGATAGAACTAGGGCTTTATCAAAGGACTGTTAAGTTTAGACAAAAGCCCTATAATTTGGGAGTATGAATGCAATTCTGCAGAAGCCATAGGTATTTTTGAAGGGTCGGGAGGTTTCCTGGACTCCAGGGGTATTTTGATAATTTGGGGTTTCCAGGGGTATTTTGGTAATTTTACCAGGCCTGAGATATTTCTGAAATTTTCGGGTCGGAGGGAGAGTAAGGTGAGCTCTCTGACTTCCAAGGGCGCTGAGGCGGTCTTCGAAAGGTTTTGACAACTTTTAGGCCATTTCTAGGTCATAGGGGTATTCTGGTAATTTTACCATACCCTCCGTAGACCTAGGTCTGAGGTGACACTTAAGTGTAGGACTGAGCCAACAACATCCCTAAGCGGAAGGAGCATCGAGGCTTCATAGAAGACACACGTGCGTTGAATTGCAAAGGGAGGGATATATATATAATTTCCTGAAAGTCAGTGGTTCTCTTACAATTTTTCTTGACTGGTGTGCAAAAAAAATTTGCAGAATACATTGAATACATTTATGGTCCGAGTGGGAACAAGGGTTGTCGGCGAGTTGTCGACTATACATAAAAAGAGTTCGCACTAACACGGGAAATAGGGGCGTAGTCACAATTACAAAAGATTGCAGGGTAAAACTGCAAATAACAGGACTTATGTTTCTCATAGCCACGAGAATGACGTTTTTGCAATTCTCCCATTATAGGGGCAGAACTACATAATTTAGCCGTCCCGGGGGCGTAGAAACTTATAGACATGACCCGCAGAAGGGCATAATTACAAACATAACCCTTAGGGGCATAAATACAAGACCCGGGGATCACCTACCCCTCGAGGACCAAAAGAACGAACAATGCTCCTCACGTCCGTGTGCAGGTGTCTCTGCTCGTAGCACGTACTTGATGATTTATCCTTCCTTCCTCCCTCTGGACCCCCGGGGGTCTGTTTATAGAAGGTGGAGGGCCACCCGGAGGTGTTTGAACCCATATGGGGTGAACGAGATAAAATTGACCCTGAGAGGGTCTTTTTTCTTCTTTTTTTCTTTTTTTTTCTGTGAGAGAGAAAGGGGGTAGGGTCGAATGACCCCAGGGACCCCACCCGGGGTCGAATGACCCCGGGCAGGCCCGCGGGGGACCTGCCCTGGGTCATTTGACCCCGGGTAGGGCCCATCGGGGTCAAGCAACCCAGGGCGGGTCCCCTCAGGGTTGCGCGACCCCGGGCAGGTTCGCCCGGTCTCGCGCGGACCCCCCCAGGGGTCAGGCGACCCCGGTCGAGTCTCCCGCGCCTATTCCTTTGTATAAACCCCTAGTTTTTTTTTCAGCCTTGTTCTCACAACACGCCGCGTGGAGAGAGGAGGGAGAGCTCTCCTTGTTCGTTTGTCGTCTCCCTACGCCGTGGGCCGCAAAGAGGGGATTTATTCTTGTCCAAGCAGCGTGGTACACGTGCGTGAGACTTCCTCAGCGGTGTGTACACCATCCTTTGCATCTTCCTCTTCTAGCTACAAGGTTTTCTTTGTTTATATTGAACATCCAAGGGAGGAAAACTGCACGCCTTCAGGATTTTATCTAGAACCACACGATCTTGACAATCATGGTGGATTTAATCCAACTCTTGACCACCTTGCTTGCTACGAGGGGTATATAATTGTAGAGACATATGGGCCGCAGAGTCCCGATACGTGGAAATACTCCACGAAGTGGCGATACACCGAATATTGAACCCCGACCAACTCGAGGGAAAGGTTTCAATTTATCCGAGACAAATAGAGGGTGCAACAAATGCCCCCCATGGGACATCCGTCAAAGTCGGAGGGGGGAGCGGATGGCACGTGTCTTCTGTAGTTTTTCGTTTATCCCCGAGTCCATTGACATAACGGGGTTTTGTAGGACTGTCTGAATATTCTTATTGATGTCCTCGTGCTGGTTTGATCTTTAATTCGGCCTTTTCACTCATTGTTCTTTGTTGCTGTTTTTTGTTGCTCTTGGTCTTTATAGCTTCTACAAACATGGCTCGCTAAGGCAGAGGCAGAGAGGCATCCCAGAGGCCCAGAGTTGGGGGCTCTAATGATCATTGTGTACAGAGGACAGATAGGCCTATGCCACCTTCCCCTCCACGCAACATCACTTCTGACAGCTTTGACGCAGTGGACCGCGGGTTTGCTTGGGTCGCTGATGGCCCGACTGAGGATGCTACTGCAGCCAGGGCACTGTTGACATCTCCCGCATCACGAGGAGACAGGAAGTCTATGTATATGACCGCTCAGGAGGATATCTGTCTCACTTTTCGTTGGACCAGCATCTTTTGTCTTTTGTCGAGAGCTTTGTGCCTCCTAGTATGGAGGCTGATGATCCCCTCTTGCCAGGAGAAAGGCGTCATCTCGAACGAGCCATATTGCTCGGGAGTCGGGAGAGACAGCATGCAAGGCACTTGGACATTTTCCTATTCGAGCTTCCCAGAGAGTTTCATTCGGTAGAGACAATATCCAGATCAGAAGAGTCTGGACTTCTTCAGGGAATTTGACAGCTTCACAGTCCAAGTGGGACCATCATCACCAGTAGTTTGGCACTTATCCGGGCATCATAAGGCCGCAGATGTTACAGTGGATGGGATGTTTCTGGCTCCCTTTGGGGCCACTTTTGCACATGATGACTATGACCATGATTGTTTATTGTAGAGGATATTGGCACAAAGACTCCCAGCTGGTATGGGAAGTGGGATGTTATTCCCTCCCACTGTTACTGTCGAGGCACGACGGAATGGGGGCATCTTGACTGTTTACAGAGCAGTACTTGATAGGGCCGGGATTCGCCATGCAATGACCGCAACATTATAATCCTACCCTTGCCACACAGGATTGCTTCAGGCATTGGCTGAAAGGTTCAACCGGCGTTGGAATATATTTGTCACCGCAGAGGGGGAGACTTCACTAGACCTGTGGGCTTTTCACAGGATCTCTGGCCCGCCAGTTTGTGGACAGCCCTATGAGGATCTATCCTTAGATGACCTTCATCTCAGTGCTTCAAATGGAGCCGGTCAATACCTTCTCCCTTACTGCTTCATATATCTGATGAAACATAGAAGGACCTAGCCCTTGTGAGAAAAGAAAAGGCGACACACATACCGAGAGTAACATTGAATGCCTGGGTGATGCACTTTTACAGTGGTCCTTACTATTTCTATGAAGAGTTTGCTTCCTCTGGCATGACTTGGGAGCAGTGCAGGGAGGTCGGGGACTGACTCCTTCCCCTCTCAGCTCCGGGAGTTGAAAAGCAGTCGAGGCACACAGAGAAATTCAAGCTCTCCCGTCTATGTGGCTGCGGCGGGTCGACCAAGAAGTCGCCCATATTGATCACTCCTCGCCTGATCAAGTCTTCAGCAAGGTCCTTGAAGGCCTGACAGTCATGGATAATATGACCTACCACCTCGTGGTACGAACAATAGCCCTGGTGTAATGCGGCGCCTGGTGCCTGCTGACTGGGTGACACCGGGAGGTTTAGCAGCCCTTCTCGACGGCACGCGAAGAAGATTTGCAGAGTCTTCTCGCGAGGGAAAGAATATAACTTCTCTGGTTCCTCGCCTTCAGATGAATCGAAGGACTCCTCAGAGAGCCAACCCCCTGACCTGAGAGGAGCCCCAACAGTGGGTGATACACCTGCCTCCCGTATATGTGTTGGAGCTAGCCCCCTGGCAAATGGCCCAAAGGGGAAGGTGGCCAATTGCTCATCGATGCTCTTCAAGAATTGCAACAGACGTCTTTGTTCCAACTGCAGCTGCAAGATCTCCCCTCGGATCTTCCGAATAGTCCTCTGCAGCGCCAGGCATTCAAGGAGGGAGGAAGGAGCGGCTCCGTGGCTGGCGTTGGGTTGTTGATTTGATGGCCCGGCTTCTGAGGCAATGGAGCTCGAAAGAGTCGCCGCCATATAAATCACATTGACCGATCGGTTTGGTCGGACTCCAGACATGGGGTTGTGGCGGGTCGTTCGCATGGCCCAACATATTTATCAACCCCTTTTGAATGAGTTCTTCTGCTAAGTTTTTGAAAACAACGGTGTGACCCAAACTTCGGTGATACACACAATAAGTAGGGTCATCCGTTTTATCCACCTCCGAGGGTTTCCGTTGATCAAGAAGGGTGAGGAGCTTTTCTTTCATACATAAATCAAATAACATCTTTGTATGCTCTTTTCGGAAGGAGTAAGACACCTTCATACGCTCTGCTAACAGAGCCGCATTCGCCTTGGCATCGGACTTTTTGTCATTACCCTTTGATTTTCCTTCCCCCTTGTCTCCATTCGTCGAGAGAAGTCCACAGAATTTACCACTTTGCCACTGGCCAGGCAGTCTTTGGAGGATTTACCTTTGGCAGAAGCATGTGTCGGGTGATCAGTGAAGAACATTTCAATCTTCGTTACCACCGTGTTCAGTTGGTCGAAGCTTTTGATGCTTGAGCCCAAAAGCTTTTCACTAACTTCCGCCGAAAGACTCCAGCGGCATATGGTGATCGTGACTTCGGGCGTTGGAGGATTATTGCAACGTATGTTGACATCCCTCCATCGCTTGATGAAGTCCAACGCGGTCTCACCTTTTCTCTGTCTAAGGGCACAGAGTTCCGCCAGAGAGACTTTGCGTTCAGCTGTCTGGAAATAGACGACGAACTTCTTCTGCATATCAGCCCAATCAGCCATTGAATTGGGCTTCAGTCTGGAATACCACTGGAAGACGGTGCCTGTCAGGGACGTGGCGAAGAACCGCAACAGATATGATTCTTCCAACGCCAGTTCACCCATAGCCATCATGTAGTAGGCCATTGAACTTCTGGAGTTTCGGGGCCTTCGGGCAATCAGGCAGAAGTTTCTTGAACTGGTGATAGAGGGGATAGGGCACGTTGTACAAATAACCAGTAACCACACCCTCACCATGTTGAGCAAATTTCGCCTCTATGATTCGCTCGATCATCTGCCTTTGCGCCATGAGGCTTTCTACGGCAGGAGTGGCAGAGGACCGCGCATTGGCTTCATGTTACAGCGCTTCAAACTACACCGCCATTGGTAACTTTGCAGCAGTAACAGAGGCATTGGCCGCGACTGGAATGGGAGGAGGTTCTTGTTCTATCCCAGTAGCCGCCGCTTGAGGCTGAACATGAACCTCCTTTTCATGCAATAATGCCTGCAAGAGGTTCTTAAGTTCTTGATTTTCACGTCGGAGATCTTCCAACAAGGGTCTGAACCTCTCTTGCAAGGTCTTCCTCATGCCCGGGGTTGCTGTCCTCGTCGACACTATGAATGTCTTCTTGATGCTCTTCTTGCCGCGCCGACTCGGGCTGAGATGCTACGGCAGCCGGCGTCTGCTGCATCTGTGCGAGAACCCGGGAGACGAGCCTTGACTTCCTCAAAGTCTGGAGAGGTTGGTCATTTCTCCCGAGGTGTCCTCCGGCTGCTTATCAGTGAAGGTTGTGTAGCAGGTGAACACCTTGACAATGTCGTTGGTCACCTGAACCACCCACTTCTTCCTCGGCGGTTGTCGACCGGCCTTGGGTGCCATCCCTAGTCTATCAAAAACAGACACTCGGGACGTAGAAGCCTGTGTCGAGCAATCCTCGCCCGTGTGCATTGAACTGGCCCACGGAGAGGTCGGCCGTACCTTCTTGCTGGCTTCGCGGCGTTTCTGCCCACCTGGGGGCTGAGTTGCAGACCTCGGGGATGTCGAGGTCTCAATGCTTGTCGGACTCTGCATTTGTTACAAATCCGACATGCGGAAGAGCCCTTCTGCCCTCGCCAGCTTGATAATTCAGGCCTCCTCCTTGGTGACCCATATCTTTTTTAGGCGGAGCTGACGCTCCTCAATTGGGTTGCCCCCTGACTTTGGTCAGGGATCTACTAGTTTGGGTCACTGCACCGGGACCCTAGTTCACCACTGGTACAACGGGCTTCTTCAATTTCGCTCCGTCTTCCCGAGCTTGCCGAAGGATCTCGAAGCGATTGGAGGTGGAGATAGTTGGGACGTGCCGGTCTCAAGGCATAATCGACTCGCCTCCATCGAGCCAGATGCAAAGATCTCTAACAATTATCGTCTTGCCAGAGAAAGATGTCGTCGTTGCAGGCTTTGTGTCCTTACGGTTGTGACGCTGCCCCGTTGAGCAAAAGCGACACTGGTGACGCCTATCGTAGGCACGGCGTCGTTGTAGCGGCGACGCTACCCCCGTTGCACAGGAGGAGCTCCTCTGAGAGTGGCCGCAATAGAGTTGGTGACGTCGCGGCGGTGGCGTTTCCCCTGCTGTGCAGGGGCGATGCCAACAGTAACTTGATTGACCGAGAAAACTCGGCCATTTACTTGGGCGGAAGGCCTATCACCTTCAGCCATTGTCATGGCAACCGAGCGATCTCGGCCAGTTGCTGGGACAAAGGGCCTGACACCCTTGGTCGGTGAAGAGCTGGTCGAGCGAGCCCGCCGGTTATTGGAGTAGAGGGCCTGACACCCCCAGCAATTGACCTGTCGACCGAGCGAACTCAGCTAGATGCCTAAGCCGAGGGCCTGACACCCCCGACGGTTACCTTGTTGACCGAGCAGACTCGACCAGTTGCTAAAGTAGAGGGCCTGACACCCTCAGTAGTTGTGGTGTTGACCGAGCGAACCCGGCCGATTACTAGAGCAGAGGGCCTGACACCCTCAATAGTTGTTGCCGCAAGCGTGGCTAAACTGGCTTCAGTCACGGGTACGACACCTAAAAAGAAGGGCGAACCGACGACCGCTGGGAAGTCGCCAAAGATGATGGGGGTTGCCAGATATCCGAACCTGGCGTGGTTGGCGACAACCTGGGGTCCGTACATGATGGCGGCCATCGTTCTCTCCCTGTTGCTGTTGGTGCGAGTGAAATGGCGTGCAAATGCACAAAGAGCCCTTAAGTGAGCCAAAAAATGCCCTCCTCTTCCCGCCCTGTAAGAGGAAGAGTGGCAATCAGAACCTTAAAGAAGGTTTGAGGATTTCTGTGACAGAAAGAAGAAAGACGAGAAAGGTCCCACCGGGCGGGCCAGTTTGTCGGCATCACGGAATATATATATATATATATATATATGTATGTATGTATGTATTCTTTTTGAAAAGAAATATTTTATATAAGGGTTTATTCCGTGGGTGCACATCGTATCAGACGATTTGGGTTAGAGTGCTAGATCTTTCTACATTGACCGTAGTCAATGTAGATTTACATTGGCCTAACGTCCGAACACCTTTGTTTATCTGTCAAAGGAATCTTAAAATCCCCTCCATAGGTTCTGATGCTGAGGGCATGCTCGCTTGAGCGGCTCGCAGTTACCACCCATTCACCACCGGCAAACTGATAAAACTAGGGCTTTATCAAAGGCCTCTTAATGTTTAGGCAAAAGCCCTATAATTTGCAAGTGTGAATGCAATTCTGCAGAAGCTATAGGCATTTTTGAAGTGTCGGGAGGTTTCCTGGACTCCGAGGGTATTTTGATAATTTGGGATTTCCAGAGGTATTTTGGTAATTTTACCAGGCCTGGGATATTTCTAAAATTTCTGGGTCGGAGGGAGAGTAAGGTGAGCTCTCTGACTTCCAAGGGCGTTGAGGCGGTCTTCGGAAGGTTTTGACAACTTTTAGGCTATTTCTAGATCATAGGGGTATTCTGGTAATTTTACCATACCCTCCGTGGATCTAGGTCTGAGGTGGCACTTAAGTGTAGGACAGAGCCAACAACATCCCTAAGCGGAAGGAGCATCGAGGGGCTTCATAGAAGACACACGTGCATTGATTTGCAAGGGGAGGGGTATATATATAATTTCCTGAAAGTTTGGGGTTCTCTTACTATTTTTCTTGACTGATGTGCAAAAAAAAGTCTGCAGAATACATTGAATACATTTATGGTCCAAGTGAGTACAAGGGTTGTCGGCGAGTTATCGACTGTACATAAAAGGAGTCCGCACTAACACGGGAAATTGAGGCGTAGCCACAAAGATTGCAGGGTGAAACTGCAAATAACAGGACTTACGTTTCTCGCAGTCCCAGGAAGGACGTTTTCACAATTCTCCCATTATAGGGGTAGAACTACATAATTTAGTCGTCCCGGGGGCGTAGAAACTTACAGACATGACCCGCAGAGGGGCATAATTACAAACATAGCTCTTGGGGGCATAAATACAAGACCCGAGGATCACCTATCCCTCGAGGGCCAAAACAATGAACAATGCTCCTCTCGTCCGTGTGCAGGTGTCTCTGCTCGTAGCACGTACTTGATGGTTTATCCTTCCTTCCTCCCTCTGGACCCCCGGGAGTCTATTTATAGAAGGTGGAGGGCCACCCAGAGGTGTTTGAACCCCTACGGGGTGAACGAGATAAAAATGACCCCGGGAGGGTCTTTTTTCTTCTTTTTTTCTTTTTTTTTCTACGAGAGAGAAAAGGGGGGGTTGAATGACCCCGGGGACCCCACCCGAGGTCGAACGACCCCTGACACGTCGTCCTGTTTGAAACCCTACGAGGTGAACGAGATAAAAATGACCCCGGGAGGGTCCTTTTTCTTCTTTTTTTCTTTTTTTTTCTGCGAGAGAGAAAGGGGGGAGGGGTCGAATGACCACGGGGACCCCACCTGGGGTCGAACGACTCCGGGGAGGCCCGCGGGGGACCAGCCCGGGGTCATTCGACCCCGGTCAGACCCCCCCCCCCCCCCCCCCGGGGTCAAATGACCCCGGGCAGGGCCCACCGGGGTCAAGCGACCCCGGGACGGGCGGGTCCCCCGGGCTGCGCGCGACCCCGAGCGGGTCCGCCCGGTCGTGCGCAGACTCCCCTGAGGTCGAGCAACCCCGGACATGTCCACTTGACCCCGGTCGGGTCTCCCGCGCCTATTCCTTTGTATAAACCCCTAGTTTTGGGGTTTTTTCAGCCTTGTTCTCGCAACACTCCGCATGGAGAGAGGAGGAAGCGCTCTCCTAGTTCGTTTGTCGTCTTCCCTGCCTCGTGGGCCGCGAAGAGGCGATTTATTCTTATCCGAACAGTGTGATACACGTGTGTGGGACTTCCTCGGCGGTGTGTACACCATCCTTTTCATCTCCCTCTTCTTGCTACGAGGTTTTCTTTGTTTATATTGAACATCCAAGGGAGGAAAACTCCACGTCTTCGGGGTTTTGTCTGGAACCACGTGATCCTGACAATCATGGTGGATTTAACCCAGCTCTTGCTTGCTGCGAGGGATATATAATTGTAGAGACATACGGGCCACAGAGTCCCGATGCGTGAAAATATTCCACGGAGTGACGATACGCCGAATATTGAACCCCGACCAACTCGAGGGAAAGGTCTCAATTTATTCGAGACAAATAGAGGGTGCAACAGTAGATAAGGGTTGAAGGAAGGGGTGGGTGTGGTCACCACGTTAGAGTCTCCCCCGAGGGTTCCGATTACTCTCTTGGGCAATGGTGAGGTTAAGGAAACTCTCACCATTCTCTTCTTTTTTCTCTCCCTCTTATGGTTTATTCATCTTACGTAAGGCATAGCAGGGGGTTCATTTCTGTGCCTCACAGTACCAATCCCAGCCCCTTCCCTGCTACAGCTACAGTTACAGTCCGGGGGAAGGGGAGGCCCACCGGGGGTGGTCTCCCCCCCTCTCTCTCTTCCTTGCATATACCTCCGGGGGTGGTTCCCCCTTGACACTATACACATTAAAAAGAAAAAAAAAGGAAAGAGGAGAAGGAGAAGATGAAGGGACAAGAAAACCTTACCTTCACCAAGAGTTATTAGGGGGGGCCACCTCCTTCACCTTCTATAAAAGGGAGAAGAAGACAAGCTGAAGACAACACACGAAGAAGAAGAAAGGAAGGAGCCAAGAAGAAGAAGAGAGCAACAGCAGTGCAGGGTGCGCCCCCCTCTTGGGCTTGTTTTTTTTAGGTTTGAAACCTTGTGAGCAAAAATGACTCACTTAAAGGGGGAGTTTACTAAAATGCTTGATGTATTATGTGAAACTAAATGAATCCAAGATATGGGATGGCATGGTTCTGATCATGCAAGTATCAAAGTCATTTTTGTTCATGTGCAAGACCATGGGGGCAGTCCCAACATGGATAAAATTACATTTTTACCCCGTAGTTTTTGAGAAATTGCATAAATATCCTTAAGGAACTACAAAAATCATGGAATGCAATCATCTCAGGGGTATGGTGTTAAATTCTCCAAATGTCGCCAAAGTTGACAAGATATTATGTTGAAGTCCACAAAAATACAAGGGTTTACAATTATACCCTCAAAGTTCGTGAAATTGCGTAAATCCCCGGGAATTCTATGTAAAATTCTGAAAATTTTGGAAAAGAACATAACCACCAAAATATAAACCCCTCCAAAGGGAAAAATTACAAGCAAACGCCTCCAAAGGGGAAAATTACATATAACCCTTCCAAAGGGGAAAATTGCATATAAACCCCTCTAAAGGGGAGAATTGCATCTAAACCCCTCCAAAGGGGGAAAATGACATATAAACCCCCCAAGGGGAAAACTGCAAATAAACCCCTCCAAGGGAGGAAATTGTAAATAACTCCCTCCCAAAGGGAAAACTACAAAGAACCCCGTCTAGGAGGAAAAATTACAAGCAAGCCCTCATGTAAAGGGATAATTACAATGACACCCTCTCTTAGGGCAGGGGAGTCCTCCCCTAGGACTAAAATTTTGGCGAAGCTGATACGGTAAAGGCAAGAAGGTCTTGGGCAGTTAATCAAAGGTGTTCTGACTCGTTCCGATGTAAATTAACACTGACTCTGGTCGGTGGGGAAAGGTCTTAGTACTTGAACTTAAATCGTCTGACAAACCACGCGAGCGGAAATCCAAATATGCATGCTAATTAGCTGAAAATATGCGCTTATCTATCCAACAAATTGGATATGTACGCGTCCGGAAATTTTCCGCGTGTAAACAATTACCTCAAAGGGGGAGCCTAAAAGGGGATGAGATTGATACTTCAGCAGCTTTCTGAAGTTCAAGTTGTTTCAGACAGGAAAGAGCAAGTCAGATCCATCCACTTTCAAAAAGGATATTGTAGTTGAGTTCATCACCAGACAACCAACTGTACAGGCAAATGACTCCAAAAGCTGTCATCACTAAAAAGCCTATGCGTTGTTGCATTGCAAATTTGTAACAGACCACAAATACTTTAATGAAATTAAACCACAAGATCTTCAGTTGACGGCATACTTCACAGCTTATTTAGAAAGAAAGGTCCACACAAGGAACACAGTCTTGAGAAAGGAGCATAAGAGTGAATTCAACAGCTTTAATCAACTGATGGAATACAATTTTTCACAGGAAGAAGAGACCAATGTCAGCTACCTGGATTCTCTAATAAAAAATGTACTATTTGATGGCAGAAGATGCTCTGTTATACTGCAATCTTGCATTGACGCAGCAGAATCCAATTCTTCCAGTTCCACTTTGATGGAGGAGAGCTGTTATTGGAGAGATAAAACAAGTATCTATTAGCACTTCCACAGCCAGCTGAAATGAGCACCAAGAAAGAAGATCATGACAGACTTAATTGCATGAAAGATAACGAAAGGTTTAAATTCATCTGCAGCTTCCATTTTACAAGTTCACTTCCTGGGTTGTCAAACCCCATGGAAGCTTCAACCTGCAGACATATGCAACCACTTCCAAGCTTTACAAAGCAACTACGTAATTGCCATTACCTCATCCTCAGAAATGTGACAACATCCACCTACATCTCAACCCCCTCCACATAAAAAACATGTAGACCACAGGGATAATTGGATCTGTGGAGGGGGGGTGTTTTTGTCCATGTAAATTACATGTATTTAGATATTTGCTGCTTTGTCCCAGTCACCTCCTTTAGTGTGGGGTCATTTTGGTCATAACAGCTTGTTGTACAATTCCCTAATGTATAAAAGGATTGTGTATGAGGATCAGCCCCATTCTGTTGGCCGCCTCTCTCCCACTTTGTTAGCAGCTCTTCTTCTCTGTTCCCTCTCTCGGTATCCTCTAGAATTTCCACGAAGAGATTTTCTACTTTCTGCATAAAGAACTTTATTTATTTAGCAAAGACACCTTTGTACATTTCCATAGGATTGTCCTTCATGTTTTGTCTCTGGGGATCTATGATTTGAATTCCAATGAGTGGTATTAAATGACGTCGAGGAGCACAGCATCGAGTCGCTGACGACATTCATTGTCACCTTTAAACAACATCGCTGAAACAAGAAGAAGGCTAACAGGGATAAACCTATTGTCTTCTATAAGGGAGACACGGTTCCTCAAGCCCCGCCGGATGATGACTTCGGCTGGTCCAGGCAAGTCGATGATACCCCTGAAGCAGTTCAGGTGTGGGGCGATCTGTCGCCGCACATTCAAGAAATGTGTCTGAAGCAACACATTCTCCTGTGGCAAACTTCTACACAACAAAGATACTTTCGTCAACTGTGGACCCCTTCCCAGGTCCGGAGGCAACCCCCGTCCTTCTACAAGGATACCAAGGGACTTGGCTACGACTAAGACCTAGACTTTCGCGTCCACTATGCAGTCAACGTTATAGGCTTGGCACAACCAGCCAACAATAGAGCTAGAGTCGAAGCCAAATTCGACAGCTTCGGGGATGAGGAAGAGGAAATTCTGATCCCGATCCCCGTCAAAGCCGGTACCCCAGCTCAAGCCGTCGAGGAACCTCCCTCGCCTCCCTGCCAAGACAAACGGGGAGAAGAAGCTCCTCTGGTCTCTCAGCCAATCGAAGGACCCGGTTCAACCAACCCTCCTAAGAGGGGGGATATCTCTGGTCTTGACTGCGAAGGAGTGTCAGCTTCGCTAGCCAACCCCGGGGAGATCTCAGCAGCCCCAGTTGACAGCTGCAAGCAAGGAACCGGCGGTCCAGATCAATCCTCGATGGATCCCAGCAACAACGACTCCCCAGTCCCGTCGGCGTCTACCAGTGGCTTTGAGAACCAAGAAATACACGAAGCCGACACCGATGATGAGGATTTCATCGACTTCCAACCCGCTCCTCCCGAGCTGGAGGATGGCGGCCAGGCGACCGTCGACGATCTTGTGGAGATCAACCTGGGCGAAGATAAAGCCCCTCAGCCTACATTCGTCAGTGCCCTTCTCACCGAGACAGAAAAGCAGGACTACAGGCAACTCCTGCTCGAATACAAAGACTACTTCGCCTGGACATACAAGGAGATGCCAGGGCTAGACCCCTCCGTAGCGGAGCATGACCTCGCCATCTCTCCTTAGTCGCTCCTGTCAAGCAACCACAGCGGCGCATGCGCCATCAGCTGGAGCTCCAGGTTTCGGCCGAAGTCCATAAAATGGCGGAGGTCGACTTCATCGAGCCGTGCATCTACCCGATCTGGCTCGCCAACATAGTCCCAGTCAAGAAGAAGAATGGTCAAGTCCGCATCTGCGTCGACTTCCGGGACCTCAATAAAGCATGTCCGAAGGACGACTTCCCAGTCCCCATCAAAGAAACAATGGTCGATAAGACCACCGGTCATGAAGCCTTGTCTTTCATGGACGGGTCATCCGGTTACAATCAAATCCGGATGTCCCTTAAAGACAAGAATCACACAGCCTTCAAATCCCCCAAGGGGATTTTCAACTACAAGCGCATACCCTTTGGTTTGAAAAATGCCGTCGCCACTTACCAAAGGGCCATGACCAAAATATTCGACGAAATGCTGCACAACACCGTCGAATGTTATGTCGACGACCTCGTCGTCAAGACTAAAAGACGAGAAGACCATTTGCGCGACCTCCGCCAAGTCTTCGAGCGTCTCCGGCAATATGGGCTCAAGATGAACCCCATGAAATGCGCCTTTGGCGTATCCAGCGGCAAATTTCTCGGCTTCGTCGTCAGGTACCGAGGAATCGAGGTGGATCCCAGCAAGATAAAAGCGATTCGGGAGCTTCCACCACCCAGCAACATCACCGAACTCAGGTCCTTCCGAGGGAGGCTGACCTACATTCGGAGGTTTATCTCAAACCTCTCCGGTCGGTGCGCGCCTTTCAGCAAGCTAATGAAGAAAGACGCCCCGTTTACATGGGACTCGGAATGCCAGGCGGCTTTCGAGCAAATCAAGGAGTACCTCCTTACTCCCACAGTCCTGGGGGCACCGATCAAGGGTAAACCCCTCATCCTTTATATCGCTGCCATGGACGCTTCGTTAGGAGCTCTGTTGGCGCAAATCAATGAAGAAGGTAAAGAGCAGCCCCTCTATTACCTCAGCCGGAAGCTAATCGGTGCCGAGTACCGCTACTCCCCAATGGAAAAGGTTTGCTTGGCATTGGTGTTCGCGGTTAAGAAGCTGTGACATTACCTCCTGTCCCATCAAGTCGAGCTTATATCCAAGCACGACCCCCTGAAGTATCTCCTTCGGCGACCTGTCCTCTCAGGCAGACTGGGAAGGTGGGCTCTCCTATTGATGGAGTACGACATTACTTATGTCCCCAGAAAAGCAATTAAGGGACAAGGTATGGCTGAATTCTTGGCAGCCCATCTAGTACCAGACGACTCACCCTTCAACTCGGAGCTCCCGGACGAGGAGTCCCTTGCTGCTCAATCACAACAATCGGTTGAACAGAGCGGAGATGTCTTGGATTACTGACAGCAAAGTGCTCTCACAACCACTGTTGCTCAATCACAACAACCAGTTGAACAGAGCGGAGATGTCTTGCATTATTGGCAGCCAAGCGCTCTAACAACCAGCATGCCTTGCTGGGAGCTCTACTTCAATAGTGCTTCCCGAGGGATCACCCGGAGCAACCAGGATCCAGCCACCACGGCAGGTGCCGGCATTGTTTTCCTGACTCCTCAGGGTGGAGTTTTGTACAACTCCTGCGCCCTCATGAAGTCCCTGACCAACAACGAAGCTGAGTATGAAGCTCTACTCATTGGGCTCCAGATGGCTCTCCACATAGGTATCAAATGTCTCAAAGCCTACGAGGACTCCCAGTTGATAGTCCGGCAGGTCCTCGGCATCTATGACGTGCGGAAGCTAGAATTGGTTCCCTACCATACCGCTGTCACCAGATTAACCCGGAAGTTCTATTTCTTCGAAATAGATCATATTCCCAGAAGCAGCAACGCTCAGGCGGATGCCTTAGCAAAATTGGCCGCGGCCATCAAACTCTCGCCCGAGGGCGAGGTCAACATCGTCATCAAACACAGAAGACTGATGCCAAGCTCACTCGAAGGCAATACCGGTCTCACCATTTACAAGGTCCACGACCTTGACCAGAGCACGCCTCCAGAAGAGGATGATTGGCATACGCCCATCATCAAATTCAAGAAAGGGTGGCTCCCCCCTGACCGAGCTCAAAGAGTCTAGCTACTCCGCCGAGCAACCTCTTACGAGTTGATTGGCGACTCCCTGTATAGGCTCATCCACGAGAAGGACAAGTCTATTCTTCTGAGATGTGTCTCCCTCGCCGAAGCTCGAGCCGTCATGCAGGAAGTCCACTCCGGGTTGTACGGTGCACACCAGGTTGGAGATCGAATGAAGCACAACATCAAACTCAAAGGCTTCTACTGGCCAACCATGTACGCGGACTGCATCCAGTATGCCCGTACATGCCATCAATGCCAGGCCTTTGGCCCAGTACCCAGAAGACCTCCCAATCCACTACGTCCCACAGCCCCCACCTGGCCATTCGCTGAGTGGGGCATGGACATCGCGGGGCCTTTCCCGCCATCTTCCAAGGGCCATAAATACATCTTGGCCGCCACTGACTATTTCTCTCGTTGGGCGGAGGCTCTACCTTTGCGAGAGGTCACCGGGGAAATCGTTGCCAGATTCGTCCGGCACAACATTATATACCGATTCGGTACTCCCAGTCGCATAGTGTCCGACAACGGGACACCATTCAAAAATAAGGCCGTATACCAGTTAGCGGCCAAATTCCACATCGACTGGAGAACCTCTTCGGTCTACAACTCCCAGGCTAATGGTTTGGCGGAAGCTTTCAACAAGACCCTCTGCAAGCTCCTGGCTAAGATGGTTAGCCACCGGAAACGCGATTGGGGTGAGAAGGTCTTCGAAGCATTATGGGCCTATCGGACGGTCTACAAAACCCCCACGGGGTGCTCGCCATTCTCCCTTGCTTACGGGACAGAAGCAGTCATCCCCATCAAAATCCAGTTAGCTTCTTACCGTGTGGCGATCCACGCCGGCCTTGCTGGCCCCGACGAAAGTGAGTACCAGAGAAGGCTAGAAGAGCTCGCCGATCTAGAAGGAAAGCGACTCGAAGCCTACAAACACCTGCAAATATACCAGGCCCGCATGGCCCGGGCCTACAATAAGCTCGTCAAGCAGCGAGCTGTTAAACAAGGCGACCTTGTCATGATCAAGGAAAAGGAAGTCATGGCAGGGCGCTCCAGTGGAAAACTACAACCGAATTGGCGAGGTCCGTATATTATCCAGAATGTCTACGAGGGTGGGGCCTACACAGTCGTCGATCACAGAGGTCATAGACCGTTCCCGCCTCTCAACGGCAAACATATGAAGCTATACTATGCACCAGAACACGAGTTCGCGTGCCAGCCAGACTAAGGCGCACGTCCCAGCTACTACCAGTGGGGCCGGTCCTTCCCAGTGAAGGATCTAACCGGCCAGTCCTCCCAGTCTTCAATTCCCAGTCAACCAGCCAGCTCAACTCCTCGGAACCGCCGCCAGGCATTCACAGGGACTAATCTCCTGCCCTCGTTCCCGTCACCACGGGAGCACGGGCACTTCTGCACCGGCACCAGTCTAGCCGTCAGGCTCCCAGGTAAGTCAAAAAAAAAATAACAAAAAAAATGGGGTTAAAAATAGAGATACCCCGGCGGACCCAGTCATCCTCACCACAATAGAGTGACTGGGGGCAAAAAGGCCAGTAGCCCGGCTGAGGTGGAAACCCGAAAGGGCGTCTCAGGCAAAATCGGGAAACCCCTCGACGTGAAAACCCGCAAGGACGCGTCGGAAAAAGCTAAAGGAGGTCGGCTCTAGCGAAAAACTGAAAGGGCGGTAGAGCCGATAACGAGAAAATCCTCTTCTCCCCACCAGTCAGGACGGCCTTCCACCTATTCCTCGGTGGGCCGTTAGCCTCACCCAAAGCCAGTCATCAATCAACTTACACTATTAGAACACGAACCCTATAATCTCCAGTTGGCTTTGCACTACACCCGCTCAGTTTGGCCAACCTTAGGCCCTCACCTCGACACCGCAGGCCAACCAGTCCCTGTGATAGTCGAGCTCCCAGTCACCATCCCAGTAGATTTATATCTCGACACATTCCCAGACACCTATCATTCTATGCCACTATATCCTACATGCCCTGCAAAGCCAAAGCCTTCAAGTTGTATTATGATCCCGGTTTTCTCCTACAATTCCTGACCCACCAGCCACAACTCCAGTCGTATCTGGCCATAACAAAGCGGCCCTTCTCCACCATGACATGAGGGTCTGTAAAGAACCCTTATTAATGGCGGAACAATATTCGACCACCCACACCTCCCAATTTCAGGTTACGTCCCCTGACAGCAACACGCTATGGACAGCAGTCTCACAAAAAATATATACAAAGAAACAAAAAAAAGAAAATAGGGTTAAAAATAGAGATATCCCTGCGGGCCTGGTCGAATCCATTACAGGGAGCCGACTGGGTGCAAAAATTGTCACTAACCCAGCTAAGGTGAAAACCCGAAAGGGCATCTCAGGCAAAATCGGGTAACCCCTCGGTGTGAAAACCCGCAAGGGCGCACCGGAAAAAGTTAAAGGGGGCCAGCTCTGGCGAAAACCCGCAAGGGCGGTAAGGCTGGTAAAGAGAAAAAAAAATTATCTTCTTTCTCCTCCACTTTTTACTAATGAAAGCCGTCAACCGCAACGCCTCGCAGACGGCAACCTCAGTATCACTCCACAACAATGGTGGCCACTACACCCCAGAAGGTCGGTCATCGCCAGTCTCCAGTTCCAGTTTCGGCTATAACGCCTTCACAGGCCAGTCGCCAGTCTCCAGTTCCAGTTTCGGCTACAACGCCTTCACAGGCCAGCCGCCCAGTCTCCAGCTCTAGTTTCGGCTACAACGCCTTCACAGGCCAGCCGCCAGCTCCCAGTTCCAGTTTCGGCTACAACGCCTTCGCAGGCCAGCCACCCAACTTCCAGTTCCAGTTTCGGCTACGACGCCATCACAGGCCAGCAGCCCAGTCTCCAGTTCCAGTTTCGGCTACAACGCTTTCACAGGCCAGCCGCCCAGTTTCCAGTTCCGGTTCCGGCTACAACGCCTTCACAGGCCAGCCGCCAACTCCCAGTTCCAGTTTCGACTACAACGCCTTCGCAGGCCAGCCGCCAACTCCCAGTTCTAGTTCTAGCTACAACGCCTTCACAGGTCAGCCACCCAGCTTCCAGTCCCAGTTCCTACTACAACGCCTTCACAGCCGAGCCGCCCAGTCTCCAACCCCAGTTTCGGCCACGATGCCCTCACAGAGTAGCCGCTCGGCTCCCAGGGCCAGTTTCGGCTACAATGCCTCTACAGGCCAGTCATCCGGCCCAGCTCCAGTTCCCAACTATCGCACCTTTCCAGGTCACCCAGTTGGCTTCAGCTCCAGTCCCCATTTCCGGTCACAGTCTCAGCTTCAATTTCCAGTCTTTCTCCCAATCCCGGTCTTGGTTGCCATGTCTTCCTAGGCCACCCAGCCAGCTTAATCCCAGCTTCCCAGACACATGCGAATCCCATTTTTCGGCTAACAGCCTAATGCTAGCCAATACTCCACCATCCAGTTCAGAGTCAATACACCTTCCAGAATCAACTCTACAACCCTAAACCACATAAACTGCCCCACTATTATGGGCCCACGTTGGCTCTATGGTATGTAGGCTTTTATCCTCCAAGAGGATTGGCCCCGCATATAGCCCTTCCTTTTCCCTACTACCCAGTGTTCACCTCCAGTTTCTAACATCGGGCTCTTTGAACCTGGTCCCAGTTATCCCCTATCGCTCATGCTAGCACATCATAGAACAAACAAGCACGACTAACGATAAGTGGTCGTCAGTTCACGCACATCACTCCATTCCATCGAGAAAGGAAGGGAAGAACCCAGCAAGCGAAAAATCTGGAGTTTGTCATTAATACTCTGTAAAAGGAGCCCAAGACATGCCCTTGGGTGACAAAATCTATACACTCCAGATACCAAAAAAAAGAAAGGGGAAAGATAATATCATGTCTCAGTCTCAGGCTCAGTCCCCTCTAGCGCTGCAAGGCGAGAGTCCGCAGCTGCGAGCTCCGCCTCCAGGGTGGACAGGAGCTGGGCACTAGCTCCGGTTGTTGTCTCGGCCGCCTGCCACTCAGCTCGGACGAGCTCGGCGACTGCCTGCTGCTCCTCCCAGGCCTTCCTCAAGGCCTCAGTCCGGCTCTCCACCTCCCTCAGCTGTGCGGCGCGCTCCTGAGATGCCAACGCAGTCGCCTCGGCGTGACTCCTCTGCTCAGCTACGGCTGACACGAGCTGAGCCCGCTGCTCCCGCGCCTCTCGGATCGTCGCTAGCCTCCGAGCCCTCTGCTCCTGAGCCTCGCGGAGTCGCAAGTACTCGGCCCAGATCCCCGCTAACCCGGACATCCAGAGCTCGCGTGGGAAGCCAAGCGCGTGGTAGCCCTGGGTGCACTCCCGCAGTCACTGCCTCAGGTCCTCCGGAGAGGGAAGAGGGTCGCTGTGTGAATAGCCTCGCGCCCGCTGGAGTAGGGCAGCACCTGCGCTCATCTCCAACAGTGGCTCCGGCGGAGAAGCAGACGTAGGCCACTCAACCCCTAGACCCAGGGAGAGGTCTCCAGATGCGGCCAGCACTCCAGTGGAACCTGCATAGTTCCGACAAACACCAAAGGGGGTGAGCAATTCACGTAAGACTTCCTTCGACAAATAAGGTGAAAAACCTGAGAAAAAGGAAAGGCAAGCCTTGACTCCTTACCTGAAGCAAGTCCAGCAATCCCTACGGCGTCATCTGCCGGGGTCGGGGAGGGCAGCTGCTCGTCCGCCTCAACAGCATCACAGATTGGGGTCGGAGAGGGCAGTGACTCCTCCACTGTCCGGTCATTCCCAGCAAGCACGGGTAGGACAAGGGGCTCCTCCTGCCCGCCCTCGTCAGGAGCCGACGCGTGCCCCTCTCCAGGATCTGATGCTGCAGGCAACCCGAGAGCGTCAGCACTCTGCCATATAGGGCTAACAAGCATCAAATAAGGACGGGAAGAACCACCATATACCTCCAGAAGTGGTCCCCGTCAGAACCTCCCTACTAGCAGAGACCCCGGAGGACGAGGAACTCGAACTCTCTGCTGTCTCCATCTCCGAGCTGTCGTCATCCGGAGAGCTCGACGAGGCCCCTGACGAACTCTCGGAGGTGGCCGAACCGGAAGCTCTTGCAAGCCAACGAAGCAAACAAGGTCACCACAGGGCCCAGCTTCAATACAAGGACGGCTCTCCAACCAAGAGTTGCAAATAGAAAACTCACCGGCCGGAGCACTCCCCTTCGAAACCTTTTCGATGTCGACGATCTCCTCGTCGCCCTCAACCGGAGCCACTTCAGTGGGCCCCTCTTCCACCACTCCAGCCCCGTCACGGGGTAGCTCACCTTCTTCTAGAGGCGAAGGGGCACCTGTAAACAATGCCAACAGGATCTCAGCACTAGAAGACAATCAACACAAAGGGCTTGGCAGAAGTGATTAAGTCCCCAGCTACGTACCTGAGGGTCCCATGCTCGAAGACCCGACCAGCCCCACAGTACAGGCCGACACCACAGCTGGCAGGGAAACTTGCTCCACCCCTGCCAACAGCTGTGGTAACAGGCTAGATGCTTCTTCGGCCGGAGACGGCATCGAAGCACTCCTCCCTTCAGGCTCCCCCTCAAAGGAGGGAATGGACACTGATGGGCCGGTACGGACCAGCTCCTGAATCATCTCCAGAGTAGCGGCTGGATCCTCACCTAGCAAATAGCAACATAAAAACAGTCAGCGTCTGCAGCCCAGCAATTGTACAATACGAGGGCAATCCCCTCCGTAACAGTGCAACACTTACCCAAGCCATCCTGGGTACCTGCAGGCTCCTGCCCGTCGACAGGCGGGGGCACCTCGCTTCGTATCTCGAAGGGAGCCGCGGTCACTGATGCCCCGGCCACCTCTGCATGACACCAACAACTATGTCAACTCCCAGATTCAAATACAGCTATAAACACAACATGCTCGGTCTCAGAATTATTTACCTAGCTGAGCATCCCTTGAAACCTTCCACGACTCGAAATCGGGAAAGGTCCCAACATTGGGAGGAGTCTCATCCATCAGACGAATGAACCCCTCCATGTCTATCTCGCAATCAACCCCGTCGTCAGGTAGCTGGTCGACCTCCTGAGGTGGCGAGAAGGCCACGTCAGCCCCGGCCTCCAGTGGCGCTATGAAAAGCAAATCCAGTTACGCAAAGTTAGCCGATCATAAAAGCTAAATCAATACAAAGCAAGCAGGCGGATGTAGCACTTACTCAAAGCCGGTTCCGCCTCAATATTTTCCCTGGCAGCGGGCCCCCGAGAGGACTCGCCGGCCTCCCTGACTCCAGTCTCTACCCGAGGGCGTTTCCGTCGGGGCTGAAGGGCCCCGTCACCATCCCCAGAAGACATCCCCGTGGAGGGGTGATCCCTGTCCGCCGCAGAGCCTGCCAATAAACACAACCACATAAGATCTCTCAGCCATGTACCCTAGAAAACAACAAAGCGGGGACAACAGGCTAACGAAGAGGTCTTACCTGAAGCCACAAAGGGGGTTAGCGGCAGAGGAACCAACTGCTCCGGCTTCAAGCCCACGACCCGTGCTGCCTTCGCGACCGCTTCCTTCACGTCCCTCAGGGTGTAGGCGCACTCGATAAGAGACAAGAGCTCCATGGGTCCGGCCGACCCGATAGCATGGGCGATATGACGCCTCCAGTCATCAATCGTTGTGTCTGCAAAACTCCCCTTAGGGAGCACTCGGTCCAGTGACCCCTGCTGCTCGAACCTGCAGTCGGCCAGGAACTGGGTCCACCAAGTCCTCGGCGCACCGGGTCGAGGCGCCGCCGCTCCAGTACCTTCAGGCGCCGTCCGCGCCTGCCTAAGGGGCTTCAATGCCCCGTTGCCGCTCCGCCCTGCAGACAGTGAGCCTCGACTCCCCGGGGGCGCCTGTTGGGCCAACGGCTCCACCTCCCGGCGGATCCGAGAGAAGCGAGTCGCAGGTACCCGTCGTCCAGTGCAATGAGGGGGAGATCCTCCCTTAAGAGACGGGTCTCCTTGGCTTTTCGGACCGCCGAGGCCTTCTGCAGATACTGGTGACTGTGCTCGAACCACCACCTGGCATAGTGGACGTCGAACCGTCCCCCTGCGTCCCGGCACAGGCTTCGGCAGTCGCTCCGGCTCTCGGCGACAGTCGAAGTCCCACCAAGCCGCAACTAGCAAATGTGTGTCCCGGCCTCAGTACTGACGACCCGCCAAAGGGAACTCCTAGTTCGGCGGGATCCCCTGGTCGTACCCGAAGTTCCGAGCGAACCTGTGCGGGTAGTACGGCTCTAAGAAGCTCGTCACGGACCGGTGTAGAGGCAGCACCGCTGGTCGGGTGCTCATCACCCACTCTGTGTACAATGCCGCGTCCGGCTCCTGCTGATAAGGAAGGGCGCAGCCCGCCCCGCCATTCGAAGGCACCAGAATCAGGTGGGAGTTCCTGGTGGCACTGTCAAAAGGAATCCCCTCCTCGCCCCTGCCGGGCAAGTAACACAAGACTCTCCTGGCTTCCTCCAACTGTACGACTGCGTCCCCGTCCGGCTGCCCGGTGATGCTGAACAACAGTGGTGCTGCCTGGTTCGCCACGGACCCACGAGACACCAACCCTGGAAATAGTAGGCCAGCCCATGCACTGAGGTAGTGGGTCGGCAGAAGCAAACTCCGCTCGCGTGGTGCCGGGTGCGCCGCCAGTACCCCCAGTCCCTGGTAAACATTGGCCAAAGCCGTCGGGGCTAAGGCCAGCCTTCGTCCCTCTGCCAGTTGGCACGCAGGCCACAACAGCTCCACCCTCAGTGGAAGCTCAAGGGGCATGCATGCATAAAGCAACACAGCAAGGAGGACGACGCACGGACGGACGAACTTCCCCGGCCTAATTGTCGCACCCTCGGACTCCCGAGGCCTTCGGCAAGGGTCGGGAACGCAAGAGGACAAGTGCGCGCGCGGTTGGCTTGCTAGTCGGCTCACACACGCCGAGGGTATGTCCCACGTACTCCCCTCACGCGGTGTTTAGCCGTCTCACACCAAGTCCATCCCCGCCGCATGTAAGATGACTACACCAACGACAAATACACTCGCATCCCGGGTCCGCCTGTGTACGCCAACTTACGACAATGATGAGGTGCATTCCGTGATGCCGTAACGGTTCCCGACACGGGACCGCGTGCCCACCGTTCACCTCCCAGCCGGCCGTTGGCCCCTCAGACTAACAACATGAGTCCAGTCGGACCCCTGACCCGGAATCATAGTCCTGGGGCCGACCTCGACTCCCCAGCATGGCGACACTCGCCGTCCGAGACCCGGACCCGACCGCTCACCTCGAGCCGTGTCCGTCCTCCGCCAGGCACCAGTTCGTGCCCACTTTGACCTCCAAGGCAGTAAAGGGACTTTGTAAAACACGCGGATATCCGCCTCGTTACGCAATGACCCGGGGACCGACCCCCGTGTCGGAATTGTCCCGCGGCTTGCGCCAGTTGTACTTTGACCACTTAGGCCCATTTGTAAAGCCCATGCGGCCCATCATAAAGCTAGTAAAATATAAGCGCCCGCATTCGAGCCCCCAGCTCTCCACCTACACCTCTCGGCATCCGTGCCTAACACCCCAGCCCCAGTAAACACCCCTCAGTTTAACGCGCACCCACAGCTACTGAATGCCTCTGCCCTCTACCCATGGCTTCAGACATACATGCAGACTTTTCTTCGGCTCAGAACGAAGGTATTCGGATTCAATCCGATGTAAATAAACACCGGTTGCTTGCGGCCGGTGGGGAAAGACGTCCAGTACACGATTCCCACAATCGCCTACGCACTCGCACCCACGGAACCCCTTCTCTCCACGTGTCGCCCGATCGCCCGAGCCCACGTGCCGCGCCCTGGTGGCGCTTCCCCGGTCAACCCTTGGTTCCATGGGTGATTGTCAAGAAATCGACTGGCACGCCCGCATCCTGTCCGGTTAACCCTTATCCTGACATTCTCGTGCCATTCGACCCTTCCCGACTTTCCGTAAAAGGAGAGTGCCCGATACCACCGTGAGAGGCATGCAACTGTAAAAAGGATACCCGAGATATATCAAACTCCCGTATTTTCCTTCCCCGCTGTATCCCTTCCTTCACCCCGGTTATTCGGCATAAAAACTAAAAAACCCGCGCAACAGTGAGCCATCCCACTCTGCTCATCAACTCTTTAAATCAAATTTTCGTGCATAGAAGCGCATGTGAATTTATGAACAGTCCCACCTAGTGGGCCCCTCGAATGCATCCATGTGGTGACGGCAATCCATTGTCGTTTTGTAGCCATCACATGGAGTATTTCATTTCTGAAAATTTTTGAAAATATCATAAATCCCTTATGAATTTTATGGGGTTCAACAGCGGCCAATGGAGATATTCAAAGTTGCAATAATTATCGTGGAATTAAGCTTATGAGTTATACTATGAAATTTTGGGAAAGAGTTATTGAAAAACGCCTCCGATGTATGACTACTGTATCGAAAAATCAGTTTGGTTTTATGTCGAATAGATCTACTACAGAAGCTATTTTCTTACTACGGCAGCTAAGGGAGAAGTATAGAGAGATGAGAAAAGATTTGTATATGGTTTTTCTTGATTTAGAGAAGGCGTATGATCGAGTACCGAGAGAATTGATTTGGTGGACATTAAGAAAGAAAGGAATCTCTCAAGGATATGTTGATTTGATTAGGGATATGTACGACGGTGCTATTACTAGTGTTCGAACTATTGCTGGGGAGACCGGTGAATTTTCAGTTTCTATAGGTTTGCATCAAGGTTCTGCACTGAGTCCGTATCTCTTTACCTTAGTTATGAATGAAGTAACAAAATAATTTCATGAGGATATCCCTTGGTGTATGCTATTTGCAGATGATATTATTTTAATTGATGAGAGTATTGATGCTTTAAATGCTAACTTAGAGCATTGGAGACTTGCCTTGGAGTCTAAAGGTTTTTAAATTAGTAGGAGCAAGTCAGAGTTTATGCATTGTAATTTTAGTAATGGGAGAGTGGCTCGGGAAGATATGGTTCTAATTGATGGACATAACATTCCGAAGAGTAGTAGCTTTCGATATTTAGGGTCTATCATACAAGAGAATGGGGAGATTCATGACGACGTTACACATAGGATTAAGGCAGGCCGGCTAAGATGGAGAAGCGCATCAGGAGTCCTTTGTGATCGTCATATGCCTGTGAAACTCAAAGGAAAGTTTTATAGAACGGCTGTGAGACCTGCTTTGTTATATGGTACCGAGTGTTGGGCAGTACGAAAAGAACACATTCACAAAATGTGTGTAGCAGAGATGAGGACGTTGAGATGGATGTGTGGCAAGACTAAGTGTAGTGCCCCAGAATTTATGTAATAATTTCTGGATTATTTATAGAATTTTTGTTTTGGGATTTATAAGGCCCAATTGTGTCAAATAATTAACCTAGCCTATTTAAATAAGATCCAAAAGGTCTAAGGACCAAGCCCATTAAGTTTGACCCATATTCTAGAAGGTTATTTAGCCTATTCACGTATTTTAAGGATAAATACTATTTTATAGATAATTATATTGGATAAACGAATAAAAGAGTTTTATTAATTTGAAATTCTGCCCACGTTGTATGTAATGGTCTATCGTACGACCGCCACATGAATGTAACGCACCTAGACTGATGCGTTACACCCTGGCAGTTCCGTGAATGAAAGAACGAGCAAAAAGATTAGAACTTTGGGATCCTATTTGCAAGAGATCGACTTGGGAGAGTTTATAACATTACTAAAGACTCTTAGGGATTAGGTTCTGGCAATTAAGGACTCTAGAATCGATCTAATCTTCAAACCCTAGCCAAAACCCTATAAATAGGACCTAGTTCTGAATTGAACGACCCTTACTTTTGGCTCGTAAAGAATCAAGGTAAGGAGATAGAATTTCGGGTAAGTTCTTTAGAAGATTTTGTTTAGTATACTTTAGACTAATAGTTCTCCAAATTTCATGTTAGGAGATCAAACAACCAAGGAGATTGAAGCTTCCAAAGTTGCTGGTTCGACCATAGTAACTCAGGATTCAGAGCAAAGGACCCCTGAAGATCAAGAGATTAGGACGTCTAAACGAAGTAATTAGAATTCAATCCTTTAGAACTTTTTAATCACCTTAGTTTCATATTCTTACTCTCAAAATTTCACATCTTTAGGACAAGAGGTTGGAGAGATAGAGCAGCAGGAAGTTGCTGGAAAATCGCTCGGAAAGGAGAGCTAGGGCTCGATTTTCAGATTCAAATTAGAAGCTTAAAACCTAGTTAAGAGGTAGGTTATCACATGATTGGCAAAAACATCTTGTTAGGGATAAAAGCCCTCTGATTGTGCTTGATTTCATGCATCATGAATCATGAATTCCATATTTTAGTGGGTTCATGCATACATACATATCCTTAGCCCTAATCAAAGATCAAAGATATTATCTTGTCTATTCACTAAAACCCATGCATGTAGTTGGCCCATATTTCGTTTATCATGCCTAGAATAATTGTAGTATTTTGATTTCCAGGCATGTTATGTTTTCATAAACTTTTTTTTTATTTTACTGCCAGCAGACGATCTGACGCATCAAGGTAAGACCGTCACAATGATATAACGGCCTTACGATAAGCCGTCACACCTTCTTTGGTGTTTGAAGTTATCTGTTGTCTCTGACGCACCATCTATGGAACGTTACATTATTGTAACGGCCTCACGATAAACCGTCAAAGTCACTGTGACGCACCCACTTTAGACCGTCAGGGTAACTGTAGACAGAATGGGAAACTAGTTAATTTAACTTATAAATAAGCCTAGTTATCTAAGTTTTGACCTGTTATCATGCCTTTAAGTTTATTTACTGATTCATAATAGAAATTGCATGATTAAGGTATCTTAAGTTATTTTAAGTTATGTTAATTTCATGTGCCAAAATTCTATAATTTTGTATCTAAATCATGATTTTCCAAAGATGTATTGACGGAATTTTATCATGATTTCCTATTGCTACACATCCTCTCTATCAATAGAGTCATTTCTCTAAGTACATGGCATATATTCAGGTATATGTCCATTAGTTCACTTTGCACTATAGGAACATTATTCTTGGACATGAGGACCTCTCTATTGGATATTCCTTCTAATAGACTAGGAAATCCTGTTGCAAGGCCTCCGTAATTCTCCGCGAGCCTGGGATTCCCACTAGGACGCCGAGTTGGTTGTACCATTAAAACCCAATTGATTAGATTACACTATCGATGTTTCTGGTTATCAGTAGTGTAACGGATCTATATTGGACCGTCAGGCACATGTAACGGCCCAATATACGACCGTCACATTCAATTGAGTCCGATTTCTTGGTTTTGGATTCAGACTAATGTAACGGCCCAATACTGGAGCGTCACATCATGTAACGGCCCAGTACACGACCGTCACACTGCTTGAGTATTTTAACCCGAGGTTTGACCAAGGGTTGATATTCCAAGATTTCTAGATGGACTCTTGATGATCTAGAACTTATCATATTGATCAAGAAACCTAATATAATGAATGGAAGATAAAGAATGTACCGTTATGCTGCCGATTTATTTCCATAAGCATAACATAGTATAAGTCATTCTTGATTTCTCATGATTCTTATTAAAGCATTCATTCATTGAATTATTGTTATCAAGAGCTTGTTGGAATTGTACATTCTTGGCCATACTTTATTGTTACATGCGTGGAAAAAGCTTAATTTATACTTGAAGATGCGATCAAGCACTGATTGTGTTCAAGGGCTCTATGCTAGTCCCCTCGGCTGATTGTCGGAAACATACTATTATAAACCATGGGGTATGATGCTACTGGCGTCGCATTGCGCTAGGAGTACTTTCTTTATAAATAAGTGAAAATCCACAACACGATACGGCATGATTGATACTTATACATGACTTTCTTGATATTCCACAGAAATTCACGAAGTACTTGCTCATAAGCAAAAGATACTGGAGTGATGATTATGTGGCTTGCTAGTACATTCTCGTTACATTCTTGTTCATGAAAGGCCATATCGTGTTCTTATAACATTCTTCCTAGTTCATACTTGCTCTCATTCTATCTTACATACTTTGGTTTAATCGCATGATTGATCGCATTCGCATGATTTTACCTTATTCCTCTAGAGCAAAAACGTTAATTACTTTAATGATGCCTTCATGTTGATGCGAAGATACCTACTGGGCAAGTGTGCTCATTACCTATTTCCATTCTTTTTCAGGAAATGGAAGTGAGTCGGGTTCGGATTCGGAATGTTCAAGTAGCGGATCCGAGAGTGAATAAAGAATGAGCGAAGACTTAGGAAGTTTACATTGTTTAGATCGAGTCTATGTAATTTTTTATTTCTTGAGTCTAGCATGATGGAAGTTGAATTAGTGGTTGTATTCGAATATTGGATTTAATTATTAATGAAAGTTGAAGTTGAGTAAATATTGTGCGATTGCATTCTTATGTGTGATTGCCTTGCGCTCTGATCGTTCTTGCTTGCAAGAGGCTTACCATGCCGGCTGTTCGCGTTCCTCGAGCGAGTCTTCCGCTGTAATAAAGGCTCGGGGCGTGACACTAAGAAAGACAAGATTAGAAATGAGCGCATCCGTAAGGACTTAGGGATAGCCCCAATTGATAGTAAAATGAGAGAAAATAGACTCAGGTGGTTTGGACATGTGTTTCGTCGCCCTAACTCAGCGCCAGTTAAAAGATGTGACCGAATCTTAGTGGATGCTAGTAAAAGAGCTCGAGGAAGGCCTAAAATGAGATGGTGCGATGTTATTAGGAAGGACATTAATTTCTTAGGTTTAAATATGAATATAGCACTTGATAGAAACCTTTGGCGGAACGGAATTCATGTAGCCGACCCCAAATAATTGGGATAAGGCTTTGATGATGATGATGATGATGAACATCGGCCAATGAAGAAGTAGTAGAACCACTGTCCAAGGTCGAAGAAGAGCTCCCTTTGTGAGCCAAGAAATAGCAACATGACCCTCAATGGTTTAAGCACCCTTGTTAGTCTTGTATTTCTGCGGCTTTTTGTCCAAATAGAGATCCCATCAGTTATCGACATTGTGAGCATCTTTGCCACAGTGTGTGCAATGACGGTTTCCCTTAGGTTTGTCTTTTAGCTCGTACTAGACTTTCCAGCCTTAGACGAGACAGTAATAAAAGTAGAGAACTCGCCAACCTCCCACGTACCAGGAGGAGTATGGCCTCCAGTCATGGCCTTTTTACACCCCTCATTCAATATTTTAAAATAAACCTGCTCAAGAGATGGAAGAGGGTTTGCACTAAAGATTTGACCTCGTAGTGTATCAAACTCAGAATTGAGGCCTGCAAGGAATTTGAAGATCCGGGTACATTGAACATGTTGAAAGTGCTATTTCTGATCCTCAGTACAGTGCCACTTAAAAACTGTACAGTAATCCAGCTCCTCCCACTTACTGTCAGAAGTCCAAAATAGGTTCTCCCACCAAGAGTCCCTTGTTTGAGATCCTAAATGTCAGTGGTGAGCTGACAAATACAAGAGACATCCTGGCGCTGCCCAAACATCTGCTCAAGGAGATCCCACATGTCTTTCCTAGTTTTCTTCACCATGATTAATTGTTGAATTTTAGAACTGACAAAGTTAAGAATCCAACCCATCACAAGATTGTTATTAAGATCCCATTAAGTATAAGAGGGGTCGTCAGCAGGCAACTCCTTCACACGACAATCAATGTACCCAGATTTTTCTTGGCAACCAAGAAAGATGCAAGGGGAAACCGACCAAAGTTGCAAATTGGCGTCCATCAACCTGATAGAGGTCATCTGCTGTGAAATATTATCCATTACAGCAAGCGGAACAGTCTTCGACATCAACGACACAACTTCTGGAATGAACATAGAGTGATCGTCGAACAACGGAAAAACTTTCTCACCACTCGTAGGACAATATCACAAACTACAGTCGCCATAACGCAGCACGAGGGATAGGAGACTCCCTACACTAACAAAAAACAGGAGAAAAGGTCGTAGCTAGAGGATGGGAACCATAGCAGTAAGAGGAGGGGTCTTGGCGAGCCGACGAGGGCAGTTGAAAACTGCAACCACACCAAAGAGGGGATCCACCTAGATTGTGCACCACCAAGAAATCCTGATTTAACTGACCAAAATCACAGTACAAAAAAACAGGGTATTGATGAAGACGAAGTGACCATGAGGTAGAGAGTAGCAAACCGGACTCCTTCACATCATCTGCACTCCCTCCCGCTCTGATCGCATGTAGAGAAAGGAGGATCGAAGGGAAGGAACAATGGAAGAGAGGAGACACAAAGAAAAGAAAAGAAAGAGGAAGCCAAAAAACAAAGTAATTGATCCTCTCACAAACCTCTTATATAAACAGCATAATTTACAAGAATGCCATCAAACCTAAATGACCTAATTACCCTCAATTTAAGAAGGGCAACCAGGCAAAAGGCCAAGACAATAAACCGAAAATATATAAACACATGGACAGAACTGCCCCTGTACAGCCAATATCAACCCTGCAGCCTAGAAGGGTAATGGTTACACACCATGCACTAATCCAAAAATTGGATTCCCAACCCCAATCAGACTAACAGGTTTGGGATTGACATTAATATTGGCAACTTACAACTCTGGCCTCAATTGTACCTGCATTTGATCCTTGACCCACACTGCAGTACTCTATTAACCATCAACAGGGTTGAACTTCTGGGTGAAACTCTTGCTCCCTTGAACAATGCAATCATCTTTAAGGTCACATTGATGGTTCCAATGCAAAGCTAGCCCTTCCACTCTATCAGGGAACTATTGTACAAAATGAACCTTGTTAAATTAAAGCCATCATACATCCTTAGCAAAAGAATTCCCAAAAACAAATGATCCATAGAAAACTCTCCCTCCCTGTAGCAGCAGCAGGTTCTTCAAACATCCTCCATAGCTTGAACAAGCCAATCCTAAGTAGCTAGTCTACCATGAGATATTCTCAGTATGAGGATCATCATCTTTAGAGGACTCTTTGGATTGCACGTAAAATTAGTCAAAGAATGTCAGGTCCTTCCCCCCTCCACTATGAATCAGTAGACGTGTTTGATAATAGATCTGCCGTTACTCTCCCATCTCCATGACCAAGATTCCATTCTGCTAACATGAGGTCCCACGGCTGTACAATTTCATCATTCCTTAGGTTTCTCCTATATAGCAGAACTCATCCTCCACCTAAGGGTTCCCATCCTCGTACATCCATGCAACTACCAGTAGGGGTCGATGAATAATCTATATAGCTAATGAACATCTCAGCCAATGGAAGCTCCCACACAAGCTATCCCTCCATAAGGAGCACTGCTGACCATTACAAAGAAGAATTGAGAATCTTTTAAACCTACTGACGAGATCGTCATCAACATCAGACTTGATCTTCCGTCTTAAAATATTCGTAATTTTTTTTATTTTACATAAGGGTCTTTGAAGTTTGTCCTTTGATATCCCTAAGTGTCTTTAAGGGAGTTATAATGAGTCATAGGTGTCTTTTGATATTTCTAGACATTAAAGAGTCTTAGAGTTTTTAAGAGAGTTATAATGAGTCATATGTGTCTTTTCATATTTCTAGACATTAAAGAGTCTTAGAGTTTTTAAGAGAGTTATAATGAGTCATAGGTGTCTTTTCATATTCCTAGGCATTAAAGAGTCTTAGAGTTTGTCCTTTGATCTTCTTTGTGAAGTCTATAAAAAGAGTCTTGTAGTCCTTATTTGAAGCAATAGAATGAAGAAAAAACCAGTTTAGCTATGGCTATGAGTGTTCTTCCAGATTTTTGGAACACCGGGTGAGAGGCTCAACCCCACTTCGCCCCGCCATGGAGGTCGTCCGTGAAGCTTCGATGCATCGTCTTCGAGAAGAGGACAGGTGTGAAGCCCCATCGAAGCTCCACGATCTTCCTCCTTCACCGTTCAACCGCCGTCGTCGTCCATCACCACCGCCATCACCGTTGTGCCAACTGCAACCGCCATCACCGCAGAGAAGAATTGAAGAGCGCGACTGCGTCGTCCCTGAGATGGGGATGGGTGTGAGGCCCCGGCCGAGCTCCTCCGTTCTTCTCTAGTCACCTCGCCTTCCTGCTCTCTGGCTGATAGTTTGAAGTCCTTCCTCGACCTCGTCTCACATCAAATGGTATCAGAGCAAGTCATCTAGTTTGTCTCAACAAGCCGGGGTCCTGCAATTCGAGATTCGAGGTTCGAGGTCGAACCTTCTCCAAGCAGAGGGGTTTGACGAGATCGTCATCAACATCAGACTTGATCTTCCGTCTTAAAATATTCGTAATTTTTTTTATTTTACATAAGGGTCTTTGAAGTTTGTCCTTTGATATCCCTAAGTGTCTTTAAGGGAGTTATAATGAGTCATAGGTGTCTTTTGATATTTCTAGACATTAAAGAGTCTTAGAGTTTTTAAGAGAGTTATAATGAGTCATATGTGTCTTTTCATATTTCTAGACATTAAAGAGTCTTAGAGTTTTTAAGAGAGTTATAATGAGTCATAGGTGTCTTTTCATATTCCTAGGCATTAAAGAGTCTTAGAGTTTGTCCTTTGATCTTCTTTGTAAAGTCTATAAAAAGAGTCTTGTAGTCCTTATTTGAAGCAATAGAATGAAGAAAAAACCAGTTTAGCTATGGCTATGAGTGTTCTTCCAGATTTTTGGAACACCGGGTGAGAGGCCCAACCCCACTTCGCCCCGCCATGGAGGTCATCCGTGAAGCTTCGATGCATCGTCTTCGAGAAGAGGACAGGTGTGAAGCCCCATCGAAGCTCCACGATCTTCCTCCTTCACCGTTCAACCGCCGTCGTCGTCCATCACCACCGCCATCACCGTTGTGCCAACTGCAACCGCCATCACCGCAGAGAAGAATTGAAGAGCGCGACTGTGTCGTCCCTGAGATGGGGATGGGTGTGAGGCCCCGGCCGAGCTCCTCCGTTCTTCTCTAGTCACCTCGCCTTCCTGCTCTCTGGCTGATAGTTTGAAGTCCTTCCTCGACCTCGTCTCACATCACCTACAGGCTGGCCATTACCAAGAATAATTGGTCATCTTAAACCTACTGGCTATGTAACTGCACCATGTCTGGTAGGCAATTGGTTAGCATAGCAAGAACTTCTTCCAAGCATCCCAAATCACTTGGAGAGGTGGGGCCATCTTTTCAAGAACTGACTCTTAGAAGCTAGGATGCTATGTTTGGAAGCAAGGATCATCATGATAACATAATGTCACCCACACCTTGTTACATGATGTTCACTCAGGTATGAATAGCACATAATCATTGCAATTGAACAGTTAGTGTATGCCAATGAAAGAACTAAAGATGTTTTTGATTTATTGGATATAACTCTACTTTTTTATAGCATAGACTGGAACAATCAAAAACAAATTCCCTTGTTTGACTGGCTAGTCAACTATTACAGCTATGGTTACAGCCCCCAGAATAACCTTCTCCTATCCTCTACCAGGAAGCACAACTTGGACACACATTCCTCTGACTAAAGGGCTAACTTGGACTGGCCAAAACAGAAAATAAACCTGCCAAAACTCAGTCCAGTCTAACTCAAGTTTTGATAGTGCAGCTCTCCCCCCCCCCTCTGATAATTAGATCATCACTAGGCTGAAGAAAGAGTGAAGAAAATCCATCCTTAATATTTTATCTTTCAGCTGGGCTTAAACCAAAAAGGAACACACGGAAACAGTTGAAAAAGGTCATGATTATGTTCATGGTTAGATTGTAGTTACATGGAAACATAAAAGAGAAGAAAAAAATCCACCCTTGATATGTATATTCTTTTAGCAGGGCTTAAGCAAGAACAAGAACACAGCAACAGTTGCAATAAGGTCATGATTATGTCCTAGATGAGAATCGAAACCTTTTAAGACTAAAGATAGAAGTGATGATGAATGAAGTAAATAAGAATAAGAAAAAAGCACTTCCATACCATGAAGAAAAAAATGGCAAGAGAAAAACCAGACAAAATTTCTGTCCACTCTGAGGATGCTGATATTTTATTCAAACCAATGAAATCAGCAACTGTAGTGAGCATCTCTGGGAACTCAACCGGCAGCTGGTATAGATACAGGACGAGAATGTTGAAGCATGCATAAATAAGCAGAGGCCGCCACCACCTTTACAGTCATGAAGCAAATTACTATCAACTTCATCAACATGTAGATATAAAGGAAATACATATTGATGAACTTCGAGTCGACAGTTTTTTTAAGACGTTAAGCTTCATTATAGGTTTTGTATTTAATTGACATCTACAGCATTATTCTGAACCCAATATTTGAAATTTTACCTTATCATAGCAAGAAGGCCTCCACAAACTGGAAATTTTCTTTAACTGGCAATATCTAATTAAAAAATATCAATCTATAAGGCATTTCAAGCAGTGGATCTGGCCTCAGTCATAGTCATCCAAATATCCGTTATAAGGTGACAATCTTTCAACAAAGATCTGCTGTGTGCAGGTTGTTCTTGTAGAAGACTGCTTTTTATGAATGAAATTGAGCAACCTGAGAGGCAAGCTGGGAAAAGGGATCCATCTACTAAGTAGAAAACTTCACAATAGAGGATTTAAGTATCACACTCACATGGCAATCAAGAGTTTCCTTTTCAAGAAGTAATGGTTTGTAGTTTGTAGCACAAATCTTATTCAAATAAAAAGAGGTAGTGCAACAGAATGGGCAGAGGAGAGGCACAGTAGTAACCCCAAGAATATAAATCATATGATGTGAAAATATTAAGGCATTAAAAATTTTGAAAGTTCAAACTTAAATTGTAACAGTTCAATCTATGGGTTTTAATCTGAAAATTGCTGTACATTAATGGGCTAATTTTTACATCTTATTGGGCCTGGTCAAAGCCCAATTAATTGTCTGGACAAAATTTTATTGGTAGACCCTATTAGGCCAGCCCAACTGAGAGGGAGTTGATTTTGGGCTAACCACTTAAATAAGGGGCCCTAAGCATCAGTGCATAATGGTTCAGACTCTTTTTTTTTCTGAAAGTGGGTGGTACCACTGTTGTATTAAAAGTAAAAGAGAGATGTACAAGTGTGGCCAATGTGTTCCCAAAAACTCCCTATACATCAAAAAATGGCCTACACCAAGATGGTGTGACCCCCAATACCCTCCTAACAAAACAAAAAGGGATGAGTTGTGAGAGTTCACATTACAAATGAGCCTCCCCCAATCACACACCCTCTCACATATAAACAAGGCCAATCTCTCCATAGCTTTGGCTTCTCCTCTGAATGTCTTGTTGTTGCTTTCTCCCCAAATAGCCCACAATGTAACATGAAGAATGATACACCAAGACTCCTTTAAGATTCCAGTTTTTGCCCCAATTTTTTCTGATGAAATGTCGGTCAATCTCAATGTGTTTGGCCCTGTCATGCTGCATTGGATTGTTAGCAATGTTGATTGCGGCTTCATTATCACAGCAGAAATTCATGGGTAGCTCAACGTAAATTCCTAGATCACCTAAAAGAAGCTTTAGCCATAGTAGCTTAGTGAGACCATGTGTCATTGCCCTGTATTCTGCTTCAACACTGGACTTGGCACACACCATTTGCGTTTTGCTTCTGAGGTAACTAGATTACCTCCAAGTAGAGTGCAATACCCAGTCATTAACCTCCTATCATCTTTAGAACCAGCCCAATCTGCATCAGCATATTCTTCAATTTTTCAGATGGTTAGTTTTCTTGAAGAGAATACCTTTTCCTAGACAAGATTTAGTACCTCAGAATGCGTTCCACAACCTTCAAGTGAGTTGTCCTAGGAGCATGCATGTATTGACTTACCACACCTACAGCACATGAGAGGTCAGGCCAGGTCAAGGAAAGATACAAAAGCTTGCCAACCAACCAATGATACAAACCGCTTTCTTCTGGAGAGAGACTTTCATCATCTTATCCTGTCAAACCATGATTAAGTTCAATTGGAGATTTGGAGTAGCCACTGGTTTACAACCCAGTTTTCTTGTTTCAGCCAATAAATCAAGAACAAATTTCCCAGACAAATATAGATTCTTTCATGCAACCTAGCCACTTATATTCCTAGAAATATTTCAAATCTCCCAAGTCTTTGACCTCAAATTCAGTAGCTAACCCATTTTTCAAACTATGAATCTCTATTGTATCATCCCCTGTAATGATCATATCATCAACATATACAAGACGCATTATAATTGTAGTGAAAAATAGAGTTGTAGGGGTAGTTTTGGATCTGATTTCTTTCTTTTCTTCCTTGTTGGGCTACGGGTTGTGTATTAGGTCTGGTTAAGTCAAGGGTATTTTAGTCATGTTAACCCTGACTTAACCTAACCTAACATCTTTTAAGAAGGGGACTAGGGCGGCTACCAGCCTGAGTGAGTCTTTTGGCCGCCAGCCTCCTTTCCAATTCGATCTCCTCTCTCCTTTTCTCCTTTCTTTCTTCTCCCTCTGGTCCTGTTGGATTCTCTACATGGTATCAGAGCAGTAGAGAGAAGAAAACCCTAAAAGGGAGATTGTCCGGCAGGGGGAGCTTTATCCTAGGCCTGCAGATCCATCCTCCCTGTGGTCTGATCCCCTGCTCTCTTCTCTTGCTCGCTGGAGCCTCCGATGGCGGTCTCGGTATCGGACTCGGTTTCGGCCGAGTCCGATACCGAAACCGTCCGGTTTCGGTTTCGGTTTCGGCCGAAACCGGCCGAAACCCATTGAAAAGCTTCAAAAAAAATCAAAATAAGTCTAAAAAATCAGAAATAATTCAGAAAAATATGAATAATCACATAAAAATCAGAAAATTCATTAGACATGCATTTGATTGTAAAGAAATTAGATTAAGTGCAATAAACATGAAGTAGACATTGAAATTCAAACATTGAACATGTTAAACTAATATTCTTGAGTACATACTAAGCATAAAGTAGATTCAAGCATTACAATAAACCTAATTAGGCACAGTAAATGTTACGGAAATTAAATGATCTTTACCTAAATGAAGAGGCACTAATATGGGTAAGAACTAGAACATTCTCCCTCATCGTCTGGCATTTCATGTTCATACCCATAAGAAGGATGCATGTATGGTCTATATTCACTATAACCGAACAATGAGGTAGCCAAGTCCTGCATCCCTCTTTGGATCCCTCTTGGAATGTTTGGTTGGCTTGAGCCGAATCCAGTATCAGCATAAGAATCTTGAGGATGAGAAGAGGAACTGGTCATGGTTTGTGTAGCCACAGTGCTTACATTTCTTCTCACCCCTGTTGTTTGAAACTTCGAATCTAGGCTTGTTGACAGTGGTAGCAAGTGCAGAAAATTCACCAACATCAGAAGCAAGAAGATGGGATCCTTTGCTGCCCATGACTTGATGTCATTACTCCTGGCTGAGGACTTTGATAATGGACCATCTCCCATACCAGCTGGGAGCCAGCTAGGAGCCAGTGCAGTGGTAGCAAGTGCAGAAGATTCACTAGCAGCACCGATCTGTAGATAGTCAAGATATCCCAAAGCCACTCTATCACCCCTCGATGATAACTGTGGGAAGGGATAACGGACCACCTCCCATACTAGCTGAGAGCCTTCAATGCCAAAACCCTCTCTAGCAAGCAATCGTGATCGTAGTCATCGTTCGCGAATTTCACCCCTGAGGGTGTCGAGAACACACCATCCACTGTGGGCTCTGTAACTCTGTGACACCCGTACAAGTGCCAAATAATCAGAGATAACGATGCAGCGCAAACTCTGAAGCTGTCAAAGTGCCTGAAGAAACCCAGACTCATCTGGTCAGGATACAATCTCTGCCGAGTGAAACTCTCTGGAAACCTCGGATAAGAAAAGGTACATGTGCCCTGGATGCTGTCCCTCCCCGGTAATATGGCCCGCTCAAGACGACACCTCTCCTCTGTCAAAGGGGGATCATCACTCCCCATGCTTATGGGTGCAAAGCTCTGAACGAAAATGAAGAGATGACGGTCCAATGGATAATGGGATGGATATTCCCCTGATCAGTCATATGTATAAACTCCATCCCTCCTCGTAATGCGAGAGAGATCGACAACTCCCTCACTCTCATTGGCACTCTCAGTAGGGCCCTCTGCGACCCAGAGAAGACCACGGTCCACTCCATCAAAATTATCAACGGTAATGGTGCGTGGAGGAAAAGGTGGCATGGGTCGATCAGTCCGCTTGACATAATAGTCTTTGGAACCCCCAATTTTGAGCTTCCTAGAGTGATCTCTATCTCCACCGTAGCGCGCCATGTCTGCAAGCGCTGCGAAAATGAAGAACGAAGCAAAAGATTAGATGAAATATACAAGGACAGCAATGAAACAATGAAGTGCAGCCTGACAAAGTCCCATCATGTCGAAACGAATTGGGACAAGCAAGAAAACTACAAAGGGCACGGGTCGCCCGCCTCCAGCTTTCACGGACGTCTCGTGGGGGACATTTGTTGCACCCATTATTTTCCCCATTTAATCAAGACAATTTCCTCGAATCGATCGAGGTAAATTGCACTAAACTTCGACGACAGTCGAAATACGGCACAAAGCCAGTACTGTCGCTCCGAATAGTTATCCACATACTGTGGGATTCCCAGTCAACGAGTTCATCAATCACAAGTTCCTCGAAGCAATCCAGATAATTGTAAACAACTCAAATTAACAATGACCAGCAAATGGCACAAAGCCAATTATCGTTGTAACTCCAGACGAATTTTTGAATCCCGAGAATTCTCGTCGGATGTCCAGGATGAATGAAAACAACATCGCAGCAAGGAAACAAACACGTGGGAATTGTTCACACACCTACGGAAAGCTCGGCACGTGTACGAGGTGATCCCGATGTAAGCAAGCTTCTCCTCTCGACCAACGACAAAGAGAAGACCAAAAAACAAACAAAGGAAAAGCCTTTCTCCTCTCCGCTTGTCCCGACTACAAGCAAACAGACGAAAAAGGGCAAAAGTCAGGGTTTTAAAGGGTGTCGCCCGCTTTTCTAGCCTAGTCTGACAAGGTGGGACGTCGGGCGAGCCCGCTCGGGGTCAAGCAAACCCGGGCGGGGTCGCTTGACCCCGGGGGGACCTACCAGGGTCAAACGACAAACAGACCCCGCACAGGGTCATTTGACCCCGATCCGGTCCGCCCGGGGTCAAGCGGACCACTGCGAGGTCGTTTGACCCTGACGGGACCCGTCCGGGGTCGAACGCCACCACACGGGGTCACTTGACCTTGAGTGGGGCCACCAGGGGTCAAATGACCCCCCGGCCCTTAGTTTGACCCCGGTGGGGCCGTCCAGGGTCATTTGACCTCGGGATGCCCCACCCGAGGTCGTGCACGGGCCGACCGCCCAACCCACCTGGGCGGTCTAACCGGCCCTCTCCACCGGGGTCAAATGACCCCGGCTGCCTTTTCTCAAAAAGAGAGAGAGAGAGAGAGAGCCCACCTTGTCAAGGTGAGGTTTACAAATCCCCCACCTTGTCAAGGTGGCCCGGCTTCCTTCGATAAATATCCCATGGAGTCCAGAAGGGACAAAGGAGAAGACACAGAGTGATAGACGCAGACAGAGACTCAAGGCACACGGCGCAAGGAGCTTTGTTCTTCTGTAAGGGCCTATTGAGGGTATGAATTATAAATATCCCGAGTCTTACTTTTATGCCCTTGGAGACTTTGTTTTGTAATTTTCCCTACATTTTGGGCGGCAGAGTTATGTAATTTTCCAAACCAATCAGAATTACATAAATGCCCTTCCCAAAATTGCAAGAAAATCCCTCAAGTCATGTAATTGCAATTATACCCTGCAAACTTTCCAAATTGTGACTATGTCCCGCGTTTCTACGAGGACACCCTTGTAAAGTCAATAATTTGTCGGCAATCTCATGTACTCACATAAATAGTGAATGTGTCACAAATCTTGTGCTTTGTGAAATTGCAAATAAACCTTGGCTGCCAGTGAGATTGCGTATACGCCCCTCTTTTATCAGGGATGTCTATATGTATGCTTTTCCCTCAGTTTAAGCTTGTCTCTCCACTCATGGGCATTGCCTAGCTATGTCGATACCCGAATATCATCTAATCCTCGCCCCTGGCCTCCATAAAAATTACCAAACTACCCTCGGAGTCCAAAAACAACCCAATGGTCTCTGAACCTTCCAGAAATTACCTAAATGTCCCTGGAAGTCTGAAATTTTACAAAAACATTCACCTCTCTAGAAATTGCACAAAGTCCTGACTTGGCCCAAAATTACAAAAATACCTCTGGAACCCAGAAAATTATCAAAATACCTCTGGGATCCAGAAATCGCCGGAATGACTTCAAACACAAAAGCATCCCCATTTCCCTATAAATTAACAAACATAGGGCACCTTTAACCATACCTAATGTTATCAACATAGGGTCAAAACAGTGAGCAATGCAAATGATTAGCCCTTAGCATCAAACCCATATAGGGGACTCTAAAGCTTCTTTGGCAATTAAACAAGAGTGTTGGACTTCTTGCCGATGTAAACCAACATTGACTACGGTCAGTGAGGAGAGGTCCTGCACTCGAACCCAAATCGTCTGATTAAACCCAAACCTACGGAATGAACCATACACAGACTACTTAAACAGCCCAATGTGCATCACTATAAATTTTTCCTTTTCCTTAAAAGAAGAGAGAAACCTGAAATTTATACATGAGTATTCCGTGTCCAACACAAACTTAAGTCTCTTAAATACTTGTAATGTCAATTCCCTTAACTCTTCTCTTTTTGTCTTGTTGGGGGGCTACTGTGCTACACATTGTCTTAGTGTGACCTTCTCTTGTATAGAGATTTTTTGAGAATTGATTGACTATACTTGGACATCCCTTTTTTTTATGTAATACATCAGTGGTACTACCCACTTTAAAAAAAAAAGTGTCTACAACAATCTCAATTTTTACAGCCTAGCTAGCATAAGTTTTGGGTCTTCTGTAAAATTTCACCAAATTAGTGTACAAGTTTATGCAATCATTCATTAATTGAAGCAATATAGTAAATGACACACTCAATGGCCCTTTAATTACACTACTTCGGATCGAACTCTTAGCAAGTAGTATGCTAACGGGCAATTTAGGCCCATGCAACTGGAGTGGCCCTTAATTACACTACTCAATAAAAAGTCCCATTTTTTAAAACCATAATTAGGGCAAAATTTGGGATTTTTGTAAAATCAAATGTCATGATGTGCATTTATGTTCAATCATGCATCAAGCATATGAGTAAAACATTTTCAATCATGCATTTCCCAAAGAAAAATAATTTTCATTTTTCATCTATTTTTGAAAAAAAAAAAATCTTGTAGAGATAGAAGATGGATCTAGGAAAATGAAGTTCCTCTTCTTCCTTCTCTTCCCTTCTTCTCCTTTTTTCTCCACTTCCTCCTCTTCTTCTTTCCAAATTCCTCTTCCTTTTCCCATCTTTCTCCTCCTTTCTCTTCTTCTTCATGCATACGGTGGCAAACAGCAGCAGCGGGGCAAGAAGTGGTGGTGATAGCTGGGGTTGAGCAGGCCAGTCGGGTAGAACAGATCTGAGATCTGTATTGTGCAGAACAAAATGGGGGCTTTTAACAACCCCCCCACATCAGTCCTGTTTGGCCAGATCGGACCCAACTCGACTGATTTGACAGATTCTGTTCTGTTCTGGCCCGATCAGGCTCAATCTGGGTGGGACTTTTTTTTTAATCCAAGGGAATTAGCTGGTACAAGCCGAATTTGTTCAGGATTAGCAGATTCAAGTGCTTTGGGACTGATCCAATCCGATTCAGCCGATTCCCTTTTGAATTTTATATTTTTCCCCTATTAGACATAAGACTCAGATCGCCACCTAGTGATCCTGTTATGAATTGCACAATTATGATCTAGATTGGCCGATTCTATATTCCACGATGACTATACAATTTGAGCTCCTATAGCCATTATCCAAGAAGTGCTACATTCATAATCTGGTTTTAACCCCAAGCCCACCTTTATTAACTGCTTATATGCAATGTCCCATCCAATTAGTAGTAGATAACTTGAGTTATCATTTGTGCTGCCCAGGGTAACTTTCTTCCAATCTCATCTAACCAAGTGCAAACTCTGGACATGAATTGTTCTGAAATAATAGACAAGACAGCATTAAGCAAAGTAACCCTTCTCTATAAGGAAAACTTTCAGACTTCCCAAACTGAAAGCTTCTTCTGCACTTTTGGAATAGGCCTTTATTGGCCTTTCTCCTATTGGAACAGTTGCCAAACACCAAGCTTCCTTCTCAAGAAGACAAAAAAGGAAACATTAAAACATGGTTAAAGACTAAAACATGCACTAAATTGTGCAACTTGCATACAAATGCATTTGGAAATTAGAAAAATAATTCTCAGACAAACTAAAATGATTCAGATCTTGTTGCAGACTTCTTGAAACGTGTCTGTGATATAGTAGAATAACATATGAAGGATGTACAATTAAAATAGGTTTTGTGAACAGATTTAGTCTTCAGGGTCATAAAAATATCATCAGGTGGAAATACAAAATAATGTGGTTAATCTTAAACAGAAAGGCACAAGATGATAAGATCAAAAGAGATCATAATTATTCCTCTATCAGAAAAGTGAAAGATCAGGAATATGTAATGTTTTAAAAGATATATACTTCATAAACCAAGATGAATGAAAAGAATTCAAAAACTGCTGAACTAAAATATCAAAGGAATAATGCTTACCAAAACAGGCCAACAAAATTGCTATTTAAAGACCAGTCAACAAGGCCTACACAACTGCAGATGAAAAAGGGCAGAGAAACCCAAGAGGGATGGCTGATCCCCACAACAAGCTGAAGTGGAGGCAATAACAAGCAGCAAGCAACTTTTAGATGGGAGCCTTCAAAACATCAAGATGAAGCCAATTAAGAATTGATGTAAGAGCATCAGTATTTCACAGTTTTGCATTTCATAATAAGGATTCATGTAGCTAAAACATTCTAGCTCATACATCAGCAGTCATTATAGTTGCACAACTTTGGTAGCAAGCATTTTAGATGATTTCGATGAATAGCAAATATCTCCTTGTTCTTCTGAATGGTAAACATTTTTTTTCATTCAGGACATGACCGAAGAATACACCAAACATGTACCACCAATAAAGTACCAACACAGTTGGCAAGCAGCATATCAAGTACTTTTTGAAAGGTGGTCTTTGAACAACTTTTATTAACCAAATTAAATCTACCAAAAGTTGAAGGAGACAGAAAAAAGAGAAGGGAGAGGAGGCATGGCCAGAAAAGGTGTGGGTGGTCTTTTGACCCACAGCTACCCGCTCTGTTTGCTGCAGCAAAAACAGAGTTAGGAAAAAAAACTGCCAGCACCTTTCACACCCCCTGCTGGTAGATATTCAGGGGTAAAAAAGGAAACAAAAGAAAGGAAGACAATGACCCCCTCCCAGTTAGTTTTTATAAGCAGAAAAGGAAAGACAATACAAAAAAAGAATTAGGCCCTCTACCGGTGAGATTTCAGGGGTAAAAGTGGATGACAGAAAATAAAATAAAATCAGACCCCCTAGCAATGTTCAGGGGCAAAAAGGGCATAGACAAAGAATCCTGCCAGCAGTTTTCCATGGGCAAAAAGAAAAGGGGGGGGGAGAGAGAGAGAGAGATGCCCATAAGCAGTCTTTGGACCCCTCACTGGCACGTTTCTCTTGGCATTCCCACCCTCCTCCTGCCGGTAGAGTGAAACAAAAAATGAAGAAATAGAAAAGGAACACCAGTGGGAATCTTGAATGCTACTGGTAGGGGGTCCTCCAGACCCCTTGCTGGCACAAAAGGAGGCCTGCTGCAGCCCCTATAAATACCCCAAGCCACTGCCCTCTTGAGGGGAGATTTTGGAGAGCATTGGAGCACAGAGCAAAGACTCTAAGAAGAAGGAGAGCTCCAAGGGAAATGTAGGAGCTTAGAGAAGAGAAAGAGGCACCAAGACCTTAGTTTTGTTTTGTTCTTAAGAAAAAGGGAAAACTTGGAAGTCTCCCTCTTGGTCGTACTCGAGTCCCCTTGTGTCTTTGTTGGAGAAGGAAGGTTGCCCCCAGACCTGTGAAGGGTACCAGAGCTGATAGAAGAATTCCCATCAGGCAGAGTCTTGCATCTACGGGATTTTCTACTTACGCACATTTCCTGTATGTACTTCGGCATATCGTCCAATCCTTGGACAATTATGAGAGCATTATCTGCCAGAGTCTTCCAACCAAAGTCATCTTCCGGTGGATCTCGGGGAACCATATCTCCTTTATAGAAGACAACAGGTTTGTCCTCCCTCTCATTGTTTCTTCTCTTCCTTTGTTAGGTGACTATGAAGGTCTTCAATGGCTCCACGTTATATTCCTCCCAGACGAAGGGGAGTTGCATACGTGTGGGTGGCAAGAAAATACTATTGTCAATTGCCCCACTCATGAGATTGGCTTCAAAATTAACCTCTCGCCTTTCAGGCTAGATGATTTTAGCATTGCTTGAAGAGCCATTCTCTGCAACTTTGCCTTTTCTTCGTTGACTATAAAGAGTTCTTCCCCCTCCTTTTCTAGGGCCAGCTTTTGCTTGCCTTTATCCTTGATCTTTTCCAAAGTTGCCAAGGTGGGCTCTCCAAAATATAAAGAAGCAACTGCCAGGCTGCATTCATTCGGCCAAAAGGGAGCTTGGTCTGCAAAGACCATATGTTGTTCCCTGTCTTTCATGTCTTTGGTGCATTGGTGGAGTGTTGAAGGAACGAACCAATTTTCATGTAACCAGGGTCTTCCTAAGAGGACTTTTGCACGAGGTGTTGGCATCAGTGATGTAAAATGACACCTTCATTACGAAATTGGCCATAATAAGCTCCACCTCGACTCGACCCAAGGCATTTTCTGTATTCTAATTGTTTTAACCGTATTCACTTTTTATAAATACGACATTAGGTACAAAGACATGAAAGTCTTCAAAAACATAATGTTGACAGCCGCACCGGCATCCACCATAATCTGGTTAGTTTTATGGATGTTGATCTTCCCATGTATATACAAAGGGTGATTGTGGCAAGAAGAAGAGAACAACATGTCCTTCTATGAAAATGTGACATTAGCTGCAAACACCTCATAGGCTTGAGTCTCCAGCTCAGTCACATGAGCTTCATATGCTTCTGGCTCCTGGAGTATCTTCACATGAGCTTCCCTCAATTCTTTGCTCTAAGAAATGGCCTCCTAGACAGTAACAGTTGCAGAGAACCGCTTCATATGTTAGATAATCTTGCGGTCTGCTCTGTCAAGAGTCTTTTCGAGAGGAGAGAGTATCTCAGCCAAGGCTTTTGACGGTGCATTAGACTTTTCTTTTTCGGGAAGTTGCATGGACTCTTCTGATTCCTTTGCCTCTTCGGGGCCAAGGATGATTCTTCTTCTGGTGGTGGTGCCTCATCAAGTTGGTCCTTGCTAGAAGAGCTAGTCTGTTCAATAGGCTCATTTGGCTCCACCGAGTTTGCATATTCTTCTCCCTGCTCAGAAGGATTGAACTTGAAGCTACGACCTTGTATCTCCACTTCCAAGATTGGGCCGGGTTCTTCCCCTCGGAATGTTATGACTCTGTCAACACTAGAGACACTGCACGCCTGCCAATGGGTAGATTCGGATTTCTTCCTCGTCTACGACCTCAGCCTTGGCCTCTTTCGTCGGTTGTGTGACGCTCATATGTTGCCATGGCAGCCTTGCGTTTGGGACAACCCGTTGTAGATCCATCCTCTTCCGGAACCAAGCTGATGTTATCAGGAGGTGATCAGCCACCAAGTTACACGAGATTATTTTTTAGGATTTCTTCAAGTTCCTCAATGGCAATCTCCTCGTCCTTATAGAACAAGGACAATTCTTTTGAGATCGAGAGTTTCTCTCCCTCTTTTGCCTGTTTGTACATCTGACGAAGCCAACTCTTCACATGAGTTTTGCGCTCCATTTCTTCCCATGAGATGCCTTTGTCCAACAAGACAACTTGGGTAGGGCGAGGAGGATTGTACTTTTCTAACTCATCAATGAGTATTTGCAATCTCTGTAAGGGAGTTAACTCCCTGGGAGCTGCCATGGCGGCGGCTTGTTCTGCCTACTTTTTAAATCTCCTTTTGATAATTTTATTTCTATTTCTTTCTTGCCTTTTGACTTTTACCACATCTTGTAGAGAAGGACGAGTAGGTTTGGGGGTCCGAGCAGATGTGCCCATAGAGTTACATCTTTTGTTCCGAGTTGAGGTTTTGGAAGACTTGAGTCGAGAATTTTTCTTTGATGTGACCTTGACCCAAGCATCTTCTTCTTGTTGTACTCGAAATGTGGCATTGATTACCTATTCAATTACCTCGGGCAGCAACTCCTGGTATTCGGCCATGTCAGGGTCAAAACCTTAAAGTCTTTGCAACACCTTAGACTTTTCCTCAACCCGTGGCTTAATTTGTTCAGCTCTGGATTGAGAATTAACCTCGGGCTCTGCCACCTTAGCCTTGTCTTTTTGGCTTTGCTTGGGGTTCTTAGATTTGCCTTGTTGGCTCTACCTAGAGTTTTCACCCTTGGGCTTACTTTGCTAACTTTGTTTGGTTTGCTACTCAAAGCTTTTCTCCATGATCTTGTGTTTTTAGCTTCTCATGGAATATTGCTTGGGGTGCAACTCCCTACATCTCCTCGGGAAGGTCATAGGAGCCACGTGTCTTGTTGAAGTACCTGACTCGCCCAGATGGATAGGAGGCTTAGTCAAGTATTCTTGGCATAATTTTTTTGCAAAAAAGTTTGGCTAAGTAACTTCTCGACGATTTCTCTGAAACCACTTGTGGTCGACTTAGCACTTTCAGCATTATTTCTTCCTTGTTGAACAAGACCCTCAATCCATTCTTGGACCTCTTGACTTTCTTTAGTCACATGTGGGAAAGATATGCAGTGGTGAGGACGCCCCCGATTTGTATTGAAATAACTTCTTGGGGGGTCACGCACCAAGATTTTCTTCCCGCCCAAAAGAATGTTAAGTAACTTCCTAGAGTCTTCCTTTGGGAAGGGAAGAGACTCTAAATCTCGCCCCGGCCACTAGTTAGGACGCCACAATGTGAGCTCGTTTCAACTAGGGCTGGTCTTTTCTGTCTCCGGCTCAGGGGATGTACAAGAAGTTGATGCATGTATTACATTCATGAAAAACTTGGCCTTTTCCAAGCACGAGGTTGCGAAGGATTTACCAAGTGATCTCCCATTTCTATCACTCCTTGAGTGATCAGATTTTCCACGATGTCTTTAAAGACATGACAATCATGGATGACATAGCCTATTGACCGATGGTACAGACAATAGCCATGCTGATGCGTAGTGCTTGTTGCCACATCGCTTCCTGACGTCGGAAGGACTATCAATCCTTCCCAACAAAAAACATGAAAGATCTCCACAATCTTATGACGAGGAAAGGAATATGACTTCTGATGTTCCTCGGCAAGTCTAATGACTCTTTGGACAACCACCCTCCAGACAGTGGCGGCACCCAGATGCTTGCTAGGCCTTCAGAATTTTGGGCATATGCCAGGACGGGTTCCCTTACCAATGGTGTAAAGGGAAATATTGCCAATTGTTCATCAGCATGTTTCAAGAACTGCTATAGCTCCTATTGTTCTTGTTGTAGCCGCCCGATCTCCCTTTCAATCTTTTAGATACTTCTCCGAACTACCAGACATTCAAATATTTGAGAGAGTGTACATCTTGTCTTGGCTTCATGCCGCCGGTTTGGTGGTCCGGCCTCTGATTCATCGGTGCTACTATGGTCAGCTAGGACAGATTTGTTAGTTGTCGGTACCCTTCTTCTCGTTTCAGAAATTTTATGGACCACATTGACAGTGAAGTTCTATACTGTCCTGGGATGGGACTGAGATAGCTCCACATGATGGCGTTGCATATCAATGGTGCCATCTCGAATGAGCTTATCAACTTAATTTTTGAAGACATAAAAATCTCCCTAATGTGGCCCACCATGCGGTGATACACACAGTAGTTGGATCTGTTCACTTTATCTGGATCCACGGCCTTCCGTGGCTCCGACAAATTTATAAGCTTCTACCTCATGCATAAATCAAAGAGGCATTGGTGTGTTCCTTCTTAGTGGAATAAGGAGTCTTCATATGCTCTGCCAGTGTGATAGCTGGTGATTTGTTTTCAGATTTCTTGCCTGATTTACCGGAGCTTCCTCCCCCATTACTCCTGTTTGACGGGGTAAAGTCCACAGTGTTTACTTCTTTCCCGCTAGTCTGCTTTTGGTAGAGGTATAGCTGGTGTCAGTGAAGAACATTTCAATCTCGACGACGACAGAATTTAGCTGATTGAAGCCTTTGATGTTTGTGCCGAAGAGTTTCTCGTTGACTTCTGTTGCCAAACCCTTACGACATATGGTAATGGCATCTCCCTGAGCCGGAGGGTTCTCGCACATCATGCTGAAGTCTCTCCAGCGTTTGATGAAGTCAAGAGTTGTCTCCTCTTTCCTTCACCTGAGAGAGCACAACTCAGCTAGAGAGATTTTGCGTTCGGCCATTTGGAAACAGTCGAGAAATTTCATCTGCATGTCTGCCCAATCTACTACCGAGTTGGGCTTCAAACGGCAATACCATTGAAAGGCAATTCTCGTGAGTGAAGTTGCGAAGTTGCAGAGGTGATATGACTCCTCTAACGCCAGCTCACCCATAGCGGTCATATAGTATGCGAAGTGCTCGTGGGGAAAACCTTGCATGTTAAACTTTTGCAGTTTTGGGACTTTTGGACAATCCGGGGGGAGCTTCTTAAACTGATGATGAAGTGGCTATGCCACACTGTATAAGTCAACAGCCGCAACACCCTCCCCATGTTGGGCAAACTTGGCCTCTACAATTCTTTCAATCATCTGCTTTGTGCAATCAAGCTCTCCGACGTCCAGGTGTTAGAAGACCGCACATTTGTTTCAACTTGTGGGGCTTCAAATTCTCCTACTGCTGGAATTTTGACAACGGTAGTCGAGGCATTGGTGGCAGCTGATAAGCTATGAGGAGGTCGTTCGACTGTCTGTAGTGCCACTGGAGGCTAGGGTGGTGCTTCCCTTTCCCGCAAAATTCCTTGCAAGATAGCCTTCAGTTCTTGATTCTCACGCTGCACTTCTTCCAGCATGATGCCTTGAACATTCTCTCCCAACTTATCTTCTTGCGTCGAAGTCTGACTTTCATGGGCATTGTGGATTTCTTCCGAGGCCCTTTCGGCATGCTCTTGCCCTTGTTGAGTTAATGAGGCAGCAGCAGCCCGATTCAATTGTGCCACCGTCTGAGCGACTGTGCGAGACATCTTCAAGAGTGACAGTGACTCATTCAGATCATCGTGCACTTCTTCTGGCTGTTTGATGATGGTATAGCAAGGGAATACCTTAACGATATCCTTGATCACTTGCACCACCCTCTTCTTCCTTGGTGGTTGTGTTCCAAGGCGAGCAGGTGCCCCCAACCTGTCGAAAACTAAAACTCGAGGTGTAGGAGCTTCGATTGGAAGCTTGTCTTCGACTTAGGTTGATCCCAAAAGTGGTGAGCATCGGGGATTTTTGTGAACCCCTTCACGCTTTTGCCCCCAAGGGCGTGAAATTTTGACTCCAAGAGTCGTTTGCATCTCGGCTTGTTGATCCGTCAAACCTCAAGCTCGGTGCAAGTCCACCGGACGAATAGGCCTTCCTACCCTAGCCCGTCTGATGGCTCAAGCTTCCTCCTTGATAACCCAGATCTGCTTCATACGGAGCTGACGCTCCTCGACTGGGTTGTCCCCTCGTGTAGGTTTTGGGGCTTTAAAGGTACGCCGGCACATTTTCCCCCAGTTTGCTACTGGTGCGCTAGACTTCTTTAATTCTGCCTTGCCTTCTCGAATCCTTCGGAGAAGATCCAAGCGATTGGAGGTGGGGATTGTCGAGACATGTTTATCCCGTGGCATGATTGACTCTCCTCCATCGACCCAAATGTGGAGATTTCCGACAACGACAGTCTTGCTTGCCGAAGCTGGAAGTTGTCAATGCAGGCTTCTTGCCTCTGCGGCTATGGCGCTGCCCCACTGAGCAATAGCAAAGTTGATGTTGACATGGCTGACCGAGAAGACTTGGTCAACGGTAACAGTCAGGGGCTTGATGCCCTCGACAGATGTGGGTGTGACTGGCTTATCCTCAATCATCGGCACAATGCCCAAGAAGTAGGGCGAGCCGACGGCAGTTGGAAAGTCACCGAACACCAGTGCCATTGCCAAGTATCCAAACCTAGCATGGTTGGCGATGACCTGCGGCCCGTATGTGACAGCTGCCATCGTCTTCAGTTGTTGATGAAACTTGCTGCAGTTTGAGTGTAAGTGCCCTCCTTTTCCCTCCTATAAAAAGGAAAAGGATACCACGACCTTAGTGAAGACCTAGACATTTTTTGGCAGAAAGATGAAAGGCAGGAATTGTCCTACCGGGCGTGTCAGTCTGTTTAACATGCGGAATTAAAACTTATTATCGGGACGTTCATTTTTTGAACAAGCTGCACATTTGAAAGTTAATTAAATAACATGTGCACGATAAATTCCGCAAATTTGGGTTTATCAGACGATTTAGAGTTCGAGTACTAGACAATTCTCCACCGACTGCAATCGGTGTTTCTTTACATCGGCCTAAAGCCCGAATACCCTTGATTGACTGCCAAAGAAAATCATTCGCCTCTACAGTATTAGGAGTGATACTGAGGGCACACTCACCATCGCCGCCTAGCATCCCTTGAAGGAATAGGGTATTATGCAACTTCTAGGAAGGCCAGGGTTGTTTCCAAACTTATTCAGGTTTATTTAGAATTTCTAGATAAGCCAAGGACATTTGGATAATTTCTAGATAGGCCAGGGTATTTTTGTAATTTTTGTACTAGGCAGGGGTATTTATGTAATTTATGAAAAACTTTAGGGCTTGTATGTAATTTGGCATTTGGGAGAGTTTAGGTTACAGCTTGGTGCTGGCTAGGGTTCGATTGCCACTTGGTGCTGGCTTAGGTTCGGCTGCATCTTGGTGCTAGTTAGGGCTTGGTTGTAGCTTGGTCCTGCCTAGGGTTTGATTGCAGTTGCATGACGGCCATAAGCTCCAATCCCCGAAGTTTCTCTTCGATGAACCATCAGATAATTAGTTTGGAGCTTCATCATTAACTTGATTCGTTGAGAGATGCCCTTGAATTGGTCTTCTTGGAGCAAGGACACAGTTTCAATTAAAATAGACATTTGCAGGGACGTATACATAATTTTAAAGAACCCAAGGTATTTTTACAAACCCTGGTCAATTATACAATACTCGGAAGTGGGGCATCTTCATGCTGAAATGGATCAAGTCGAGGACGTCAATCAGGAAGCGAAGGGATAGAGGTGCCTCAACAAGGAGGAGGTCAGAGATTATAGCTAATGTGGAAAGGTTTATGGAGTCTCGGGCTACGGAGGTGGCAAGTCTAATTGGTGTAAAGACTGAAAGGGTTGACAAGGATGTGAGGTCAGTCTTCTACAGCAGTCAGCGAAAATGGCAAGTGAATATAGCAAGCAAGGCTAAGGCTGAGAAGGCCAGTAGAAGAGGGGAAACAGATTATGTAAAGAAGGTAGGTAGCAGTGGACAGTATTTTGTTTGGTAGGGGAGGAGGGGGGCAGTTATGTCTTACAGGAGGTGAGTGTTTAGAGCCCTTGGCAGAGTTTGGGGGTGTAAGAGGGTTTCGTGAGCCTCGGGATATGGCGGAGTACACAGTGCAGTTTCATGGCAGGGAATGTCTTCTCTTGTGCATGTTGGGGGGGGTTAGTGCTGATTCTCTCTTTTGTTTTGCTCCCGGGGTAGAGGGTTGTCTACCGACTTTTGTATTTGGGAGATTGTGGGAGCTCTCCCTTCATACTTGTAAATACTCCTTTTCTTTTATATATTTGGTGGTACTCTCCACTTTCAAAAAAAAAAATTCAAAGATTATATCATACTTGAATGGCAAACAATAACTGAGTAGAGGAAAGAAAAAAAGGCGTGAATGTTTGAACATTGATGACTATTACAACATAGGTGGATATACCACTATCACACTTGAGTGACACAAGATAAATGAATTGAGAAAAGAAAAAAGGAGCAAATGTCGGAACATTGATGACTATTACAATATAGGTGGATATACCATATGGGTGATGGACAATGTTATTGCAGTCTCTTTATAGTGTAGAACAATGGATTGAAAGTCCATTCTAATTCTCAGAGTAAGGTGAATTGGTAAGCTGTGCTAGTGAACCAGAAGTAAGGATTGTAAATAAATGCACGAGTCATCCTCTTCTTGAGGCTTTCTATAAGATGTTAAATTAAGGAACTTGAAAGACAATCGATACTCTACATCACTGTTAGAGCAACACCCCATATATATGCATGGGAATCCCCAAGGCAGAGATTGACATTCATTTTCCTGTCAGTACAAGGATTCCATAGTTCACTGACCATCATAGCAACAGTGAAAGAACTGAGCTCTCCAAGGGCTCTACATTGCCCACATCACCCTCCCCCCCCCCCTTGCGCACCTAAAAGAAAGGAGAAAAGAACAAGGGTCTTTTTGCATATAAACTAATTTTAAAAAAGAGATATTTTTGCATGAAAATCATTGTTAGAAGTGAACTTGCAAAAAAATCATTCCTAAAAATACATTAGCAGGCATATCACCGAGTTAATTTAAATAGTGCACAAATGCCATTTAAGCGTGCTTTTTTTGAAAGTTTTTTGGCAACAAGAAGTGATATATCTGCAAATAAATATGGCATTTTTGCACAATTCAGATTTACACAATGATATGCCTGCAAATGTATTTGTAGGAATGGTTTTTTTGCAAATTCCCATTTAACAATAGTTTTCATGCAAAAAACCCTAAAAAAAGCAGATTTATGTTCTTGCATTTGAATTCACACATGAATCATTAAGAATTTCTATTGTGGTCTTTCTGCACACATCCAAGTATAATTTTGCACACAAAACTGGTCTTTTAGCACACTACCGTTATTCTCAATGATACATGTGCAAACTCAAAATGCAGGAGTGATAAATCTGCAATTTTCATTTTTGCAATGGCTTACATGCAGAATACACAAAACCCATGAATTATACATGCATCCACATACAAAATGATAAGACAATGCATCCAAGCCCTCATTAGATATTAGGCATACGATGACCGAAAGTGCAGTCTTCAAACTTTGTGAAAATTCTTCAACCAGGTATGATATCTAAAACACCGCCTAGTCTTCTCCTATCAAGGATTTGAGTCTTGGATTAAATATTTTGAGTTCAGAGCAATGAGAAACACAACATATTTATTAAATATGCTGCTCATTGTTTGAAAATATATTAATTAATCTTGTTCTTATACATGCATGTTTCGGGAAAACTGCAAAGGAGAAAAAGTGCAAAACATAAACTCAAATCCTATTCGTGTCAAATTTAATCAAAACAGTAGCTAGCCATTGATAATATCAACTTTAAAAGAAAAAATAATAACATCAAATGACATTTTGACATACAAACCTAAACTCTCCACTGATGGTGATAGGTTCCACCACATGGAATCCTGGTGTGGAATAAGAATTTCACAGGTTTCTGTGAAGGCAACCAAAGCAATGGCTAACTGCATGATCACAAAATATATAATGGAGCCTGAACCCCATGGCTGAACACTGCAAAAAGGTCACCAGTTTCACATCAATAAAAGCAATTTATTACAATAGGAAGTTGAAATGCTCAACAGAAATGCACATAAATTAACAGCAGTAAAGGACCTTACAGCTAGATAATATTATGGTTATACTGATGCATAGATGATTAAGTAAATATTGCACTAGTAAGATACTTAATTTAAGAATGAGATAGTACTGTGTTTATAGCTTCAAGAAGAAATTGAGTAGCGTAAATGAAGAGCTAATTAATGAGCCATAAGGGCAACAATAAACATTACTAGCATCAACAAGAAAGTAACAATGTCATCACAATTGCACCCCAGGATTGTGAAATATAAAGATAAAATTATTCAGAGGACAAAATTGATTTACTTTGCAAATGCTTGTGTTGAAACATCATGTGTTGCCTAGCATTGATATTTCCAAACTTGCATCCATAATTGTCTTATCATGATGACAAAAACTCCGGTCTGAAGTATGATTAAAAATTCCTGCATTCCTTTTTAAATTACAGGAAAAGCAACATGGAAGAATCACCTCTTGCATTACACACCTATTTTGAGTAAGGTTTCACTGATCTTGCAAGAAAGAATGTGAGAGAAGAAGTTAGTATTTCCCATTTTGAAATCAAGGGAAGATTCTTGCTAGTACGTGAAAAGGTTTGCTCCTCTGGTGATGTGGTCAGCAATTTTTTAGCCCTTGACCTGTGGGTTGGTCCACTGGCTCACATGGTCCTTTTTCTTGCCAATTGCAAAATGGAAAGCCAACCATCCAAGCAGAATAGCATTTTGCTAGTTGAGGTGAGGGAGATGTTGGGGACAGTGAAAAGGATGGTTGGGGAGCAAGTGAGGGAGGTGGCGAATAAGGTGGGCATCTCATATGCTGCTGCGGAGGAAGGATGTGAGTGGGGGCCGTCTCTAAAATCAGAAAGAGATGGGGAGCGAGTGTTAGAGCCCAGGCGAAGGTAGACATGGGGGGAGAAGAGGGTGGGGAGGAGGGAGACTTTCATTTTTCCAATGAGGATTGTCTCGTGGAATGTGAGGGGGCTTAGGAGGGTGGAGAAGAAGAGGGCGGTGAGGGAGTTGGTTAAGAGGTGCAAAATTGATATCCTGTGCATCCAAGAAAGCAAGTGTGAGGGAGATGATATTGCTCTTATGAGGGAGATTGGAGGTTGTAAGCTGTCTATGGGTGTTGCTTCCCCGGCGGTCAGCAGGTCTAGGGGGATCATGATTTTATGGAACCCCTATGAGGTGGAGGAGGTAGGGGTGAACAGGCAGGTGAGCAGGTGGGCCATTTCCCTACATTTCAGAAAGCAGAGGGATGGATTCTCCTGGGACTTCAACAGGATGCATGGCCCCCAATCCAGGGAGTAAAAGCGGCTTTTATGGAATGAGTTGTTGAGCTACCACCTCTCCTCTGGCCGGCCCTAGTGCGTTGGTGGTGACTTCAATGCATTGGCCGCACCTTGGAAGAGGACAGGGGTCAATTTTCTCTCTAATGACATGGAGGACTTTTCAGAGTTCATCCAGGAGGCAGTCCTAGTGGATGTTAATATGGCTCATAGTCGGTTCACTTGGTCCAACCTGGGGGTAAATGCTTCTTGCTCTAGGCTGGACAAATTCCTTGTGTTTGTTGATTGGGAAGACCACTTCTCGGATGTGCAGGTGCTTCCTCTGGCGAGGTCTACCTCGGACCACAAGCTTATCCTTCTGAAGACCAGCCATGTGTTTGACACATGTCATTGCTTCAGACCGGAGAAGTTCTGGTTCAGAGAGGCTGACTTTATGGATATTGTCTTTGGTGCTTGGAATGTCCATATTAGGTCCACCTCTACTATGGCTACTTTTATTAGGAAGCTACAACACACTGCTCAGGTGCTCAAAGTGTGGGGGACAGACAAAACCCTCCCAAGGAGGGTGGCGAAGGATAGGATCTACATCAAATAGAGTGATTGGATTGTCTGGAAGAGGCAGGCCTTATCGATGAGAAGGATATGAGCTTGAGGGATTCCCTGAGGGCTCAATTTGATGAGATCCTCGCTAGGGAGGAGATCTATTGGAGGCAGAGATCAAGAGAGAGATGAATTAAAGAAGAAGATAGAAACACTACATATTTCCAACGCATCACCTCAGGGAGAAGGAGGGTCAACACCATCTCTTGTATTATTGTGGGTGGCCTCTCCATCTCTTCTGAGGAGGGCATCAGGAGGTAGGCCAGAGACTTTTATTCCAGACTATTCACTGAGTAGGAGCACTGCAGGCTGAGGATTTCAGATGACTTGCATCATTGCCTCTCCACTGGGGAAAGGATTATCTCCTAGGCGTTCTCAGAAGAGAAGGTTCGTCAAGTAGGTTTCTCTCTTGCAGGGGACAGAGCTCCTGGGCCTGACGACTTCCCTTTGACTTTCTTCAAGAAGTGCTGGGAAGTCATCAAGGTTGACCTTTTAACAAGTGTGAGGGAGTTCCAAGAGGGAAGGGCACACTTGCAAGGGATCAATAAAACCCTTCTAGTGCTAATCCCCAAGAAGCCAAATGCACAAGAGTTCCGCAATTTCAGGCCCATTAGTCTACTCAATGGCTCTCTTTTTTGAAAGTGGGTGGTATCACAATTGTATTAAATGAAAAAATGGGAATTACAAGTATAAACAAAAAATACCCTATACAAAGGGCCACACAAAGCAAGTGTAGAACACTCTAACCCCCCAACAAAACAAAAAGAGATGATTTGAGAGAATTCACATTACAAAGGAGCTCAGCTTATTCCCTGTCTCTATCACAAATAAAAGAGAGAACCGACTCCACAGCTCTCGACTCCCTCCTAAAGATCTGGCAGTTGCATTTGCCCCGAATCGTCCATAGAGTGGCATGAGGATGAGCTACCACAATGTCCTGTCGCCTCTAAGGGCCCAAAGCCTGCCCCAATGCTCCATCAGGTGGTGCACCTGGCTGTACTGACCGAAACCACTGTGAGTCCTCCTGGCAAGCTCTTCCCACACCCCTTGTGAATAGGTACAGCCAACAAACAAGTGGTCCAGGGTCTCGACGTCCACACCACACAAGCAACAAGGTCACTCTGTCCCGAGTAAGTAGTCTCCCATGAGAGATCCTCCAAGTGAGAAGCTTCACCTTAAGTGGACTCTTCGGTCTCCAGACCTGAGAGAAGAGACTATGTCGAACACCACCGTCGGAGATAATGACGTAGGTTGAGCTGACCGAAAAGGTACCCTCCTTTCCCTACCTCCAAGACCATTCATCCTCTCTGTTAGGCAGAGGATGAAATGGGAGAAAGAAGGACATATGGTCCTGGAGCTGCTCCAACTTATCATCCCTGAGGTCTCTCCTGAAAGGTCGGAGCCCAGGTACCCCCAGAAAGGTGGAAGTCGAACGCCTCGGAAACTGACCCCAAAGGGGCATCTGAGACAGCAAAAAGACTGGGGAAGGAGGCCTCCAAGGTGAAGTCTCTGCACCATCTGTCCTTCCAGAAGAGAGTCTGATCACCTCTACCAAGATGGACTCGGACACCGGAAAAAGTCCCTGCAAGTCAAGATGTCGCGCCAAAGAGGGGAGGGCCTGTGTTGAGGGATAGGACCCAAGTCCCAAAGTTTCCTCTTGCTATAGTATCTCTGCCAGTCCAAGGTCTCGATGTCCACACCGCACAAGTAACAAGGTCACTCTATCCCAAGTAAATAGTCTCACATGAGAGATCCTCCAAGTGAAAAGCTTCACCTTCAACAGGTTCTTCGGTCTCCAAACCTGAGAGAAGATCATTGTCGGAGATAATGGCGTAGGCTGAGCTGACCGAAAAGGTATCCTCCTTTCCCCACCTCCAAGACCATTCATCCTCTCTATCAGGCAGAGGATGAAATGGGAGAAAGAAAGAGAGATGGTCCTGGAGCTACTCCAACTCATCATCCCTAAGGTCTCTCCTGAAAGGTCGGAGCCCAGGTACCCCCAGAAAGGTGGGAGTCAAATGCCTGGGAAACCGACCCCAAAGGGGCATCTGAGACAACAAAAAGGCTGGGGAAGGAGGCCTCCAAGGTGAAGTCTTCGCACCATCTGTCCTTCCAGAAGAGAGTCTGATCACCTCTACCAAGATGGACTCGGAAACCAAAGTAGATGAAGTCCCTACAAGTCAAGATGTCGCAGCAAAGAGGGGAGGGCCTGTGTTGAGGGATAGGACCCAAGTCCCAAAGTCTCCTCCTGCTATAGTATCTCTGCCGGTCCAAGGTCTCGATGTCCACACCACACAAGCAACAAGGTCACTTTGTCCCAAGTAAGTAGTCTCCCATGACAGATCCTCCAAGTGAGAAGCTTCACCTTCAGCAGGTTCTTCGGTCTCCAGACCTGAGAGAAGATCACCGTCGGAGATAATAGCGTAGGCTGAGCTGACCGAAAAGGTACCCTCCTTTCCCCACCTCCAAGACCATTCATCCTCTCTGTCAGGCAGAGGATGAAATGGGAGAAAGAAGGAGAGAAGGTCCTAGAGCTGCTACAACTTATCATCCCTGAGGTCTCTCCTGAAAGGTCAGAGCCCAGGTACCCCAGAAAGGTGGGAGTCGAAAGCCTTGGAAACTGACCCCAAAGGGGCATCTGAGACAACAAAAAGGCTGGGGAAGGAGACCTCCAAGGTGAAGTCTTTGCACCATCTGTCCTTCCAGAAGAGAGTCTGGTCACCTCTACCAAGACGGACTCGGACATCGGAGTAGATGAAGTCCCTGCAAGTCAAGATGTCGTGCCAAAGAGGGAAGGGCTTGTGTTGAGAGATAGGACCCAAGTCCCAATGTCTCCTCCTACTATAGTATCTCTGTCGTACCACCTGCATCCACAATCCATCCTCCCCTACCCCTAGCCTCCATAACCACTCACACAAGAGGGTGAGAGTGAAGCTCCTCACATCTTTAATCCCCACCCCTCCCCCCAAGCAATGTCAGGCCACCCCCTGCATCTCCCACCATTGCCATGCCAAAAGAACCTCCCCTGAATAGAGTCACGCTTCTTGGTCGCCGTCTTCAAGATCCAGAACATAGAGAGAAAATAGATCGGAAGACTATCTAGCATAGCTTCGCAAAAGACAAGTCTGCCCCCATAAGATAACAACATTGTCTTCCATCCAGCCAGCCTGGACTCATAGCTCTGAACAACAGAAACTCAATCTGCAAAATGAAGAGCACACGGAGAGAGCGGCAGGCCCAAGTATGAGATAGGAAAATCCCCCATCTTACATCCCATAATACAGGCTGCCCTCCGAAGAGGTCACTCGTCCATACTCAACCCCACTAGCAAGCTCTTATTGAAGTTGACTTTAAGACTAGTCACCTCCTCCAGTAACTCCAACAAGAGTCTAACCATGTAAATATGCCGCTCTCCCTAAGCTAGGAACAAGATGGTGTCATCTGCATATTGCATGTAAGAAAGATAAAGGCCCCCTCTGTCAACGTGGAACCCCCTGATAAGCCCAGTTGTCTCTACCCTCTACCAGACCATGCTTAGCACATTAGCCACCAGCACGTAGAGGAGAGGAGACATAGGGTCCCCTTGATGGAGCCCCCTCCCACTGTAGAAAAGAGAGGATGGCCTCCTGTTGACAAGGACTGCAAAGGAGGCAGAAGAAATGTAGGCTCTAATCCAACCAATCCATCTCTCCCCGAAACTCATCTTCTCTAACACATCAAACAGGCACTGCCAATTAACCCTATCATAGACCTATTGAAAATCTAGCTTCAGAACCGCCCCTTCCTCTGCATCTTCATAGCAAACAAGCACTCATAGGCCACCAAAAGTCATCCTGGATGTGTCTACCCCTGATGAAAGCTCCCTAGAAACTGCTGATCAACCTGTCCATCAGCCCAACTAGCCTCCCTGCCAACACCTTAGTAATAACCTTGTAAGAACCACTCATTAGACTAATGGGTCTGAAATCCCAAAACTCCTGTGCACCTGGCTTCTTAGAAATAAGCACCAAAAGGGTTTTATTGATGCCCCCTATGTGAGCCCTCCCTTCCTGGAACTCCCTCAACGCGGCCAATAGATCATATTTGATAACATCCCAGCACTTTTGGAAGAACGCCAAAGGGAAGTCATCTGGGCTCGGAGCTCTATCCCTTGCAAGTGAAAAGAATGTCTGAAGAACCTCCTCCTCTGAAAAACTCTGGGAGATGGCGATCCTCTCCCCAGTGGAGAGGCAAGGAAGTAAGTCATCAGTAATCCCCAGCCTGCAATGCTCATCCTTTGTGAACAGCTTGGAATAAAAATCTCTGACATGCCTCTTGATATCCTCCTCAGCAGAGAAAAAGTGGTCACCCACCCTAATGCCAGTGATGGTGTTGACTCTCCTCCTCCCTAAAGCAATACACTAGAAATAAGCAGTGTTCCTGTCACCTTCTTTAATCCACTTGTCTCTCGATCTCTGCCTCCAATAGATCTCCTCCCTAGAGAGGAAGGATCTCATCAAATTGTGCCATCAAGGAGTCCCAAAGACCCCTATCCCCCTCATCCATAAAACCTACCTCCTCCAGAACATCCAGCCTCTCAATCTGTTGAAGAATCTTGTCCTTAGGCACCCTCCCAGGGTGAGTTTTATCTGCCCTCCCATACCTTGAGCATCTGCGCAATATGCTGCAACTTCTTCACAAGAGTGGCCATAGCAGAGGTGGTGCTAACCAGAACATTCCAAGCACTAGAGATTGTCTCCATAAAATCGGCCTCTCTGAACCAATACTTCTCAAGCCTGAAGCTGTGGCACTTGTCAAACATCTGCTGGTCTTAAAAAGAATAGGTTTATGATCCAAAGTAGACCTCGCCAATAGAAGCACATGCACATGTGGGAAGTGGTACTCCCAATCAACTGACACTAAGAACCTATCCAACCCCGAGAGCAAGAAGCATTTGCACGTATGTTGGACCAAGTGAACCGTCCATGCGCCATACCAAGATCTACCAAGTTGCATCCTGGATGGAATTAGAGAGGTCCTCCATCTCTGCTGAGTATAAATTGTCTCCCGTCTCTCCCAAGGAGCCGCCACAACATTAAAGTCCCCACCAATACACTATGACCGACCAGAGGAGAGGTGATGGCGGAGTAAATCATCCCACAGAAGTAACTTCTCCTCCCTAGACTAAGGGCCATATACACTGCTGAAGTCCCAAGAGAAGCCATCCATCAATTGCTTGAGGTGTAAAGCAAGGTTTTCATTACCGGTACCGATCAGGGTCGGTACCAATACATACCGCCCGGTACCGGTATGGTCCCGAGCAGTTACCCAAGACCCACTTCCCCCTCCCCGTGGCTAGGCAGCCATTTCCCTATCGGGTCCGCTGACCAGACTACTAGAATTGCCGACCGGATCAGGCTTTCCGGATCCTATTTTATATGTTTACATCCCTCCCCCCACACCCTCGTGTCCCTCGACCCCCGCCATGCAAAACGTAAAACCCTTTCGGGCTTTCCCTCCCCTCTCTTGTCCGATGCGGCAATGCCTCTAGGGTTTGAGACTTAGGAGTTCGCCACAGGCCATCACCACCTTCGCCGCTGTCCGAAGCCGTCGTCGTACTATCTGAAGCCCTCGTCATCGTCTTCCACTGAGGTTCCTCTCTCTCTCTCTCTCTCTCTCTCTCTCACACACACACACACACACACAAATGGAGGCCCGACGGTGGTGCCGCTGCCTGTGGGAGGATCCACCTATGAAAGGAGGAGGGGTGAAGGCTCAAGGCTCCGGTTCGTCCAGTTTGTCTTTGTTTTATTGTACTAGCCGGTACAAGTGTAAAATAGGTGGAACCGGACCGGCCAAGGCCAGTACCGATACACACCAGCCCGGTACGGTACGTACCGGGCGGTATTGAAAACCATGGTGTAAAGAGATAGCCCACCCACTCACCTATCCATCCAACTCCACCCCCTCCACTTCATAGGGATTCCATATTACAATAATCTCCCCTGACATACCCAACGCCAGATAAACAACTCCCATAGACAGCCTACCGCCTCCAATACCCCTCATAAGAGTGACACCATCACCCTCACACTTGATCTCTTGGATGCAACGGATGTCAATTTTGCATCTCCTAATCAACTCCCTCACCGCCCTCTTCTTCTCCACACCCCAAGCCCCCTCACATTCCATGAGACTATCCTCATTAAAAACTTAGGATGTCCCTCTCCTCCCCAACCTTCCCTCCTTCCATGCCCGCCTTGGCCTGGGCTCTCATACTCGCACCCCAGCTCTTTCTGATTTTAGAAAAGGCCCCACACATATATCTCTGCAGCCACATACGAGATGCCTACCAAATTCACCACCTCCCTCAACTATTTCCTCCTATCTTTTCCATATTTCCCAGCATCTTCCTTACTTCATCCCCACAGCACCCCTGCACCTCCTCTCCTCCCCTACAGCTTGTGCCCCTACTCCCCCTCCTCCCTCCTACTCCACCAATAGCAACTCCATCCCAGACAGGGAGCAATCCAAGACAACAACAGGAACATTCCGGCTAGACCGATGAGCCTACATCAGCAGCTCTACCTCCGTAGGTGGAGGCCGAGTAGAAATAGCACAAGGGTCTGACAGACCCCCCTCCACCTCCAGAGGGAAGAGCATGTCCCCAAAAGCAAATCCTAGACAGGACTCGTGGCCCGAAGCTTCCCACCAGCACACAACGAGGGGAGCAGCGCCTCTGCCTGCCTACAGGTCTGACTACAAACAACTGTTGGCTATGCTCCAGCGCACTCCACACCCTCTAGACTGAAGGCAATAGCCGCCTCCTCCAAACCACGACAACCAGTAGTCGAGACGAGCAAACCGCACCCCGCCAGCCGGGGCAGCCCTAGAATGACCGGCCCCTTACCGCCACGGCAGCAGATACAAGATTATCACTAAGGTGCTAGCAGGGAGGTTGGCTGTGGTGATGAAGAGGTTGATCAGCAACTTCCAAGGAGCTTTCATCAGTAGGAGACATATCTAGGATAACTTCTTGGTGGCCGAGGAGTGTTTGTTTGCTATGAAGACTCTGTGGAAAAGAGAGGTGGTCCTCGAGCTAGACTTCGAGAAGGCCTATGACAGGGTTAATTGGCAATGTTTGTTTAATGTGCTAGAGAAGATAGGCTTCGAGAAGAGATGGATTGGTTGGATCAGGGCTTGCATTTCTTCAGCCTCCTTTACGGTCCTTGTGAATGGGAAGTCGTCGTCCTTTTTCTTCAGTGGGAGGGGGCTCTGTCAGGGAGACCCTATGTCCCCCCTTCTCTTTGTCATGGTGGCTAATGTGTTGAGCAGGGTGTAGCAGAGAGCACAGACAGCTAATATGATCAGAGGGTTTTAGGTTAACAAAGGGGGGCCTACTCTTTCTCACTTGCAATATACAGATGACACCATCCTATTCCTGGATGAGGGAGAACAGCAACTCTATACGGTTAGGCTCTTGTTGGAGCTGTTGGAGGAGGTGACTGGCCTTAAAGTCAACTTCAACAAGAGCCGGCTAGTGGGGCTGAGTATGGAGGAGTGGCTTCTCCAGAGGGCAACATGCATCTTGGGGTGCAAGATAGGGGAGTTCCCTATCTCCTACTTGGGCCTCCCCTTGTGTCTTGGTGCTCTTCACTGTGCACATTGGCTTCCAATTGTTCAGAGATATGAGTCCAGACTAGCAAGGTAAAAGGATAGGCTGCTTTCTTATGGGGGCAGACTTGTCTTGTGTAGATCTTAATTTAGATAGCCTTCCTATCTAGTTCCTCTCCATTTTCTAGATCCTGAAGACGGTGGCCAAGAAGATTGAGTCAATTCAGGAGAGGCTCTTCTGGTAGGGTAGTGGAGGGAGATACAAGGGTTGACATGACATTGCTTGGGAGAGGGTGGCTAAGGGCAAGGAAGTGGGTGGATTGGGGATTAGAAATGTGAGGGACTTCAATCTTGCCCTCTTTGAAAATGACTATGGAGGTTAGGGGCAGGAGAGGACGGGTTGTGGACGTAGGTGATCAGGTAGAGATACTACTCCGGAAGGAAAGTTTAGGACTTGGGCCCTACTCAGCATCACAGGACTTCCCCCCTTTGGCATGACATTTTGACTTACATGGATGTCATCTCCTCTGGTGTCAGAGTTCGGCTAGGAAGAGACAACGAGAGTCTCTTCTAGAAGGACAGATGGTGTGGGGACTTCACCTTGGAGGCTTCCTTCTCATGTCTCTTTGCTATTTTTGACTTCCCCTTAGGCACGATTTCCCAGGCATTTGAATCCCATCTGTCAGGGGGCACCTGGGCATCGACCTTCAGGAGGGACCTCAAGGACGATGAGGTCGGACAGCTCCAGGACCTTCTCTCCTTCTCCCACTTTGTCCTCGACCTATCAAAAAGGATGAATGGTCATGGAGGTTATGAAAGGACAACATTTTCTTGGTCAGTTTTGCCTACGCTATTATTTCAGATGGTGGTGTCCGTCATGGTCTCTACTCTCAATTCTAGGGCCCAAAGAGCCCGCTGAAAGTGAAGCTACTTACTTGGAGGATCTCTCATGGGAGGCTACCTACTCGAGATAGACTGAGTCAGTTTCTCTCGGGGGTCCAGCCGGCTTACTGCTTGTGTGGAGTGGACATTGAGACCCTGGACCATCTGTTTGTAGGCTGCTCCTACTCTCGGGAGGTGTAGGGAGAACTTGCTAGGAGGACTCATAGTGGCATCGGTCAGCACAGCCAGGTGTACTATTTGATGGAGCATTGGGGTAGGAGTTTAGCCCTTAGAGGTGACAAGACTGTGTGGTGGCTGATTCTCCACGCCACCCTATGGACGCTTTGGGGGGAGCGCAACAATTGGATCTTTAGGAGAGAGTCCAGGGAGGTGGATTCATTGGTCTCTTTTGTGTGTGATAGAGTGAGGGAATGGGTTGAGCTCTTTGTAATTGAACTCCCCCAACTCTTCTCTTTTTGTCTTGTTGGGGGGCTGGAGTTTTCCACACCGTCTGGATGTGACCTTTTGTATAGGGATTTTTTGGGAGTTCTATGCTCATACTTGTAAATCCCCTTTTTTCATTTAATACAACAGTGGTACCAACCACTTTCAAAAAAAAAAAGAGCAGTCATTACATATTACATGCCATAGCAAATACTTATGTATTATGGCGTATCACCATAGTCTCATTACATGTTGTGCATATCACCACCCTATTGTTAATTGGACAGCAAGAAATGACTACAAGTCTAGAACAGCTGAATTCCTATTTAGTGCTTCTAAGATGTACATAGAGCCGAGGGTATTTTGGTCTTTTTCCTTTGTTTTATTTAGTTCTTTGTTCCCTGTAAGTGTGCACCCTGGTGTGTTACTTAACCAGGGACATTAATGGCATGTAATTATTATTTTGGTTGCCTAACCATATATAAGGAGATGAGGCTGGTGGCTGGTGCCTGGTGGCTGGACTAAGTCAGATTTTCCCCAGACCGCAGTCTCCTCCAAGTTGGGTTCTCGTCCTCTCTTCTTCCTCTCTGTCCTGTGCGACCTGAATCTACATGGTATCACAGCACCATGGTGGAGAACAAAGAAGGGCCTGAATACCTCTTTCCCGACCAGGAGCTGCACCAAGTTGGGAGTGCTGACTACTCCAGCAGAGACTACTTCTGTGATTTAGGGTTTCTTCGGAGAAACCCGGGGATCAAGGTTTTCCTGCTTCAGAATCTTCCCCAATCTGTTCGTGGGGGCTCCCTCCCCTTCTCTTCAGGACCAGTCCTGTTGCTGCTGCAGGGAGTGTCTCCTGGTGGCCTTGGAGAGGCCACAACATCTGGATCTTGAAGTTGCTGCTAGTGGAGGCTCCATCGCTGGCTTATAAGAAACCGCTCTATCCTTCCACTCCTTTCATCTGGCAGGACAGATTCTGTCCTCCTGTGTACATCCGGACTTGGTAGGGTTTTTCTTGGGGTCTACAGCGGCTACTAAAGAGAGGGGGAGACACTCATGGCTACCAGCTGCATCCGACTAAAAATGGAGCCCGAACTAACCCAGAACCAAAAGATTTCATTTTTTATGAATGCAAGTATTCAGTTCCACTTGTATGCTACAGACAAGGTGAGAAGTATCAAACTCATCAATACGCTTAAGTTAAAGATTGAAGAAGAAAGAACAAAATTTAGTTAAACTATGTCATTGGAGATTTGGGGAAAGAAAAAGAAGTGATCAAAAGTAAGAGATGAAAAGGCTTAACATCAGAATTACCTCACAAGCCCAACAAACTTAACCCACCAGGCGGTGGTTACATTCCATTGTTTCCCCTCAACAAACCAAAGAATGTAAAATACAATGGTTGCTAATATTGCAAGAACAGAAAAGATAATTATGCACCAGAGCACTAGAGAGTGACGCCGAAGACGGTATCCTGTCATGTAGAAACACATGAATTGCCAAGTAAATCAACCAAGATAATTAATTCTATTCCAACCTTTGGAAAAATGATGTTAAGGACACAAGACTTGTGTTCAAGTAACATAAAAGAAAACATGCATTATTAAATCTAATGTGCCATACGTACACTGCAAATTGCAAAACATATACATTTGGTTCCAATTATAAACAGGTCTTCTTTCCAAAAAATTATTCATTAAATCACACACAAAAAGACACAAAGGAATCTGTACTTGCAACTTTTACATCTCATCCTCTGGTACACTTAACTACGTTATTCCTAATTTCTTTTATCCTTTTCTTTCCAAAAAATATGGATTAAATCAGTAATTTTATTTAAAAAATAGAGGAAGTAAAATCAAGGGTAGAGGATAGATTCCTCAACTACCCAAACAACATGACATCATCAATGAAGACAATCAGAAAATTTTCCCTTAAAAGTGAGAAAACCTTACTGTTACCAGAAAAGCAACCAACATAAATGAAATATAAAGTATCAGTAACCCATGCAATGCCTCCGTGAAAAACAAGCCTCTGCCTACCTCATAACGAGCCCTTTGCTTTGTGCATCTTTCAACAAGGACAAGAGCAATGCCTTCTTTTGTTTGGTTTTGTGGCATTAATATTCCCATCAGCGTCTTCCATAATCTACGAAACTGCCCACCTTGGATTGGATTGGTGTTCCCAACAAATCTGCTTTTTGAATTAATTCCCCGTCACTCCGATTTGAAATAATAGCACGATATGCATGTTTCCCCAATTTTGCAAAGCTAGAAGCACTTATGAAACAGACGACACTGCCATTTCAGGAACCTGCTCAACATCCTCCGCATAATAGTACAGGCCTCTGTTGTGTGCCTTGCATATGTTTTTGATGATAACTAAACTTTATGTATGAGTGTGCATTGATGATCGTTGCTATCACTCATATGATTCAGAATCTAGATGACTTGCTTCATGGACTTGTGAATTTGTTTAAAGAGCTTGATTTATTGTCTTTATATGTGAAAGAATTGCATGAAGATGGTTTTTCTGAAGTTAGCTTCAATTAGGCTTCAATCAATGAGTTTGTGTTCATCGAACACACCTTTCTGTCTGAATGGGTCTTTGCAGTTTTGTTCTGTGGAGTCGACCCACACTAGCATAGAGTCGACCCCACCCCTGTGCGTGGTATGCAGTTTCTTCAGCGGAGTCGACCCATCCAAGCATGGAGTCGACCCCACCCTAGTTGAGTGTTATGCAGTCCTTTTCATAGAGTCGACCCATCAAAGGATGGAGTCGACCCCATGCTTTCTTGACATCAAGCCAATGCATTTTCTGCATGGATTTCTAAAGGGAACAAAGTGTTTAAATCTTTTATATCATTCATGTGGAATTTGATTTCATGATGCTCACTCATATTGCATAAATACATAGCTATATTATCTTGATCTTTAGATGAGAATAATTAAGCTTTCAAAGTGTTTTCATGCACCTTGTTCATGGGTTTTCATGAATGTGCTTCATGCATCATGGCTTGGGGCTATTGAGCTTGAAATCTTACAAATTTCCCTTGATTTATGCATTCTGCAGGAATTTCGGTCGACCGGCACTGGAGTCTTCGATCGACCAATTCAGCCAGAACTGGCCAAACAGAACAGGGCCGCTGATCAGTAGACCGACAAGGAGCCTTCAGTCGACCGAAACAGCCAGAACTGGCCAGTCTGAACAAGCTCACAGTTCCGTCGACCGCCTCCCAGTTTCGGTCGACCGACTGCGGCGCACGTGTTTCGGGCAAACAGTGCGTGGGGTGCTTGTGGGGCCTTTCTATGACCTCCAAAATTGACCTTCGTACCCTCCCTTTATGGTCTAACATAGGAGAAAGGTTTAGGAGGGTTCTAGAAGGGGTTTCTAGGTCTTTTGGCCACTCTTTCTAACATATATATGTGAACTCCGAATTTGAGAAGGATAACCCTATATGCTAACATTTTTCTATCTTGTAGGAGAAGAAATGGGAGAAAGAAAGAAGAAGAAGATTGGGGGATCTACATCAAGGCTTTTCTAGGGTTCGTGGAAGAAGAAAAAGAGGAGTGGATTGAAGAGAGGAACAAGAAGACGCTGAAATCGCAATCATCCGACTTCCCTCCGACCTGAGCTTCAAGGAACATGATCAACTGGCCATTGGAGATCAAGGGGATAAACTCTACACCTTTCATTTATCTATCTACGATGTTTTTCATGGTTTATATTTTGGTCTGAGCATGTATTGAACATTTATTGTCGTTTTCTGAACTCTGAGATATTCGTGTGTGGACCGTCTACGTACGGTCGTGTCTTAGTTGCTGCATCTGTGCAGCGTGTGGTTTGATCGGCTGCGTGCGATCGTATGTGAGTTGGTTGTTGCGTCTGTTGCAGCGTGTCTGTGTGTGTTGTTGATCCGGTCGTAGGATCGTGTTGGAGACTCCGTCTCCGTGTGTGTTTTGGGGTTCGTCCCCGTGTGTGTGTTGCTGCGGTGGCAGCGTGTTCTGGGGTTGCACCCCGTGTGTGTGCAGGCATCGCCCTGCGTGATTAGTGGAAGCCTCACCGGTTTGGTGAGGGGTGGATGTAGGGAGTCCGTCGTGGTCTCGAACCACCTTAAAAATCTTGTGTCCCTATGGTTTGCCTTATTGTGATTTCAATGCTTTTTAATGCATGCAATTGAGTGAGCTCCGCGAGATTGAGAGAACCTAAGTTTACTTTGATTAGTATACTTTTCATCAATCTCGTTAATGCTGCGAAGTAGTTAGTTAAAATTTGCCATCTCGCTTGGGAGACAATTCAACCCCCCTTCTTGTCCACTTGCCAACTGGGCCAATAGCTTCTTATCCTTATTGCCCAAAACATCTTGAACAACCAGGTCAAAAACTAGGATGAAAGGAGTCGGTTCTATGAATTGACATGCACCTTTTGTTTAAAAGAACGTAGATTGTGCTACCAATTTTATAAAATAGAGGTAGTCCAATCAAGAGGTGAGGAGAGGTTCCTTATCCTCTAAAAGAAAGAAATATAAAATCTTCCCGAAGCGGACAATACCAATTGCAATGTGAGACAGCCTACAGGCACTTTCAGGATATAGCAGCTCCAACTACAAAGAAGCATTAACTATTCTTGAACAGATGTTCACCATGTATACCATGCTGTCATGAAAGACGTTATCATTCCTCTCTTTCCAAATGCTCCAACAAACTGCTGCAGGTATGAATCTGATTATTTGAGCCTTCACTCTTGGACATGTTTGGCCTGTCCAATGCTTGTAAGACTCCCACATTTGGGACACCATGGTGAAAGTACGAAATATGCCCACCAGCTGACTATACTGCACCACACTTCAAAACATAAGGGACAGGAAATCATTTAACGATTCATGCTTTCATCCACCAAACTGCAGAAAGAGCATATGGTCTAACGATTCATGCTTTCATCCACCAAACTGCAGAAAGAGCATATGGTCTCACATTCATGCCTCTACTTCTTCCTGTAAAGTTTAGTCAAGATGTGTTGCCGTAGGAGTAACCAGAAGAAAGACTGGATTTTTTCAGAGGTGATTTCAATTTCTAAACCAAACAGCGCTGACAATTGGAGGATGCAGACTGATCCAAGAGCTGATATAACTCTCAAACAGAAAAGTTAGTAGCCTTGTTCCTCCATAAAAAACCAATCTGTTGTATCCAGATCTATAGCCACCGCCTGCAGGAGATTTATTTGAATACATGCCATCTCCTCTTCATCCTTCAACCCCTGCATAACTGAATGAACCATGTTATAGAGTTATTGTGCTGACTGTAACACTGACTGACATGATAACCCTTATTTGAAGCCAAATTGTAAATTGCAGGGAGACTATTCATTAGACAGCCTTCTCCACACCATCTGTCTGTCCAAAAGAGAGCCATATGTCCATTTCCAACCTTGACTGATATCCCACTTTCCAAACAGGAAGCAGCTTGCATAATACCTTTCCAGATGGAAGAGATCAAGTTCAGATTTCCCCATATCAAGATAGAAACAGGTGATGTCTTGCAAAATGCTTCTGAACAATCAACCACATCCACAAGGATGTATCCATCACCAATAGATCCCAAAGCCATTTAATTTCCAGGAAGATTGGAGAGATGTCGAGGAGGTGGGCAGGTTGCGCTCCAGAAGTCGCCTTTAGGGTAGAGTCTGCAAAAGCAAGGACTTGGGAGGTGTGGGCATGATATCTCCTGGGGTAGAGTCTGCAAAAGTTAAGGGCTTGGGAGGTGCGGGCATCAAAAATATCAAAGACTTTAATATGTCTCTCTTGTACAAGTGGTTGTGAAAGATGAGGGCAGGTGAGAGTGCATTATGGGCACAAGTCATCAGGCAGAGCTATTATGATAGAGCAAGGGAATGGGACTGACACAACATCTCAGCATAATATTTCACCCATCTAGCAGATAATTCTGGCAGACTATATCTAGTGCTTGGGTCCGATTGGGCAGCAGTGAGAAGTGTCTTTTTCTAGAAGAACAGATGGTGTGGTGATTTTACCCAGGAGGCATCTTTCTCGAAGCTCTATGCTATTTCAACAGCATCTTTGGCATCAATCTCCCAGACCTTTGACTTTCATCTATCAAAAGGAACTTGAACGTCGTCCTTCAGGAGGAACCTCAGGTGAGGAGATGGATCAGCTAGAGGGACTCCTTTATTTCCTTCTTAACTATGCTCCAGAGCTAGCCAGAGTTGACTAATGGTGGTGGAGGTGGGATGAGAGAGTGAGTGGAGCTCCTCTACAATGTGAATTCACAAAACTCTTCTATTTTTGTTTTGTTGGCAGGTTAGGGTGGGTCACATCGTCTTGGTTTCGACCATTTTATGTTGTATAGGGATGTTCTCGGACTCGCGCGAAAACTTTAATGTTAATGTATCCATTGGTTGGATAAATATGCGCATATTTTTAACTAATTGATTAGCATACATATTATTAATTCCGCGAATTTGGTTTATCAGACAATTAGGGTTCGAGTACTAGACATTTTCCACCAACTTCAGTCGGTATTTATTTACATCGACGTAAAGTCCGAATACCCTTGATTAACTGTCAAAGAAGTCGTCAACCTCCACCTTCTCCGTCACGATAAGGAGAGCATATTTACAATTGCAACAGCGACCACCCATAAAGGGATGAGGGCATTTACACAATTACAAAAGAAAACTCAGGACATTTTTGTAAACCCTGAGTATTTTTACAAAGAGCAAAGTACATTTTTGGGGGGTTCATACAAGACTTTATAAGACTTCTCAACAAGTTGTGGACTTTCATGGGACATTTCCACCAAAGTGCAGGATACCTCTACAATTTACAAGAGTTGTAGAGACACTTCTGTGATTACATAACTTTACAAGGACTTTCTTGCAAACTCAGAGATATTTTCATAATTTTTATTTAACTCAAAAAATTACATAGATTTTTCCCGTAAAATTACATAGAAGTTATATAGATGGAGGCCAAATTGCCTAAGCGCCCTTACCAGGGCGTTTTTTGTAGCATACCCTCACTTAAGACACAAGAAGGTCAAGTGAGAAATCTCCAAGCGCTCTAAGGGTTGCTACCGCACTTGTCGTGCTTGTATCTCCACCTCTTTATCTCGTTGTTCTCTTCTTCTTCTCTCTCTCTTTTCTTAAGACCCCCTTGAGGGTTTTTATAGGCAAGGGATGAGGAAGGGGCCACCCCAGACCAGGTGTAGGCCCTTGGAGGCCCACACAGACTAGATGGAGGCCATTTTGAGGCCCACCAGGACTAGGTGGGTGCTGCGAAGGCCCCACCCGGACCGGGTGGGTGCCGTGTGAAGGGCCCACCCGAACCGAGTGGCTGCCATGAAGGCCCACCCAGTCCGAGTGGGCCTTTCTGAGCTCCACCCAGATTGGGGTGGCCGGATGGGGCTAGGAGAGGGGCGGCCCTATAAAAGGGCCCCCCATTTTTTTATTCACGTGGTGTTTTCTCGTGCTTCGGCCACGTATAGGAGAGAGCGACGCTTCGGGGTGCTTTGTGCTTCGTCTTCTTAATTTCCTCCGCACCGCTTCTTTGCCGAGAAGCACTCTGTGCTTCGGGGATTGCTTCCGCTCCCAACTCAACCGGGGTGGGACATCACTTTGATTGCCCGCTTGTTGCGAAGTTGTATTTTTGTATGCCGCAAATACAACAAGGGTTTTCAGGACTCGTATTGGACTCGTTCTCCCGGCGACTTCAGCGTTGTGCCATCTCTTAGCCCCCGGGGGACTAATTTACTTTATATCTTTCTTGATTGGTTTGAGAAAATCACAGGTCCAACAAATGCCCACTCGGGACATCCGTCGAAGTAGAGGATGACAACGGGCGGCCCGTGCACTTCGTAATTTCTTACTTTCTCTCGAGTCTTGCTGACAAGGTGGGAACCTTTGACTTGTGCATTGACATTGACGGTCATTATTTTGCTTTTTGCAGCGAACTTGCTGTCATGGCTCACTTTGGCAGAGACCGTCGCGCCCGGGACTTGATGGAACGGGACTCCAAGAGGAGTCTTCCTATCAAACGAACCGACAAGCCCATGTCGTTATTTGACCCTCCCACGATCACTCACGAGAATTTTGATTATGTGGATCGTGGCCTCAATTGGATCGTCGAGGGACATGTTGTCGAGGCCGTAGAAGGTGACGGCACCGTCGATGTGATTTGTATTTCATTGGCGCACGAAGTTTATTCCTATGACCGCTCGGGTGGATATTCTCGACAATTTCCCCTAGATCGGCATCTTTTCACCTTCATCCAGAATTATGTTCCTACTGGTATGGAGGCTGACGACCCGTTTTTGAAGGATGAGCTTTGCCACCTAGAGCGGGCTATTCTGCAACGTCAGGACAGCATGGCATGTACTTGTACTTTTTCATACCCCAGTTATTTGGAGAATTTCATGCGGCAGATGCAATTTCCGAGCAAGGACTACCTAGGTTTCTTCAGCAAATATGAGAACTTCCAAGTGCAGACTCCATCCTTCTTGCCAGCTACTTGGGATATACAAGGGCATCACCAGACCACACATGATTCAATTAAGGGCATGGTTTTGGCCCCGTCTAGCCGGGAGTTCACCAAGGATGGGTATGATTATCTCTGCTTGATTGATGGCATCTTACAACAGAGAGTGTCGAGCTGGTATGGCAAGTGGTCCATAATTTCTTCACATAGCTACCACCAGGGAGCCACTTAGTGGTTGATGGGCATCCTCAACTTTATAGAGTGTTGTTAGAAAAAGCCGAGATTCGGCATGTTGTGACCGCCGCTCTCTATAATTACCCTTGCCATACCGGGCTGTTGCAGGCTTTGGCGGAGAAGTTCAATCGCCGCTAGAACACATTTGTCACAGCTGAGGGTGAAACGGCCTTGAAGGTCTTTCATCATATTTCTGGTTTGCCAGCTGTGGGCCGTGCTTACGAAGAAGTGGCTCTTGATGATTTGCACCGTAGTCACACCAACAGTGAAGGAAGGCATCGAATGACACATTGTTACAGGTTTCTGATGAAAACCTGGAGGAATTTAGCCCGCACGGGTTAGGAGAAGCCGGCGCACACAGAGAGAGTCACTTTGAAGGCCTGGGTTCACCATTTCTATGATGTCTCATTCAGCTTTTATGAGGATTTTGCCAGGGAAGGGGTTCCCATAGACTATTACAAGCAACTAGAGATAAATTTTGGGTGTTATCTCTGTTATCTTTATGCCCCGAGGCAGGGGTGGAATCCGCAGGAGTTTCCTGACATCACCCATCTTGCAACCTACTTAGCTTACTAGCCGACCACCTTTGTGATGCCCCATAGGGAGGAGGGCGTCCTTCGAGCCGAGCTTCTTTATCCAGCCTGCTTGCTGGCCTGTGGACAGAGATTGACTCTTGCTCCAGTAGCACTGCCCAACATTTACCATTCTTTTGGGGCTTTGAAATATTGAATACTCATCCCTCGCTGCGAGACAAGAGTGTTTTGATGCCCAATCATTATTTGAGCGCCTGGGCCGATCTTCTCTTTCCCAGGTTTTCGACATGGACTGAGGTGGACAATCTTTTAGGTCCACTGATCTTCTCTTTCATCAACTAGCCAAAGCAAGATATGTTCACACAGTTGACAGGCGCCTGCCAAACATTATCTTTTCTCCCCATGAGTGACGAGGAGAGCTTGAGTTTTGATAGTTGCTCATTGTACTGTCGACCTTATGCTATACAGGAGGGGGATGAAGTGGTTTACAGGCTGCCATATCAGCAGGAGCAGTCCCCCTTCACTTTTGCAAAGTGGGTTCAAAGTATCCACCCTAGTGTTCTTGTCTTACACCGGGCCAGCATCACTATTTTGGAGCCGTATTATCTGCACCAGTTTGCTCGGAACTTCGGCTATGACCAGCATATTCCTCCAAATTTTGAGTTCCCATTGACCAAGAGACAATATAAACATAGGGATGCCCACCTGTTATCGGCCTCGTGGTGGGACTCATGTATCGGAGCAACAGCAGGGCTTACCCCATTCCTTCACAGGACCGCAGAGGCTAGTTTGATGTTTACTTTGCTAGGTGATGGTTTGAGCTCAGTAGCATCTTCAAGCAGAATGCTCATGCCATTAAAAATCCGAAGAGAAGCGATTGCAGAGAGAGGATCTGCCGCCTCTACCTCTGAACCCTGACTTCATCCGGACTCATTTTCCAAAGGCCCATAGGGAGATGAGAGAGTTGTTTAGTTTTGGCAGCGAGCGGACCGATCTTCAAGGACTGAGAGGTTTTCATATGTGGGGGCCATCAAGCCTTAAAACGCCCATCAGCTGTGGCTTCGTCGGCTTCATCTTCTCAACGGAGTGCCTCCACTAGCTCAAAGGCATATTCATGGTGGAAACATTTCTACGCAGACTGCAGTTGCAAGAACAATAAGTCCCTACCCGAAGGTACATTTGTTGGTGATGTCATTCCCCGATGGAGAGTGCATATCATAAACGCAGGTGCAGCTAGCCCGGTAGAGCATATCCCACATCTGAAGCAGGCCCGAACACCAGGGGACATTCTAGAGATGGTGAAGAAAGCTACCCGCACCATTGAGCGAAAGGAGGAGCATATAACATGGTTGGCAGTATCGGCCGAAACCGATACGTTTCGGCCGAAACGTATCGGTTTCGGCCGGTACCGATCCGAAACCGGACCCTAACACTGTAGCAGGTCCGAAACCTATTAAATAATAGTTTTTTAATGGTTTTGGGCGAAACCATTAAAGGTTTCGTCCCGAAACTGACCTGTTTCGGTCCGAAACCGTCCAGTTTCGGTCGAAACCAGAGAGAATTACTATTTTTTAAATTTTTTAAATGGTTTCAACCGGTTTCGGCCGAAACCGAAACCGGTACGTATCGGTTTCGGTACCGGCCGAAACCGGTACCGAAACCGATACTGCCATCCTTGGCATATAATCTTGATGTCGCCAACCCCTTTGGGACCCACTGGTGAGACTTTCCAACTTCCTCCTTTTTTTTGCATTATTTTGCCTCATATAGACCATCTTGCCTAGTGTTGCATTCTTTGCAGTGTATGTCCCTCCGAAGGCTGCTCCTTCCGCAGGAATGCCTAAAGACGTCGCCACCGGCAATCCTTCCCTTTCTTCAAAAAGGCCATGGGGCAAGGACAGTAGTGAGGGTGACCGGCCGCCCTCTCACGCACGGACCGAGGAGGTGACCCTAGACAAGGATGAGGCGCCAAGTAAGTTGTTGACCTTTGTTAATTTCAGCATCAGCATTCAGTTTCATCCCATGACTTCTATTCTTTTCATGTCAGCCCCGCCAGGAGTTAGGGTGAAGATGACTTTTTCCCCCACCCCGAGTGGAGTTTCTCCAAAGTTGGGTACAGGAGAAGGCGAGATGAGCCTTGAAGAATGTTTTACGCACACGGAATTAAATTCAAAAATATAAATGCACACATTTGTAGCTATTTGAGTAGCGTGTGCATAATTAATTCGACGAATCTAGGTTTATCAGATGATTTAAGGTTCGGGTACTGGACATTTCCCCACCGACCGCAGTCAGTGTTTATTTACATCGACGTAAAATCCGAATACCCTTGATTAAGTGTCAAAGAAAATTTTTCGACCTCTAAAATATCCGCTGTGATATTGGAGTTTTATCTAATAGACTCGATCGAACGGATCGTCCATTAGAGGTACACGTCTGCAGGAGAAATCGAATATTTCATTCCTTGGATGCATTTTACATAACACGTGAAACCCCGAGCATATGTTCGGGTCATTTGGTTTACACTGGGGCTTCATTCCACCATCGGGACAGACCGTTCGATTTGATATCCAACCGAGATCAGGCGATCCTGTTTACTTTTCGAACTATTAGATTTTGCATCTAGTCACGATCAGGCCGCCAGATGATGTTTTCAGTTGAGATCAGACCATCAGAATTGCTCCAAGTCATGATCTGACAGTTGGATTTGAATTTGGTCAAGATCCGACCGTCGGACATCCTTATACTTTCGAACCCTTTTTGGGTATGCTTGCTATTTCGAACTCTTTTTGGGTTCATTTGCGATTTTAAACCCTTTCTGAGTTTATTTGCAATTTCAAACCCTTTTTGAGTTATTTGAGATTTCAAACCCATTCTGGGTTTATTTACATTTTCAAACCCTTTTTAATTTTTTTAAAAAAATAACATTTTAAAAAAATAAAAATTTAAAAAATCGTGTCTTCTTTCCGAGCGGACTTGGACGCCGGGCATTCCACCCGACCCGACCCGTCCCGGACCGTGACCGGGACATGCGGGTCGATCAGGACGGCAAACCATGCTTTCAACCCACGCATGATTTATATTTTTTTCTTTGGAAAATTAATATTTATATTGTTAAACTAAAAAACGTGCTAAAAGCTAAATGTCAGTGTTTCATTGAGAGAGAGAGAGAAGCTCATTTTCCTTCAAAAGAGAATTTTCTGTAGAATGAAAGACAATATGTCAACGCAGGAATTTTTTAACTGTTCAACCTCTAGAATTTCTAATTTTATTAAGAATAGTCTTTTTGAAAAAGTAAATTTTTTATCTTACTTCTAAGAGATTTTTAAATCTATAACAGTATAACCCAACAAAATACCGTATTTACATATATTCCCGTACTTTTTGCATATTCATGTGTATACTCCTATATATTTCATATTATTATGATTATATCTTGTGATTCTTGGGCCGTCAATCTCGACGAATATTATGATAGTATGTTCACGAAAATCGTTTGAAAATGTAAAAATATCAAAAATGCCCTTATTTGAGAAAGAGAGAGAGAGAAGGGTGTCACATGTGACCCCTCTCTCTCACCTCTGGTACCTCCTCTTCTCTCATCTCTGGCGAGCACCCCCACCTCTCCTAGCCTCCTCTTCTCTCATCTCTGGCGAGCACCCCCACTGAGCACGGATGGCAGTATCGGCCGAAACCGATACGTTTCGGCCGAAACGTATCGGTTTCGGCCGATACCGAAACCGAAACGCACCAAGTCACTATAGCAAATCCGATACCGAAACCGGACCGAAACCGGACCGAAACCGGACCGAAACCGACCGAAACCGGACCGAAACCATCTGGTTTCGGCCGAAACCGGACCTGCTCAATACATTTTTTGTCTTTTCTGACTGTTTTGAACCGGTTTCGACCGAAACCGAAATCGAAACCGAAACGTATCGGTTTCGGTACCGGCCGAAACCGGTACCGAAACCGATACTACCATCCTTGCCACTGAGACAGCTGTAAAAAAGATTAACTAAACAAATCGATGTCACATTAGAGAGTGCCCGGGAACATTTTGGCAACCCCTTTCGGGGACCGAAGCTCCCTTCTTTTATTTTACAAACATACAAATATACCCTATAAGAAGGGCGGTCGACAATATCACAGACAGGACACAGTTGGCAGCAGCAGCACAGACACAGTTGACAGCAGCAACACAGTCAACAGTCACAAAGCCTCAGATCAGAAAAGCCTCAGATCAAAGAATGCCTTGCTTGCTCCATGTACGTGAGTGCCTTCAGTGCCTTCGTTGTTCATGTCTATTGGACTTCTCCCCTATTTATATAAGCAAAGGGGGTATGTGGTTTGAAGCACTAGGAAGGGTCATCTAGACAAAATGAGGCCGTTGGCATGGGCCATCTCGTCCAACTGGGGTCTCTCCCAACCCCTAACTTGTCAAGGTAGGGCCGTTGAGCGCTACCAGTTTGCCAAAGTGTGGCCTGCTGATGAGGGCGCCCGTGGGGCTATCTTGGTCAGGGTGAGGGCAGTGGCCACACCCATTCCGTCAAGGTGGCAGTGGGGAGTGCATGCGGGCGCTGGGACGGCGACTTTGGTCAAGGTGGCCGCAGTGAGCACGTGTGAGCACTGGAGAAGCGACTTCAGTCAGGTGGCAGCGTTGGGAAGGCCACTTCGGTCAGGGTAGGGGCACTAGCCACCCCAACCCTGTCAAGATGGCGTTGCTGGTGACGGCGGGCAGTCTCGGCGCTGGGAGGCCAATTTTGGTCAGGGTGAGGGCGTTGAGCGCCCTCACCTTGACCGGAGGACGTCACGGGTAGCTACGGAGCGTGGGGGCGCTGGGAGGAGTATTCTGGTCAAGGTGGAGGCGCTGGGCGCCGTTACCCTGTCAAGGTGGCATCGGTGCCGACCCCTGACCCACTGGTTGCGGTGGGCACCTTTATTCGGCCCAAGTGGCGATTTCAACACTATAAAAGGTGGCCCATAGAATTTTCTTCCTACTGTTCATGCTTTGCCTGACTTTGCTTTGATTGGTGTGCTTGATTTGTTGACTTGCCGCGATTGAGTGTTGTGTTTTGTACTTTGAACGGACTGATCTACTAGTACGTATTTAACACAGACTTGGATAATTTCAATATTGTCAACAGTGGTGTACCGGGCAAAAACACTTAGGAGATTATTTCTCCTCCTTAAGCTCCCATGGGCTGCTATCCATCTTCATATGTCCATCAATGCATCGCCGGGGATCGACCTGCCCGGTCAAGTCAAGGGGGTCAAGAGGGCAATGCCCCCTGCGAGAGGTTTTCGAGGGGCGGAAGAAGAAAACTTTTCTTATTAAGGGGTGGTTTTCAATGAGCCACAAAAATACTTGGGAGATTGCTCTTACTTGTCCGGAGTTGTACGTCTAGGTGCAGCCGGAGTTGTACGTCCGGGGGCGCTACACACACCTTATACTTGAACGGAGTTGTACGTCCGGGGGCGCCACACGTGCCTTCAACTTGACCGGAGTTGCACGTCCGGGGCTTCTACTCTTTTCCGCTTCTTGTCATTGCTCTTCTTTTTTTTATGGACCCTTGGGGGGCATTTATAGACTTAGGATGAGGGGGGATCAACCCGGACCGGGTTGACCCCTTAGGGAGGTCTACCGGGACCGAATAGACCCCCTTGAGGATTAACCCAAGCTAGGTTGCCCTCAGGGGAGTCTACCCGAACCCGGTAGACCCCCTTGGGGTTCTATCAGGGCTGGGTTGCCCTCCGAGGCTCTGCACCACACCTGCCTTCAACTTGACTGGAGTTGCACGTCCGGGGCTTCTTCTACTCTTTTCTGCTTCTTGTCATCGTTCTTCTTCTTTTTTGATCGACCCTTGGGGGAATATTTATAGACTTAGGATGAGGGGGGATCAACCCGGACCGGGTAGACCCCCTTGGGGCTCAACCCGAGCTGGGTGGCCCTCAGGGGAGTCTACCCAAACCCCGTAGACCCCGGGGGTGTCTACCCGAACCAGGTAGACCCCCTTGGGGTTCTACCCGGGTTGGGTTGCCCTCGGGGGGCTCTACCAAGACCAACTAGACCCCGGGGTTGTCTACCCGAACCGGGTAGACCCTCTTGGAGTTCTACCTGGGCTGGGTTGTCTACCCCCCCTTTTTTCCTCTCTCTTTTTTTTCATAGGATAAGGAGGGTCTCCCCGGACCTATGGGGTCTACCCGGTCCCACCCGACCGGGAAAGAGAGGGAGAGGGGTGGGGCCAACCCATTTTTCATTTTTTTGATTTTTTGTTCTGTTCTTACCACTCGGAGAAGAAGACGACACCTCTGGGGTTGCTTTGTGCTTCGTCTTTCGCACGTCTTCGTGCCGGAATTGCTTCCAATCTTCGCATGACTACTCCGTAAGTGTCACAGAGTATCCTTATGACTGTCCACTTGCTACGAGACCTCCTTGTTTCATGTCGTTGCTACGACGGGACCCCTGGGACCCGTATTTGACCCGGGTATCATAGCGGCCTCGGCTTTGTGCCGTTCTTGGCCTTCACGAGTTTAATTCCCCCTTCGTTTACCTCAGTTATTTCAAGAAAATAAATGGGTGCAACACATACCCTCACTTAAGGCACGAGAAGGTCAAGTGAGAAATCTCCAAGAGCTCCAAGGGTTGCTTCCGCGCTTGTCGGCTTGTATCTCCGCCTCTTTATCTCGTTGTTCTCTTCTTCTTCTTCTTCTCTCTCTCTCTTTTAGGACCCCCTTGGGGGTTTTTATAGGCAAGGGATGAAGAAAGGGACACCCCAAACCGGGTGTAGTCCCTTGGACGCCCACTCAGACCGGGTGGAGGACATTTGAGGCCCACTCAGACCAGGTGAGTGCACAGGACACCCACCCGAATTAGGTGGGTGATGCGAAGGCCCCAATAAGACCGGGTGGGGTGGCGGAGCACCCACCCGGACTGGGTGGGTGCCGCGAAGGCCCACCCGGACTAGGTGGGTCCCTTTGGGGTCCCACCCGGTCCAGGTGGGCCCTTTCCGGGCACCACCCAGTCTGAGGTGGCAGGACGGGGCTAGGAGAGAGGCGACCCTATAAAAGGGCCCCCCGTTTTTTTATTTTCTTGGTGTTTTTTCGTGCTTCGACAACAAGGAGGAGAGAGCGATGCTTCGGGGTGCTTTATGCTTCGTCTTCTTAACTTCCTCCGCATCGCTTCTTTGCTGAGGAGGGCTCCGTGCTTCGGAGATTGCTTCCACTCCTAGCTCGACCACCCCGTAAGCGCGGTGGGACACCGCTTTGATTGCCCGCTTGCTGTGAACTTGTATTTTTTATGTTGCAAATACGACAAGGGTTTCCGGGACTCATATTGGCCTCGTTCTCCTAGCAACTTCGGCTTTGTGCCATCTCTTAGTCTCCAGGGGACTGATTTACTTTATATCGCTTCTCAATTGGTTCAAAAAAATTAAGAGTCCCACAAGGGACTTTTGGGAACACATTGATTATACTTGTACATCCCTCTTTCAATTTTAATGCAATAGTAGAACCACCCACTTTCAAAGAAAAACCTAATAAAATAAGGAATTGGGGGGGGGGGTGGAGACCATAAGTCTAGGACCAGTCAGCTTTCTCCTTGTTTGCTCTCACCCTTGTATTGTTCTTCTTCTTCTTCTTCAAGTTCCCACACCGTTGATCATTACTATTTGTTTATTGTTACTATTATCATCATCATATTGATGCAATGAGAATAGTGGAGTTTTGAAGACTCACAATTGCTTGTTATCTAAGTGGCGGGCTTAGAGTGCCCATGGACTGTGTAGAAGCCTAGAAGGGGGCTCAAAAGATTCCATATTGAAAACTACAAAGATGGACATGTGCTTATAAGCAAGACTCAAGTCTTCTCCTTTGAGGGCCCTTTTACCAGCAAAAAATGACAAAACCCTAGCCGCCCCCGGGAGTAGCGGGGACAATACCTCAAAGGAGACACTCCAAATTTGTACGTCTTCATTGGCGCCGTTTGTGGGAACCCCGGCCCAATAAGTACAAAGCCCACCTTTGCTGGGGGGGCTAGTGTAGAGGCCTAAGAAGGGGACTCAAAAGATCCCATATTGAAAACTATAAAGATGGACATGTGCTTATAAGCAAGACCCAAGTCTTTTCCTTTGAGGACCCTTTTACCAGCAAAAAAAGACAAAACCCTAGCCGCCCCCGGGCGTAGCGGGGACAATATCTCAAAGAAGACACCCCAAATTTGTACGTCTTCAGACTGTTGTAGTTTGTCATAGCAATTATTAGGAAGTGCCACAGAGTGGCATGTAAAGAGACTTAGTGCAGTTGGGTATGTAACAAATCTTCTTCTTTCTTCCGTTTTTTCTTTTGAATGTGGATGGCGCAATAGTCATATTAACTAGGAAGTAATGAATATGCAAGTACGAAGATTGCATGCTCACAAAAATTACCCCTGTACAAAAAGGCGAGACCTAGGCAGCATATCACGCTCTAAACCCCATTAAGGTGAAAGTTGGAGTTACAAGTTCCCACTTCACAAAGAACCATAGGCCATTCTCTTAGGGTGGCCTTGATAACATGTTATTCCACCTAACCGGGTTCGGTAGCACAGGTAGCTTGTTTGGGGTCGGGTGGGTTGTTCCAGGGTTAAGATCGAGTAGCTTATTTGACCAAAAAGATCTAATTAGCTATTCTAGGTCAGATAGGGTAAGGTTATGTGGTTTTCTTATTTATTATATCTTTAATTATTTTATCTATTTTACTTTTCCTATTCTAGGTAGAATAAGAAACTAGTTATTAAACTCAATTAGGTTTAACTCTGGAATAACTTACCCGGGCTTACCCTAACAGGTTATCAAAGTGGCCCTTAGTCTATCACAAACAAAAGGTGCTCTCTCAGGGGCATTAGCTTCTCTCTGAAAGAGTCTTCCATTCCTCTTCCCCTAGATGAGATGAAAGATCAACCATGTCATACAATTACGTACATTTCAGATCTATGAAAATGATTACATACTTTTCAGATGGTTGTACTATTTCCTTCTATTGCAAATAATGTGACCGCTGGGCTGTAGCTTCTGCAGTTTTATTTCCCTTGAATATCACTTCTCCAGTATACTGAAGGTATGTTCTTTATGCCTGTGATTCTACCATTGTAGTTTCCATAGATCCACAAACCTTTATTGTACAGTGTGGATCTCCAACCCAGGCCGATGGCTTCCATCTCAGTCTGCTGGTAAGGGAAAGCCCATGTTTCCGAAACTCCTTAATTTGAACAGATCATGTTCATCCACCTCCCCACAATAGGGATAGCCATTAAAACCTACTCTCTCTCTCTCTCTCTCGACCTAGAAGCTGAGAAAGGTTGCCTTGATCTTATATTTGAATGCATTCTGATTTCTGTTGAACTATAGGATCAGAATGTCACAGCAAAGCAGTGATTTGAAAACATTTAACATGTGTTCTCCTGTCTCATTTGAAGTCCAGCATCATCATGTAGACCCACCAATCGGCCTGGTTCCTAATCATCTTCTTCACTGAAACATGCTCTCTTCAAGCCACACCTCAAACCTGCCTCCCTGAACACCACAACCACATCAGCCATTTAGGAACTGTAATATTTTTGCCCCATTCTCTAACCTATCATCATCCAGCTGTACACAAAACCTTACCCTGAGCCCCAATGCCCCTAGAATTCCATCTAATGTTGGGCCTCCAGGGATAGACAAAAATCTTCTAATTAACTGAGATTCTGGAATTTTTTGGGAAAAAAAAACTGAGATTCTGGAAATTCCAGATGCAACTTCAAGCATACCTTATCCAGTGCATCTTAAAAAATCAAAATCTTTGGCAGGAAAGTTTGAACCATAGTTGCAGGGAAACGTTCAGGGAAGTGGAAGACACGTTTCCTGGGAAACACATTCAGGAAACGAATTCGATGCGTTTGGGAAACACATGAGAAAAGTACCCTTGTTGCCCATATGTATTTTATGTCCCCTTGTTTCCCACATGAATTTTATGGGTATTTTAATCATTTTAGGAAGGTATGTTAGTAACTTAAGGGTATTTTAATCATTTTAAAAATACATGAGATACATTTGAAGAGCTAAACCTTCCTAAAATGATTAAAATCCCCCTTGTTTCCCATACTCATATCGTTTCTCATTTCTCACTAAATTTTAGAGCCTCGTTTCTCGCTTTCGTTTCACGTTTCGTTTCCCGATTTCGTTTCCTATGTTGGTAACTATGGTTTGAACTCCTGCACAAATGCAGTGGAGCACCAAACAACTGAAAAAAATCAGCATGCCTTCTACTTCTTTTGCAGTCACCACTTCAGATACATATCAGCAACTCATTCCAATCTTTGATACACAGCATTATCTGCCAATGAAAAGTCATTCAGATGAAAGGCACAAGAGAAGAATATTCTCATAGGATTTGTTGTCCCACTTATCCTTCATCACTCGCCATGTTGCTTGTGAGACATTAAGGACTCATGCTGTGAAAAGCACTTGCTCCACTTTAGTAAACATACACCTCTTGACTCCCAAGTTTTATTTATCTGAAGGCATTCCAATATAAAGGATTCCCAATTCTAAAGAACATCCTTCTTAACATCAGTCTTTGCCATTCCATATCAGATGTAGCAGCCAAACCTTCAAAGCAACAAGAGAATTGGAAAAGGAGAACTTGCCAATCCAATTCTCATCTTCATAGCAGAACAACCGTAACTTGAACAACCAAGGCCACCACAAACTCTGGTTAGAACTGGATCAATGCATATGATGGCCTTAGGTCCCTTACCAGACTCTTTTAGCACTCATAAGCATCAAAATATATCTCTTTCCTTCCCTCTGCAAACAACTTTCCTTCATCCACACCCTTCACCCCCACTACTGTAGATGTTCCATGTCATCTCTTATCATATATTTCCTTTTGCTCCAGCATTGATTTGTCAGGTAGATTTGTATTTTAATCTGATGGATAATAGGTTTATAGTAGTCTTCCATCCTATGCAATTTCATCTTAATAAAACTCTTACCACATAGACCAAGAAGTGAGACTGCACAGAATAAAAAGCACCTATCATGTTTGCCATACAGGGAGCAAAACCACTTTTTCCCCTACTGTTCTGGGTTTTTCATCTTACCCAGATTTTGCATCCTCTTCTCCTCATTCAATGCAAATCCACATCTCAAACAAGAGAGCAAAGCAATGTATTTCTTTCAATCAGAAAACAGCAACTTTGTAAATCATAAACTTTTTTATGGGAAAAAAACCTGTTTTGTATCAGAAACTATGCAGAAAGTTTATCTATAGTTTCATTCAAAAGAGCATTGATAGTCTACAATGTTAATGTTGGCACTTTCCTCCTCGAAAACATGTAATACATGGTGAAGGATAAGGAAGCAAGGCACTTACGTATTTTTGGCCCAACAAATTGAATTGTGATGAAGGTGAGCAAATTAATGAGAGAGATCAAACTCCAGTTTTGTAATGAAGCTGCAACATTTTAAGAAGAAACAGACAAGATTGCACAATTAGAAAGGCTATATAAGATCAATTCGAAACATACAAAAACTGACTGAAGGAAATTACTTGGCAGAATTGTAAGAAGGTTGATTCAGAAGAGTTGACAACTAAACAGGATAAATGAAAAGAAATGCTCCAAACTTATTCCCCATTCCAGTAAGGAACCCGGTGTGCTATTTAATATGCCAGGATTCAGTCATATCCATATGGTCTGCATCAAGGGATATATTTCTCCAGTCCTAGAGGCTGAAGCAGCGGCTTGCAAAACAACAGCAGTTGCTTACATTGTCCCTTCACAGAAACACCTTTTCCCATTTTAAGAAGACAGAAAATTATGCCAGGTGCCCAGCAAAGAAACTCGACCTTCCACTGGACAGAACCATCTACCTGCAGGTAATATTGATGAAGAAACACCTTCTGAGGTATGCTTGACAACCAACTTCACCATCAGAAATAAAGAATAAACAGATGTAAACAAAAAACGACAACCATTCTCCATCTTTATATGTGCTCCCTGCACATTATGTGTAAGCTGAATCTCCTTTAAACTCATTTGAGAAGGATCGCCTCATCAACATCCTCCCGTCTAGTTAACCGAACATAGGGACCCAAACAATCTCTCCATCGGCTCTGGCCGGGCACACCTATGATCCATGAACCTCACATTCTTATCCATCTCCATGTGAAAGAAGCTAGCAACTCTGAAACCAGCCGAATCATCCATTCCAAAAAATAGTCTGAAAGGAACCTTCAGCCCCAACAGTGTCTGAGGTAGCCAACTTCTCAAATACTCAAGCAACTAAACTCCAATATGATCTAGCAACAGTCTTGTCATTATCTTCACATTAGACAGCCCTGCTTCACAGCCTCCATTGGGTACTTGAATCCAGTGGAATGTATTGTTTACATAATTCATCTCTCCTTAAATCTCAAGAATCCTATTTAAGTATGATCCTCTTGTGGTAAAGAATAAAAAGTATTTAGCAAGGAAAAACCCAATTCTAATATGCTATCTTCTGGATGGTCTCCTCTGGATGCTTCAACCCGGCTAAGTAAGATCAGCAGACCATGGGACGCTTCTAATTTAATTGCATAGAGACAACTAGGTCATAGATAATGGTACCACGTATCACCCCACTAAACTAGAAGCCCACATTTGAAAAGCAAACAATGCACCAATAATCCCATTTAAATTAGGTAACCCATGACGGAAGCTGCAAATATGTGTCCTCAAAAGGACCAATAACCTAACAATGATACGAACAATTGGGTTGGGGGGTGCTGGTTTGTTGCCCGCCAACTAGAGCCACATGCCACATTCTGTTGCTTCGAGCTCAGATTCGTCGATCCAAGTTGCTCACTTGCTCATAGCAACTTACGAAGGAAATTAGCAGAAAGCAAAATATATACTCAAACAACGCCCGCAGATAAAATGAAATGAACATTTGCGGCGAGTTGTGAAACGGTTGAGCGATTTTGTTGAGGCAACCTCTTCTTCGCCCATGCATGTGGAACTACATCAGTGTAGCTGGTTTGGAAATATACCTGCCAAGAGTAGCAGGGGCAACACGAACCCACTGAGGAAGCTCCCCATCGAAGACAACCTTCCGCCGCCTTACCTCCCCTCCCCCGTATCCCTTCTCGATCCCGTCCCCCAGCTACACCAAGTGATCCCCAGGCAATGGCATGGGAAACCTCGGAGGCATCCCCCGATCAACGACAAGCAACCATCCTCCATTCGCGGAGAACATCGCACTTGATCCACGGAACCAGACCAGCAGCAGCAGCTCCCCCTATCTTCGGGCTAATCGAGCAACGAATTATGGGATTTCGATCTGGAGTCGCGAGATTGGCCGCATAACGAAGCAACAGCGCGCGATCTTGACGGGAGACGAGGATCTACACAGATCTACTTCGGCAAAATGGAGAGCTCACGCGTACGCGAACTCCTCTTGCCCGCCCTCCTCTTTTCCTCTCTCTCTCTCTCTCTCTGTGTCTCTCTGGTTTCGCGTCTATTCGTCTCTGCGCCCCCTTCGTCCTGTGATTTGTTTGCGTGTCTCCTTCCCCCCTCCTCTCGCTCCCTCTCCTCTCTCTTAACAGGAGGACGACAACTAGGATCGCGCCAAATTCGGGGGAGGTGTTCTAACGAAGCATCTCAACGGTAACCAACACCACGGCCCACGAGGTGAGGCGATGGTGCAGTGGACCGACGAGGCACCTTCTCTTTTCTCCTTCCAAGGAATCTGCCCTCATCAAGGATTCCCAGCGCCACGGGCATCCGTCTGTAGTTTTGACCTTTGACTGTCGGATGGGGAGAGCGTGGCATTTGATGTGATTATGGGGCGCCCAATGACGGTTCGCCCCCCCCCCCCCCAAAGAAGCTCTTTGTTTGATTAATTAGTGTGAGAAGCAATATGGATACGCGACGGAGAGACATTGGCACAAACGAAGCACTTCTTTTGGTTACGCAGTGTGTGATGTGACGATGTCTCACCTCCCTCCTTACCTGCGTATGCGTAGCGATATATACGGCGTTGATGCTCCACATGCAAATCTCTTAGGGCCAGTTTGATAACCGGTTGGTCGAGACATTGTCGAAGGGTTATGTTAGGAGAGGAGAGAGAATGCTCAATCTTTCCTCACAGATCTCACCTAACTGACTTGGGATAACTTAATCGACCCTGCCGGGTCGATTAACTCACCCCCACTCGATTATCAAAGTAGGCCTTATTATGCGGTTGCTTTTCTACTTTGGTAGGCTGTGTTTGTTTTTCTTTTTGGTAAACCCGGACATCCGGATCTTATCTATTCTAATAGATATGGTTGTACGGATTACATGTTTTGCCCTAGTTAAGGGTAGATATCTCGATTAAGAGTTAATTAGGCTGTTTAATATTAGATATGAAATAAGATAATCTTGATTATGATATCTTCGATCAAAATAAAAATACTTATTTTTAAAAATAATTTATCTCCATTATAATATCAATGTAATTTATTCTACAAACAAACAAAAGCCATAAAGACGGTACCGGCCAAGGGTAATCACTGCGTTGAAAACTTGGAAATCGTGACCCCAAAATATTGTAAAAAGAGTTTTTTTACTTATAAGTGGGTGTTGTTTGTTTAATATTGAATTTTTTTAATAAATTTATCTGATATTCTCATCATGCGTATTGGGGGTGACGGGGGCCGTGGGACACGATTCAGTTCTAGATTATTATCAAATGAAATTAACTCATAAAGACATCTCCGTCTGAAGCAAATTGTCACTGCTCTTGCAATCTCCCGTTACGGCAATTTTGCATGGGCGTGCCAAGGAATCTAATTTCTAATGCCGAGCTCCTGCAATGGCGAAGGAAGTCCTCTTCCGCTGCACCATCTTGCAACATATGAGACATATTGGAGCTCTAGTAATGCAAGAACCTTCTCCAGAATGCCCCGCATCCTCAAGACCTCCCAACCCAATGAAGGTAGGAGGCTTAAGCCTAACTCTGTCATTCGATCACCAACTCCTCCTGGAGAACATTAAACGACCAATCATTTGTCGCATAACCAGACATAACCCAACAAATCATTTGGGTCGTCTTTGATTGCGGAATAGGTTAGCTGGATAACCTAAACCTTAGGTAGAGTATTCTACATAATACACATAAATGCTTTAATTGAGAGGAGGGTTAACGTGGAATACCGATGGAATAAGACCTCTTATTCTAGCTACTTTGACAAAAATTGCTTTTAAAATCTGCAAAACTTGTAGGAAAGAAATTGCAGGGCTACCCTCACTGGTCAATCACGTCACTCACAATAAACGGTGATGATACCTATCTCTCATTCATCCCACGAAAATTAAACCGACCATGCATGAAATCATCCATTTCAATTGGAATTGAGCAAGACACGTCCATATTCATCGGAACAACAGTGACATTGATATAAAAAAATAAGGCCTAAGCCAAACACACTGTTTATCACCTTTCACATAATACAACACACTACTAAAATACACTAGTGTTTGTCTACATATCATTATAGCCATTTACACTGAATTACAAAATAAACTCCACACCTTGCGACACAAATAATGCCATACGAAACTACAGTCCTGTTCTCTGCCCCCATCAGTTCTCCGATTTGCAAGAAGCGAGTCACATGTTAGCCCATCCAGCTAGATGAGCATCCTGTACTCATCCATTTTCAGGCACGTTCTGAAGCATATTGTCTGCAAATGAAAATTGAAGTGTGAAAAAAATTAAGTTATAGCCAGCCAGAAATATGAACTGGTATTTATATATGAAAAACCACATTTACCTGGCATGGATTAATTTGTACGACATTCTGAAGCATATTATTGTAAAACGTCACTCCGCCCACATTCTGCAAAAAAAAAAATTAGCTTCTTATACTAACAACACATCGTTACACCACCGCTGTGTTGCATGCTCTCCTCCATCTCCGATATGCAAACACAAAAAATATTTCCATGGAACACATGCTCTGAAGCCTTGGAATTCAAAGCAACGCGAACAGGCCGGAACAAGCTGCAGAGCCCATGTTAAATACCTGGAGTTGTATGACCCTGGGGGATTGAAATTAGAGCACATGTCACATAACTTGAGCCTTATTAGTACCGAGGCAATGAAAACAAACTAATCCTGAATGATGTTAGACCACATGAGCATACCAAATGCAGTACGATCTTGCAATTGTGTTCCTATGCCAATCGGAGATAACAACTCAAACGCACCAAGACCAACACAAAGGCAAACCTTACAAAATATGGTCAGCTGCCCAAAGCATAAACTATAACTTCGCTAACCTGGATTACATGCTTCACATTACTACGTACATTTGCAACATTTCAAACTATAACTTATGCTATGATCCATTGATAACCATACCGAACATACTAAGTGGTGTTGGGTTCAAGTCATTCATATCCATAAGTGGAAACTGATCACGAGGAATATCCTCTTCGCGAAACAAAAGGAGCACAAATATACATAAGCTGAAAAGATAACTTCAAATTGAAATTGAGTCAAACAAAAACACCTTTAAAAAGTGATGCTTAAGAAGGATCACGTATCTAGTGACATAGCATTTGATGGCATGGCACAAATAAAGTTGGGTGCAAACCACCTTACCTAAGATTTCAGAAGGATGAAATAATTGGGCACATGCCATGGGGAGATTGAGTGACAAGAAGACATGTATAGGGTTGGCGAAATATCATACGCATCCACTTCCGGTAGTTGAACCTGCCAGGTCTAACGAACTAATGATGATTGAATATGCATACTGCAGCGCATGATAAAGTGAAACAAATTGCATACAAGTTACAAAAACTTGCGTGTCAGTCAGTAGGGCAGGAAGATGAGAAAAATATAAACACATACAAATACCTTGATCAACTACCCAAACTTTACATCTAAATTCAAGATGATGTAAAGAAGGAAACTGTAAACACTGACCTTTGTAGAAGTGATTGCTGCAATGGTGAGGATGGGATGCCAACTTACCCACAAAATTCGGTGGATCTGACATGATTCTGAATCTGTCCCTTGCAGGCATATGGCCACCAATGTAATACATCACGGGTAAAAGATGGACACAGAATAATGTTACAAATAGTCCATTTGACAGTCCACTGAAGACCACAATTTCCATATGATGGCAGAAAAGTCTCAACCACACTATGCATGAATCACATTCATGAATAAAATCCACCATGCCTTTGAATACCGAAATACTTAATATCCACAAACAAAGTTTGATATGTCAGCATTGGAACAGGCAAGAAACTGTAAAGAGACATGCATTTGACATAGAACAGAACCTACACAGAGGGGTCTTTAAACCAACAAACATATTTAACATGTCAGAATTGACCTCATTTGACATAGAACTGAACCTGCACAGACTTTGTATGAGACTTGCATTTGACATAGAACAGAACCGATACTTGACAAGGATAAGGGGTCTTTCAACCTCCATCTGCCATCGCAAATGTGCACATAGATGTACTTGCTTTGGCAAGTAGGGGGCTCAGCCACAGTCATAGCATACGAAGGTGTTGACTGCCATGTTGAGCTCAGTACACAGTCGTACATCATTGCCCTGTAGGGCCCTCATCTAGCGATAGAGGCAGTTGCTATACCAACTGTCGGGCTCAGATAATAATTGCATAGTCATAGCATTGCAAGGTGTTGGCTGACATGTCAGCGGTCACAATTCAAACCCATCACAGCGTATGTGCTCCGAGGAGCCTCCACAGCTGTGTATAGATATTCATTGTGTTGCTAAAACCTTCGATCAACCCCCTTGGCAATGTGATGGTCAGTACAAATATTTACATCATTGCCCTGTAAGCCCCTCACAATTGAAATCCATCACAGCATATATGCTCCGAGGAACCTCCACAGCTGTGTAAACATATTCATTGTGTTGCTTTGACAGCCAATCAACCACCTTCATATGATTGTGAGTATTAGACTTTTCATCATAGCCCTTTCAACCCTCTAACCAGTGTCATGGGAAGGGGGTGGTTTGCCTGCACAATAAAATAGAATGTAACCCAAATAACCACATATATCATCCACCATGTTAATCCTACTTAGGAAATGAAAATCCACAAATATTACAATCTATAATGTAACATAACACAAACTATTTCATGGTAAAGAAAGGAATATCCAAGCTAATAATATTGTCCAACTTCACTCCCAGATACTATTAGCAATGTCATTCCTAAGGCGCTCTCCTGCAGCAACCTCCCGCTGGTCGATGGATGATAGAGTCGGAACATCCTCATCATCAGAAACATCCTCCATGACATCTTCCTCACCAACGCGATTGAAGTACCAATCATATCTCTGTTCTCGACGAATGAAGTTTTGCACCACACAGCATGCAAGAACTATCTTGCGCTGCGTTGGCCATGGATACATGTTGCCCTCACGCAATGTGTGAAATCGCATCTTCAAGACCCCAAATGTTCGCTCCACAACATTTCTCAGTTGAGCATGACGGTGATTGAATTTTTCTTTCTTATTTTCGTAAGGCACATTTCCACGACCACGGAATTGAGCTAGATGATACTTCACTCCCCTATACGGAGCCAAGAAGGAGGAGCTATTTCCGTATCCAGAATCAACCAAATAGTACTTGCCCGCCGGTACAAAGAACCCTCCTTCATCTAAGGCCCACTTAAGCACCCGCATATCAGCCGCCGATCCTTCCCATCCAACACAAACATACTGGAACACCATATCAAATGATACAGCAGCCATTACATTTTGTGTAATGCACTGCTTGCGGTTGCGGAATCGATCATGCTCTGAAGTCGGAACGTTTGCAGGAATGTGCGTCCCATCTATGGCACCGATGGCATTCTACCACAACAAACCGATGTAAGTTTTGTGTACCAATGAAGTATGGATGATTAAGTAAGTCAATAGAACTCACCTTAAAATGCGGGTAGAAGCGTTCTTTGCCACGAATGTAGGGATGACACTCGTGAACTTGAGCAGGTGTCGGTAGTTGAATATATTCCTCCTTCAAAGAAGCCAGGGCAAGGATGGCTTCATTTACGTACTTACTGATTGTTTGTGAAGAATGCTGAAAGTGCTCACATAAGGCACCACTAGACACACCATGGCCGGTTGCATATAAGAACATACCCAACTGTTCAGCAGCAGTGACATATTTTGAATCCTTTAACAAACCGCGGCCTACCAAGATGTTAGTCAATCTTGTAAACATAGTTGGGTGCATCCTAAACACTTTGTAACATCTCTGCTCATGCCCATTGATAATATCAGTCACCCACATTTGACCAACGTACTTTGATGAATGCATGCGTCGACGAATAGGCGGTGTCATCTCCTCTCGTTCCACTTGATCAAGAATAGCATCCTGAACGGTGTTGTATGTATCATCGTCCTCCACAAGAAACTCCATTAGAACGCGATCCATCTCTACACATCACACGAATAATTTCCATCACCAGTACAACAAATATGAAATGACGAAATCTTTATACATTAGTAAATTAAAACGACTAGTACATGATTTAAGAAGACCGTTTGTCCATTGGCGAATAGAGAATAGAGTAACTCACTAAGCAACAAGCGAGTACATGATTTAATAGCCAACAAGCGTAGTCTATTAACTCCCTAACCTACATTAACACAAGTAAAAGAGTAACTAATATAAAGAAGAGCAACACTACTAGAATACTCAAGAGGACAACAACAATACAAGACACATTCGAGATTTGAGTATTATGCTGTAGGAGTGATTGATTCCTTGCATGAGACGGTGCCATGGGATTTGCATGAGATGCCTGCATGGGCCTTCCTATTACTTGGGACCGATCCGGAAGAGTATGTCCGTTATTGAAATACCCTTCTATAGCCTTCTGTGCATCTTCCACTGAGTGAAAACCCTTGTAACGTGCTCCGGGGAATCCATTCACTTGGGCAAAACATTCAGGCCAGCTGTAGTATACACCGGGTTCTCGGCCAACCCACACTACATAGCAATGATATCTTCCCATGGCATGAACTTCAAAATCCTGCATGTAAGTTATTTTGAATGACAATATATGCAACTATCTCAACAATGCACGTAATTTAAAATTAAGGTCCACTCCATACCAAAAAGTCCCTATAGAAGATAAAGCAAGTAAGTGAAGATAAAGCAAGTAAGTTTAAGATTACACCGCAGGATAAAGTGGGGTTAGGGAATATAAAAGAAATAGTCCAAGTGCATGACCAAGTTTTACATCATGTGAATTAACACCCAGTCAATCCTATCTTCTTCAGGTAGCTCTAAAAATAGTTGTCGTTTTTTTGGTTCCATGAATAAATCAACTGCTTTCAGATACATGCTCCGATCGAGGGTTGGATCTGCCTTCAGTATGTCGATGCATACACGCATGGAAGGGGTCTCAGCGGCCTTCTCGAGGGAAGAAGGTATACGCTCCCCTCGTAAGAGCCTCACCAGCTCACTCCTGTCCAGCGTAGCATCTGCAAATTTCTTTATTGCCTCATCTCCGATCCTCGTTGCACGATTCTTCCTTCCCCCTTTAGGTGTTGAAGAAGTGCCTTCATCTGCCACATCCCTACTCATAGAAGTTTGGTTAAAAGTGGGTGCTGAAGGTTGTGCGAATTGAGAAACATTCATAGCATCACCACAGTTATCAATCCCGCCAATATCAGCCGGACCACCCAAAGCAGAAAGGAACTCGTTTACATGCACTTCCGTCGGTTGGTGGACTTCTCGGCGACGTGTCACTTCAGCCTCAGTCCCCCGTGCAGTGCTTTTTCCACAAAGATAGTCCATTTCACGTAGGAACAGAAATGGCTTACCTCTAATTAACCTAAACTCGGATCGACTCTGAGAAGGTAGGATGTGTAGAGGTCACTTGATGAAAACAAATAGTAGAGGTTTATAGAAGAAACAAATAGAAGCACAAGTCACCGAATACCTGAATCAATTCATCCCATGCCCCTTCATATCCGGGAATCGGCACATTGTTGATATTGTCCCACCCCCAACCACTTCTATTGCGTAACTCATCAACGATGCCATAAATTTTTCTAATTGTCTTCCAACGATTATATAATTGTGAACGGTCATAATTTAGGTTACATGACCGATTAAACGTCGGGACCATCTCATTCCAACATTGAGGCTTGAACATACCAGAAGTGCAATTTTGCTTATCATATTGCTCAATCAATAATTCAAGGAGAACCCGGTCTTGAGCCGTAGTCCAATTCTGCACACGGGGCTTACCTCTACCACTAATTGTGTCACTTTGTGGAGTTCCTAATAATAGTGAAATGTTAATAAACATTTTTTTACTCTCAAACTAATGAGGAGTCGATACAAGGATTAGTAAGAACAACGAGACTATAGCACTTTAATATAGGGGTTGATGGTAGGACTTACCAGAGGTAGACATGGCTGTCGTCCTCTTCCTCTTCAAGCTGGTTAAACATGTAATGGGACAAGAAAAAATGGAAAACACAACATATGAGACTGAAAACAGCAATGACAAAGACCTAAATGGTTTATGGCAATGACAACAACAGAACTGTGATACATGATTTATAACATGTCATGGCCACGACCGGGTTTGAATTACAGTCATAATGTCATTTACACAAGGACAGGTGGTAGTGAGGCAAGTAATTGTATGCAAGATAATCAACCACCGCAAATACCAGAGCTCAAAAAATAGGCATATAGTTAAAATCAGGAGGGAGTAGGATATGATGCCAATACAATGGTGAAAGAGACACATGCCCTAGGAAATATATCCACTGCCACATACAGGTAGCTATACATATATGTAGAGGTAATAGTGAATGTGATATATACATCTTCTGATACACCATGTTAATCTCCCTAACACCCTTATTCATGCTGTAAAAAATGATGTAATGGCTTGAATGCCCCTGATAAAAGCTCATAAATGATTAATTCCAACACTGAAGTAGACGAGGTATGAAATGGTTACCTGATATTATGAAATGAACATGTAAATATCAAAGTTGAAGGTGTACCTGACCTGAGATATTGCTACATTTCAAAATACCAAAATAAAAGCGCAGCAAAAATGACTATATTCACAGGTAATGTATAGGCGAATGTCTTTTCAGAGCAATGGTTATAATGTTAACAGTGCCTCATTTCATGCCATTATTACTTCCTAGGATGAGCATCCTGTTATGATGGAAAAATTACACAACACTAACCACAACAGAGCATATGATTAAATTGACGAGCTGATATGGAATGTCCAAAACAAACAATCAGTTTTACAATAGTCATATACTCTGAAATCTGCATATGTACCATTACTACAGATTCTGTCTTATATTATTATTTCATTACGGAAGTAACTTATTTGTTGGCAGTATTAAAATAGGACAAAGCAAGAACTTCCGGTTGAAGGTCACAGAAGATATGTGCAATCAATGTCACGTAATGTGTTAATTTACATTGGAGAAACAAGATTACATGTATTGTTTACATCAACATGTACAGGCGTGTAAATGCAATTATCCACGAATATCTGGGCTCATAAGTAGATGTAGACTGTCATACAAAACCGTATGCAGAGGTCAGGTAACACAGAGGGTACAAGCCAAACTTGAAATCGGTACAGTGTAACATGATATGCAGATGAAGAGGTAAAGCACAACAGAATCCTGTATGATGCATGTACATAACTTATCGTCCACAACACCACCCGGTTGTAAAAAGCACAACGAAGAGAAATACTGCAAATAAACAAAGATACAGTAAAGAAGAGGTGCAGAATGAACCAGCGGCGGCAAGGGGCGGAGGAGGATGCAGAGGAGATCGGCTCTTCCGCTGCAGGATTAGCCACCGCTGCTGGATTAGGCACCGATGCTGGGGATGCCATAGCGAAGGAGCCCAAAAAGGGGTTGAAATAGGAGGGGAGAAAATAACACTGTAGAATCACGAGCGGAAAGGGTATTCACTCGATTCAACACCTCTCTGCAAAAGCTGATGTACCACAGGTACGGGGAGCACAGAAAGTGGAAGAAAGAAAACCCTAGCCACACGATCGACGCTCCGTTTCTGACGATTACAGCGCTGATATGAAGGAAGATGGCTGTAGGGTTCAGGGTTTCGCAACCACCCCTCGGATCGAGCAGTAATGGCGGTCGATGACGACCTGGCACCGCCTGGAAACAGCGTATGGCGAAGAAGAAGCCTGCAACAGAACAATATCATGACGCCGAGGGCAACACGGCCAGAGTGGGCGAGGAAAGGGACACGCGGCTTGTTTGGGAGAGGCTGCGAACGATGGCAAATAGGGAAACGCAGGTGGAGGAACGGACGTTGCTTGCGGACGACGGCGACATGGAATTCGTGGGAGCTGTAGAAGGGGGTTCGATGGAACGTAGGCAGGGAAAGTGCGTGTCAGTGCTCTGCCCGGCCGAATGTGCGAGCGGGTATAGCATATTCGGGCGTTTCGGTCGAGTAACGTAACCGGGGTTAACACGGGATACGAGAGGGTTATGTGGATTAGCACAGAATTACTAAAATGAGCTATCAAATCGAATAGGGCAAATTTGAGTGAGATAAACTGAGATATCCCCCAAACAAAGAAGGCCTTGGGAATCCATCGGAAAACTTCTTATCTACTTTGATATCTCACACACCATCTAACTCTCTCGGCGGCGAGGATCGCGCAAAGAAAAAGTGTCTTAAGAGGGAAATTAAGAAGAGAAGAGGAAGAAGATTGACAAGTGAGGCAAGAACATGCCATTCTAACCTTATAGCTGTCGATCAGTAAGATGTTTTTCCCTGTCAGTCGTAGGTAGGACGGTGGAGGAGGAAGCCTTTGCTGAAGCACCGCTTCCGACAGTAAAGACACTAGAGACAATGACGGAGCTGGGGGGGCGGGGAATTGCTCCCACTAACATTTGTCGTCCCCTAGTCACCATGAAAGTTTTTAAAATTATCTAATTCTTCACTCTATTATAATCAAGGTTTTACGAATCGCTCTAGTATAGAGTGAATCGCACGTAATCGAACCGTATCAGAGAGAAATCGTGTGACACGTGGTATGCAATTGGTTCATTGCATACTGCACATAATCATGAGTCCTATTGCATATTGGATCGGTTCAAGACGATACACTAAATGGTACGTTCAAGACGAAAAATTCGAGTAGATTTGGTGTTAACATCTATACATTACTTAACATATTTTACATAAATAAAATATACACGATGATTTTATAGCTTAGATCGTATAGAACGATGAGGTTTGAGTTTAATACATAAAATGATCATATTTACTTTTTAAAAAAATTAGTTTTCATCTACGTCATTTGGTAATGGTTTTAAAAGGGATATATATGAGGAGGAGACCAATGGTTAGATGAAAAGATTATGTAGCGTGTTAGCTCTGCTAGGTTTTGCTTGTCACATTAATGGCGGCTGCCCCGCCTGGGGAGGGCGTTGCCCCTCCCTCCGAGTGCACGTCTCCATCGAAACCATCATTCCTCTAGGCTCTCGCTTCTTCCATTCATCCACCGAAGGTTTCCATTGGCGTTAAAGCACCGGCATTCACAGATAATGGGGAACCGGCCGTCTTCTTCTCCCGGCAGGAAGTCCTCCAATCATACAAACCTCTGGAACTTGCGATCATTGCCAAATGTTCTTATGGGAGACCTTCCATTCCGGAAATCAAGACATGTCTTTCTCAAAGGCTTCAGCTGCAGCATGATTTCCTAGTTAGTGTGTTGAACCAGCGTCACCTTCTATTGAGGTTTTTTGATGAAGCAGATTTCTTAAAAGTATACCTCCGGAAGAACTTGTATGTCAAAGGGTATCTTTTCAGATTCTTCCGATGGTCTGCTGACTTTGATTTCAACACCGACCCCTCTTCGATGCCTATATGGGTGAGCTTTCCTTCACTCCCTGTCAATTTTTACAATGAAGATTTTCTCTGTTCCATTGCTTGCAACCTGGGAAAAATCCTTCGTATTCATGATGCTACTATGTCCTGGACACATACAACCGAAGCGCTTGTGTGCATTGAAATTGATATTTCCAAACCTTTAACTAAACACATTTGGATTGATGCTGGCGGCAATGGATTCTGGCAAAACATCAAATATCACCGGCTTCCCAATCTATGTAGCTCCTGCCATAAGATTGGCCATGACTCGGCCTCATGTTTAAAGAATAAGAGGTGTGATTCGGAGAGCAATCGCATGAAGATGCCTGATAACATTAAGGATAATGCCTTGCCAAGCAACAAAGAACCCCTGTGGATTCCTGTGGGAACCAGGAAGAACAAGACCTCATGTCAAGCTGAAAAGATAATACATAGTGTTGTCTTGCCCACTTCCAACTCATTCGATAAACTTGATGCCTTGGGGGATACTAATCTTGTTGAGAGCTCGCTGGTATATGACAAAGCAGGGGTTAATGTACACTCAGGTAATGTTAATATTCTTTTGACACCTGTGGTACCTACTGTCTCTGGGAAATCTCACGACCATCAGGATTCTCCTCAACCAATTTTGCGCCTGCAAGACCCAAGTAGCATAAGAGAGGCTGATGAAGCTATTGGGCCAAAGATGCCTTCGAGTGATTATGAAGTTGCACCTCCAACTACCACACAGATTGAACCCCCTTCTACTCTCACTACTGGTGAAGCCAGTAATTCAGAAAATACTCCAACTGATGTCGATTTTGCCTGTCCAGCAGATGTTTGTAATTTGGTGCCGAAAGAGAATCAAATCATGCAAATTCCTGTCCAAGATAGATTTACTAGACCTTTTACTAGAAGCATACTCAACAAATCTGCTTCGATGGAAGCCTTAGCCACCAACAATTCCCTATGAATGCCTTAATCTGGAACATCAGAGGAGTGTCAAATAACTTATCTATTGGCATATTGAAATTTCTTATTAAAGCTCACAATTTGAATATGCTGGCTATTATAGAACCTATGGTAGATGAATGCAAGATTAATACTTTTCGAAGGAAGCTTCACATGGATTATGTTGTGGCCAATGGCCTTGGTCGAACTCATATTTGGTTCTTCTGGAATTCCCCTCTTGAACAGTCTGTTGTGCACCAACATGATCAATTTCTTTCTTTGTGCGCGGGGGATATCAATGACCCACAATTTATTATCACCATTGTTCATGCTAAATATAACTATTTGGAAAGAAGAATCCTCTGGGATAATTTAAAATCTCTCTATAGCAACTGCGCTTACCCCTGGATCTTAGCTGGAGACTTCAATGCCATCCTTTCAGGCGAAGAGAAAGCTGGGGGCAGGCATCCTCACATTGTTAGCTCTTCTGATTTTCATGACTGCATCTCTTCTTTGGGTCTTCAGGATGCTGGTTTTACTGGCAGCAAATTCACTTGGCACAATGGGCAGCAAGGTGGAAATGCAATTTGGGCCAGACTTGATAGAGTGTTTCTCAACTCTTCATGGATCTCTCAATACCCCACCATTGTCACTCATCTGTCCAGAGAAGCCTCGGATCATGCTCCACTCCTGGTTTCTCTCCCTGCTGACTAGTAGCACTTCAAATCTAGATTTATTTTTCAGAAAATGTGGCTTTCACATGAGGGATTTATGGAGGCAGCTCAGCGACGCTGGGAGGTAGCGCCCATTTCCTTTTCACCTCTTCTGACTCTGTAGCTTAAACTCAAATCCTTAAAGTCCATGCTCCGAGAGTGGAATAAGCAGGTTTTTGGAAACATTTTCACTAACATCTCTGAGGCAGAGGATAAAGTGATCAAAGCTCAAGCTTCTTATGACAGTGATCCCTCGAGCAACAATTATGATAGCCTTAAAATTGAAAGAGCTGCCCTATCCAACTTATATGTTCAGGAAGAAGTATTCTAGAAACAAAAGTCTCACATCCAGTGGCTCCAAAAAGGGGATCGCAACACCAAGTATTTCCATGCAATAGTGATAAACAAAAGGAGGCACAACCTGGTAACTAATCTCAAGGATGGGAATGGTAATATCATTACCAGTGAGGCTACCCTTGTAATGCCCTACGATTTTTTTAGTAGTTTATTTAATAGTTTAAAAATTTTATATGTCCAAATATTTAAATTCTTTATTTTATTATGTTTATTTAGTCATAAACAAAATTATAGGCTGTTGATTGTTTTAAAAAAAATTTGGAAGGGTTTGGAAAAAAATGAAAGAAAGGGGTTGAACAAAAAGAAAAGGGCATAAATAAAAAAAATAAGAAGGTTGAAATTGAAAAAAAATAAAAAATCTAAAAAAAATGGGGGGCGCCGCCCCACGCGGGCGGGTGCGAGGGCGGGCGCCGCCCCTCCCCCGCCCCCTTGCTGCCGCTTTGCGGCATATATATAATAAAAAAAATTTTGTTAAACTTTGTTTATTAGTTAGTTAATCTATCTTCCTTCTTTAGTCAAATAACACATGTGCTATGTATAAAAAAAGAAAAAAATGTAAGATAGTCAAAAGATGTTAGGTGAGGGGTTGGTGAAGTTTGAATGATTAATTTTAATAAAATAACATTAAATTAAATGATTTAATCTCAACCATTAGATTAAGTGGATGGTTAGGATTGATTAAGCCAAAAACCCCTATAAATAGAGGGGTATAGGGGGCTCATTTGCTCCTCTTGTAAGCTGAGTTTGTGGAGTGCAGCATGGGAGGTGTGAAGGTCATTAAGGAGTGTTTAAGTATTTTTAAGGTAAGGGATTAGCACTTTATCCCCTAGATTAGCATGTATTAGCGTATTTAAAATGATTTATGGTGTGTCATTAGCATCTATATAAATAGTTAAGTCTATAGATCGTAGTTTCATAATCTGTAATCTTATCTTGGTCGGATTAGTATTAAATCATTAAGTTAAAGTATGTGATTAATGGTATAATTAAGTGATTAATGTCTTAAAATTAGTAACGGTGTATAATAAATTGCGAGAGTTTTCAGAATCCTAAAACCTGATGTTATAAAATTTCTGTAAAAATTTCTTTGTCTAATTTAATTTATTGTTACGTTTAAAGATATTTTAATATTATCCTAAAGGTGTTTAAATTATATTAAAATACTAAAGGATGATATAAAATTGTAATAAATTGTAAAAATGTACCTTACTGTGAGATTCATGTGTAAAAAAATTTTCATAGTTTCTGGATCATGATATTTATTTTAATATATTTTCATACATGATAAAATATATAAATAATAGTATAGAAATTATGAAAATTAGAAATCATGTTCACAAAAGTCTTATAATTTTACAGTATGGTCCAGACATTGAGTGTCTTGTATTCTGAAAATATCAATAATTATTGATATCTTCAAATAATATTAGATAGTTTTTGATATTTTAATAGAAGTATAAAATTATGAGAAAAATATAAATAATACATGAAAATCTTGAAACTTTACCAGAAAACTTAAATATTTGTTAGAACTAATTTATGAAAATATCATCTCATTAGGATACCAGAATCATCACTGGAATAATTATCAATATTTAAATAAATAATTAGAAAATTTGAATAAATACTAATATTATGTGAAAATCTAAAAAAATTCACAGAACTGATATTTTGATATCTGTAAGTTACTTTTCAGTATATAGTAGCCATTGTAAGTATTCTGGATAATTGTCTCTATTTAAAAGTTATTATTGTAAATTATTGTAAATTTTAGAAATTGATATAAAAACTTAAAAAATAAATGTGCTGAATTAAAAATGATGAAAATTTTTACATATGATACTTATGTCTGACACAACATTCTGTAAATTTTTAGAAATTATCTGATCATTTTGGATATATTTCGTTGATTTATTATTCAGGATATCTTTTTCTTACTTAATATGAAAAATAGTAATTCAGTGTTAAAAATAATAATGCAGTATGAAAAATAATGCAAAGTTTTAAGAATGATATTTCTGTTATGAATGATGGTTTGAAAAATTATGATGACTTGTAGAGTGTTGTGGATATATTTAGTTAATATTCCATGTATTGGATAATTTAAATAATTCTGTGAAAATTTTAATTCTTGCATGAAAAATTATGAAAAAAGTTTCTATGTATTTTTACAGACAAATGTAAGTTTCTGTAAAAGTTTAAGGGTCTTATAAATTTATTAGTTAAATTTAGTCAATTTATGATGCATGTTTGAATATAAATAATTTCAGAAAATTTATAACTACTGTCTGAAAAATAATAAAAAAAATTCTGTTCTGATCTTTCCTGTAAATGTATTAGATTCCTGAAATTGCAATGTATTCTGAGTTTGGATAATAGAATTATAAATTTTTGATGTGTAAATAGATTATAAATAAGGGTTTTTTTGCATATTAGTCTCTATAAACTTAGTGAATTGTCGATTAGTCCCTCCAATCTGACTATTGTCTTAAAAGTCTCTATAATCTTTAACATTTTACAAATGAATCCATGTGGTTTGTTGCTGTCCATAGAAAAGAATATTCTGTAGAATATTCCATCAAATGTGTGTAAAAAGTCTAAAATACCATTATTCAACGTTGACTCTCTCTCTCTCTCTCTCTTGGAGGTCGAGGGAGAGGGGATCGGAGGGGGGCTGTCCACCGGAGGGGGGAGGCGGAGGGGAACACGTGAAGGGAAGGGGAGGGGAGTGAGGCCACCGGAGGAGGAGGAGGAGGCCGGAGGGGGAGGTCGCAGGAGAGGGGGAGGGAGGCCGAGGGTCGGGAGGGGGAGTGAGGCCGGAGGGCTGGGGAGATGAGGTCGGAGGGGGAGGGGGGAGGTAGCAGGAGAGGGGGGAGGGAGGCCGGAGGGTTGGGGAGGGGGGAGGCCGCACGAGAGGGGGAGGTCGCAGGGGAGGGGGGAGTGAGCCGCCCGAAGCTGTCGATCTTGTGTCACGGCTCTTGCAATACTCACCAAACCTCCGATGCACTGTTGTAAGTAGATAATCCTAGCGACCTCTAAGCATCTCACCTCAGGCAAAGCACTACCTTTTTCTTTGAACTGAAGATGGAATGCTCATTGAGGCTCCTGTCTGTCCAGTTGGAAGCACTAATTCATCCATTATTTGACGAGCTTCGAAATCCGAACACACGTCTACCAAATGGAAGATTTTTGCCACCACTTTTCAACTTCAAACCCCATGGTAACCCATGATGAATCAAGTGTTTATTCTGTTGTCATGTCCTCTCACTTCGTAAAAGACCTGACTTTTATTCATGCTATTTAATGATGATGATCAGAGCTCAAGGGAGTCTCGATGGAGATCCTGGTGAAGTTGATTCCTGAACACGCAAGAAAGCGAAGTAACATCGTATAGAGATCTATTTTTTTCCTTTTTACCTAATTGATTTGTGGGAAATATTAGGTACTTGAAGATAGCTGCTCGCATCGAGCATCTTGTGAGTTTATTCTCATCCATGGAAAGTGAAGTAATCTCTGCCAATTCCGTGTTTCGTCTGTGTTCATCTCCCACATCTTCTGTGGATTGAGAAAAATTTGTGGAGCTCATTTACAGATTGTGTTTGGAATCACTACCTAGTGCGCAAGATTTTGTATTGGTCAATGTGTCAGATTCTCCTTTGATTTAATTCACTCTTCTCTGTCTCTCGCTCGCTCGCTCTCCCTAGTGCGCAAGATTATGTACTGGTCAATGTGTCAGATTTTCCATTGATTTAACTCTCTCTCTCTGTGTTTGAGATAGGGGTGGGAACTGGGTACGATAATTTTGAGACCATACAGCTATCGGCCATCGTTGAACGATTGGATCCCGGCAGACTGTTTCAACTTGAACCTTCTGGTTTTAAAAGATTTTTGTTAGTGGCAGAAATGCTTCGGTCAGGGGGGAGGTCGCAGGAGGGGGGAAGGGAGGCCGGAGGGGGAGGCCGGTGGGGAGGGGGAGGCCGGTGGGGAGGGGGCGGCCGACGGGGGAGGGGGAGGTCGCAGGGGAGGGGGAGGAGGGGCCCGGAGGGCTGGGGAGGGGGAGCGAGGTAGCAGGGGAGGGGGGGAGGGAGGCCGGAGGGGGAGGGGGGAGGTGGCAGGGGAGGGGGGAGGGCGGCCGGAGGGCTGGGGAGGGGGGGGAGGCACCCCTCTCTCAATCTCTCTCTCACACTCTCACACTTAACTCAGGGGTAATTTAGTATTTTCATTTTCTTTAGTATAAGGTAACTATAGTTTAGTTAACTGAATGAACGGTAGGGACTTAAACGTGTAACGACTAAGATTATAGGGACTATTAAGATAATAGTCAGATTGGAGAGACTAATCAGCAATTCACTAAGTTTATAGGGATTAATATGCAAAAAACCCTATAAATATTTCTGTAAAAATATTAAATACTTTCTGAAAAATTATGAAAATTTACTATTTTGATCCTTTCTGTAAATATATTAATTCCCTAAAATTTCAAGGCATTCTGATACCTGTAAACAGATTTAGTAACTTTTGATATATAGATATATCATTATATTTGAATAACTTGAAAATTTTAGAAAAAGAAAAATAAATTTCAATATTGGTATATTAATATTCACAACATGAATTTTGATTGGCACGTGTCCATTTCATATATATCATATTTATATTTTTACCGTACCGTTAGTAATGCCAAATGGACACTGCCATCATAGGGGGAGACTAGAACCAAACTATAGAAATGCCCCTATGGGGAGGTTCACATTGTACTGGCCCGAGGGTAATGGGGATGAAATCCTGGAGGCGGACAAGTACCACTGGTTAAGGTGGAGAGGACTTCTCCCGATTCTGCGCAGTAACCAAGACTCATCACTATTTACCTAGGTGATCGAGTACCGACTGACTGTCCTTCTAGTGGTGGTTTGGGCACTGTGTCTGACTATTTATACCACTATTACTGTTTATTGAACTGAAATTGAACAACTGTTATTACCGACTGAATTGACACTGAACTACTATTACTGTTCACTGAGTCGTTATTAATACGACCATTACTGCTCACCGAATTGATACTGAAACTGTTATTACTGTTCATTGATTTATTACTGGAATCATTAGTTAATGTTTACAAATGATGAATTATTATTTACTGTGTCATGGGTAGGATAAATTTTAATGTACATGCTTTATTTGTCAAATGATAGTAGAATGACTTTATGAAATAAATTACCGCAATTCACTTTAGATATGTTGATACATGTTTTGACTGGGGACTATGCTTAGTCTCTTACTGGGTCTATTCGTAGACTCACTCCGTTGAACATTTTCAGAAGAAGCGGTAGAAAAAGCGAGGAGTGATATCGCAGTGTTTTGACCGCGGCTCAGATTTACTACCAATCTTTATCTTAGGTAGTTATGTCTTATGTAAAAAAAAAGTGTGTGAAATTTGGTTATGTAATAAAAGACGTGTGAAATTGTTATCTTTATTTCTATCTATGTGGATGTAGTCATTTGACTGTAAGCTGATGAATTGAGTATTTTTATTTCCGCTGCAATGATATCTCAGTGTTTATGTGAAATTCTCAATTGTAATTGTACCGCTTGGGTTTTTCCCACTGTGACGTTTTGATCAGGATCTGACGCGAGTCTTTACGACTGGATCGCGTTTGCGAGTCGGGGCGTCACAACCCTACAGTCCATGGCTGTTGATCACTTTGAGAAAGCCTTCACTTCTCAACCTCATACTATTTCTCACCAAATTCTTCAAGGTATTCCACATATCATATCAATGCAGGAAAATGATTTCTTATGTGCTATTCCTGAGGAGGAGGAAATAAAGAAGGTTGTCTTCTCATTGTCTCCTGACAGTGCCCCAGGCCTTGATGGCTTCACAGGGTATTTTTACCAATCATGCTGGCCCTTTATCAAGAATGAATTATGCTTGGCCATCAGATAATTTTTCTTTGGCAGTGATATTCCTCGGGCCATGTCAGCAACAATCATCGCCCTCATCCCTAAAGTTTCCAAACCTGAGACCTTTAAAGACTTCCGACCGATAAGTCTTTGCAATTTTTCTTTCAAGATCATATCCAAAATCCTTAATGATAGAATTGCAGTGATCCTTCCATCTGTTATATCTGTGGAACAGGGAGCTTTTGTCAAGGGCAAATTCATAGGGGAGAATATCCTCCTAGCTAAGGAGATCATCAATAAAATTGGTAGAAAATCTAGAGGAGAAAATGTGGTCTTTAAGCTAGATATGGCTAAGGCTTATGACAGATTGGAGTGAGATTTCCTGATTGCTGTTTTGAGCAAATTTGGTTTTTCTGATATGTTCAACAACATTGTGTTCATACTAGTTTCCAATTCAAGGTTCTCCATCCTGTTGAATGGGAATCTGGCTGGTTTCTTTAAGTCGACAAGAGGAGTCAGGTAGGGTGACCCCATCGCCCCAACACTAATTATTTTGGCTGAAGAGGCTTTAAGTAGAGGTCTAACAAATCTTTTCCTCTCAAAGAAAGTGGGCTATTTCTATACTCCCAGAGGCTGTCTAAGAATTTCACACTTACTATTTGCAGATGATACACTGGTTTTTGCCAATGGAAGCAAATCCTCCTTGAAGAATCTGATGGATTTTCTGCACTCTTATGAAGACTCCTTGGGACAGCTCATCAACATTTCCAAAAGTTCATGTTATACTCACAGTAAGGCTTCTCCATCCCTTAAGCAAAGGCTTCTAACCATCACTGGTATTGAACACAACAAATTCCCTTTCAGATACCTTGGTGTTCCTTTATTCCCTGGAAGAGCAGAAATCAGTTTCTTTAACCCCCTGATCAACAAAATTCAAGCTAGAATTCAAAGCTGGAGCTCTGCCTTTCTATCCTCCGCAGGGAGGCTTTGCTAGATCAAGCACCTGCTAGCTTCCATCCCTCTTCATATTTTATCCTGCTGCAATGTGCCTGCAACCGTCCTCAATTTAATTAACAGGTCATTTGCTAATTTCTTCTGGGGTTCCAAGGATGGCAACTCAAAAAGACACTGGAAAAATTAGCAAGCTATCTGCAGTCCAATTGACAATGGAGGTCTTGGCATCCTATCCTTGAATGACATGCAAAAAGCATTCAAGGTTAAAATGCTGTGGAGTGCTCTAAATTTGCAAAATTCCCTATGGGGCAATTACTTCAAGGCCAAGCACTTGGCTAAGTACCATCTCTCTGACGCTGATTTCAATAGATGCAAAGGCATTGGCAGAAAAGATTGGATCCTTGCAAGGGACATTATTTGTAAGCATACCAAATATTTTAAAGGCCCTGGTAATTTCTCATTTTGGAAGGATATCTGGATGGGTGAATGTGCTCTCAAAGACATGGTCCTGGACTATCAATGGCAGCAAGTAGAAGACAAAAACATTTCAGTCAGCTCTCCTTCTGATTTAAACCACCAAGCCTGGAATAGTATTCGCCAAGTGTTTCCTGCTGACTCTCTATCAGCTTTTGAATTCTGCATTTCCAGGAAGCCTCTGAATCAGGACAAATGCATCTAGTCTCTTAACTCAGCTGGCTCCATTTCAATTAAATCACTGAGGAAGCTCACTGTTACACCTCCTGGATTATTCCCTTTCAAACAGATTTGGACTAGCTACATCCCTCCGAAGATATCTGTCTTTACTTGGAAGCTCATTCATGGCATTCTACCAACCGATAATAAAGTCTAGCAATGTGGCATTATGTTATGTTCCAAATGCTCTTGCTGCCATGAACCCCAAAATGAAACTACTTCCCACCTTTTTCTACGTAGTGACCTTGCCCGACTGACCTGCAGATATTTCAATCATTGCTTTCAGATTGACCCTGCAACCTGTGGCTCGGGGTAAGCTGGTGCGGACACCCGAGCAGTTGAGCGACGCGACACGCCGAGCCATCGGTACCGCATACGGAGCACGATTCGAGCCACCTCAGCATCCATCTGGCTCGGAGACAGCCTGGAGACTCCCCCATGAGTCCCGGCATTTATCATATTTAGTTAGACTTTATTTATGTTTAATGTGTGTTTACTTCATTTTATTCGGTATGTAATTTTGATTGTAAGAGTGGCTTATTTGTAAAAATGGGACCCCTGGGCCCTACGGGACACCAGGCCCCCTCCCATTGATCCACCTCATCCCTAGGGCCCCATGTGGGGTCGGTCAACCATTCAAATGGTGGCTTCTAGAAAGGTGGGCCAAGTGGGGGACATTGGAATGAAAATGCCAACAATTCCAACCCACCCCCACCTACCATGTCCCCCCCTTGCCTCCCTAATCAATGGGCTGCCCCCCTTGTATTTTTAATTTTAATTTTTGTGGATGGTCACATGCAATCCCAACCCTCCATCTCCTATCCCTAGATCCAACGGTTGAGGATTGATTAGACATGTAATCTATATATGCTTGTAATTTTCATTTTCGATGAATTAATGCCATTTGAACTTGGAAAATCCTTGGAGCAGCCCTTGGGCACCCCCCTCTCCCTCTCTCCCTCTCTCCCTCTCCCCCTTGCAGCTGAGAAAGCTACCTTCTGGAGGTATGACTCCTCCCTATCGGTTCCGGTCATCATCGCCGCCGCCACGAGCCGCCACCACACCGCCATCGGGATCGTCGGAGTTCTATCTTCAGCCGACCACTGCCTCTTCCACGAAATTCTGCAGTCAGCCACGAGCTCCTTTCGATCTGGGATTTTGATGGGATGTTTCAGAGGTGTCAAGCACGCCCCACAAAATTTGGTTGGTCATAAAGATCCCCTTTGATAATTTTTCATTTTCGCCCAACTTTAATTACCAGATCTGTCTGCTTCCTGTTCTGATTTCCACCTTTCCTGAGTTTCACATCTCCGACCCATCGTTTGATTTTTGCTGGAGCTCCCAACTTTACTGGGAGTTCCATCCATCAACCCCTCCACCCACGATTTTTCTTGATTTTTGATCAGCCCTCCACATATTTTTCAAAATTCGTTCTCAGAGCTAGCTAGTCCACCTATTCCCAGATCCAACCACCTTACATTAAACAAATCATAACAAATCACAGTCACCTCCAATCAGTCCACAAAAAATATCCTCGTTTTCATTGTTCGAAATCCTACAAATTTTATGAAGAGCTTAGGAGCTGAATCTGCCACCTACCTTGCGGTCAACGGTAGTTCTCAGATAACTCACCTGCAGATTTGAGGCTTCGAGTACTGTACAATAGGAGCTTGTAAATTCAGTAAAGTCCAGATCCGACCAGATCCAGCAGATCTCTCTTAGCCTAGATCGAAGGATTTCAAGAGAACTTTCCAGCGATAACTCATGCGTCACGATCCGACGTCGAGATTGATCGCAGCGGCCATTCTCTCCGGAGCGCGCGTTGGAGGACAGAACCAGAAATCCGTGGGCAGCTAGTTCACGAATTGGGAATCGGGGCTGATCGACCCCCGATCGGTGTTTCCGGCCGACCGCCGTCCGTGGAGGCGCGCCACCAGGGGTCCCCATCACAGCGGGTCCCACCCCTGTAGATTCGGAGGACAGCGCCGTCCGTGGGCCCCACGGACCCGTAGAATCTGCCGTTCGGAAAGCACGAAAATGCGGAGTTCGACACCGCCGGGCGACATCAAGATGATGCCCGTCAACCCGATTTGCGTGATTCCTGGGCCCCACATGTGACCTTTTATCTCCCTGCGTGGAGTGGGTCAAATTATTGCACTGTTGTAATATTGTTAACCGGGAGTCCGTGAATTGACCGGGGTTGTCTTCGCCACGCCGGGTGCGTGGAGGTAAAGGTCTCAACTTCTCGGCATTCGCTTGCTAGTTTAGTATATGGTCTTTTGCCGCTGCCGAGAGCGATAGGTACTAGCCCGTGAGTCCATGTCACCGCTGTGAGTGTGAGAGTGACCCGTCCCGTGACTCGATCCGAATCCGGAAGTGAGTCGACTACCCGTGAACTCTGCCGGTTCTTCAACCGCGCACGATTTGCGTTTCCCTCACTTGGGACGACGAGTGAGCTTACGTTTCTGTTAGCGACGTATAGCCCATAGGAGCTCTCCGTGTCGGGCCTAGTGTCTCTCCCATCATGTGTTGCTGGTCGTGTCCGCATCTAGAGTCCGAGGTTCATACCACGTAGAGTCGGTCCCCGTGTCCGTCCCGCATCAGTTTGGTATCAAAGCGAGTCGAGTCTAGGGTAGTCTTTGCATAAGTCTTGCATGCATCATGGTTTAAGTCAAGTCTAGGATCATTATTTTCAAAACAAAAAAAAGTGTTTTAAAATTTACATTTTTCATCCCAATAACCCGGTATATCAAAAGACGTTGCCCGAACGTTAGGTTATGCCTATCGGGAAGGTGGCGGATTTGCGCGAGTGATCTTCGGATCGATTAGCTCCGCCTCGTACCGGATATTGGTTAGGTCTAAGCGCATCATCTAGTGAGTGTTACATTAGTCGGTGTCTTCAGGGTCGTGTGTCAGTTGCATGCCCACCCGTCGAGATACCCAATACTCGCCACCACCACCTATGGCGGATTCCCGAGCCCGTAGCTCCGATGAGCCTTCGACGGCCGAGATGTTCCGAGCCCTCATGGATCGTCTCGACACGTGTATGGATGGCCTCAGTACACGTCTAGATGGAGTAGGGACGCGTCTAGAAGGGCGGATGAAAGCCCTCGAGGATCGGGCCAAAGTTTCGGACCAGTCCATTCAGGGTCTTGTTGGGAGAATAGCCGTCCTTGAGAGGGCCCCAGCGGCGGCACAACCCGCGCCGACCAATGGTCAGCAAGAGCCGGTTCAGCACCCTGCTGTACCAAGAGCTCAGGCGGAGAATGTTGAGGGACAACAGGTGCACGTGGTGGATGATTATGCATCTGACAATGATCAAGGGGGTTACGGTCGTCGGAATCATCGACGGAATCGTGATGACGAGGATGACGACCGCATTCTTAGGAGCGTGCGTACGGACCCTCCCACTTTTAGCGGGTCCTTGGACCCTAGGGTGTATTTAGATTGGGAGGCCGGCATGGACCGGTATTTCGAGTGGTTTGAGATGACGGACCACCGAAGAGTCTGATACGCAAAGATGAAGCTGCAAGGGCAGGCCCAAACTTATTGGACCAATGTGGAGAGCCTGCTCCACCAGCGACGTCAACCCCAAATCGGTACTTGGGATGATATGAAATCCAAATTGAGGGAGAAATACCTTCCTGCCTCATATCGCCAGCGTCTCATAGACAAATGGCCAAGCATCTCCCAAGGGAACCGATCCATGACCAAGTACACCGCCGAGTTTGATGAGTATTGCTTGCGGTGCGGGGTCACGGAAGAGAGCACCATTACGATATCCCTCTTTCGAAGAGGTCTGCGGCCCAATTATCAATATGAACTCTTTCACCGCAACGCGACCACTTTGGAGCATACGTATCAGATTGCTCTCGAACTGGAGTAATTCGAGGCCGAGTTCGAGTCTCCCCATCGGTTGGGCTCTTTTCCCCTTCGTAGCGTCGAGCCCCGTGGCTCATCTGGCACGTATCCGAGGGCCCCCATGGCTCGACCTCAGGAGCCCGCTCGCCCCGAGCCCTTTGCTCCTAGGCCTCGTCCTCCACCCCCGAGGGACCTTCCTCGTCCCCAGCATCTCACGGCTCCATCCACAGCCCGTCCACCGGCACCCGCACCTCCTGCACGTCCTTTGCTACCTACACCTCCTATCCGTCGGGAGGATAAGGGGAAAGGACCCATGATTGGGGAGCCTAGTGGATCACGGCAGCAGTGTTATCGCTGCAATGGGTTTGGCCATTTCGCCAACCAGTGTCCCACCCGCCCATCTCTTATCATCGGGGACACACAGGCCGAGGATACCACCCCTACGGGCCTCGAGTTAGTCAGCTATGAGGCAGATCAGGAGTTAGCTGACGAGTACTATGAGATGGGAGGTGAGGTCCAGGATGCCCAGCATTCAGACGATACCCACGTGGGGGTCGTCAGATGTATCCTCACCCAGTCGCAGGTCAGCGATGACTGGCGTCGGACTACTATCCTTCATGTATTCTATAGGCTGGGAAAGCAAATTTGTAAGGTGGTCATCGATAGCGGGCGTTGTATCAATGCAATCTCCACGAGCGCTGTCACTCGTCTTAGTCTCACACCCGTAGATCATCCTTGCCCCTATCAGGTATCATGGGTGGATACCTCTTCCATTTCGGTCAGGCTGCGGTGCTTGGTCCCGCTGCAGCTCCACTCCTACCGTGACGAGATCTGGTGTGATGTTCTCCCCATGGAAGCGGGCAGTATCATTCTTGGTAGGCCGTGGTTATTCGACCGGGATGCCACCCTCCATGGCCGGTCGAACACTTGTACCTTCGACCACGCCGGCCAGCGGGTCACCCTCCACCCCGTTCTGCCCAGGAGCCCATCAGTCAGGGGTCCTACTGGCCCAAGTACCCCCGAGCTTTCCATCCCCGGGCCTAGTACCCCATCCCCAGCTCGGGCTATGACCGTTACCTCTGGCCCAGGAGAGCCCTCGACGAGGAGATTGATGATGATTAGCTACCGGGAAATGGAGCAGGAGCTTAGTCAGGGCTGTCCGGTGTTCGCCATTACGGTCCGAGAGGTGGAGCGGGACTCCGAGGGTGAGCTTCCACCCGAGGTTGTTCCCATTCTACAGGAGTATGCTGATGTCTTTCCCGATGAGCTTCCCGAGGGACTCCCACCTATGCGGGATATTCAGCATGCCATCGACCTTGTTCCGGGCTCTTCCTTGCCCAACCTTCCTCATTATCGCATGAGTCCCACGGAGCATGCCGAGCTTAAACGGCAGGTTGATGAGTTAGTGCAGAGAGGGTCTGTTCGAGACAGCATGAGTCCATGTGCTGTACCCGCATTACTCGCCCCGAAGAAGGATGGCACGTGGAGAATGTGCATTGATAGTCGTGCCACCAACAAAATCACCGTGAAATACATGTTTCCTATTCCCCGCCTGGATGACATGCTAGACATGATGGCAGGTGCCACTATCTTTTCAAAGATTGATCTTAAAAGTGGCTACCATCAGGTGAGGATTAGGTCAGGTGATGAGTGGAAGATCGCATTTAAGACCAAGGATGGTCTATATGAGTGGTTGGTCATGCCTTTTGGGTTGACCAATGCCCCTAGCACTTTCATGCGGCTCATGACTCAGGTCCTTTGACCTTTCATTGGAGTCTTTGTAGTGGTGTATTTTGACGATATCCTTATATATAGTCGCACCACGGGGGACCACTTAGACCACCTTCGGCAGGTATGTCTACTTCTTCGGTGAGAGCAGTTGTTTGCAAACCCACAGAAGTGCGCCTTCATGACATCTCAGCTTACCTTCTTGGGTTTCATTATGTCTAGTACTGGGGTCTCCACTGATCCGGAGAAGGTCCGGGCCATTGTTGAGTGGCCGGAACCCCGTACGATTCATGATGTCCGCAGCTTTCATGGCCTTGCAACGTTCTATCGTCGCTTCATCCGCGGATTTAGCTCCGTCACCGCACCGATCACGGATTGTATCCGAAAGGGCACATTTGTATGGACGAAGGCCGCATCTACCGCCTTCAAGGACATCAAGGAGCGTATGACCCAGATACCTATCCTTCGATTGCCTGATTTCTCGAAGGTGTTTGAGGTCTCTTGTGATGCGTCGGGCGTGGGAGTTGGAGGAGTTTTGAGTCAGGAGTCCCACCCGATCGCATATTTCAGCGAGAAGCTGAATGACGCAAAACTGCGATACTCCACATATGATAAGGAATTTTACGCAGTTGTTCAGGCTCTTAGGCATTGGAGGCACTATCTTTTACATCAGGAGTTTGTCCTATACTCCGATCACGAGACATTGAGATACCTCCATTCCCAAAAGAAGCTTAACTCGCGTCACAGTCGTTGGGTCGAGTATCTCCAGAGTTCACCTTTGTGCTTAAACATAAGGCTGGAGTGGAGAACAAGGTGACTGATGCCTTGAGTCGGCGAGCATATTTGCTTACCACCATGAGTGCCGAGGTCATAGGGTTAGAGAAGATGAAGGAGGCCTATGTTGATTGTCTTGACTTCGGTCAGATTTTTACCACTCTCTAGGCCGGACCCTCGAGAGACCTTGATGATTATGTGCTTCAGGAGGGTTACCTCTTTTGAGGTAGCAGGCTATGTGTTCCCCGAACTTCGGTTCGAGATTTTTTAGTGCGGGAGCTACATGCGGGAGGTCTAGCCGGCCACTTTGGTCGGAACAAGACTATCGAGACGGTTGAGCATAGATTTTATTGGCCGAGCTTGAAGCGCGATGTTGCTAACATCGTGGCTCAGTGCCGTACATGTGCTACAGCCAAGATGAAGAAGCAAAGCTCGGGCCTTTATACCCCTCTTCCCGTGCCTGATGTCCCGTGGCAGGATGTTAGCATGGACTTTATTTTGGGATTGCCACGTACCTCCAGGAAGCATGATTCGGTCTATGTGGTGGTTGACCGTTTCTCGAAGATGGCCCTCTTTATCCCTTGCTCGAAGACTTCGGATGCTTCTAGGGTAGCCCGCCTATTCCTTACGCATGTGGTGTGCAAGTTCGGGTTGTCTCGCACTATAGTGTCTGACCGTGATGTTAGATTCACTTCCTATTTTTGGAAGACACTATGGCATATGATGGGTACGCACCTCAAGTTTTCCACTGCATATCATCCCCAGACAGATGGTCAGACCGAGGTAGTCAATAGGAGTCTGGGAGATTTTTTGAGATGTCTTGTTAGGGATCACATTGGGGATTGGGATCTCATTCTACCCATGGCTGAGTTTGCATATAATGATTCGGTGAATAGGTCTACCGGCATGAGTCCATTTGAGATTGTCACAGGTCGTAGGCCTAGGAAACCCGTTGACCTTGTCCCCATGTCTATCCATGATAGAGTGTCGGAGTCGGCAGAGTCGTTTGCTAGGCATGTTAGGAGTTTGCATGACGACATCCGTCGTCACATTGAGGCCAGCAATGCACAGTACAAAGAGTTAGCCGATGCCCACCGACACCACCGAGAGTTCCAAGAGGGCGAATATGTCATGATCAGGGTAAGACCTGAGCGGTTTCCCTCCGGAACCGTTAAGAAGTTGCAAGCTCGCGGAGCCGGTCCCTTCAGAGTGTTGAAACGCGTTGGATCTAATGCGTACGTTGTGGACTTGCCCGAGGAATACGGTATAAGCTCTACTTTCAATGTATCGGATCTAGTTGCATATAGGGACCCAGCGGTGATCCCTAGTGAGCCTTTCGAGCCATCTCCTCCCCTTGAGAGTGATCCCACACCTGAGTGTCCACATCCAGCCACCTTGTTACGGCAGCGTGAGCATATAGATCATATACTGGATGAGCAGGTGACAGTTATCAGGAGTGGATCCTACCCGCGCTACCTAGTGCGATGGAGAGGACGACCCGCTACCGAGGACACGTGGATCACACATGGAGAGTTGCAGCGGATTGATCCGGACCTTCTGGAGTGATACAGGAGCGATGTAGACTCTTACTCGACAGGGTCGAGTTTCTCCCACCCGGGGAGAATTGATGCGGACACCCGAGCAGTTGAGCGGCGCGACACGCCGAGCCACCGGTACCGCACACGGAGCACGACTAGAGCCACCTCAGCATCCATCTGGCTCGGAGACAGCCTGGAGACTCCCCCATGAGTCCCGGCATTTATCATATTTAGTTAGACTTTATTTGTGTTTAATGTGTGTTTACTTCATTTTATTCGGTATGTAATTTTGATTGTAAGAGGGGCTTATTTGTAAAAATGGGACCCCTGGGCCCCACGGGACCCCAGGCTCCCTCCCATTGATCCACCTCATCCCTAGGGCCCCATGTGGGGTCGGTCAACCATTCAAATGGTGGCTTCTAGAAGGGTGGGCCAAGTGGGGGACATTGGAATGAAAATGCAAACAATTCCAACCCACCCCCACCTACCATGTCCCCCCCTTGCCTCCCTAATCAATGGGCTGCCCCCCTTGTATTTTTAATTTTAATTTTTGTGGATGGTCACATGCAATCCCAACCTTCCATCTCCCATCCCTAGATCCAACGGTTGAGGATTGATTAGACATGTAACTTATATATGCTTGTAATTTTTATTTTTGATAAATTAATGCTGTTTGAACTTGAAAAATCCTTGGAGCAGCCCTTGGGCACCCCCCTCTCCCTCTCTCCCTCTCTCCCTCTCCCCCTTGCAGCTGAGAAGGCTACCTTCTGGAGGTGTGACTCCTCCCTATCGGTTCCGGTCAGCATTGCCACCGCCACGAGCCGCCACCGCACCGCCATCGGGATCGCCGGAGTTCTGTCTTCAGCCGACCACTGCCTCTTCCATGAAATTCTGCAGTCAGCCACGAGCTCCTTTCGATCTGAGATTTTGAGGGGATGTTCCAGAGGTGTCAAGCACGTCCCACAAAATTTGGTTGGTCATAAAGATCCCCTTTGATAATTTTTCATTTTTGCCCAACTTTAATTACCAGATCTGTCTGCTTCCTATTATGATTTCCACCTTTCCTGAGTTTCATATCTCCGACCCATCTTTTGATTTTTTCTGGAGCTCCCAACTTTACTGAGAGTTCCCTCCATCAACCCCTCCACCCACGATTTTTCTTGATTTTTGATCAGCCCTCCACCTATTTTTAAAAATTCGTTCTCAGAGCTAGCTATAGTGCTGTTCACCTGTTCCCAGATCCGACCACCTTCCAGTAAGCAAATCATAACAAATCACAGCCACCTTCAATCAATCCACAAAAAATGTCCTCGTTTTTTCTTGTTCGAAATCTTACAACTTTCATGAAGAGCTTAGGAGCTGAATCTGCCACCTACCTTGCGGTCAACGGCAGTTCTCAGACAACTCACCTACAGATCTGAGGTTTCGGGTACTGTACAACAGGAGCTTGTAAATTCAGTAAAGTCCAGATCCGACCAGATCCAGCAGATATCTCTGGGCCTAGATCAAAGGATTTCAAGAGAGATTTCCAGCGATAGCTCATGAGTCCCGATCCGACGTCGGGATTGATCGCAGCGGCCATTCTCGCTGGAGCGCGCGTCGGAGGACAGAACCAGAAATCCGTGGGTAGCTAGTTCACGAATTGGGAATCGGGGCCGATCGACCCCCGATCGGTGTTTCCGGCCGACCACCGTCCGTGGAGGCGCGCCACCAGGGGTCCCCATCACAGCGGGTCCCACCCCCACAGATCCGGAGGATAGCGCCGTCCGTGGGCCCCATGGACCCGTAGAATCCGCTGTTCGGAAAGCACGAAAAGGCGGAGTTCGGCACCGCCGGACGACATCAAGATGTTGCCCGTCAACCCGATTTACGTGATTCCCGGGCCCTACATGTGACCTTTTACCTCTTTGCGTGGAGTGGGTCAAATTATTGTACTGTTGTAATATTGTTAACCGGGAGTCCGTGAATTGGCCGGGGTTGTCTTCGCCACGCCGGGTGCGTGGAGGTAAAGGTCTCAACTTCTCGGCATTCGCTTGCTAGTTTAGTATATGGTCTTTTGCCGCTGCCGAGAGCGATAGGTACTAGCCCGTGAGTCCATGTCACCGTTGTGAGTGTGAGAGTGGCCCGTCCCGTGACTCGATCCGAGTCGGGAAGTGAGTCGACTACCGGTGAACTCTGCCGGTTCTTCAACCACGCACGATCCGCGTTTCCCTCGCTTGGGACGACGAGTGAGCTTGCGTTTCTGTTAGCGACGTATAGCCCATAGGAGCTCTCCGTGTCGGGCCTAGTGTCTCTCCCATCATGTGTTGCTGGTCGTGTCCGCATCTAGAGTCCGAGGTTCATACCACGTAGAGTCGGTCCCCGTGTCCGTCCCGCATCACAAGCTTTCTTATACAAGGTGATTCAATCCTCCAAGTTATATACTCAAGCTGGCATGGTGTCCCTACTCATCGCTTCTCTATGGCTATGGGAGACATGGTGTGAAAGGAACAAGAGGCGGTATGAAGGAAAACATAGCACTCCAGCTTCCATCTTCCACAGGATCATCCAGCATATCAACACAACTAAATTCCCAACCTGCCAATCGACGGGAGACATATCCACTCTGAGCTCTTTGCAACACCTCACTATTGCCGCCAGTTTTCCTAAACTCAAAACACCTATTATAGTGAGATGGTCTCTACCACCTCCCGGGACCTTCAAGTTTAACACTGATGGTGCCAGCAAAGGCAACCCCGAGTATGGTGGAGGCGGAGGTCTGATTACAGACCACAATGGTGATATCATACTCGCCTATAGTCACTTCTATGGCAGGTGCTTCAGTCTGGTAGCCGAAGCCCGTGCCATGCTCGATGGCCTTCGTTATGCTTCCCTGCACTGCATCAATCTTCACATTGTGGAAACTGATTCAAAAATACTGGTGAATATCATTAAGGAGGAATGCTCGTGCCCTTGGAGACTTCTGCCTTTCATATGTGAGCTGCGCAAGCTTATTCATAGACTGAAGACGAACATCACCCATATTTACAGAGAAGGCAATCACGCAGCGGATGGACTTGCCAATCTTGCATGTCATTGTAAAATTGATTCTATTTTCCACAATAACTTTCAGTTGATGCCATCTAACATTTGTGGTGCCTGTAGGCTAGATAGGATGGGTCTTCCCAATCTGAGATTGTAACCCCTCCTTCCCAACTCTTTTAGCTCAAGGGTATGCCCCGAAGGTATTGTAATTATCATTCTTTCAATAAAATTTTACCTTCGGAGCTGACCTGGTAGAGTGATCACATCCAGTTGGATGGGCTCACCCTCCCTGATCAATCTAAGGTCCTATTTACTTTAAAAAAAGATATATATGAGGAGGAGAGAATTTTAATATATATTTTTTTATTTTTATTATAATTTATAATTTAAATTAGTTTACTTAATATAAAAATAAAATTTGATAAAATTTATTAAAATAATTATTTATATTTTCAAAAAATAGGTGATCTAATAGACTCGCCAATTAGAGCTGTCAATGACTTCAGTCTGGGCCATTTTCAACCCGTGGGCTCTTAATTGGGCCGTATGATCTAATAGACTAGTGAGTGGGGCTCGGACTTTAAATTCGACTCACTGGCCAGCCCTATATATTATTCTTCTTTTTTCTCCTTTTAAATTTTGTTGTTTAATTAGAAATAAAAATATCAAAGTTTATTTAATTAAAAATAAAATATATATTTCTAAATAAATTAATATCTAAAATTTTAATTAATTTAATAATATTATAAATTTTATATTTATATATTATTTAACTTAATTTATTGTGTCGAGTCAAGTCGGGCGAAAGTCAGACTCGTGAAGAAGTTGGGCCCAACTCATCTCAACATAGCTCGAGGCTGGTCAGTATAGGGTTTAAAATTAATGTGTCGAATCTGAGTCGGGTCGACTTAAGGCCGACTTGACCAGACCAATTGACAGCTCTACTGTCAATTACAAAAACACTACATATCCGAGCACTATTCATCTTCATCTCATTTCTTTTTAATTATTTTTTATTAAATTTTATTGATTTAATATATTATAATTATCTTAAAATTATGTTTATATATTAAAATTATAAAGTGACATTTAAAAGTGAAAAAAAAGTAAATGAGAAGAATTTTTAAAAATCTGATTTCTTTATGACCTAAATTGAAGAATCTCCTTCTAGTATTATTACCAAACAAATTAAATCTAAGATAAAAAATATTTTAAAAACATGTCCAATATAAGTTTTGAACATGAGACCTCACCCATTTAACCACACACCTTAATCAATTAAGTTAATGAATCATATTAATATCAATAATTTTATTTATATGGACATATCAAATGTAAATTTTTTTTTATTTTTTTATGTTGGTACAAAATGATATCGTATCATATCGTACAATATCATATTAACGAATAACCGGTATAATCGGTACTATCGATACATCAAACTTGGACTATGATCATATTTATTACAAATAAATTAAAATGTTAAAGTTGTATTATATTTGTCCTTACATAAAGTATACTCACAAAACATGTAGAAGTAGCTTTTCATATGGACATTAGAATAATCTTACAAATCTTTGTAATTACTTATGTACCTACTTCATATCATATTTGCGATCCAGATAAAAAAACATAATCAAACTCATTTACATGCTAAACTTTAATGATAAATTAAATATTTAACAAAAGTTCTTATAAATTATAATATGGTTAGGGATTTTTTTCAAAAAGATTCTCACATTCAAGGTTTGCTGACCCGGTCGTATCGGTCGTACAGATTTTCTGTCGGTACGGTGCCGTATCGTAACGCTCCACACCGCACCGCAAGATGTCAAGATGAAAAACGAGTCTTTATATATATAGTATATATAAAATAAAAAAACTCTTAATGTAGTTGGTTAAGCAGTTTGTGTGTTTCATTTAAGATGTCGTAAGATTGAATCTTACGAATGTCTTTGTAATTTTGAGTTTTTGATTAGAAATCTTAAAAAGAAACAAAAAAACACGTGCAACCGATGTGTTTCGTGTGTATTATAGATCGATCGTACCAGTTGCGTACCACAGATCGGTCTATAGCTGGTACGTACGGTTCGCCCTGTATCAGATCAAAATTGCAAACCATGCACATAATACGGTGCATTTGCGTAAAACTTCACAATTTGTCGTGCATGCTCCTTAGTTCCAGAGGATGTCTGAGATTACTTTCGGACACAGTTACGGGAGGGATATGTTTCTCATAGCGGAGCCGGGGCATCCTCTTCTATGTTCAGGGTACCCCCACCACTAGCACTGGGCGGAGTAGGATCTTCCTCCACGTCTAGAGTTCGAGCAGCACTAGCATCAACACAAGTCGCACCAGTAGCAGATGATAGACTTGAATGTATATATGTAGTTAGGGCTTTTTTTAGAGATTTTCATGTACACCCCACCGCTTCACATTACTCAACTTTTGTACAGATGGTTACATATTTTCAAGTTCACCCACACGTACCTCCATCCACTAGGATAGAGTTAGATCATACGGGTCATCGGACTCATGTATCTGATTCTGATTGAGATTCAAGATTCACAGATGAGTCATATAAGTAAGTTTGTGCATTTTGTACTTTATGAGTTGAGTTTAATTATGTCATTATTATGTATATGTTTGCTTTAACATATTAAGGGATCTTTTTTTATCTCTTCATATAAGATATTTAATTAAGAGGTATAATATATTATTTTTATATAATTAATTATATGTACTTTAGCATGGATATATGGTCACAAAAAATAACTCTACATTCTAATATTTTTAAATGTATATATCATTTATAATTTAAATAAAATTTTATTAAAATTCTATTTTTTTTAAAAAATAACATTTTAAAAAAAATAAAATTTTAAAAAATCGTGTCTTCTTTTCGAGTGGACCTGGACGCCGAGTATTCCACTCGACCCGACTCGTCCCGGGCCGTGACCGAGACATGCGGGTCGATCAGGACGGCAAACCATACTTTCAACCCACGCTTGATTTATATTTTTTTCTTTGGAAAAGAAATATTTGTATTCTTAAACTAAAAAACGTGCTAAAAGCTAAATGTCAGTGTTTCATTGAGAGAGAGAGAAGCTCATTTTCCTACGACAGAGAATTTTTTGTAGAATGAAAGATAATATGTAACGCAAGAATTTTTTAACCGTTCAACCTCTAGAATTTCTAATTTTATTAAGAATAGTCTTTTCGAAAAAGTAAATTTTTTATCTTAATTCTAAGATATTTTTACATCTATAACAGTATAACCCAACAAAATACCATATTTACATATATTCTCGTACTTTTTGCATATTCATGTGTATACCCCTATATATTTCATATTATTATGATTATATACCGTGATTCTTGGGCCGTCAATCTCGACAAATATTATGAGAGTATGTTCACGAAAACCGTTTGAAAATGTAAAAATATCAAAAATGCCCTTATTTGAGAAAGAGAGAGAGAAGGGTGTCACATGTGACCCCTCTCTCTCATCTATGATACCTCCTCTTCTCCCATCTCTGGCGAGCACCCCCACCTCTCCTAGCCTCCATCTTCCCCTCCCAGTGAACGGGCCCACCCTCCACCCCTCCCAATTCTCTCTCTCCCTATCGACGAGTAGACCCACATCCTCCATTTTTTTTCATATAACTTCTCACCCTTCCGTCTAACTATCGCCTATTAAGTTAGGGAACCTATCGTACAGAAATAAATAAATGTATAGAAAAATAAATCTTGGTCTTCTTAATCATTAGTATTTAATGAAATTTAGTATTAAAATTTTCAAGATGTTACATTCTCTCTCTTAACTCACACTTTACTTTAGTTAAAGATACGAGAGTTACAACGAGAGTATAACCGTAACAATACGATATATACGAAGGGTACAATTGATGGTATGATGAAAATAGAGAGATAAATCCAAACATGATATTTTATAAAAGGTATAGATGTAAAAATCACTACTTTTTTTTTGGAAGCAACATATTCATTCATTCATACCAAACGATAAACACATTACATAGGCATACTTGACCCGGAACCAACCATAAAACGGCCATATCTGGCCCATACAAACCACAACCCATCGAAGATATAGAAAGTAAAGACATCGACATAACAGATCGCGAACGCCCGACTTGGCGGTGAGCTCCTGAAGACGCCCGGAAAGAGACAGTCGCTTCTGAGGTGACCGATTCCTTCGTCGAGCAGCACTGGGCTGCCAATCCGCTTTTCCTGATAGCTGTGAAAGAGAGGTACTCGGGTGGCCAGCATTCGGAAGGGTGCATGGGGGATAAGCTCAGAGTCTCCGAGCCCTACTGAGGTCAATGGCAGGAACCTGACACTAACAGAACGAAAGCTTCTTCGGGTGCTCAAGGAGGCGCCCATCGCCGAGAGGAGGACCGATCCAGGGAGAGGGATGTATGTGAAGGGAGATCGACCAAAAGGGTTCTGGGGGTTACCGGGCAGAGAGGGATGAGGGAGACGGAGAGGGGGGGATGGGTGGGGGGAGGACAGCGGGGAGAGACAGGAAGGGGGAGGGGGGAGGCGAGAGGAGGAAACGGGGGGAGGGGGGGTCGAACCGGAAGGGGGATGGGGGCGAAAGACTAGAGAGCCGGGAGAGGCGGTGGGAAGGATGTGGAGGGGGGGGGAGGGGGCGACCGACGGAGAGGGGGGAGGGATGGGGGATAGGGACAGTGAGAAGGTGGGGGGATGCGAGGGGAGGGGGCCGACTGACAGAACGGGGGAGGGGGGATGCCGAGAGAGGGTGGAAGGCCGACGGAGCTAGGGGGGAGGCGGGAAGGGACCGGGGATGGCGGGGAAGGCGGGGCGAAGAGCCGGCGGAGAAGGGGCGGCGGCCGGGCCAGGCAGGGAGGCGGAGGGGTTGGTTGGGGAAGGGCAGAAGGCCGACGGGGAAGGGGACGGAAAGGTGGGGTTGGGGTGGCGGGCTCGGGCTAAAGGGAGGGAGGGGGGGCAGCGGTTAGGGGTTGGCTAGGGGCCGACGGAGAGGGGGAAGAGAAGGAGGGGATGACAGCTGTGGGAAGGGATGGAGGGGGGGGGGGGGGTTGCAGGGCTAACAAGGAGGACATGGGTGGCGGATGGTTGGCTGGAGGTGGGCAGAGGGCCAGCGGGGAGAGGGGAGAGGAGGAGGGGAAGGCGCAGAGGGGCTACCGGAGATAAGCAAGGGGGGGGAGCGTACCAGGGCGGACGGGGCGAGGCCGGGCGAGAGAGGGGGGGGGGAGACCCCGACGGGAGCTCCCCCTCCCGATGAGCCACCAGTGCGGAGCGCCGATGAAGGTTCCGTCGGAGAAGCTCCGGCCACGAAGCCACCGCCCCGGGGGGCGATGAGGGGTCCGAGGTGCGAAACACACCCCGACGCGAGCCTCCTACAGAGGAGAAGGAGAGAGGGGAGGGAGAGTTCCCGGCGGGAGCTCTCCCCCACCGGATGTTCTGCGGGGGGCTCCCGTGACCGGAGGAGAAGGGGGCTCGGCGCGCAGCGAACCTCGAATAGATTTGACCCCGCTTCCAAATATTATTGCTTTGGGTCCTTGCTTTCTGCTGCCATGAGGTTGGGGGCGCCATGCTCCTCTTTTGTGGCCCGCTTTTCTTCGTCGCCAGGTTCAGTGGTGCCCCTGTGAAACATTGTACAAAGGAATTCAGGATGCCCTTCTTCTTCCCAAGGGAGGTGGCATTGTCCGACATGACAGTGCCCCACCGACTATCTCTTAGAGAGAGAGAGAGAGAGAGAGAGAGAGAGAGAGAGAGAGAGAGAGAGAGAGAGAGAGATTTAGTTTGGGAAATGGAACAAAGCAGGAGTCTAGTAGAAGTGGCAGCTATGGTCATTGCGATTCGAGAATTGAAACTGAGAGAAGTGGTTAATTGGAGTAACCGTCAACCAAGGTTAATGTAACTAGGCTTAATGTAGCTCCACAACATGGTGTGCAGTTCTTTAATTTCCCCATCTTTCTGTGTTTCTTCGTTGTTACACTACCAGCCTATGATATCTCCAGTTATAGCCTAGAAATATATGCGTATGTGCCCCTTCACTGAGGACCAGACGAATTGAGTGCGTTTAATATCACATTTGCTCAGCTGGCAGGAAAAGAATAACGTGAAAGAGGAAAGAGTCTCTCTTGGACTTCTCTCCGGAGCACTTCAGACGTCTAAACAACGAGCAACGTTGGGCATAGAACTGCATTCTCTCTCTCTCTAAATTGTTGCAACTTTGAATGCTTGGGCAAGTAAGGCTGCACACCGAGTTGAAGGTTATGGATGTGCAGGATATTTATTTTTTATTTTTTAAATTTTTTAAGGTGAACTTCAAGATATTCTAATTTAGAATATAAATCACGTCGTCATTAAATTATTAAAAAAATCAGATCAAATAAATATTATTAAAAATAAAGTTATTCTTATTTTTTAAGTAATTAAATAATGACGTAACTTATATTCTATAGTTAAAATATTTTAAAAATCACTTAAAAAAATGCAAAGACACAACGCACCAAGATGTGCATCACACCTTATCGTGCAACGATCTAAACTCCCGGCAAATTACATCTAAGCTGCAAATAGGAGGCGTTGAGACTCTTGGACGGTACCTATATTTCCCAGCTCCAACTCAGAAAAGGTGTAGATCTCAAAAGTTATCCCGGATCTAATCCGTTCGAAACATCTCTTTCAATTAATAAAATAAAAGTTAACATATTTCTACGTTAATTATTTATTGTATAATGTTAGATATGTCGAAATATTTTCAAACACCATGCGTAGTAATTCAATAGTCCAGAACAATAAAGTGATTTAATAATAATATCTTGCACGGAAAAAAATTACTCAAAAAGATTTATGACAGTAACAAATTTCTTAGACATCCGTACGAGTATCTATGAGAACATTTTAACACGAGACACTAAATCGCAAATGCAAAGAACATAGACCATATAAAAAGAGCATCTCAGAAATGCATCTTTTTAGTGTATAAGTTTCGAAAATCAAATCCCAAAAACAGCGTATACTTTCCAGGAAAGTATTATCTTCACCTTCTAATTATACCTATCAAAGGTAGTAAATAGATCCTAAGACTCTAAATTGTCAATACAAATGTATTATATATAGAGATGTCAATAGGTCGGGCCGGTCTGATAGGCTTGCAAGTCTGACCCGATTTCGGGCTGGGTCACAAGGTCTTTTCCGACCCGTGAATTTTTAATCGGGTCTAAAAATCTGGCCCGACTAGACCCGCAGGCTGGGCTCGAGCTTTGAGTTCGGCCCGCGGGCTAGCCCGGCCCATTCTTTTTTTTGTTCTTACTTCAAATTTTAAAAATTATTTAGTTAAAAATATAAAATTATGTTATTTTACTTAATTAAAATTTTTAAAACTCTCTTTTCACACATATTATGTAATTAATATCAAAATTTTAATTAATTTAATGAGATTATAAAATTTAAATTATTAAATATATTATTTTAATTTTTTATTTAAATTATCGGGCCGGGTCGGACTTTAGTCAAACTTTGTATTTTTAAAATAATATCGGGACCGACCCGACCCGGCCCGACATAGGTCGGACCCGAGCCAGACTCGAGCCGGGTCGGACTTTAGTCGGACTTTGTATTTTTAAAATAATATCGGGACCGACTCGGCCCGGCCCGACATAAGTCGGACCTGAGCCAGACTCGAGCCTTAATCTTGATAAGTCGGGCCCGGGTCGGGCCGACCTAATTCCGATCTGGACCCGACCCATTGACAGCTCTAATTATATAGAGTAATAAATAAATTAAAAAATAATTCTTAAATCCGGGCCGTTCTGTTGGGATAGGATTGGGCTGTGATGGATCTAAAATATTAAGATCGATCCAAATTTTAAGTCTCAATAAATACACTTCAAGATCAAAACTCGGACTCGAATTGGGTTGGGCTTAAATTTCATTGGCTCATTTCCGACCCACATCTTCTATTGGGTTAAGAAATAAACCGCCACCCTATTTTTGCATTTCCGCGAGCATTTTCCAAAGAGCAAAGCTGTGTTACTAGATTTTTTGCCACAATTTTTGACACACGCCCCTTCCCCCGCTGTCCAAAGTTTAGATCAGACAGCGGAAAAAGAAGATCTAAGGACACCTTTGAAAAAAATAAAAAAAAATGAGGAGAAAGATTTTAAACTCTACGATCATTAGAATCTCTCTTCCTCTAATTTTTTTTTAAATATCTCATTGTCTCATCAACTTTTACTTTATGACAAATTTCAAGATTTAAAAAGAGATAGAAATAAAGAGAATAGAGTTAAAAAATCTCCAAAAAATAACTAAAAGATATTTCTTCTCTCTCTAAGAGATTTTAAAAAATTCCCTCCACCCTAGAACTGTCAATAGACCTGGCCAACCCGATAGATCCACCGGCCTAATCCAATTTTAGGTCAAACCGTAAAATTTTTTTCGACCCGCGGACTTTTAATCAGACTTAAAAACTCGACTCAACTAAACTCGCGAGCCGAACTCGAACTTTGAGTTCGACCCGCATACCGATCTAACCCGATCTCTTTTTTAATTCTCACTTCAAATTTTAAAAATTATTTAATTAAGATTATATTATTTTACTTAATTAAAAATTTTAAAACTCTCTTTTAACATAAATTATATAATTAATATCAAAATTTAAATTACTTTAATTAAATTATAAATTTTACATTATTAAATATATGTATATTATTATTTATTTAAATTATCAGACCAGATTAGACTTTAATCAAATTTTATATTTTTTAAAAAATATCATACCGAACCTGACCTGACACGACATAACTCGGACCCGAACCAGACTTGGGCCTTAATCTTACTAAATCGAGTCCGAGTTAAGCCGACCTAAACCCGCACGAGCTCGACCTATTAACAACCCTGCTCCACCCCCAATCTATTCCAAAAGCGACTTAAATATAGTGCTCCCCCATTTTGGAAGCATCAAACCTAATTCATTAGACTTGGGCCATCTGATCAAATGGTAGAGGGCAAAAAGTGTGAAACCGTGGCATTGCTCCTTCCAAAATGGCTCAGAAATCGAGAAGTCCGTACCAATTACAGCCCGAGGCAACTATAACGCGGCAGTACAACATCATCGGAATCTAGTTTCATCCGTTATTATATATTTAAACAGGAAGCTAATAATACCTTCTGAAGTGAAAGATTGTCCAAGCAAATCCTGGAAGAGTCACGGGAACTAGACACATCAACCACTTACACCAACTTAAACTACAATGACGAACTTCCGCGATAAATGTTCAGGTCCTTGTCACTTCATTGTCTTCCTCCGCATAGCTCACTAGAAAAATTACACCATCATGAACAGCGAAACTCTCAATAACTCGTCTGATGAATCCAAGGGGGACATACAACGCAAGAACGAGTTTCCCTAACAACTATTGAGAGGTAAACAACCTTCCACCCAGCCAAAAAGAGAACCTGTAGTGTATTTGTTACCTGATCAATATTCTCAGATTTGAAGAAGCTTTAAAACAGTCTGGACATCTTTATCTCCCCTTCCACTACAGTTGACGACAACCTTGGTCCCGTCGGGAAGAGTGGGGCAGAGCACCTCCAAGTATGCCAAGGCATGTGACGTCTCCAATGCAGGAATTATGCCCTCCAACCTTGACAACCGCGTAAAAGCTGAGATCCAGAAAAATGAAGCATAAAGAATTAAAACAACAATGTTTCAAAAAAAGTAGACGAGACTGGATGACAACCAAGAAAATCTGGAACAGATGGCTTTCCTGGTTTGAATCTAACTTGTTCTAGTTTTGTCCGGTATTTTAGCTGATTTCCAGCTATCTATCAGAATAACCAGAATTAAACTTGTTGGTTAAACTTGCAGTTTATTTTTGGAATATTTGTTACAGATACACTACAAATTCCAAAACACACCAAACCTGACTGTCCTTAATGGAACAGCCCAAGGAAATATGCGCGCAGATAAAATTCCATGAGTGAAGAAAGCATGTGAATGATATTTGTGAACCAGAAACTCCATGATCAACCAAAGTTTGTAACAGTGAACCCAAAGCATAAAATAGAAAGAGGTACAAATAGCTAAAGCAAAAGCCTATAATCTGTAACAGTGACATCTCAACGTGCTTATTGTTCAATATAAAATAATTATAAACTAGAGAAGTTCTGATGTCATGTAGATAGGCATAAAGTATCCTAGGCATTCACAGCAGACCAGATCCCACAACAGATGTTGGGATTTTTTTTCGGAAGGTGACCAACAGGCCACATTTCATTGAAATAAGGAAGGTGACCAACAGGCCACATTTCATTGAAATAAGGAAGAAGACAACATTACAAAAGAAGAAGAGAAACCCAAAAAAGAAGGGGCTCTCTACCAAGCTGGTAGAACCCAAAACCCCTCCCCTCCCAGACTGCACTAGCCTCAACCTGTAGTGAGCAAAGTTACATGGTTACAGAAAAAATCTTTTCTGCCCCCTCAAGTTATACAGAAGACTGGACTGCCCAATGGGGACCCCGAAAGCACTAACATACCACTCTGAAATACATTTAATGCAATTATTGATTATAGAAGCTGGGTGACTGAACTCCTCTCTAAAGATTCTAGCATTCCTTTCTGTCCAGATAGACCACAGCATAGCTGGCAGACAAAACCTCCAAATTTCCTTGTCCTCCTCCCCCAAGAAGTACTTGTCCCAATCCCTGAAGAGTTCATGGACGTTATTGCTGATGGTCCATTTCACATGTAAAGTCTTTAAGAGGTTAGGTTTATGCTGAGACAACTAAGATGATGTCAGTGAATCCCGTCATTGAAATTTCAGATCTGGACATTTTCGTTATGGTTGGGAATTCATCTACATAGTTGATGCCCTTCTTTCGTCACAGTGATTGACCATTTTCTCTTTTCAACAAGATAAAGGAGCTGTTTGTAGGATGACCATTCTGTCTGAGAATTGATATCCAAATACAAGTTGTATGGGCGACTGACCCCGGATAAGGAGGTTCTAACACACCAGTATGGCTGTGAATAGTCCATGACAACCAACTTTGCACAGTTCTTGTACCATTGTCTTGGGACTGCTGGCTCTGGCAAAGATCTGGTGTGTCTAATCGGCTCTAAAGCATATTATGGGGCCCAATCATAGTTCATGTCTCGGAAACCCTTTTATCTAAGTGCAGTACATCATTGAATAGGGGATTCATTTTTCCTTGGGTACTCTTCCCATCTGCATATCATAGCGTTGATGTGACGTATCATACGAGATTTAGAGGGGAACAGTCAAAACATTTGACTGTGTTATAGTTTAATTAAAGTGGAGCTTTTCTCCTTGGATCATTTTTACAGCCAGTTTTTCCCCTTCTAATTAAAGGTGGCAATGAGGCTCCACCTCTCGAGTAGCTTCAAAAATAGGCTGAACAGGAACCAATGAGTGTGTATTAGCCCTTAATGACTAAGGAAACCTGAGATCCTAGAATGGTTCCCATATTATAATGGCTGTCCTATAACAAACCACGAAATGAAAGTAAGGAAGATGGATCATGAAAGATGGGCAAATACTCAAATTTCCATTTTTAAGGAGATTCTCAGAATACTTCCGGTCTAATACCTTCAACATTCATGTTATGCACCCACTAAATAGTAACAATCGAATAGTCACTCTTACCTTACAACCATGTTACACACTCTTGGACAACCTTTTGCCCCACACAACCTAATTCCTTGATGCAGCCTTTAAATGTGCCACTTACACAATATACATGAAGAGTGGGTAGTGATAATTAGCAATCTTAATCTCTGTATATCTTTCTGTTTAAATCAATTATACATTAGACTAATACAGTATCCATAAACAAAAAAGAAAAAGAATGAGTGATACGAGAATTCCAGAGAGAAGCACCACCTGAATGGCTTTAAGGAAGAATAAATTTCTACTTTCATTTTATACCCTCTGATTGGGTTAACAGCAATTCTATGTAGATTTTGGTCTGGGACACGAAAATCCCAAAACCAACCAATATATCAACAGATAAACCAGGTTAGCTCATAAGACTGTTCATGACTAACACCCATGTTATAAAAGGCCAACATAATCACCAGACAGTACACACTCAAAGGCTCAGAAAGAAGGGGGGCAGGGGGTGAGTAAAAAAAAAAAAAGGTTCACAAACTACCGACATGATCAACAGCATGGAAAGCACAATCTATGGTTACACTGCATGGACATGCAGAAGGTGGTGACTGCTGAATGCAAAGTTAAAGTCTCTAGTCCGAAGAGATTGGAATCATATGCCTCTATTGCAACATTAAATCCACCCCCCTGCAAACAATTGGCCTTAACTGGATCCCTGTGGTCTAAAGAAATAATGAATAAATGATCCATAGTTTAACCAAAATATGAAAATTCATAAGAATATGCATGATATATGCCCATATGCTCTTAAGGATTTCATGCCTTTTCACCCAAACTAGTAGATTTCACCTTCATGAGTGAAAACAAAAAACCCTGGTCATGCAAAACTGATGATGTAGAGACTGATCTTACCTTCCAATGCTTCTTGATCAGTGACACTATAGTATTCAGCACGTCCAATATCTTTCAGGAAGCTGTGCTCTGGGCCAACACCAGGGTAATCCAATCTGTATGGCATTGAAGACATGTGACAGAATTAAATTCCTAAATATAACTTAAGGATAACACCAAAAACTATAACACCGATTGACGTGAAGATAAACTTGAACTAACCCAGCACTAATCGAATGAGGTTCAATTATTTGTCCATCATCATCTTGCAGCAAGTAACTCATGGCTCCATGTAGAACCCCAACATCACCTTTGGTTAAGGTTGCAGCATGCTTGCCACTCTCCAATCCAAGACCTGCAGCCTCCACACCTATCAACCTTACATCTGGTTCATTTACAAACTCATGGAAGAGTCCCATTGCATTTGAACCACCACCAACACAGGCAACCAGCACATCTGGTTTCCCACCCCATTTCTCCATTGCCTGCTTTCTGGTCTCTTTTCCAATCACAGCATGAAAATCTCTAACCATCATCGGATATGGATGTGGTCCTGCAACGGACCCCAAGATATAATGGGTGGTTTCAACATTGGTGACCCAGTCACGTATGGCCTCCGAGGTGGCATCTTTCAGTGTTGCTGTACCAGAATGGACTGCTCTTACCTGCACGGAAATATTTATTATCAGTGGACATATACGTTTACTGGATCAATAAAGTTGATCTCTTCACCTACCAATGGATTAACATGTTGTACACTTCTAATAATGACAATCATAAATGTATAAGCAAAAGAAACAGTAATAGAATACTTTCTGGCGAATGGAGTTCTAAAATGGATTCATTCAAAATCAGAGAGTTCAAGGTAAACTACCTAAACCAATCAATTTAAAAAGGTAAAAAACAAAAGAAGCATGATAAATGGACTCAATAGATATGGGCTCTCTGTTGAACTAAAGGCTATTTTTACACACCAAGCCGGAGATCTCTCAGCAGCATCCTGCTGAAAGTTTTTTCATTTCAGAATTGAGAACGACACTTGCTTTGGTTGAACATTGTTAGAAATGAATGACCTCATGATCTATGAAGAATCTGTTATACTATTTTGATGCATTTTTCACCTCCCTAATGGCTGTCAGATATCCAAAAGAATTTGTATGTGCTTACAAATGTGCTATCACCCTTACGGTTAACTAACAATGTCCATCCAACTGAAAGCCACAGGAGGGGGGCCCATGGGACACAATCTTTCCTTTTCTTGGTCATTGTTCATGCTTTCAGAGAGAAAAATTGTCAGAGAGCCCACATCTACAGCCTACAGCCTGATGTCAGAGAGAGAACAGAGGATGTAGACTAAAATTGGCCAACTTTCAGAAAATGAAACTGAAGCAAACCAAGGTAGTCCAGCTGCTCACAGATGCTCGAATAACAATGGTTAAAGAATGCCCAAGGCACTGGTTTATAAGTACCATCATCTGACACAGCATCCATATTTTATCCTAATTCTTGCTAACGATAGGAATATTTTAGACATTGTAGTCAATAACAAACCTCGGCACCAAGAAGCCTCATACGAAAAACGTTAAGAGATTGCCTTTCCATATCCTGCGCACCCATGTAAATGATGCAATCCAGGCCAAGTCTTGCACAAACTGTAGCTGTAGCAACTCCATGCTGACCTGCTCCTGTCTCAGCTATAATACGCTTCTTTCCCAGACGTTTGGCAAGCAAGGCTTGTGCAATAGCATTGTTGATCTTGTGGGCTCCAGTGTGGTTAAGGTCCTCCCTCTTCAAGTATATCAGTGGGCCCTCTCCATTAGGCCGTTTATAGTGATCTGACAATCGCTCGGCAAAATAAAGTGGGGTCTCACGGCCAACATAGTCTCTCAAAATGCCATTCAATTCTTTCTGCATAGAAAGATGGGTAAAACCAATTAATCAGCTGAGGCACTGCACTGAAAAAGAAATAAAGAGACCAAAATGACATATGAAAGGAATAATAATAAACTCCCTTAAATACTCAACTCGTGAACAATGAACAACATACAAAGGATGCTGAGTAAAATCATTAAAAAAAACACCGAGCTTTCATCCTCCTGCAGGATGAACTGGAAAAATTCCTTCACATGTTGCACAAAATACTTACTGCACTAATGCAATTAAAAAAATGGTCTATGGGGAAATGCCGATGAAGCAAACATTGACAATTTGATCGGCAAAAAGGACCAGAGCAGAGACTTGTTAATTGCACTTGCTACAAGTTTGCGCTCTTATCATGCCTGCTGGACGAGAAATAATCCACGGTGATGTCGTCATCCTGGTCGGAAAATGGACAAAGGAGAATTCTGTATGGAAGCATCGTCCTTGCTTTTTGCTTCCCAAAACAGAAAGACAACAAAATTCGTCTAATTTTGTATGACAAGAAATAATGCAGATATTGTCAAATAACTGGTGTGGTGTCGCTGCTACAAAATTACATCAGAATTATACAAACAATAACACTACACGGACCATCAGAACATGACAAGTCATTAAACACCAGAAACAACCCCTTCGGAGTAACCGCAATAAGTTCTGACCCTCTTTCCATTTTTTTTGGGGACTTCACAGTTCTTTAAGAAGGAAAGAACAGCAGGAAAGGATCACATTATCCACAGTCCTAAATAATCGTCCGTAGAAAACAAAGAAAGGGATTTAAAAGGAAACGAGAATATAACTCAAAACATCTCTAGCAAACACTTTGGTACAAGTCGATTATTACTGTCATGCATCTGAAAATAACGGGGCCACTACAGACGAATGAACAAAATTCGTGGCCTACCAACCAAAAGCTGCAATCGAGCACACACACGAACTAATCAAAACCTTTCTAACAGAACAGAAAGAAATCGACATTTCACGAAGGAAGCAGGAACCGGGAACAAGCGAGGACGGTGAACCCCACCAGGAAGCCTTCGTCCTTGCTGAGATAATGGAAGGCCTCCTCCAGCTCGGTCAGGGCGTACATCAGCGTCTCCGGCACGTACTTCCCACCGAACCTCCCGAACCTGCCGAACGAATCCGGCCGCGGCTGGGTGATCTCGACCTTGGAGTCCCCCGCCGCCACAGCAGCCGGCTCCATCCTGACAGCCGAGCAGGTGGCGGGCGTCCTCCTCACCGCGACACTGGCAGGATGCCTCCGGGAGCCACCGGCGGGCAGAGAAGAAAGGTGGTGAGAGAGGGAGGGGTTGGCCTGACCGTCGAGCGGGAGGGCGGGGCTCCTGCGGAGGGCGTTTGCGGCGACGGCCATGGCAGCATCCAGAGCCATTTCTTCTCTTCGCGATACCCCTTTTTCCCCGTGTTTGGGAAGAGGGGTTTTAATTTGGCATACTTATAGTATACCTCTGAAAGATATAAAAATAACTCTTGTATCCTATATTTTATCTAAGCATTTTGTATACCCCTAAAATCTAACTTTTAAAGTAACTACATACACAGCTACCCGTGCCGCCGGCCCAGCGCGACCTGATTCATTGCGGTACAGTATGACATATACGTGTCGACACCAACTCGCCCAGCGTCTTTTTTTTTAAAATTAAATAGTGAAAATGAGAAATAAACAGCACCTCTCACTTTCACTATTCATCCGAGAATCCTCAGATCTCAGTCGCGTGCACAGCCGCCAACAGGGAGTAGCTAGTGGCGAGCAACCGCCAGCTAATTTAACTAATTTAACTATTAAAATAAATTAAATATAAAATATTTAAATAAATATAAATATCTTATTAATTATATATTATATATCGACCGTATCGATATCTGATTAATACAATATGATATGTACGATGCGTATCGAATCGATTTGTTAAATCTTAAGTTGAGCATCCTTGCGGTGTCGTCGGGAACTCGGGATGACAATCGTACTGGATCGACGGTGCGAGACTGCGAGTCTGCAAACCGTGGGTATAAAAACTCTGGTTTCAGGGGCATCCAGGAGATTTTGGGGGTCTGGAGATACATTAGATACAGGATGAGGTATACTAGTTATTTATATAGGTTTCAGGGGCATCCAGTAATTTTCCCTCGATTTAGTTTACCTGCGGTGAGTGCTTACCTTAATAATAGAATTACGGTAAGAAACCTCTCACCGCCTGTTACCTCCCCCGAGAAGTTGGAACCTCACTGTCAGCGGGATTTGTTGGGGTTGTGGAGGACCACGTCCGGTTGGTTGTCTACATGGTGGGCAGCTGCCACCAACGGCGCCTTTCTAGATGGATGACGTGGGCACACGCGGAGTCTTTGAATTGGCGTGCACGGTAGATCCGGGGGTCCGTGTCAAGCTTGCTTGTCGGGTTCGGGCATCCAAAGATAGAAAGCGCATGCCGCTAATACGACTCCCCTTCAAGAAATTTTGTTGTCCGCTCCGCGCTACTGGAGGCCGCTAAACCTGACGGTCAGATTCTTCAAGCACCGCTTTGTTTCGAGATTAGGATAGTCTTAGGATAATCCATATTACTAAGGTAACCCAGAGTTACCTTAATTTTTAGCCCACTTCTAACTCGACTAATTAACCCCACCTATCAAATTAGAAATAGACTTAAGCCCGATTTGAAAAGGAGATGACCAAAGTATTTTTGAAAAAAAAAATCATCGGTCGTATTAATGGACATTGTGTCGTTAATTTATAATCATTTAAATTTTAAATAATTTACCGTGAGATAATTTTGACGGATTAAGAGAATTAGACATTTTTATGTCTGATTCTCTTTCTTCCTCGAAATTATTTTTGAACGAAAACTCAGAATCCTTTTACTTATTTGAAAAAAATTAAAATTCATCGGATGTTTTTATCTCGAAAGTCGTGATCGAATGATTTTTAAATGGACCTAAATCTGGGTTACTCGAGGTTATTCATGAGATAATCCCAAATCAAACCCGTGCTTAGGATGTGAGTGGGGTGTGGTCTTTTGATTAAAACTTTTTGAAAAAGTTTAAGCTAATTATTTTGAGGAGATAGCATTAGATTTTACAAATATTTTTTGAGATTTTTTCTTTTTTAGAAATATTCAATAAAGATTCTATAAGTTAGAAAACAGAGTTGGTGAGGAAGGTGACAGCGTAATTTGTCTAGAATTAAGTGCACTACTTTCATCTACTCACTTAATTCTATGTTAAAAACGAAAGTTAAAAATGATTTTTTTAATGTTTACTAACTTCTATGTTATATTCAATCTAACTTCGATGGGGCTGTTAAGCGCTGCCAGGTGTTGCAAGCAGAGGTGAATCTAATTTTTTTAGTGTTTGCTTTTTAGGATAATTATAGGCATACCTCTATAATCTTGTGAATTTAATTAACCATAAATCCTCATATTCTCTATGTTATCATGTATGCTGGCATAATAAAATAACAAATATTATTTCAGTTATATTCTTTTAATTTTAATGTCGGTGGAGTTAATCAGTGTTATCAGAATCGGACCGGACCTGTCGGTCGGACCGGTTCGATTGTGAATCGGTCCAGGAACCGATTCGATTAGGCCCAGTCCGATCGAATGTTAAAAAATCGGATAAACCGGACGAATTGCGGTTCGACCGATGAACCGGTTCGACCCTATTCACCACCTTCAAAAAAATTTATACGAAATGATATAGAATTAACAACCCAACCCACCCCTATTTATCATTGAATTAACAGCCAAGCGCCCATCCCGGCGCAAATAAATAAATAAATACATTAGTATTCTCTTATATTCGGTCAATCCATTCAATTCAACACACAACTCAAGTCCACATCTTATGTCTCTTGGGTCATGACTCATGGGTGAGATCTCTAACATATAAAACTAAAGAATTCTGTTTAACTTTTAATACGGGACTAAACATTAAATGAAGGAATTTGAATCAACATAAAAACTCTATTTTCAACGAGTAGTTATAAATTATTCTCTATATTCACATATGTTTATTTATTTTGATCATTATATCTTATTTCTTATTATCTTATGTTATAGAATCGGGTCGGATCATATATCAATATTATAATGACATCACGGTTTAAATCGGTTCGATTGAACGGTCAAATCGGTTCGAATCAAAGCAGTTCATTATCTGATTTAAGTACCGGTCTGATTCCGATAACATTGAAATTAATAGAATATTATGTTGAAAATGAAAAAAAAACATTAGGTTTCATATGAGAATTTGAAAGATTCAAGGGGCACAGTCGTCGTCATATTTGAATTTTATAACGTGATTATAAATATGGAAGAAGGTGAGGGTGCCTATCACCGTACAGTTAGGAGACCCCTGGAATAGCTAGCTATAAAGGATAGAGATCTAGGCCTTGTAGACCTCTCTCTCGAAGGAGGAAGACTTGTCGCCACTAAACTTTTTAAGCCCATTACTCTAATTTCCATGTGCTTATTCATGCTATTTTTAATTGCCCACGGAGACTTGTTGGCTTTCTTGTCTACGAATCCGGCAGGCCGTGTTCAACTTGTCTACGAATAATCAAATGAAGTGGCTGGTACTCTTTTAAACTTTCCTCGATTGCAGCGGCAGGCTTAGCTTTTATTGGAGTGATCGGAGACTCTTGCCCGTGGCTTTGTCCAAGGCTGGATCAACTTATTTGAAGAGGGCTCCATTTGCTACAATGCTCATAGCGTGACGTCTTGTCACGTCGCATGTTAGAATAATTGAAGGGAAAAAAAATCAGTCTAGACTCTAATAAATTAATTATCAAAATAAATTAATTATAAAAAAATCATAATCATTTGTATAATTAGAAACGCATCGACCACACTTTCTTTGAAACGGAAGACGCCCCCTTCACGATATATAGAGTTTAGAGTTTTGTACCGTGAAAAATAAATTGTGAGACTATAAAGAGATGGAACTCTCCGTGACCTCTACGAAATGATGCATCCTTTTGTAATTTTGTAACGTGAATTATCTCGATTCTTCTCTTTTTATTTTGTCGAAGAGATATTATCTCTCACGTTATATTGACGTGATCTTTTGTTCGGAATGTTTTGAGAGTTAATTGGCTACAATTATACATTTTTTCTCATTTAATATAATTAGAGGGACTACTCATTTTAGAAAAATCATTTGTGGAGCATAAGCCATTCTCGGAATGAACGTTCTCCACTGTTTCCTGATACTCCTAAATATCAACATGGTCGTTGGAAAGGCGTAGACGATGGCCTCCTCCAATTCAATATTGACGGAGATACTTCTCACAAGTTTGGCACAGCGGGATACATTCTCGGGAAAGACTGACGGGTTATTTTAGGTGCCGCGGAGGTATATTAAAATTTAAAAATTTTAAAATATATTACAAAATTAATTATTTAAATAGCATGAGTTAAATTTACATTTTCAACTAATAAATTAATTGCATACTCTACTCCACAAAATACAATTTACATGAAAGAAAGCATATTCAATCGTCGGGCATTCCTCGTCTCTTCAGTTGATTTGGAAACTACGAACTGCTGCGCTAAACTTCCGGATTTCGAGGAGGAGCCACTATATCTGAAAAGAAAGAGGTAAACTTCATCTCATTGGCTCAGTAGGGATTCTGCGGATCTCCACCACGAAATAGCGGCGGAAAACAATGGCAACAACATCAATAATAACAACAATAATGACGGAAGTAACAACATTAAAAAGAGAAGTAACGACAGCAGCCGGTGGAACCACGGCTCACTGAGCTACTCCTACTCTCAACGGAGAAAATCTCGACCACACGGTTAGAACCACTGAACCAACGGGAAATCACGGTACACTATCGGGAAAGGAATCACGACACCTCCGTCGCGAAGGCCCGTCCTCGTTGACGAAGGCCACAGCCGAGACCACATGGTCCGAGGGTAAGGTCACAATCTCGCCATCATGAACACTACTATGACTTCGGGTGAAATCACGACGACTCCGTCAGGAACCCTCAACCTCAACGTCGGGAAAAGCGTTTAGAAGTCACTTGGAGAACCACGACCTCGTTGTCAGAAAATCAAAACATCGAGTCAGGAGAGTCACGTCTCACGCGACGGGAGAACCTGCCCACTAGAAACAAGGTCGGATACGTCCACTGATGACTTAATCCGCACCCTTGGGTGTCACCCACTCGTCTCAACACTGTAACTGTGACACCGTACACAAGTAACCACGAGGCAAAGACTAGTCGGGGTCACGCTCGTCAGCGCGCGTCCAAAGACCCCCAACCACGTGTGTACACACTGATTGATTGCGCTATGTCAGGCCCTCTAGTTAGTTTTTCTCCCGGCTCGGACTCAAGTCGCCACAGTGGGAGGCCCTACGGAAACTAGCCTAAAATCGTCTCTCCGGGTCTAACTCTCCACCACTCTTAGGTGTGTTGGCACCTGTGGACACCGAAAATTGCACATCCAGATGCCACGCTCGGCCCAGCATCAACAACGGCCCCGAGTGAAGAAACCCCAGAGAAATCAAGCACAAGAGGCCCCACGGCCAATGGGCCTCGAAGAAAATCAAATGGGCCACGACTCGTGCTCACAATGGGCTCAAAATTGCCCATTTAGCTGTTCAACTGCACGCCCATCCTGGGCTTCAGCGGCACGGTCTTCAGCGGCACACCCTTGGGGTCTTCAGCGGCACACCCTGGGGGGTCTTCACCGGCACACCCCTTTGGGGTTCAACGGCACACCCCCCCAGGGGTCTTCAGCGGCACACCCCCCAGGGGTCTTCACCGGCACACCCCTTTGGGGTTCAACGGCACACCCCCCAGGGGTCTTCACCGGCACACCCCCAGGGGTTCACCGGCACACCCCTTTTGGGGTTCAACGGCACACCCCCAGGGGGGCTCAACGGCACACCCCCCAGGGGTCTTCAACGGCACACCCCCAGGGGGGTTCAACGGCACGCCCCCGGGGGGGGTCTTCAGCGACACACCCTGTAGGGTCCCCAGCGGCACGCCCTTCAGGCCGTTCAACGGCACGCCCATCCGGGGCTCCCAGCGGTGCGCCTTTTTGCCTCTCCCACGGCACACTTGCTTAGCCCGCCAACGGCACAGCGGTGAAGTTCTTTCAACGGGCGACGTGAGGCCCATGCCCTACGCATCCTTGGCGCGCAGTGGAGCCGTCTGAGGTGGCAGCCGATCGTTGGGCCACGCAGGCTACCCCACTGACAGCCAGGACGGAGGGGAGTCAAACCCCATCATCACGGGCTGCTTCCCGCCCTCGACAGCCATGCTCGAGGGCTCCCCGCTGCTAAGGGTATAAAAGACGCCCGTCTTCCACAGAGAAAAAAAAGAGGGGGGGACGAACAGATAGAGGGGAAGAGGCTCCAACAGTAGAGGACACACACAGGAGAAAGAGGAGAAGAAAGAAGAGAAGAAGAGGCCCTCCCGGCCTGAGCTCCGTCCGACGGCCACCGGGAAGAAACAAGAGTAAGAGAGAGAGAGCTCGTTGTATTGGGGGAAGGGGTTGGGGATAGCGGCCAATGTCTTAGGCCCGGATGCTTCTTCCCTCTTGTATTCCATTCCTCCTGGGGGTTCTTCGTCTTTCTTCCTTTGTCCATGGCCCCACTTGGGAGTTTGCTTTTGCAATATATATACATATGTAGGGCCATGCCCTCTTGATTCTCATGAATGCAAACCATCCTCTCCGGGTTTCTCTTCGGTTTCTTTTGATGTTTTATGCTAGGCCTTGCGGGCTTTTGACGGACGATCCGTTCCTCCCTCCGTCTCCCCATCCCTCCGGCATCCTTAGGGTCCTCCACGTCGATGTAGGTCTCCCTCCGCTAGCCTTGGCTCCATGAGCTCCTCATTCCCTTCCATGGCTATCTACCATGTCCCCGGGCTTGAGGAGAAGGGGTGGTACCCTTACTTTCCTCCTGATCGCCCAGTTACTAATAGGCCACTCCCGGCCTTGAAACCCCCTGTCTTCTCCTCTTCTTTTCCTGAACCGTCATCAAGTCTCCTAGCCCATACATGCAGCCCCTTCAAGCCCCCCCTCAGCGGTGCACCTTTTCGGCCTTTGGCCGGCACACCTTTCCAGCCCTCAGCGGCACGCCCTGTTCAGCCCTCAGCGGCACACCCCTGTTCAGCCCTCTGCGGCACACCCAAGTGCCCTCAGCGGTACACCCCCCAAGTGTCCTCAGCGGCACACCCCACCCTCAGCGGCACACCCACTCCTTGGCCTCGCCTCCGAGCCCCCCTTCCTTCACGTTTTCCGAGGTTCTATAAAGGTGTTGCTCCCCCGGGGGCCCACCTCCAGTTGCCGGGTTCCACCACTCCATGTGGGTGCGTTCCCTTTACCTTCCTTACGCCCTGGGTCAAGGGGAGGTGCTGCCGAATTTTCTTTGTGAGAAACTAATAAACAATTAAAAGAGGCAAAAGGAAGCAGCAAACGAGCAGAATAATTAATAAAACCTTCCAACCAATCAAACCACTGCCGGCATCACAACGAAAACTGAACCGAACTGATCAACCGCCCGGCGACTCGAACTTCCGACTGGTGCCGGGGAGACCAAACAGAACAAAGCAGGGGAAGAAGTTTATATAAAACTATGTACAAATCAAATAAGAAGAAAAGAAAAGCCTTAAGATTATTCCCATTACTTCACCCCTTCGCCGGTACGCCTTTTCTGGCCTTCACCGTTGCAGCCTTCAGCGACACACTCTAACCACCTCCCTTCAGCGGTGCACTTCAACAAGCTCCCAGCGGTACACCCTCAATTGCCCAGCGGTACGCTCCTTTAGCCCTCAGCGGTACACCCCCTTTGAGCCCCAGCGGCGCGCTCTTTTAGCCCTCAGCGGTACACCCCCTTTGAGCCCCAGCGGCACGCCCTTTTAGCCCTCAGCGGTACACCCCCTTGAGCCCCAGCGGCACGCTCTTTTGGCCTCCAGCGGTACACCCTCCTGCCCTCAGCGGTACGCCCTGTTTCCCTTCGCCGGCACGCTCCCTGGCCTCCAGCGGTATGCCCTGTTCCCCCTTCGCCGGTGCACTACACATATATGCACATGCAACATAATAATGGCCCTAACAAATGGCAAATAAATCATTGAAAATTACGCTAATTGAAAGGACTCCAAATGTATAATGTTAATCATAATAAAAGAGGCGGGGCGGGCTAATAAACAATTATATAAATATAAATGATAAACAAATAATAACAATGGGAGTACTCATGAATAAAAGGAGAGAAGTCACCCGAAACAAACGCATAGAGAACTAATGAACAGCAGATTGGAAATTCCAGAACATATAACTAAGAAAACCCCAGATAAAAAGACGCCAGAGCCCACGCTGCAGCCCCCATCTCTCCCCGTGACCCGGGGCAAAAGGGACAACCATGCCGCCCTTTCGGGTCAAGCCCGAGTCTCGAGAGTTATCCCGACATGGCCGGGGCGTTGACCTAACCTCGGGCTGACATCTTAAGTGGACAGGATTTGTTTCTCGTTCCGGACGCCTTCCGAATCATCATTAAAATTGCCATGTGCTCGGCAGACATCTGAATGGATTCATCACGGTTTTCTCGTTGTGTTTCACCTCACGGACCCATGTCCGAACATGAGAAGGCCCACGAGTGGCCGACATGACCTACGGTTTGTGGTCTGAATACGGCCCTCAGTGTGATCCTTCCTTATCTCTCTTGCACAATTAGTATTATTCTTTTCGGCCGCGGGGCCCCTAATTTCGGCAACTAATCAAGGGTATTCCCTCGTATGGGGGATGTAAATGACGTCGTGACCTTCATGGCGCGACGGGATTCGGTCCCGACACGAACCACACAATCGTCTGACGAAGTCAGATCGAGCGCACCATGGGCTCTTCGGAGCCCGAATAAATTGTCACTCCGGTGACTGGCACGCCCACGCCCCTAATAAAACCAACAGACGAACCCGGAACGACGGTTTAACGGAAAGTGCGTCCACAACTCTGGCACGCCCGGTGGGACCCATCCACCCTTCATCTCTTTGCCGAAATAAGGGGCCCCACGGCCCCCTTCTTGTAATACTAACTGCGTTATCTTCTTAAATGCAGAAAAAGTAAAGAGAGAGGCATCATGGAGCCGACAATGGGTGTCATCTGCAGCCCTGAGGTTGTGGAGAATCACGTGCGAGGTGGCTACCTGGCGGTACCCCTCACTTTCGGGAGCTTCCCTCCCACCGTGGGTTTCCCCAACTTCCTGGGGGTAGCCTTCGTCCAGATCCTCGACGTGGAAACGCCCGAGGAGCCTCAAACCAACGCTCCCGCTCCGGGAGCCGTCGAAGCTGCCGCCGGCCGAGCTGTGGCCGAAGACAACAATAGCGTCCACACAACGACGCTCAGCTGCAACGTGCACCACGTGCACCAAACTACCAGCCCGTTCCACCAAGGGTCGACATCCCACCGGAGAAGGCTCCGGAGAAGCAACACCAGCGCCGGATCAGGGCGTCGCGCCTCCAACTCCGGGAAGTCCATGACGGTTGGGGCCCTCCGAGTCCGCCTAGACGGGCAGAGGTCCCAGGTGACACCGGACCGCATCATCCCAACCGTTCCAGTCCGCAACTCCTTTGAAGGACTGGCTAAGCTGAAGGAGAAGACGAGGCCCACAGCCCCGGTCGTAGCACCAAAGAGGACGCCGGGTCACAGGCCGGCTAAACTGAAGCAAGTCTGGGTGCCTAAGGAGACCCAGCCCAACGCACCCGCCCAGGCAGGGCCCAGCATCTTCCGCCCCAGGAGGGCCCGACGCCATGACAGGGTCGAGGTAGTGACCCCCACTCTCCGACCGGCACCTGTCATCCTGGTGCCGTCCGAGATGTTCATCGCCGTCGCCAAGGGCGCCGGCACAATGCCGCCCGCCCTGCTCTCACGGCCTACTCCCCTCCTGCCGCTATCATCGACGTGCAACCACAGCTTGCTCTCCCAGACCAGGAGTGGGAAGGGATCGAGCAGCCCATGAGGAATTACCTCCGAGGCCCGGGTACCACCCCCGCTGGCCGCCAGAGACTACTGGGGGCAATGGCCTCCGCCTTCCAGGAAGAAAGGGGGGAGCCCGCACCTAGCATGGAGTCGAGGACCAGCCCGGAGGAGCCGCGCCAGTCCCCTGTACGGGAGGAAGCGCCGCCCCGACGGTCGGTCTTCGACAGGCTGACATTCCCAGGAGGACCGCCCCGGAGGGCGTCGAGAAGAAATAAGAATAAGAAATGGCAGACATTCACCTGCAATATGGCAGGAGTTCATGGTCGGTATGGGGCCTTACCCACCGACCCGGAAGAGTTGGCCAGAATAGCCGTCAGGCCGGGACCCCTTACCAGAAGAAGAAGAGCGGCAGGCGGCGCGACACCCACAGGAGTCGAAGGGGCCCCACCTGAGGAACCCCTCACGGCCCTCACGGCCAATGTAGTCACCACCGGCGACACGAGTGGCGGACCCTCGACATCATCCGAGGACGCCCCGGCCGAAGAGACGGGGGGCATGCCCAGTCTCCCCACAGCTGACCCAGCAATGCTGCTCATGATGCAACGATTCCAGCAGGAAATCGAATCGCTTAAAAAGCAGTTGAATGAGCGGAACACGCCACCCCCAACGTCCTGGCAGACCGAGGTCATACCCGAGGTACCCGGGGACAGGGGGCAGTCTTCCGAGGCGGCCCTTCCGGCAACCCTCGATCCCCTCGGGGGCTCGCCCCCGCAACAAGCACATTGCACAGGGGCGACCCTGCCACAGGCTCCGCTTTCACAGGGGTCCCCCATGGCCCCCCGAGCGACCGTGGTAGCCACTCCGAGCGCGCAGCCCGCTCATTTCTACCCGAGCCCAGTCGACCCGGCGGCAGTCAGCCGGTTGATGCTCGAGCAGATGATAGACATGAAGTTGGCCGAGAGGGGCGATGGGGATCGGACGCCTTTCGACGTCTACCGAGTACCCTACCCGGCTCATTATGCTGCCAGGAAGTTGCCGGCTGGCGTCACCAAGCCGCCGAAATTTGAAAAGTTCAATGGGCAAGGATCTCCCAGAGAGCATATTGCCTATTATGTGAACATCATGGGAGACTTGGCTGCTGATGAAGCCTACCTCCTGAAGTTCTTTGGCTCAACACTCACCGGGCTTGCCTTCGAATGGTACTCCGGCTTGCCGCCCGGGTCAGTGGCCGATTGGCCCGACATGCAGAAGAAGTTCAAGGAAAGATTCTACGTGGCCGAGAGAGAAGTTACCATGACTGAACTCTACGCCACAAGACAGAAGAATGATGAGTCGGCCCTCGACTACATCAAAAGGTGGAGGAACCTTAGTATGAGGTGCAAACGCCCCCCGCATCAGGAGGACGCAGTTCAGATTTGCAAGCAAAACTTAAAGAAGGAAATCCTAGAAAGAATGATCGGCACCGAGGTCAAGACATTTGACCGTCTGAATAATGTGGTAGCAGAGATCGAGGCGTTCTTGGCCCGATACTCCTCCACCCCGGCCATGTCAAGCCAGAGGGCCAGGCAGGCGGAGAAGAAGCCGGCTCCCCCGGAGGTGCATGCACTAGACTTCCAGGCTTTCGAAAAGCAGAAGGAGAAAGCCAAGGGAGCAGCTAACCCTCCGCCGCCCAGAACCACAGAACGGCGGGAAGGCCCCTCACTAAGAGAGAAGATGAGAAACAAGTTGTATTCCTTCTCCCGGGACAAGTCTAGGCTCCTGTTTGAGTGGGCAACCAGCTACAATAAGATCACATTGCCAGAGCCGAAAAGGCCTGGCGACTCAAAGAAGAAAGATGACCCGCGCTTCTGTCTGTACCACCGGGTGCTCGGGCATACTATTGAAGATTGCTACGTCTTCAAGGATGTTATTGAGTCCTTAATCAGGGACGGAGAGCTGGACATGGGGGAGCATAAAGTAGACCCCCCGCAGCCACACGAGCTGCCCAGCATAGCCTCCTCCGTCAATATGATCTCGCTATATCAGGAGCTGCCAGAAGAATGGGCGAAGGCCTGTGCCCGTGCCACGTATGAAACCTTTATCATGGCCCCAGCTCAAGACCAAGAAGGGTGGCAGACTGCACCCAGAAAAACCAGAAAGGCGCGCGCCTCTCGACCTACCCCAGGGATTCACTCGAGGGTAGCAGCGCCCCTGCCTGCACCGCCCCCGACAAGCCCGGCTTGCCACGACACGGCCCCTCGGCTGGTCATGAGGCGGCCCACTCACAACAAGAAGAGTTCTGTCCCGCTGCGGATGCACAAGAAGACTAGCCCGGCGGTTGAAAGACTCCAGGCTATTATTGATGGGCTTGAAGATTATGAACAGCCCGAAATCCAGCCTGTGGAGCTGAAGGAGTATGTCCCCTGGAAGGAGTTCGAATCGCTCGAGCTGGCCCCGGGAACAGAAGCTGATGCAGACAAAGAGCCTCCCCTGTGGGGTGAACCTCCTCAAGAGCAGCCACCCGCTGCAGCAGGCAAGAAGAAGAAGAAGAGAAAACCCAGGGGCAAGAAGAAGAAGGAGGTCGTCTTCGCCTACAACACCCTCTCGGCGTTGTTCGACACCGCTCTCTCCCTGGAAGAAAAAGAAGAAGAGCCACCCCATGAGCCGGCGGAAGTGAGTCAAGCTGAAGCATCCACCTCCCAGCACGCCACCAGGTCAGGGAGGAAGTGGGGGCGCTCTCCTCAGGGCAGCCTCAACATCATGCTCAGGGGGGAACAACCATACCAGGTTCCCGAGCCCGAGGTCCGAGGCACCGAGATCCCTCCTCCATCAGGCCTCTACCCCGGAGGCACCAAGAGTCAAGGCGCCCCGTCGTTCGCCGAGTTCCTGTCAGCTCGAGCAGGAAGGCGGGCGCACCCCCAGGGGTCCGCTGCGACCAGTGAAGCAAGCATTCCCCAAGCTTTACCAGTGGCAACTCCTGTCCAGCCAGAGGAAGAATTCAGCGGCACCCCAAACCTCGCCGAATTCATGCGGGCAGCGGAAGAGGCCCGACCGACCCCGCCGGCTCAACAGGCTGCAGCAGAACCCACAAAACAGGCATCCCCTGATCCGGCACCCCAATCCCAGGATGAAGGCAGGCGCAGCAAGCCCGAAGAGATGAAACTGCTCAAGGTACGGGCGGCCGAGCGGATAGTCAGACATCTCAAGAAAATCCCGACCCGGTTCACGGTGTGGGAAATGCTGTCCTTGAATGAAGAAACACGGCAAGCCATCATCACCGCACTCCAGACGCCAGCACACCTTGAAGCCTGTTTGGCAGAAATACCACCTGAAGTAGCAGTGGCTTTCACAGAAGATGACATGCTCCTACCGACTTGCAGCCATAACAGGCCCCTCTACATGAAAGGGCAGCTGAACGGCCAGCCTATCAACAGGGTCTTGATCGACCCAGGGGCAGCGGTGAATATACTCCCGTACCGGGTATACCAGAAGCACTACTTTGACGTACACCTGGTCGAAGTTAAAAATGTCAAGATTGCCGGCTTTAACCAGAAATGTGAAGTTCCTATGGGGGTCGCAGAGTTCAACTTGACCTTTGATGACTTCACCACCAAGGTTCAGTTCCACGTCATCAACTCCAGCACTTCCTACAAGGCGTTGCTTGGCCGGCCTTGGCTACACCAGAACAGAGTGGTGCCCTCCACCCTGCACCAATGCATCAAGTACCCCTGCGAGGGAAAGGAAGTCAGAATCTTCGCCGACCTCCACCCGTTCGAGGTGTTCGAGTGCCACTTGTCAGATGCTAATCTATACTTGGAGAAGGCGAAGCAAGCTCCTCAAGTCATCCAAAACAAGGGTAAGAAGAAAATGGAATCAGGGGGCTGGTTTCCTCCGCCGCCCCCAGGCTATGTAGCTCCCCCACATGTACCATTTATTGCACAAGAAGAAGGGGTATTCAGGGCAGCCCCTCTCGCCATCTACCCCGCATCGGGGGCACCCTGCCTCGAAGACCTGCTAGAAGATGTCAGGGTCCCGCCAGGGATCGTCAAGCCGATAGCAGAGATAGAATGCCAAGCAGCTGAACGACTGAAAACCTTCGAGGTGCCTAACTCTGAGGGGCCGCCCACTATTTTCTATGTGGCCGGGGAAAAGCCGGTCAGGGAAGACGATGATTGCCGGTTCCCTGACGAGTTGCATGACCCGCACGTCCCCATTACGGGACTTCCCCACATGACTGACCAGGCAGCCAGAATGGTCAGAAAGCAGAAGATTCCTCCCTACCAGCCCTCCAGCCGGAAGGAAATGTTTGAAAGAATGTGGAACCCACCAAACCTGGATCGACGGTTGCTGAAAATCACCAAGCACCCCGGTCTGGGCTTTTCACTAGAAGATTACTACGAGACTGATGTCATATCGGTCTCAACATGGCCCGGCGACGACCCCGCAGAAGCTGCAGATTCGCTGGAAACCCACCGAGACACATGTCCCGGGGCCTCGGCCGAAGAGGCACAAGACGAAGAAGTATTCCTGTGGAAGCCTCCCAGCCACCGCTGTATGGAGAAGACCCCCTCCTTTTCCGAAGTGTCGACCTCGAGAGGGCACGCCAGCGAGGCGCCTCCACCCCGGCCGGCCGGCGAAGCAAGGAGCAGTAGCATGGGCCATGCCCCGAGTTCCCCTCGATACGACCCCGTCATGTACGCCTTGTACCATAGGCAGCAACGGGAGATCGAGATGCTAAAAGCACGACTGGCCGAGTTAACCTCGCTAGTCGCCGACCTGATCCAAGGATCTCTTCCCCCATGGGGTGGCCGGATGTCTCGGCCCCGAGGCACCAGTCCCAACACCCCCGCCTTGACAAGGCGGGAAATGAGAGACATGGCAAGCCCGCTGATCGAGCGGCCAACCAGGCAAGGGCTGACACTCCAAGAGAAGCTGCAGAAGCCTTATTCCTTTCCGAGAGAGAAAACCCGGGGCATCTTCGACTGGGCTTGCCATTACGGCAAGGTCTCCCTTCCACGGTCCAAGAGGCCGCAGGACGCCCGAAGAAGCGGGAATCCACTGTTTTGCCCTTACCACCAAATACTGGGCCACGCCATTGAAGACTGCTATGTCTTCAAAGACCTTGCTCAAAGCCTCATCGACAGGGATGAGCTTAGAATGGGGGACTACGTGGTAGCCCCGCCACGCCCCCATGTGGCAGACAGCCCCAGGGCAGGAGCCTACACTGTGTCCATCCGATGCCAGGCGCCCGAAGATGCGGCTACCCCAGCCTCTGCAGGAGCGGTCTATGATGAATACACAGAAGAGCCCGAGATGCACCTATGCCCTCCTGAACCTGCGGACCTTACGTACCCGGCGGCTACGGCCCTAGGGGACTGCGAGGCAAATGCAACCTCTATGCCCAGTCATGATGAACAAGGGGAGGGAGATGACGTCCTCGAGCCCGAAGACAATGAAGACCAAGACTTCGTGGATTTGTCGCCAGCCCCGCCGGAAATTGAAAATGGCGGCCAGGCCACAGTCGACGAATTGGTTGAAATCAACCTCGGCACAGAAGACAATCCCAGGCCGACTTTTCTGAGTGCTCTCATGCCTCTACAGGAAAGAGAACAATACACAAAGTTGCTGCAAGAATTCCGGGATTGCTTTGCCTGGAACTATGAAGAAATGCCCGGACTGAGCCCCGAGGTGACTCAACACATCCTGTCTATTGATCCCAAAGTGGAACCAGTGAAGCAACCTCCCCGGCGCATGAGGCCGGAGTTAACCAGCCAGATCTGCAAAGAGGTCGACAAGCTCATAAATGTCGGCTTCGTGGCAGAAAATCAATACACCACATGGCTGGCCAATATTGTACCGGTGAAAAAGAAGAATGGACAGATCAGGATTTGCGTGGACTTCCGCGACCTGAATAGAGCCTGCCCGAAAGATGACTTCCCGGTGCCCTATCACCGAAGTGATGATTGATGCAACCACTGGCCACGAGGCCCTGTCCTTTATGGATGGGTCGTCCGGCTATAATCAAATCTGGATAGCCGACCACGACCGGGTCCATACAGCTTTCCGGTCACCCAAGGGGATATTTCACTACAAGAGGATGCCCTTCGGCCTCAAGAATGCCGGTGCCACATATCAGCGGGCGATGACCAAGATCTTCGACGAGCTGCTATACGGCAAGGTCGAGTGCTACATTGATGATCTGGTCGTCAAGACGAAGAAAAGAGACGAGCACCTGAGCGACCTCAGGGCCGTCTTCCAAAGGCTCCGGCAGTACGGGCTGAAAATGAATCCCATGAAGTGCGCCTTTGGCGTGTCCAGCGGGAAATTCCTCGGCTTTATTGTCCGGCACAGAGGGATCGAGATCGACCCCCTGAAGATAAAGGCCATCCAGGAGCTGCCTCCTCCGAAGAGTCTGGGGGAGCTGAGGTCCCTACAGGGGCGTTTAGCTTACATCCGCAGGTTCATCTCCAACCTGTCAGGGCGTTGCCAACCCTTCCACAGACTGATGATGAAGAATGCACCCTTCAGCTGGGGTCACGAATGCCAGCACGCGTTCGACCAGCTAAAGGAGTACCTGAAGACCCCACCCGTCCTGGGGGCACCTGTCAAAGGTAGACCGCTTATTCTCTACATAGCGGCCACCGAGTACTCACTGGGGGCAATGCTCGCCCAGAACAATGATGAGGGAAAAGAACAAGCTCTTTACTATCTCAGTCGAAGGTTGGTGGGCGCAGAGGCTAAGTACACCCCGATTGAGAAAATCTGCCTTGCCTTGGTCTTCGCGGTCAAGAAGATGAGGCACTATATGTTGTCCCATGAAGTCAGCCTGATATCCAGGGCCGACCCCATCAAGCACATTCTCCTCCAGCCAGTCCCGAAGGGGCGCCTTGGCAAGTGGGCCGTGCTGCTCATGGAATTTGACATCACTTACGTGCCACAGAAGGCCGTTAAGGGGCAAGCCGTCGCGGACTTCTTCGCAGCACACCCTGTGCCCGAAGACTCTCCGTTGGCCACAGAGCTACCCGAAGACGAAACACTAGAGGTGGATCAAGTGCAACAAGCCGTCTGGCAGTTATACTTCGACGGGGCCTCGAGAACAGAAGCGACCCCGTCTGGGCATGGCAAGGTGCGTGCCGGAGCTGGCATCGTCCTCAAATCGCCAGATGGAGAGGTGATGCACACCTCCTGCTGCATTAGCAAACCCTGCACCAATAATGAAGCAGAATATGAAGCTCTAATCATCGGTCTCCAGGTCGCCCTTCAAATGGAGATCAAAATGCTCCAGGTGTTCGGCGACTCGCTGTTGGTCGTCAAGCAAGTCCAGGGGCAATTTGATGTCCGAAAACCTGAGCTGCTCCCGTATCACACTAAAGCAAAAGGGCTCATGGAGCGGTTCTACCTCCTCGAGATAGGCCATGTCGCCAGAGGGGAGAACGCACAAGCCGACGCATTGGCAAAATTGGCAAGCTCACTGGCAGTGCCTCCAGATGGATCTCTCCATATCCAAGTAATAAACCAACGCCAGGTACCCAGCATGATAGCAGAGGAGTCAGAAGAAGAAGACCTAGAGGTCACTACAGTGGAAGCCGTCAGCCTGCCCGACTGGAGAGCCCCCTTGGTGCAGTGGTTCAAACACCAGCGGTTGCCTGACCGAAGAGAAGAAAAGATCAAGCTAGTCAGAACCAAGGATTCTTACGAGCTCCGAAGCGGAATATTATTCCGAATTGTGGCAGACGCCAGAAGGAAGCTGCTCCTCCGATGTTTGTCCACCGAAGAAGCTTGGAGGGTTATGAAGGAGGTCCATGCCGGCATAGCTGGCGCGCACCAGGCGGGACCGAAAATGAAAATTGAAATCAAGAAACTTGGCTATTATTGGCCTGCAATGTTCAACGACTGTTGCGAGTATGCTAAGTCGTGTCAGAGATGCCAGGAGCATGCCACCATTCCCAGAAGACCTCCTGCACCACTACACCCAACAGTGCCCAGTTGGCCGTTCGCCCAGTGGGGAACGGACGTCGTGGGCCCTTTTACCGCGTCTTCCACAGGTTGCAAATACATTCTGGCGGCGACCGACTACTTCTCCCGCTGGGCCGAGGCCGTTGCCTTACGGGAGGTCACCGGAGAAATCGTGGCCAGGTTTTTCCTCCGCAACATCATATTCCGGTTCGGCGTGCCCGACCGAATTGTATCAGACAATGGCAGCCATTTCCGCAACCAGAAAGTTTACCGGCTAGCAGAAAAATACAAAATTGACTGGAGGACATCGACTCCTTACAATCCACAAGCCAATGGGCTGGCCGAAGCTTTCAATAAGACACTTTGCACTCTCCTGGCCAAGACTGTTAGCTCTAACAAAAGGGACTGGGAAGAAAGAATGTATGAAGCGCTTTGGGCGTACCGAACCGTATACAAGACCCCGACGGGCTGCTCGCCCTTCTCTCTCGTATACGGCTCGGAAGCAATCATCCCCGTCGAACTGGAGATACCATCCCTCAGGGTCGCCATTCAGCATGGGCTTGTCCCCGAAGGGCAGACCAACACCGAGCGAAGGCTCGATGAACTCTCCAGTCTGGAAGGAAAGCGGCTTCAAGCCCAACAGAATATCCAGGTCTACCAGGCCCGGATTGCACGCGCCTTTGACAAGCTCGTCAAGGAACGCGAATTCAAGAAGGGTGACCTTGTCATGGTCAAGAGAAGAGATCTCATGGCGGCCAACCCCAAAGGTAAGCTAAACGAGAACTGGCTCGGACCCTACGTAGTCCAAAAAGTCTACGAAGGCGGAGCCTATGTAATTGTCAACCACCGCGGGGAGGTTCAATTCCCGCCTCTTAATGGAAGGCACTTGAGGCTGTACCACGCCCCAGCGCCCCCACTCAGGTAATAATATTACTCTCGCCCCATTTTGGGGCGGATTTGCGTGATCAATGTCCGAATGATTTGGCCACCAGCCTGGTTTCCCAAAAGGGAAGAAAGGAATACAAAAAAAGGAAAGCAAAAAATATATAGAAAAAAAAAGGGAAGAAGCAAAAAATATATAGAAGAGAAAGAGAGAAGAAGAAGGAAGAGAGAGAAAAGAAGTAAAAAAAAAGGAGAGAAGAGGCAAGAAAAAAAAAGAGAAAAAAAGGGGTAGAAAGAGAAAGAGAGAAGAAGCAAAAAAAGAGAGAAAAAAAAGAGTAAAAAAAAAGGGAAGAAGCAAAATATATAAAAGGAAGGAAAAAAAAAACAAAAAAAAAAGCCAGAAAGGGGAATGCCCCCCATTTCCAGTCACCGCCCCGCATCAGCGGGGGTACCAAAAACTGATTTGAAAAGAAAGAAACACACTCTTCTCTCCGTCCTTCCTGGGCGGTGGGTACCCCTTTGGCTCGGACCTCACGTCCGGGTCATTGACTAGACAAACTCTTCTCTCCGTCCTTCCCGGGCGGTGGTACCCCTTTGGCTCGGACCTCACGTCCGGGTCATTGACTAGACAAACTCTTCTCTCCGTCCTTCCCGGGCGGTGAGTACCCCTTTGGCTCGGACCTCACGTCCGGGTCATTGACTAGACAAACTCTTCTCTCCGTCCTTCCGGGCGGTGAGTACCCCTTTGGCTCGGACCTCACGTCCGGGTCATTGACTAGACGAACTCTTCTCTCCATCCTCCCCGGGGGGGGGGGGGGGGGGGGGGGGGGGGCGGGCACCCCTTTGGATCAGACCTCCCGCCTAAGTCACTGACTAAACGGACCTTTCTATCCGCCACCTCTGAACGGCAAAAGGGTCTCTGGCCAAGTACCCCTCACTCGAGACCAGCACGCGCTTCCAATATTGCGGCAAAACCAGGGAGTCGCCCGTTCGGTATGGTGGAGTGGTCCCCTCGTCCTCCCCCTGGGAAGGCGAGCACTCTCCTGTACCCTGACATGGGTCCCTGCCTGGTCCTCCAAAGTGAATCCCCGCAAAGACTCATACCTTGCCAATGGGCCCCTACACGAAAGGGGGGAAAGATACAAGAGCGAGGGAAGAGGAAGGAGAAAACGATATGCACGGAAGAGAAAGAGGGGTGGGAAAGCTCCCTCCGGGATAAATGCATACACCAGGAACGCGTGAAATCATAAATGCTTTGCTCTATTCAAAAGAGGATCAAACTACATGTGCTGCGGGGCATACCCCTGTGTTACATTCAAAAAAAGAAAGAGAAATTAGGGGATGCAACGCTCAGTCGATGTCCCTGAAGATGTCCGCGAGGGGGAGGATCCCGACGCAAGGGAAGTTCGTCATATCGCGCAGTCGGCCCCTCAATCCCTCAAGGCGGGCGAGCTCCGCTTCGACGGACGCCATTTCAACGTCGGCGACGGCAAGAGCTTCCCTCTCCTCCGCCACCCTCCTTTCCGCCTCGGCAAGGCCAAGTTTAGCCGCAGCGAGGTAGCCCTCCAGCTTCTCGATCCGGTTCTTGAAGGAACGACGCTGCCTTCGCCTTCCTCTAGGCCTTTCCGTGACGTTCTCTACTGTCGCGTCGGGCCTTTAGGGTCTGCAGATACTCGTCTGCCTGAGCATCAAGGGCGGCACGTTCGTCAGGAGCCTGGGTCTCCAGGAACTCGCGGCGCTTGACATACTTCAGCAACAGCAGAACCCGCCGTGACCATTCTCCCAGCGGGCAGCAGAGCACTTGCAACGCCCCGTTCAATTGCGTCACTATGGTATGCACCTCCCTATACGACAGAGAAGGTCGGCGAGAGCATCGTCCGTAGAGTGATCAGCATTTGACGGACTGGCGCTTCTGACGACGTGTGACTGACTGAGGGCACGACCGGAGGAGTGAATTCCACGGTGCTGTCCACCTCTGCCCACAGGTCGGTATCTGCCGCCACTGAAGATGAAGGAAGGGCGAGGGTCAAGTCGCCCGGCCGGCGTAGCTCGACGAGAGACTCTTGGCCGACCATTGCCCGGGGAAGGGAAAAGACCATTGCCGAAGCCTCCGGTGCCCCCATCGTTTGGAGGTCACCTGCCCCCTCTGTCTCCGTCTGGCCCGACTCTGCCACTCCTCCAAGGGGCAAGGGTGCAGGGGCCGTTATCTCGGCTAGAGGAGGAGCTTCGAGTAAGGCCAGGCCCGAAGCCGCCACCCATGAGCTCCTCGCTCGCGTCTGAGATCCCTCCAGATGCGCACGAAGCCCCGCAAATATCTGCTGCAAGAGCGGGTCCTCCATCTGAGCCGGGAGTTTCGGGAAGGGTGGAAGCGGAACCACCAGCTGGGGTAAACGTCCCGCTTCCACGAGCGCAGCCAGTCTCCCTCTCTCCAAGCCCAAGACTGGAGCCGGCCCCTTCACCGCTATCGGGCCAATGCTCGGTCTCCGCTTGGCCACTGCCTTCCGGATACGACCAGGCGCCTTCCCCGATATCGGCATCGCCTGACCATGGGAATGGGAATCAGCTATTTGCCATCTAAAATAAACCATGCAAAAGGGAGACCGTGGAGCCCGCATACTCACCTTGGCCGCTGGGATGATGCTACCTTCAGGCGCGATCTCCCCCTCCTCCAGAGGCTCGCCCGCCGCTCTGGTAGTACCGGAGGGCTCCGCGGGCATTTCCTCTCGAAGGGCGTCGAGTAAAAGAGCCAATTTGCCCATGACGGCATCGGCTCCCGTTGGGCGGTCGATCAGCACAGCCGGGGCAGCCTCCTCTGTGATCTCAAGTTCGGCCGGTTCTCGAAAATCCTAAAGAAAAAGGGGGGGGATAAGGTCGTCAGTCAATCACAAAAAAAGGAAAGGGAGAGCCGGCCCAAACAAGCTCACACTCACAACAGTCTTCCCCACGAGGCTCGGGGAGCCAGCAAGTAAGGGGGCCCCGAAGGCCGGCTCGGGCAACTTCGATGCCCCGGACACGCCCTCGTCAGGAGCTACTTCGTCGGAAGAGTAGTTGTAATCTACCTCCTCCCCAGACGGAGACTCGACCGCCGTCGGCTCGGCCCGGACCGGCAGAGGAGCTTCCACCTCAGAGTCTCTGCCCAGCACGTCCTCCCTCGGGCTAGGCGAGGCTCGCGCTCCGATCTTCTTCCTCCTCACATATATCAACGTCGTCGGGAGGTCGGGATCAGGCCCCAATGACTCGGTGGCCACCGCAGCAACGCCTGTCATGCAAAAGAAGATAAGCCAGGGTGAATCTACTGGCCCCCAGGACACAAAAAAAGGAGTTAACCGTATAGTCGAAAATATTTACCCCCTTCAGTTCCTGCGACACGAGATGACCCGCGGGCTTCCTCAACAGGCAACGCCTTCTCGGGAGTCCCGGCCGTACCCTCGCCCGCGAGATAGAAGCGCATCGTCGCCATGCGCGAAGCCGAGGCCAATTCGGGAGGCCGGTCGACCACAGACGACACGGGCGGCCGATGAATCTCACCAGCTTCGCGGCTCGGTTCGGTCCGCGTGGCTTCGAATTCTTCGAAGGACAAGACGGGGGCCATCGGCAGGGCTGTCGTCAGAGCCGGGGATGCCTCGGTTCGCCGCCGTTTTACCACATCTCGCCCTGCCATCTTGGCAGCAGCCAGTGCCTTCTTAACGGGCGACTGTGCCCGGGGCCTTCCCGTTGCCTGCAGCAAGGGAGCTGGAGCCGCCGCCGGGGTCGCCTCCGCCGGGACCGCAACCTCGCCCATGTCAGGCGTGGGCATGGGTTCTTCCATAGAAGCTGAAACAAAAGAAGTACCCAGGTGTCAGGGCGCCACTCCAAAATAAAAAGGAGGAGGGAGATTCAAAAGGCACACTAAAGAGCGGGGACGCGGACCGGCAGGTTGGCCTGGCGCGGGACGGGCAGCTTCGAATTCTCGAAAGACGGGACTAGTGGTACCGGAGGGACAGCCGTCGGAGCCTCAGCCGATTCTGTCTTCCTCCGCTTTGTGTCCCGCTGCTTAGCTGCCTTGGCGGCGTCCACCGCCTTCTTCACAGGCGATTTAGCCCGGGGCCTCTTCGCAGCCTTAGGCAAAGGAGCCGTGGTCGGGGCCAGCGGCGCGGCTTCAAAATACGCAGGCTTCTTCACCAACCGGAGGAGATTCCGGTACGTGGCCATCTGCGTGCTGTCGGGATGGTCTGCAAAGAAAAGAGGGGAAAGAACGAACATGCATATACCATTAGTACCTTGCTCACCACGAAAGCCGCAGCGCTGAGGGACAGAACCGAAGAGCAAAAGGGAACTGAATACCATGAGGGCCAGTGTACAGCCGCAGCGTGATCGGCCAGTAGCTCAGGGATATCTCCTTGTCCCGACGTGCCGCCTCCCGGACTAGCCAACAAACGTCCTCAATAGTTTGACACCGGTCCGTGAGGTTGGCCAGATCCGCATGCTTTTTGGAAGAAAGGTGACAGAAAAGATTGAAGTGGTCCATGCCCCACCCATCAGCATAATAATAAGGGATGTGCAGGCGCTTGCCCAGGATGGAGGCCGTCACATCTTCAATCTTCATCCCATTCACCCGGAGGAGGATATATAGCCAAGTGGTATCCTTGTAATTCTCGGGCTTCCTCTCCTCCCGCCTCACGAACGTGCGATACAGGCAGGCCAAGTCTCTCTCCGGGCGCCAGCTCTTGGCGGGAGTCCCCTCTTCCTCTATGGGGAATGGATAATTGATAAGGTCCAGACGGTCGCTCCCTACCCGGCACAGATCCCTTAGCGTCTTCTGATAGCTGTCCTTCGCCACTGGAGGCAGCTCCACTTTCGGCGTCGGCCTCCTATCCCGGGCTTCCCGACGAGCTATCATATATGCCGCCACCTCCTTCTCTTGCCTGTTCTTGAGCCGAAGAAGATGATCTGGCTCAATGTCAAGTACTGGCACCGGTTGCCGGCTAAGGAATCTCCTTTCGGCGCCATCCCAACAATCGGTCTTGTGCAACCGATAGAAAGCCGTCCGGGCATTCCACCACTTGATATAGTCTTCGGTCACTCGGGGCACCCGACCCGGGGCTGGCACCCTGAAGGAGGCAGAGTCCGCCCGGTGGAAGAAGTCCCACCAGCTTCTAGCGTGCTCGGCGACCACACTTCCCCGGACGTTCCGCGAAGGCAAGCCGAATTGCGCATGATAAGCAGGGATATGCTGGTCATACCCGAAGTTGCGGCCAAATCGGAAGGGGTAATACGGTTCCAGCAGTACGTTGTCTCCCTTCCGGAACACCAACACGCTCGGGCGGATAGCCAGCGCCCAATCCCTCAGCTCGGGCTCCAGCAACGGGCGCACCACGTTTTCCTGGCTGATAGGGTGGACATACCTCTCCACCTGGTCATCCTTGCATTCCCTCTTATTATTCACGAGGGGGCTTGAATGGGCGGCCAGCGTCCAGAAATGAATGGTACCGGCTGCATCCCGAGGAACCGTGGTCAACCGGCCCCGAATATCATACATCCGCATGGAAGTGGAAGCCGGCTCTGCACTCGCGAACTCCAGCATCCTCGGCACCAGCCCCCAATCCTGAAGGACTCGCGGGGCGAACTCCGGAAACAGTGAACAAACCCACGCGTTGAAGAAATGCAGTGGGCACACGTACCGGGCCTGCCTCGGGAACTGGTGCGTGCTGATGTCTCCCAGGGCCTTATAAATCAAACAGAGCGCCGCCGGGCACAGAGAAAGTTTGACACCCCACGCCATCTGGCACGCCGGGTAGATAGCATCTGGCCGGATCACGGTCTCGTCCCCGTACGGCATGGCAAATGAACACAGCCAGTACGTCAGATAGGCGGCACAGTGAGTTTGTGGGTCGACCCCCATCGGATTGGCCCCGCTCCGACGTCCCCTGGAGGGGATCTTCACATCATGCTTGGGCTTCGCACGTTTCTTGCGAGCAACAGCGGTGCCAACGCAAGGAAAATCTTCATACTGCTTCAGCCCATCATAGAAATATTCCAGCCATACCGCCATACGCACCCGTTTCCTATCCCCACGGGCGGGCTGCTTCCCCTTGTGCGACAGCTGGTACAGCTCCCGGTACGCCTTCATCAAGAACCGGTATGAATACCCCAGAGAATAATAGCCGTCCCCGTTAGTCTCGTCTTTGATCAAGTCCGGGAGGCATACTTCTTCATAAGGCTCCCCGTCAATGGGCAAGCCGCTCAGCTGGCTTAGGCTCCACAAATCAAGTGAAGTCTCTCCCTCTGCCGTGTAGAAGGTATTGGTCTCCGCACTAAATACTTCTATCATACCACAACAGAGACCCTTGGAGATGGGATAACCATACCGGGAAGCGTACACGCTGTGATAGATGCCAACTCGGACCAGCAACGGGGCGTAGTTGAACAGTACATATTCCGTGAACTCCACCGCCCCTTCTCGGAAGCTGTGGGCGTCTTGAAGCTTCAGCTCCCCGAACCAGCCCAGTGATAGTTCGTACTTGAACCTGATGGCCAAACAGTCCAATATGAACGGCTCCTCCCTATAACCCCATTTCAGGGGAGCCAAGAATAAACCAAATCGGGGCGACTCGCCATGCACCTTCCCCGCAGACATGTCCCACCTTGCTGGCGTGAACTGAGGGGCTCGCACTAATTTGTCTTCAGCCGGCAGCACTCCCTCGATCCCCAGGACCGGCTTCCATTCCCGGGCTTCTCCCACCAGATACATCGGAATGCTCCTAGGGACGCTGTACAATAGACTGTCCCGGGCATGCAGGATGGCCCGCTCGACGGCTTTTATAGTGCGAAAGTCTCGCCCCTCTCGGGAGCGCAGGTGCTTCAGGAATCGAACAAGGTGCCTATCCTTCGGGAAGTCTTTCCTGTACTCCCCGATGGCCCGGTCAAAAGTGAAGCCGTTGTCAACTCTGGTGAGCCGGCCGAAGTCCATGCTCTCCCGGTCGGACCCCGACGACTCAGCCAAGGCAGCTATCTCCCCATGTTCACGGTCCAGGTCTTCTACGTTCAGCCAGGTGACCGCCGGCACAGGACCCCGCGGGATGAGGTCGGCACCGATAGCAGCAGCGGGAGCAGAGGAACCACTTGGGGCAGCCATTTGTCTGCAAAGATACGCAAATAAGAAGGTCAGAACAAATCACAAGCAAAAGGACTGCAAAGAAACTTTACTACAAGTCAAACGAACAAATATTGCCAATTTCTGACGAAATTTCGGCAGAGTTTCCCCTAGGCCAGAGGCGTAAGGGAAAACACGGGTACGCGTCCACAAGGAGTGACGGCCCCAACAAAGCATGGTGGGCCCTGAGAGGCAACACCAGAAGTCCACCGGTCAAAAGTCTTCTTCCCGTGGCTTGAGGCTTCTTCAATAGCACACCGCCTAGTGCCTTCCCCGGCACGCCCTGGAGCGGCATTCGCCGGTACACTCCCTCCTGGAGGCCCTCACCGGCACACTACCCTGTGCCTTCCCCGGCACGCCCACAGGCGCCTCCCACGGCACACCCACAGACGCCTTCGCCGGCACAGCCAACTCAGGCTTCCCCGGCACAGTCCCCCTGCAACGGCCTTCCCCGGCACACCCGCCAGGGTTGCTCCCCGGCACGCCAGCATGCCTCCCCGGCACACTACGCGGGACCGTTCCCCGACACACTCCGGGCTCCCCGGCACGCCCCGTAGTCGGCTTCCCCGATGCACCCCGCGGCGCCTTCCCCGGCACTCCCACGGGGGGGGGGGGGCCTCGCCGGCACACTCAGGCTCACCGCCCCCCGTCACACCCTCGCTCGCCCTTGCCCGGCACACGCCATCTGCCCGCTCCCCGGCACGCTTGCGCGGGCTTTCGACGATACGCTCCTTGGCGACCACCCCTCCGGCACGCCCTAAAGGGCTCCCTGCCCGGCACACTACAGAGCCACCCTCTCCGACACGCCAATGGGGGTCTCCCCCGACGCGCCCTAAACCGTGCTCCCCGGCACGCCCGCTCCCAACGTCACCTCCGGCCACCCATGGTGCCGGAGACGGAGAAGAAAAGCGGGGGGGGGGGGAGAAGAGAAAAGGAGGGAGAGGGAGGAGGAAGAGAGAGACGGAGATGGAGGGGGCGAGGGCCTCCGGCCACCGTCCACCGTGGAGAAAGGAAAAAGAAGAAGAGGACAGGAGGAAGAGAAGAGAAGAGAAGAGAGAGGGGAGGGGCCTTCTCCTCACCACAACGACGGCAGCAACGGCGGCCGTGCCCGGAGAAGAAGAGAAGTGGCGAGGGGGCGGGGCTCTCGTCTGCTCGGTCGCCAAAGAGAGGGAAAGAGGGAAGATGAGAGAGGGAAAGAAGGAAGATGAGAGAGGGGGGGGATTCGAACGGGCTGACCGTTTGAAGTCCCCCGCTCCCCCCCTTTATATAGAAAAAGAAGAGAGAAGGAAAAAAAGAGAAAAAAAAGAGAGAAAAAAAAAGAAAAAAGGGGAAAAGATAAGAAAAAGGGGGGGAGAGTAAAAGAGAGGGAGAAAATAAAAAAGGGGAAAAGAAGAAAAATGGAGGGAAACGAAGTAAAAAAAAAAGAGAGAAAAGAAGAAGGAGATAAAAAGGGGATAAAAAAAAGAGAGAGATGAGGGAAATAAAAGGAGAAAGAGAAAGAAGAAAACAAAAAGGGGGGGGAAACAAAAATTATTATAAATATATGTGTATATACTTATATACATACATGTATGCACATATACGTATATCCATCCACATATATATATATATATATATATATATATATATATATATAGATACTTACGTACGCATGAATGAGGCACAAAAAAAAAGAAGATCCTCCCGGGGAAAACATCCCATCCCCACAAGCCGGGTCATACACGCATCCGCACGAGCAAAACAACTTTACCCCTGCACACGGCCGCCTGTGCAATGGCGCCATTCCCATGCCAACAAACGAGCCCGTCCCTGGCACATCGCCTCGGGCCTCAGCCACCACCCACTCCATACAATATCGCCATCACAGGCCTACGCCTGGATCGGCAGAACCTCTATCCTTGCGTTGGCATTAATCCCTTGCCAACGAATAAGTCCCTATCCGGCGCAAGGCCCCGTGCCCTAGCCACCCACTCCGCACAATATGGCCATTATGGACCTTACGTCCGAATCGGCACAGATTCTCCCGTTGCGCTGGCATTCTATTCTTGCCAACGAGTAAATCTTATCTTCCGGCGCAAGGCTTCGTGCCCTAGCCGACACTCGCATATCACTCAACGTCAAAAAAAAGAAGAAAGAAAATAAAATGGGGTTAAAAATAGAGATACCCCGCCGGACTTGTCCCTACACGGGACAAGGGTAAAAATGGCAACAACCCGGCTGTGGCGAAAACCCGAAAGGGCGCTACGGGCAAAACTGGGTACCCCGCCACGTGAAAACCCGAGAGGGCGCGTGGGCAAAAGCAAGAGGGGGCCGGTACCGGCGAAAACCCGAAAGGGCGCTTGTATCGGTAATGTGGTTCAAAAAAAAAGAAGAAAAAAAAGGGGAAAGAAAACAAGAGACCAACAAAGCACGTCAGTTCCCGGCATTCTGTCGGCACTGACGAAGAGACCAAGAGACCAAGAGATCAACAAAGCATGTCAGCTCCCGACATCCTGTCGGCACTGACGAAGAGACCAAGAGACCAAGAGATCAACAAAGCACGTCAGTTCCCGACATCCTGTCGGCGCTGACGAAGAGACCAAGAGACTAAGAGACAACAAAGCATGTCAGTTCCCGGCATCCTGTCGGCACTGACCAAGAGACCAAGAGACTAAGAGACAACAAGCATGTCAGTTCCCGGCATCCTGTCGGCACTGGCGAAGAGACCAAGAGACCAACAAAGCACGTCAGTTCCCGGCATTCTGTCGGCACTGACGAAGAGACCAAGAGACCAAGAGATCAACAAAGCATGTCAGCTCCCGACATCCTGTCGGCACTGACGAAGAGACCAAGAGACCAAGAGATCAACAAAGCGCGTCAGTTCCCGACATCCTGTCGGCGCTGACGAAGAGACCAAGAGACCAAAAGATCAACAAAGCACGTCGGTTCCCGACATCCTGTCGGCACTGACGAAGAGACCAAGAGACCAAGAGATCAACAAAGCACGTCGGTTCCCGACATCCTGTCGGCACTGACGGAGAGACCAAGAGACAAAGAGACAACAAACTGCTTCGGTTCCCGGCACCCTGTCGGCACTGATGAAGAGACTAAGCGACCAACGTACTACTTTAGTTCCCGACGTTCCGTCGGCACTAACAACGAGACCAACAAACAACCAACCAGGTCGGTTCTCGACACCCCGTCGGCATCGATAAAGGGAGAAGAGACGAAGACACCCGCGGGCACCGCCCGGCTCATCCTTCGCCTGCGCTACCCGTGGGTGGGGGGCATTTGTGGACACCGAAAATTGCACATCCAGATGCCACGCTCGGCCCAGCATCAACAACGGCCCCGAGTGAAGAAACCCCAGAGAAATCAAGCACAAAAGGCCCCACAGCCCATGGGCCCCAAAGGAAATCAAACGGGCCCTGACCCGTGCCCATAACAGGCTCAGAACGGGGTCAGAACCATGCCCAAGGCTGCTCAGCGGCACGCCCCCAGGCGGGTTCGCCGGCACACCCCTTTGGGTGTTCAGCGGCACACTCCCTGGGGCTCAACGGCACACCCCCAGGGGTGTTCAACGGCACACCCCCAGGGGGGCTCAACGGCACACCCCCAGGGGTCTTCAACGGCACACCCCCAGGGGTCTTCACCGGCACACCCCTTTTGGGGTTCAACGGCACACCCCCAGGGGGGCTCAACGGCACACCCCCAGGGGTCTTCAACGGCACACCCCCAGGGGGCTCAACGGCACACCCCCAGGGGTCTTCAACGGCACACCCCCCAGGGGGTTCAACGGCACACCCCAGGGGGCTCAACGGCACACCCCCAGGGGTCTTCAGCGACACACCCTGTAGGGTCCCCAGCGGCACGCCCTTCAGGCCGTTCAACGGCACGCCCATCCGGGGCTCCCAGCGGTGCGCCTTTTTGCCTCTCCCACGGCACACTTGCTTAGCCCACCAACGGCACAGCGGTGAAGTTCTTTCAACGGGCGACGTGAGGCCCATGCCCTACGCATCCTTGGCGCGCAGTGGAGCCGTCTGAGGTGGCAGCCGATCGTTGGGCCACGCAGGCTACCCCACTGACAGCCAGGACGGAGGGGAGTCAAACCCCATCATCACGGGCTGCTTCCCGCCCTCGACAGCCATGCTCGAGGGCTCCCCGCTGCTAAGGGTATAAAAGACGCCCGTCTTCCACAGAGAAAAAAAAAAGGAGGGGGGGGACGAACAGATAGAGGGGAAGAGGCTCCAACAGTAGAGGACACACACAGGAGAAAGAGGAGAAGAAAGAAGAGAAGAAGAGGCCCTCCCGGCCTGAGCTCCGTCCGACGGCCACCGGGAAGAAACAAGAGTAAGAGAGAGAGAGCTCGTTGTATTGGGGGAAGGGGTTGGGGATAGCGGCCAATGTCTTAGGCCCGGATGCTTCTTCCCTCTTGTATTCCATTCCTCCTGGGGGTTCTCCGTCTTTCTTCCTTTGTCCATGGCCCCACTTGGGAGTTTGCTTTTGCAATATATATACATATGTAGGGCCATGCCCTCTGGATTCTCATGAATGCAAACCATCCTCTCCGGGTTTCTCTTCGGTTTCTTTTGATGTTTTATGCTAGGCCTTGCGGGCTTTTGACGGACGATCCGTTCCTCCCTCCGTCTCCCCATCCCTCCGGCATCCTTAGGGTCCTCCACGTCGATGTAGGTCTCCCTCCGCTAGCCTTGGCTCCATGAGCTCCTCATTCCCTTCCATGGCTATCTACCATGTCCCCGGGCTTGAGGAGAAGGGGTGGTACCCTTACTTTCCTCCTGATCGCCCAGTTACTAATAGGCCACTCCCGGCCTTGAAACCCCCTGTCTTCTCCTCTTCTTTTCCTGAACCGTCATCAAGTCTCCTAGCCCATACATGCAGCCCCTTCAAGCCCCCCTCAGCGGTGCACCTTTTCGGCCTTTGGCCGGCACACCTTTCCAGCCCTCAGCGGCACGCCCTGTTCAGCCCTCAGCGGCACACCCCTGTTCAGCCCTCTGCGGCACACCCAAGTGCCCTCAGCGGTACACCCCCCAAGTGTCCTCAGCGGCACACCCCACCCTCAGCGGCACACCCACTCCTTGGCCTCGCCTCCGAGCCCCCCTTCCTTCACGTTTTCCGAGGTTCTATAAAGGTGTTGCTCCCCCGGGGGCCCACCTCCAGTTGCCGGGTTCCACCACTCCATGTGGGTGCGTTCCCTTTACCTTCCTTACGCCCTGGGTCAAGGGGAGGTGCTGCCGAATTTTCTTTGTGAGAAACTAATAAACAATTAAAAGAGGCAAAAGGAAGCAGCAAACGAGCAGAATAATTAATAAAACCTTCCAACCAATCAAACCACTGCCGGCATCACAACGAAAACTGAACCGAACTGATCAACCGCCCGGCGACTCGAACTTCCGACTGGTGCCGGGGAGACCAAACAGAACAAAGCAGGGGAAGAAGTTTATATAAAACTATGTACAAATCAAATAAGAAGAAAAGAAAAGCCTTAAGATTATTCCCATTACTTCACCCCTTCGCCGGTACGCCTTTTCTGGCCTTCACCGTTGCAGCCTTCAGCGACACACTCTAACCACCTCCCTTCAGCGGTGCACTTCAACAAGCTCCCAGCGGTACACCCTCGATTGCCCAGCGGTACGCTCCTTTAGCCCTCAGCGGTACACCCCCTTTGAGCCCCAGCGGCGCGCTCTTTTAGCCCTCAGCGGTACACCCCCTTTGAGCCCCAGCGGCACGCCCTTTTAGCCCTCAGCGGTACACCCCCTTGAGCCCCAGCGGCACGCTCTTTTGGCCTCCAGCGGTACACCCTCCTGCCCTCAGCGGTACGCCCTGTTTCCCTTCGCCGGCACGCTCCCTGGCCTCCAGCGGTATGCCCTGTTCCCCCTTCGCCGGTGCACTACACATATATGCACATGCAACATAATAATGGCCCTAACAAATGGCAAATAAATCATTGAAAATTATGCTAATTGAAAGGACTCCAAATGTATAATGTTAATCATAATAAAAGAGGCGGGGCGGGCTAATAAACAATTATATAAATATAAATGATAAACAAATAATAACAATGGGAGTACTCATGAATAAAAGGAGAGAAGTCACCCGAAACAAACGCATAGAGAACTAATGAACAGCAGATTGGAAATTCCAGAACATATAACTAAGAAAACCCCAGATAAAAAGACGCCAGAGCCCACGCTGCAGCCCCCATCTCTCCCCGTGACCCGGGGCAAAAGGGACAACCATGCCGCCCTTTCGGGTCAAGCCCGAGTCTCGAGAGTTATCCCGACATGGCCGGGGCGTTGACCTAACCTCGGGCTGACATCTTAAGTGGACAGGATTTGTTTCTCGTCCGGACGCCTTCCGAATCATCATTAAAATTGCCATGTGCTCGGCAGACATCTGAATGGATTCATCACGGTTTTCTCGTTGTGTTTCACCTCACGGACCCATGTCCGAACATGAGAAGGCCCACGAGTGGCCGACATGACCTACGGTTTGTGGTCTGAATACGGCCCTCAGTGTGATCCTTCCTTATCTCTCTTGCACAATTAGTATTATTCTTTTCGGCCGCGGGGCCCCTAATTTCGGCAACTAATCAAGGGTATTCCCTCGTATGGGGGATGTAAATGACGTCGTGACCTTCATGGCGCGACGGGATTCGGTCCCGACACGAACCACACAATCGTCTGACGAAGTCAGATCGAGCGCACCATGGGCTCTTCGGAGCCCGAATAAATTGTCACTCCGGTGACTGGCACGCCCACGCACCTAATAAAACCAACAGACGAACCCGGAACGACGGTTTAACGGAAAGTGCGTCCACAGATGAGAGTTGATATCTCATCTTCCACATATCAGCATCATCGATAATCCTGTGATTCACATGCAAATTGTCTCTGTCTGCCTAATTTGCACCTACATTTATATAAGCAAAAAAAAAAAAGACATAAAAGGCCTTTTTTTCTTCCTGATTAATTAACCACTGCATGTTAGAAGCCATCACTTTAACTTGTTAACCCTTTTGTTGGTACCTTAATTAATTAACCCTAACCACTTGGCAACAAAGCTGTATATCAGCATCTTCAGTTGGGTTCCTCACCTTAGTTTAAATTCAGCACCTTTAAATCGAAAAAAAAAAACTTAAGTTTGCAATCTTGGAATTAAGATAATTTCAGATTTTACCATTTGATCTAAAAATTGGACGGCGAAAATTGTGATAGGTCATACCACCTAAATGGCCGAGTTGGTTCTCACTTATGGATCTTAAGCACCACTTTGATAAAGGATTAGGATTAGACTTAATTACTTAATCGTGCTAATTTATTTTCGGAGTTGAGTCTAATCTTTATTTAAAGATTAGGGGTGATTAATTTGAGAGGGGAAAGTGAGTTAATTAACTAAGAGGGTTAGTTCCGTAACCCACGACCTCCTGGGGTAGGGTAACAAAGTCGGAGTTAAACTGGGGCAGCAAAGTCGGAGTTAAACGTCCAAGTTCCTGACCGTTAAAACTTTCAATTTTGAGTCCAAAGAGAGAACACCTCGAGTTAGACACCATCCAACAAAGTTGTGAAATCATATCCTCTAAAAGAAAATTTGGTAAAGTTTACGACTGTCAGACAAGATTTGACGAATCGATATGATACGATCTATACTATACATATTGGATCGTACCAATCGCTTACCAATACGATCGATACGTGTTATGCAACTTAATTATATTATTTTAAATATTATATATTTTATTTTATAATAAAACTATTTTTTTAACTCAGTCAGATAACGTGAGGTCCCATGTTCAAAGCGCATGGTTGACATGTTTTTTCTATTTTTTTCAAAGTTATTTAAAATTTAAACAAGAAAATCATTAAAAAGGTCGAATTGGATTTGAAACGAGGACATTCACCTACATCGCATGTCAACAAACCAATCGAGTTGGAAAGTAATTTAAATAATTTTACTCTATAATATATATAACATATTATTTTATCTTGATACTTAAAGATATTAACTTGTATCGTATCGTACTAATAAAAAATCGATACGATCGATACGAACGGATCATCTATTTTGAAATATGTGATCAAAGTAGATCCTGTGAAAAAGTTAATTTGACAATTGACCCCCGGTTAATCTAGCGGACATAAATTTGGGGTGGGGTCAAATTTTTTTTTGAGAAATGAGAATTTTTAAGTTAGATCATTTAATCTTTGCGTAAATCTTAAGTCACCTTACGACAACGTGATTTATATCTCAAGTAAAAAATAAAAATATATTATTTAAATTTTTTTATTGTGAACTCGAGATAGACGAGTAATTTGAGACCCACTTAAAAATACTCTGACGTGATTCACATTAAAAAATTGAAATTTAATAAAAAATAAAAAACTAGTGACGATATGATCAATAATTGCACTGCCGCCACCAGTGTAGTAATTATTTTTAAATCATCAATAGTATCCTTATATGTCATGATTTGTTATATTATACTGATTTGATGTGATATAATCGACCCCTATTGTATCTAAAAAAATTTGAGTCACGAGTAGATCGTATCACATCAAATTATTATAGTACCTAAACAATAATATGAGATTTTAAAATTAATTTATTTTTAAAATTAAAAAGTATAATAATATTATTATATTACTTATATATATATATATTTCATTTTATGAATGAATAATATTAAACTCGACTGTGAGATTTATTTTAAACAAGTGATTTGGCTGTTATGAGACTCCGTGGTGATCTGTCCCGTGGGGCCCGTTACAGCAGTGCGTGGGCCACTAATATTCTTGGACCCGGTCCAACCCCCGGTCCTTGCCATCTGCTGCTCCCTTCGAATCGGTCCACCGGATGTTACCGTGAGAAGATGGGCACAAGTGCCATTGGCCGCCATTCGAGAGCATTTGAAATAGTCTTCAAACATGTTTTGGGGGAAAAGATTGATTGGCCCTCTGTCCCTCTCATCCTGATCTCTTGAGATTTCACAAAAACAAGAGTACAGGATCTAAATAATCTCAATCTTTCGTTGAAGGTTTACTGAAGAAAAACTGGGTTAAAAATAGTTGAAGTCAAGTGACAGTTAGTTGAAAATTTGACACATTAAATGTCGTGAGAACATAGGTGGAAACATATTTTTGACAATGATAAATATAGGATTTCCTTTTATACTAACAACAGCGATATATTTAAATTTTTTTATAGGCATATATTATATTTGTACCATATTTTTCAACCCATTTGGCAACACTATCTTTCTTTGACCCTGACATTTGAGCAAATAAACTGTTAATAATTGTGAGAAGCACGAGTGAAACAGGAGGAATGTGATAATGCTACATTTTTTGCCACCTCATTTGTCCGTTGTCACTTGCACCCCGGCCATCTATTTTATCGTCGGGCTACCAAAGCGAAGTTGTTCCCGAACTTTATTTCCGTTATCTTCGATGTAAAACGATGTGTTGGGACAAACAAACCAACACATCGATGAATATACTTGAAATTCGCAGTCCCAAGTTCGGAGATCTCATAAAGATGATTACTAGAGTCGTCTTTCAACACTCACACTCTAAGTCTCCACCGCTGTCGATGACGGGACATCCGTTGAAACATGAGATCTCTAGAGAGGAAGAGACGTTCTTTGACCCGAGTGTTATAGTATTGGGCCAATTAATGTTGATAGACAGTGGATCGAGTTTGAACATGATACCTATCTTCTGTCAACAGATCTAGATTTTCTTGTAGTGTCTGATTGTTCTGTACTTCTTCGAATTGATTGATTCTGAGAGTTGGATTAAATATCTCAACCGATATGACTATCTTTAACTCCGTACCCCATATAGAATGAAGTCTCCCTTATGGGTGTTCAATGCCTTCCCCCTTCTCCCCCTTCCATTGCCAATGAGAAGGTACACAGTCATTGCTAGATGTCATGTATGTGGGGATAGGAGCATTTTATCCGACCGGTCTTCCTCGACGTGCCTATTTCAGATTTTCCCCTTTTCATAATCTTTTATAAAGATGACAAAGCCATCCACTAACATGTGAGGGAAAATTTAGGAAGGGGGATGAAACAAAATGTGTGAACATTAAGATTGGCAAGTAGAACGAGAAGCCATGATCTGTTCTTTTCCCTATGTTGCTGCGGACATCGTTCCATAAAAACCTTTGAGATTGACTCAAACACAACCTCTACATGTTAACTTAATTTACATATCGATAAAATTTTCAAAATAGTAATCATATGCAAGTTAATACATTTTTAGGAAAAAGATATCTATAATTTTGCTTTTAATACCAATTTTGGTGTAAAAAATTTAAAATTCAAAGTAAATAGACCATCGCCCACTATCATTGGGAGTTAATTTGTCCATTGATATCGGACTTTGATCCATAATATGTTAATAAAGTATCGAAGTTTACATTTTGATTTAGAATGAGAACCTCAGGTGAGTTAATTTTTTGATAGAGGCATCCTAAGTTTGACTCTGGAAGTGGAGGTTATCTGACTCACATTTAGTTAGGAGTAATCTCCCCCCAGGTGAAATGACCTTTTTTGCGTAGGAAATGATGCTCGCATCAAAGTCATGCGGTACATATTTTTGAATATTAAATATAGAATGTGTTCAAATATAAAATATGTTGTAGATGATTAAAATATTTTGTATATGAATGAAATATTTTATTATAAAAATGAAATATTTTATTTGACTTCAGAAATAAATTAATAAAATATTTTATACAAATGAAACATTTTATCACGGGAATGTAGTATTTGTTATAAAGATAAAATATTCCAAAAGTGAAATATTTTGTTACGTAAACGTAACATTTATTATAAGGATAAAATATTATAGAAATAAAATAGTTTATCATAAGAATTAAACTTAACAAAATATTTTAATTCTATATCAAATATTTCGTCTATGTAACAATATATTTCACTCTTTTATAAAATATTTTATTCTTATATTGTTGAACATATTTTATATTTAATATTTAAAAATATGTGTCATACATATCCGACGTGAGCGTCTTTTTTCACGTAAAAAGAATTCTTTCACTTTTTATTGGCCAATGGGATCGAACGTTATATTTTGACACGATAATTTTATGTATATGCATAAAATATTACTCTTAAATTAATTCAAATGATACGTATCAGTCGCATCATAAATTTATGGTGCGACGACCACCGACCGCTCGAATCCCCCTTTGATTATTTTAAACGAATGCGGCGCGGTGTCTTTTTAGTCTCTCTGCATAAAACATGGGCTTTGCCTGCCATGTGGTGCAACTGCAGCCCAACATATAAATGTGAGGTTGCGGGAAGGAGCCCCGCGAGACCTCGCCGCCGGTGGTGGGGACAAAGCGCAAAAGGCGCCGCCGCCGCCGCACTTGCTGCGCACCTCCCGTGGTCGTGCAGCACGGCATCAGACATACCATTTATATATATATATATATATATATATATATCTCTCTCTCTCTCTCTATATATATATATATATATATAGAGTGGGAGACGATAGTCAAAATTCCTCAGGCTTTCATGATTTGATCCAGCATGGGATGTGCCGGCGTGCAAGTGGCGTGCAAAAATTTGAGTAGACGATTGATCCCAATCTCACCCATCTCCCTGCCGCCCGCATCCACTTGTTTGTCTCCTTGTGCCGGTAGAGATCACAGTGCCGACCGACTTTTCGACATTTCAAGTGGACGCCCTCCGTCCCATCCTTTTCTGTGATTTCAGATGACTCTTTCTCATTTGAAAAGAGAGAGAGAGAGAGAGTGTACAAATATCCTTCAAAGCTGTCGGGTGATCACTGATCAGGAATGAGACGAGAGACAAACGTTCGTACATTTTTATGTAGTAAGATCAGAATAACATGGCGGCTAATTAATGACGGTAGAGGGTGATGATTTTGGTGGGGAGCAAAGTTCACCGTATCAACGATTGATATTGACTCGATTCAACTGATCAGACACGATACGATAGAATCTGACTTGTATGGACTCAGGTCTGACCCGACCAAACTCGGGATATCTTGAATCGAGTACACCATCTCTATCTATCTCAAATACGATACAATATGATTTACGAATCACACCAATGTGACAAACCATGGGTACGAGAGGAGGGTTCATCCCGTCGTAAATGGCATGTGAGTGAGGGTGACACCTCTCCTTACATAATCGCTCTTAAGATTGTCAATGAGCCTGGCCAACCCGACAGATATACAGGTATGCTCTGATTTTGGATCAGATCACAAGATATTTTCCAACTCATTGCTCTCAATCAAGTTTAAAATCTTATCTCGATTAAGTCCATGGGTTGGGCTCAAATTTTGAGTTCAGCCCAAAGATAGATCCGGCTCATTCTCTTTTTTTTTCTTTCTTAAAATTTTAAAAATCGCTTACCTTAAGTTCTACTTGAGTTTGAGCCATTGACATCCCTAATTACCTCACCCTTTATCAGACTTACTAACCAAAAAAAAAAGCAAATGGCGTGTAGCCGGATGGCGCAAGACATGGGCATTGCATGTGCCGGTCGGTCAGGTCGGTTGGCCCAGCATTACTTAACCCCCCTCCCCCCCCCCTTTTTTCTGTTGTCTCCTCCCCCCCTTCGTCCTCCGTTCTCTTCTCGCCAACGTGCTCTCTCCACTGCTCATGATGCAAACGCAGCTCATTCCTCTGTGACAGGGAGATCTTCTTGATCGGAATTTTTATGCATATTTAACATCTTTACATGATGTGATGTGATGTGATGTATCTCAGTTACTTTAGTGGTGTGACGTAATTAAATTAGTTTAATATTAACGACACGATAAAGTTTGGACCCAGGGCTCTCTCTCTCTCTCTCTCTCTCTCTCTCTATATATATATATATATAAAACTTATGTTAAAATTCAAACCCGAGACCCCTTTGATGTAAGATGAGGTCTTTACTTACCAATGGGCCCACTATGGGTCCTCTTCGTGTCATTCTTTTGACGCAACTAAAACATTTAGGATTTTTTTTGCATATTAGCCCCTACAAATTTAGTGAATTATCGATTAATCTCTCAAATCTGATTATTGTCTTAAAAGTCCTTATATTTTTTAACATTTTACAAATGAATCCCTGTAGTTTGTCGCCGTCCACAGAAAAGAATATTCCGTAGAATATTCCATCAAATGTGTGTAAAAAGTCTAACATACCCCTCTTGAACGTTGACTCTCTCTCTCTCTCTCTCTCTCTCACCCAGAGGGAGGTCGACTCCGCAGGAGGGGAGGTCGACTCTGCAGGAGGGCGGTGCTGTGTGTTTGCAGTGTGAGGGGGAGAGAGGAGTGAAGGGTGTGGAGAGGGAGGCGACAGTGACGAGGGGTGAGTGTGTGCGTGCAGTGTGAGGGTTAGAGAGAAAGAGAGTGAGACGGAGGGGGGGGGGGGCGGCCGGAGGGGGAGAAGGGCGGCCGGAGGGCCGGGGAGGGGGGAGGTCGCAGGGGGGGAGGGAGGCCGGAGGGGGAGGGATGAACGGAGGTCGGATGGGGAGGGGGGAGGGCGGCCGGCGGGGGAGGTCACAGGGGATGTGGGGAGGGCGGTCGGAGGGGGAGGGCGGCCGGCGGGGGAGGGGGAGGTCACATGGGAGGCTGAGGTCGGCGACGACGGCAGGCTCCGCGTCACCGTGCGGCGGTCGACCGCGTTGCGCTCCGAGGTGCTGTTCCGACGGTCCCATGGGCCCAACTCCGGCGTGTCGCCGACCCCCCCGGCGTCCAACCTGACCAACGCCGAGATCTACTCGCTGCAGTCGTCGAGGAATCCCACGCCGAGGGGGTCCAGCTTCAACCACACCGACTTCTACGCCATGGTGAACGGGAGGAGCTCTAACCTGGGGGGCGGCGGCTTCGACGAGGAGAAAGGGGCGAACGGGGGCTTGGCGGGGGGGTTCTCGTCGTTGCCGGCCGGGAAGAAGAAGACCAGCGGGGGCGAGGGGGGCAACAGGGAGCTGCACATGTTCGTGTGGAGCTCCAGCGCGTCGCCCGTGTCCGAAAGTCATGGGGTGCTCCCTTACGTAGCTGACCACCATGGGAAGGGTACGGCTACTTCCCCTGCTTCCGCCATTGATATCTCTTCGTTCTCCCTTTCTCGGCATCTCCTGCAACTATGGCTCAAGATCTCACCTTTTGAACACCTAATAGTTGCCGGAGGTCACCATGGCGCTTACGAGGAGTACGGCGGCGACGAGTTCAGCTTCCGGAGCAGGCCCATCACCACCCATGGCGTTGACGCCGCCCTGCAGGGGAAGAGGGACAAAGACGGGCTGTCCCTCTCGAAGCTGGGCCCCGACTCGACGGCGCCGGGGCTCCACTCCAAGGTTCCCGGGGAGGCGAATCCCCCCGGCATGCCGCCGGCTAGCGTGATGACGAGGCTCATCCTGATCATGGTGTGGCGGAAGCTGATCAGGAACCCCAACACCTACTCCAGTCTTCTAGGTGTCATCTGGTCTCTGGTGTCCTTCAGGTCTGACAGCAACCTCCAACCCCGTTGAAAGCTTTCTCGTGGGGGTCGTCTTCTTGCAGTCGTCCACGCCCAGTCCTCTCACTCTGCTACTATTCATGGACAGGTGGGGAATCGAAATGCCTGCCATCATCGCCCGCTCGATCTCCATACTTTCAGATGCAGGGCTGGGGATGGCGATGTTTAGTCTTGGTATGCCATTGTCTATGGGTGTCCGTCTGCTCACTATGTGCTGTAGGGGAAACAGACTGACCAACTAAACTTATTCAAGTTTGCTAATTTTCCTGCTTTGATCCATCAATTTGCTGCCATCTTCTTGGCATTAGAGGAACCAGCTCAGTTTTAAATCTGCTAATTCTTTTGCATGATGTCACCTACATCGCTCGTTCTGCTCTGCAGTTCGTCCGGTGCATAAAACTCACATGGACTGTTCATAAAACTCACATGGACATATGTGGGTAAAAGCTTTAATTTTTCTGAAACCCAATGGGGTCTGTTTGCTTCCCGTCCTAGCATAATTCTGATGGAATTTTGGGAGGGGGGAGATAGCAGGGGAAGGGGAGGGGGGAACGGAGGTCGGAGGTCGGAGGTCGGATGGGGAGGGGGAGGTGGAGGGGGGAGGGCAGTCGGAGGGCTGGGGAGGGGGGAGACACCTCTCTCTCTCTATCTCTCTCTCACACTCTCACACATAATCCAGAGGTAAGTTAGTATTTTCATTACTTTTAATATAAGATAACTATCGTTTAGTTAACTGAACGAACGGTAGGGACTTAAACGTGTAACGACTAAGATTATAAGGACTATTAAGACAATACACAGAATGGAGGGACTAATCAGTAATTCACTATGTTTATAGGGACTAATATACAAAAAACCCAAACATGGGTTTATTAGAACATGCGTGGCCACGTGCTCGACTTGATAACGAATATCTCTGGGTATTTGACCACCGACGTGTAGGGAAGGATTATAATTAAAAGTTTATGTAGTCTTTGGGTGAGTTTTAACTCCACAACCTCTGACGTCTATTCGTGTGAAAAGAAAAGGCAAAACTTTTACAAAAGAAACCTCCTGTATCAAAGTCGGAAGGGAGATGGCTGAAAGGGTGTGAAAATTCTATGAGAGTTTGGCTTGGGATGCAAAAGATTATGGGGTGTTTGGAAGCACTTTTTTTTTAGAACTCTTTTTATCTCAAAAATTATGTTATGTTAATTTTTAACTTAAATTTTAAAATTGATAAAAATTGATAACATCTATTTGGTAAAAATGATATATTTTTTAAAATTTATATAGTATTGTTTGGAAGGGGAGAGCTGGAACCGGAGCCGGAGGGAGGGGAGGGGGCTGCGCAGGGTCCGCCGGAGACGGAGGGGGGGAGGGGGAGGGGCTGGGCTGGGCGGGGGCCGCCGGAGCCGGAGGGGGGAGGGGCTGGCGGCGCGCGCGGGGGCCGCCAGAGCCGGAGGGGGGGAACCGGAAGGGGGAAGGGGGAGGGGCTGCGCGCGGGGGCGTCGGAGCCGGAGGGGGGGAGGGGGCTGCGCTGCCGGAGGGGGGAACCGGAGGGAGGGAGGGGGTTGGGGCCGGAGCCGGAGGGGGAGGGGGTTGGGGTTGCGCGCGGGGGCGCCGGAGCCGGAGGGGGAGGGGGTTGGGGGCGCGATCGGCTGGGGAGGGAGGGGGAACGGTTGGGGGAGGGGGGGCGCGATCCGTCGGGGAGCGGAGGGGGATCCGCCGAGGAGGTCGGGGGAGGGGAGGGGGGGTGAGCCAGAGGAGGGAGACACATGGGGGGAGAACGAGAGTTGTTTCAAAAAAAAATTGGTCATGAGTTGTTTTTTTTTTTGAGGAAGATTTGTATAGGAGTGAATTATCTCCCTAAAATTTAGGAGAGTCGTACCAAACACCCCACAAGTGAGTTCTATCTCTCTTTTTTAAATTTGAGAGAGAAAGAGATAAAAAAAACGTAACCAAACACCCTATTAATCTTTCATGTGCCAAGTAATAATATTGTTCCGTAGCTTTGTTATTCTCATCCTTAAGGGTCGTTTGGGATCGAATGTATCAAGCTTATAATTATAAAAGGGTAAATTTCACAAATACCCTTCGTACATGTAAAATATCAAAATTACTATCTTCGGTTGTCAAATATCAATATTCTTATCGTTTATATTAACCCCAAATTACAAAAAAATGTCATTTAAAGAAAACCAACAAACATGCATATTGCTGCCTCAAGAATCTCGGAAGTCCGAGTGCCTTCTAAACAATGGAGTGGGCCTGGCCCGGAGCCCAAAAGCTTGGGCCCATGCCAGTGTTGACTGTCCGCGCTCTTCCAGAGGTAACCAGGTCCAGCCCAACCCGATGAATCGTTTGTTGGCCCAACTAGCGTCCTTATAGAGACAAGATGAACCTGGAACCAACGTTTTTTTCACCGCCTCATGTCATATGTAAATGTAAGTATTTATGGTGTACATTTATAGTGACGTACGTAAAAATGCTTTTCTTGGATCATATCTCATTATTAAGTAGAAGTGGCGGTCAGCCCGGGGTTCGCTAGTGTCGGGAAAAAGGGGATGCGCGTTGAGTCGGGTAATTGTGGGGCTCTAATTTAGATCTCTCACGTCCTCGGTAGACTTGAGTATCACTACGCTAAATTTTCCATCTTCCAGAAAAAAGAAGTGACAATAGGTGGGGTCAGATCACGGGTCGATGAAATTTGTTCGAGTAAAATCTCACCCGAATTTAACTTGGGATCAGACATTTGTTGAATCCACAAAATCACGATTTTATGGATTCAACATGGTATCAGAGTAGCTCAAATGACTCAACTCCTCTTGTCACCTCCACCCAATTAATGTTCACGGCCCATCTTGACCGTGAGGGGGAGTGTTGGAATTTGGACATAGTCCTTAGGTAATAGTCCCGTATTTGTTAAATGAGTTATGGTTCATGTGCTTATGACCCTGGGACCTTATATCTCAACACCGTGGTTTTGCTGATTCAACAACCTTCACCTAGGTCTGAACCAAGGATAGGGTTTATATTAGAGTAAAAAGAAAATGTAGATCAGAAAGGTCACGTTCATGCATTTGTTGATCTAAATGTCGACAAGAATGAAACGATCATAATGATCAAAGTGGTTGATAATTCACATGGTCTAGGTTTTAGTATCCGGAGATTGTCACCTTTTAGTATCTCAAGGGGATGGGTTTTGGTAGTTAGACCGGTGGGCCCTGGTTGTTAGACCGACCTAACGGCTTAGTTGATTAGAAAGAAATAAAATTTAAATATAAAATACGAAATAATCGTGGGAATTAGAGTGAAATTTTGGCTGTATTTTTTATAGAGAATGGAGCAGACTGGTATTGCTTGCAAACCCTACAAATAGGGTAGCTGTAAGAGTCCAGAGCTATGCCATGTTACTCTGTTCAGATTCTAATCCTTTTCTCTAATGTCTACTCCACTTCCTGATTCTTCTTCCACTCCTCTCTATGCTTCTGCTGCTACCCCTGTTCTTCCCTTCCCCATTTCTGCATTCCCTTCTTTTTCTACTTCTGCGTCTGCATCGCAAGGAGTTCTTGGAGCTGCGCCTTCCCCTTTTGTTGCTACAGACAGGAAGAAGGTGGCCATGGCAGCCATCCCCTCTGACCACTTCGCAATTCTTGAAGAGAATCCAAGGTTGGAACATGCAGGGCATAACAATTTGGTGTCTGAACCCCCCTTGAAAAACTCCAACTCTTCAAGATCGATGGCGCTTGATGAACTACTTTTGATGTAACAATCAATTCAACGTGCTGTTTAGATTTCAGTGCAACAACCTTTGTCACAGTCTAATGCTAAGATGGTCACACAGATAGATGATCTGGCACAGAAGGTGGCTGCGTTGGAAACTTCAACTCTGGTTTCAACACCGATAATTGTTCAAGAACTTGGCATTCAAGGAATCATTCATCAGAATGTGCCATTACCACAAGTATCTCGTCCCAAACCCCTTGAACTACCATTGTTTGATGGGTCAAAATTTGAAGACTGGAGATTCAAAGTGGAATTATATTTTAGATACTTCCAGTTAAGCCAGGAACAAATGCTTTTACATATTTAGTATGCCTTCTTTGATCGGGCTATGAGATGGTTTTGTCGTGTGTATGGAACACACCAATTCCGTTCTTGGGACCAACTCTTTCTTGCGATGGAGGCAAAATTTGGGCGAAAAGATTAGAGAAAAGCCACATATAGAGTTGAGACAATCAAAACAACTGGGCTCAGTTGAGGAGTATGAATTACACTTCGAAAGAATTTGTGAGAAAATAGATAAGATTCCTGATGAGCATTTGTCAGCCCACTTCTTGGGTGGACTACAAGAAGAGCTACATTATGAGTCAAGATACAAAAATCTCATACACTAGATGAAGCCATGGCTGCAACTAAACCCACACGGCTGCAGAACCACAGAGGGTTCGAGCCAGACCCTCCTTCACACAGCCCATCCATTATTTAACTCTTGAAACTAGGCAGAACTTGAACTCTGGCAAAGCAGCTGTTTGATGGTTTTCCCAAGAATAACTAGATGAGAGAAGGAAAAAAGTTCTCTGTTACATGTGTGATGACACATGGGAAAAAGGGCATAGATGTCGTTCTCAACGCACATTTGCAGTGCAACTGATCTCTATGCCAGAAGAGGACATTGATCGGGAAACTACACAGGAAATTGATATTCCACAAGACACACACACACAATGCAACTTGCACCACTACCACTGGGTACAAATTTGAGTACCATTTCAGTTTCTCTTACAATCAGTTCCACTGCCATGCATAGCAGTTTGACAACCTGATCTAACAATGCAGTTGGTTAGCAAGATCTTTGAACAACTAGTTTGAACACTCATTGATATATGCGTAACCCATAACCTGTTACATGCCACAGTGGCCAGGCAATTACATCTCCAAATTCAATAGGTACAAGGCCTGTCAGCTGAAGTGGTTGGCGGCATTCAGAGCACAATTGTGGGTTATTGCCCTCAAGTGCCCTTGCATATTGACAATCTTCAATTGATGCTGGACTTTTTCATCATGGACACTTCCCATTTGATATGCTATCCTGGGTTCAAGATGGATCAAGTCCCTGGGGGTAATTCAGTGGCACTATGCCAACCTATCTATGAAGTTCACTCTAAACAGTGTCCATTATCACCTCAAATGTATCACACACTTGGATGTTCAATTGTCTTATGCGAAAGAGGTTTCAACCATCCTACCCACAGCTAGTGCCATCTACCTATGTCAAGTGCACATAACAAAACCTGACCCAGAAATCCAACCACATGCCCGTATCGATATTTCCACGATTGATAAACCAGATTTGGCTGCATTACTATTTCACTTTCAATCAGTGTTTGATGTTCTTGTGGGACTCCCCCCGAGTAGGAGTCATGACCATTCTATTCACCTAATTAATGAGACAAAGATTATTTCCTTGACTCCATACCACCATTCTTCACACCACAAAACCATCATTGAAAAAACTTTAGCCGAGTCTTTGAAAAATGGGATTATTAGACCCAACTGTAGCCCTTTTGCTTCCCTAGTCCTATTAGTGCATAAAAAGGACAGATCATGGCACATGTGTGTGGACTATAGGGAGTTAAACAAGAACACAATTAAGGGCAAATACCCTATCCCTGTCATTGAGGACTTATTAGATGAACTGGGTCAACCCATGTATTTCACAAAATGGGATTTGAGATTCGGTTATCATCAAATCCGTATAAAACATGAGCATATTGAGAAAACTGCATTCTCCACTCATGCTGGATATTATGAATACCTGGTTCTTCGTTTTGGGTTCACTAATACCCCAGCTACCTTTCAAGGGTTAATGAATGAAATATTTAGACCCTTTCTGAGAAGATTTGTCTTGGTCTTTTTTGACGATATACTAATATACAGCTCCGAGTGGTCAGACCATCTGTAGCATTTGCAATAGGTATTGACCATCTCATAACAGAATGAATTATATGCAAAATGGTCAACATGTTCCTTTGGCACATCCTCAGTGATATACTTGGGTCATATTGTATCGGACGACAACGTATCCATGGATCCTGAGAAAATTCAGGCTATCACAGACTGGCCAGTTCCCAAAGAGTAAGATAACTCAGAGGATTTTTAGGATTGGCTTCAAAACTATGGTCTGATTGCTTCCCCTTTGACAGTGGTATTGAAGAAAGATACGAAATTTAAATGGACAGTTGAAGCCAACACTGCATTCCTCAGTCTGAAACATGCACTGGTCATAGCTCTTGTGTTGATCCTTCCAGATTTTAGCCAACCTTTTATTGTAGAGTGTGATGCTTCCTCCTTCGATATGGGTGCAGCATTGCAACAACAACATCATCCTATTGCCTATATCAGTTTAAGTCTTTTTCTACTTCTCAACAAGCACTGTCTACCTATGACAGGGAGCTAACTGCTGTCATTTTTGTTGTGATCAAGTGGAAACACTACCTTTTGAGAAGCAAATTCATTATAAAGACAGACCACCAAAGTCTCCGGCATCATCTCGAACAAAAAATTACTACCCATCAGCAACAAAGATGGTTAGTAAAATTAATGGGGTTTGACTTCTCATTAGAATTTACAAACATCGTTACAGATGCCTTGTCCAGGCAGACAGAGGTGTGTGCTATGTTTGTTGGATAACAATTGTTATTCCCCATTGGCTGAATCGTCTCAGAGCTACTTATAGCTTCGATGAAGTTTTGAGAAGGAAATTGCAGGAATGGGAATTGGGCAACTTAGACCAGTACCTATACTCTTACAAGGGAGGCTTACTCTAGTACAAAGGTAAAATCTTTCTCCATTCTAATCATACTCATATTTCAAGGATTTTACAAACCTATCACTTGTCTCCAATTGGTGCTCATGCGGGTTTACGCAAAACACTGCACAATATAAAGCAAAGCTTCTATTAGAAGAACATGACAATAGACATTAAGAAGTACACACGTGAATGCGATATTTGCCAGTCCTGCAAATATTCTACTCAACCGCATATCTATGCAAATGTGGTGTCCTCATTCTAGCAAGGGGTTCCTCTCAATTTCATGCTCCACCGCATATATAAATATGCTCACGATAGATTCAATGGTGATTGAGATTCCGGGTCAAAAGGATTCCTCCGGCCCGTGTCTCCCACCCTTCTTTAATCTTGCAACCACTCCATGATTTTGTTCTGCGAGTATATATAAATAATGCAATCGATCCTATGGAGCTAAAGATATTCCCGCTGATAAAAATCTTGCGACAGCTCTCTCTCTCTCTTATCAGAATAAGAAAAAGAAAAGGGAACAAGTCTTTGGGAAGCTTGGCCTCGTCACATGGAAATTAATCGAAAACGACACGTCCATTAAATTGGCCAAACACAGAATTTAGGAACCAGCATGCATGGTTCATGTATCATGTCCATAGAGGGATAGAGAAGGACAAGTCATTAACTAAACTCTGACTAGTATCCGATTTGAAAAACGTTCGATAATTATAATTAGTGTATGCATATATAAAAGGATATATGCATGCATATTGTATTGGGTAGATGAATGATTAATTAAGAACGAAATATGTTTGATCGATCTAGATATGCTATATATGACCCCGAACATATATATCTTGACGTACGAACGCTAGGGGCAGTACTTTTCCGTGCATGGTGCAGAGAACGTCATTAATTTCACTTGAATGTATGGTATGGGTATGGGTGATCATCCAACGTCCGAGATGTTGTTCTCGTTTGCCAGCTTACACTTCATACGTAAAATAAAATGGTTTCAAAAAACAAACACATGATGATGATTAATTAAGAAGACAAACATTGACAAAATGTGATGCCAGTTCTACGGTAGAGTCATGCATTGCATGGGGATCTTGATTAATTTGATGTTTAGGTGATCATACGTGCTCGTCGTATGGTTTTATTTTTCTATTCATGCATTGGTTTCCATATATATATATATATATATATATATATATATATATATATATATATATATATATATATATAGGTAAGAAGTCCAATGAGCAAACAGTGTTTCATCTGACTCTCTACGATCCCATTCATTTTTGCCCCGCAAGGAAATACACAAGCGCATGCATGGACACAAAAGGGAGAGAAAGAGAGAAAAATTGACTGCATGCATATATGGATATGAAGACAAGAGCACACACATGCATAGATGTGCATGCACGTACACAAGCATGGGTGCACACACACACACGGGGAGAGAGAGAGAGAGAGAGATGGTACTATTGACAGTTTTTAATTATACCCATCTCTTGTACATGTTTTGTGCAAGATACTGCGCCTACGTACAAAGTAATGATCTCAACAGCATATATATGCTGCTAACAGATTCCATCCCATCGGTAGTGTGCCAAATTAGTTGATTAACCCTCTCAGCTTAATCGCATGTTAATTTGTTGAATGGTAATTAAGATTCTGATCACCATGCAAGGTGGAGGGGACAAGAGCTGGCGTCCACATTCTTACACTGAGATAAATTAATCATTGGTCTTAAGATCAGTTGCATCAATATATAAACTTATCCCTATATATCTATACGTATGAAGTTACTCATCAAACCTGCATCAGCTGCTCTCGGTGGTAGCTAGAGAGTGAAAGAAGAGAGAGAGAGAGGTTGCCTTTTTGTAGGCGTTGTTTTGGCGACAATGATTTCCATTTGAGCGGTGGGGAGGGGAGGAGGGACGGGAATTGGATGCCCTTCTCCTTTTATAAGAAAACCTCTCGTTTCACGCTTTCCATATGGTGGTGACTGGCGAAAACTATATATATATGTATATGATGTAGCAGAGAGTAGAGTTCGTAGAGTTCCTTTCAATTATGTTAGGGTGTTTTGTCGATGTACTATACAGCTTAATAGCTTATATTATTTGACCCTAATTAAGAATATATATATATATATATATATATATATCATCTACCTCTAAAATATACCATACACCGTGCTTTTGTCTCCACGTTCTTAGCTTATGTCTCCCTAATTAGTTAACTATAGTAGAATTAGTATTAAACTTGTAGTGATTTAAATATGATATCTTGAATTTCAGATCACACTCTTACGATTTTTTGAACGAGAGAGAGATCCGTCGTCCCGAGAAAATCTGCAACAACTGAACAAACACGTCAGAAGGAGTCATCGGTGAGTTCCTAGGGGACAGCCTTTCGATGTTTAAGTCAGTGAGGTACGCGAGCAAAAAAAAATATGGATGGATGACGTGGAGAAGAGTGATTAGAAAGAGAGAAGAATGCACGAAAGAGGGAAGAAGTGCTCTGGAGTATGAGATTCTATATAAGTAGATTGTGTATCTTCGATTGTTCGTCGTGGGTTTTTATTTAAATGATTTATCTTGCGCGCGTCCGTTTCTGACTAAGCGGAGTCATGATTAGTGGAATAATATGTCGTTCGATCATGAGATCGTCGATTATCCTCTCGTCTGCTCTCTGAGAATTGGAAAAGCGACGTTATGGCGAGTGTTCCGGCTACGTGGGTGGAGACCCGCTGCTTGTAGGGATAATCTCCTAGATTGTGGTGATAACGGCCACCCGTTTGAGAGCCCTCAAGGTGTTTAGAGCGTGCACCGTGAGTTGGGACAATCCCGAGTGGGTCTTATTTTGCGATATTCTTGGACTATAGACTGGTTGATAATGGGCGGGTCTGGCAAATTTTTCCCTCCTCGTAACTCTACATGAAAAGCCGTCTTTTATAACATTTGAAAGGGTTAAATCATAGTTTACGATCTCTATTAGTAGTTTTAGACAATAATATTCCCAGCTGGGTATAGTATGTGGTCAAAGGGTTTTGGTTACGTGTCATATTTAAAATTTTCAGAGGTATCAGTAACTAATTATTTGATGATTTTCAGGAGCATAAGCAGGAAAACCCAATGATGATACACAGATACCATATGTTAAACTATGCATTAATCATGAAGAAGATCGATTATCCAAATTAAGTGTCCACTCAAATTATATATGAATACCACTCGTCGTCACATTAATTAGCTAAAATGCTCTCTATATAATCTGCTTTTGAAAATCTAACGTACATAGAAACTGCACGCGACTACATGTTTACTCAAAACGAAGACATAAAAACACATAATAATTAGTAGAGTAAACAAATTGAAACAATGCCTTGTAGCCATCTTAATTTCTCTGAGATTAGACACAAAGATATGAAAAAGAGTGTTCATTTAAAATTTGAACGTTTGACTGTTTATAAGGGCAACAAGATCTTTTTGACATCTAAACTTATGAGAAAACTGTGTTAGGGATATATAGGCCGTGATATTAGACTGTTTCTCAGATATTATTATGATACAAATTGAGAAAGAAAAGTTTGGCCAACAAATGTGTGTCAATATTTAGACTGGATCTCTCTCATGAAAATGGTCTTAAGATCAAATTTCACCTTCCAGAATATGTAGTAGAGGATTCATTCCACAGGTTAAAGGAGGTCCTATATATATCATGCATGCATTTCTTGTAAGTAGGAGGAGATCTCTCTGGGAGAATATATATTACTTTTTTAAAAATAAAAACTCTATAAGGAGAATATTATTACCCACCTTGGCCCGCTTCAACCCGGGTCGCGTATGGGTCACGATGTTCTAACCCGAAGCTAGTTAGGTAGTGAGGAAGGTAAATCCGGCTTGACTCAAGATCGGCCCAATAAATGATACATCCAATCCAACCCCGCGTGTACAGCACGCCCAAGAGGCACCCAAACAGTCACGGCTCATCAAGGGGCGGCCCAATCCGACTTGACATCGGATTCTATAGCGCGTAAAAACTACGACCCAAACGCAGTGATCGCCGAAAGACCCTCCGACGACTTACCGTTACACCCCCCCCCCCCGACGTCGGCCTTAATCCCATAACGGGCGAGCACGTCTCACGAGCACCGTAAGACTCGTCTCGGGACCAGCCGATGCCGGAGTAATCACCCTCTAACGAAAAACTCCCGCCACTATAGCGGGAAAGCGTTACTCCACCACTTACGCCTTTTCCTGTCAAGGGATAATGCTTCCCACTCCATGACAACCCCTATAAGGACATCGACAGAAGAAAAAAGACGGTAGATAATTCTGCCAAATCGATACACCAGAGAATAGAGCTACTAGCCCTGGTACACAGAGAGAAAGCAGCGACAACAGTCCAAACTTGAAGGAAGGTCCCCTCCGGCGACCTTACCGCCCAGCGAACACTCACTGAGTGAGCACTGGGAGCGGCGAGCACTCGTCTGGAGATCTACACGGCTCCTCGACCTCCTACTACGATCTCCCTCTCTCTCTCATTGGCTCTTCACTACTCTTCATTAGTCCATTGCTGACTTAAGCATCGGAGGGTTGTCTCCTGAGATAACACCCGTGACTCCTTCTGACGCCCCTTGTTTCCTAGTGCTTACAAGACTCCACGGATACGAGACGACTTCCCCGTTCAATAAATAGAGAAGGTGATACGTGACATAGAAACTAATTTTCTGCCTCTACAGATAGGATCGAGTAATTAGGGTAAGCAAAATTCATTAGACTCTATTCGTATCACTCGACCCTAACCCGACTCATTGCCACGTCTGATGGGGAATTTATATATGCTCGTGTGTCATAAGTATGCAGACACCCGTAAAATGAATATTACTTTTTAGGGAGAACAAAGATCTTTTATCCTAAAGAAAAAGAGTGAAACTATTTGAATTTCAATGTACCTCATTGTGAAAACTTGAAAATACTCATTAGACAGACTGCCAGACAAAAGAGAAATTAAGAAAGAAAAGATCAACAGTAGTGGGATGAAAAAAGGACTGTCAAATTAATTGAAGAACCACCTTGAAGTCCAGGTCAGGCATAACTTTACATGCAGTTGTGCATTAAGTTTGGTTTTTGTCTCCCATTTTTATAAACTGGTTGCTAATTAATTCCTGTCTTAGAAGGTCTCATATCTGGTCAAAGGAACGATCCCAAGTGATCGATTAAAGGAAGAGACAGACCCAGCAGAGCAGAGCAAGTGGTGGGGGGAAAGGGTGCTCCGCAGTTGCAGACGTGAAGAGTGCTGGGTGGATCATAAAATAACACGGCAGGAAAACCAAAGAAAACTGTGGTGCGGTCAGTGGGAAGAACTTATTCCCTCGTCCCGTAACAATGGAGGAGACGCCACACACGCGCGCGCGAACTTCTTCACACGTGTGGGCCAGGAGACCTGCATGCTGACAAACCCCGGCCGTCCCCTTCCTCCAGGTGCTCCCTATATAAACCTAATGTCTGCCCAGCCTCCATGGCGAGGAGACATCGACAAACAAGTCGTCACCTCCCCCCGGCAGGTTCAGCAGCTGCCGGCGCCCCGTCGCACTGCCGTCTCAGTCCTGCTGCTGCTACTGCTCGCTGCGTCCAGGACAGGTGAAAGTACTGTAGACGAGGTAAGGACGATGGAAGCTTCGCCTAGTTGTGCCTCTTGTAGCTTCTCCCTGTTATCTCTGCCGATTTGGAATAGGGATATGCTAGGGTTTCACACCCACCCACCCTCCCTCCCCCCCCCCCACACACACAGGGCTCAGAGCTGTAGCTCTTCTCATCAAAACTTCACCTTGTTGACTGTCCTTGGGAGCTGACCCAGTAGGAACCCATCACAGTAGCGGTAGGTTAGCTGGTGATCTGAACCTGCAATAAAAGGAGGAGGTGGCGCTGTGCTGGTCGACTGTCCCACGAGTCCACTTACCAGGTGAGGTCAACGACGATAGAGGGACGAAACAGCCTTCTACAGAAAGGTGGGGGGGACCAAGACAAGAACAGAGGGGTTGAACACGAGGTCTTCGTTGACGAGTTGAGTTTTGACGACCTGACGACTCCATCAGCATGGAAGTCCACTCCCTTGTTCCAAAAAAAGTGCAAATCTTCACCTCCCCTGCTCCACCGTCTTCCCCGTCCCTTCTATATATACCCAACACTCCAAACGACCTCTCTGCAAGAAAGTTGTTTGAAGGTATCTCTGCTCTCTGGCGATATAAATCCCGGTGCCCCCCCTCTGTTTCACTAGCGTAAACTCCTGCTCTGTTCAATACTACTGCTTCTGCTTCAGCTTAGTTTCCGGCGGCGGCGTGGTGGAGAAGATGGGAGCGGACGGTGCCAACAAGGGGTTCCAGCAAGCGGGGGGATTCCCCCCTCTGGCCGTCTCCATCGACGTCGGGCAGTACCAGCTCCAGACCAAATGCCTCGACGACGATGGCCGCCCCAAAAGAACCGGTGGGTGAACCCCCCTCCCACCCCTCTCTCTCTCGCTCTCTCTGTCTCTCTCTAATTCGCCGGCTTCTTCTTCGTCTCCGATGACAGGGACGGTGTGGACGGCGAGCTCGCATATCGTGACGGCGGTGATAGGGTCGGGGGTGCTGTCCCTGGCATGGGCCATCGCCCAACTCGGGTGGGTCGCCGGTCCGATCGTCATGTTCCTCTTCTCCTTCGTCACGTACTACACCTCGGCCCTCCTCGCCGACTGCTACCGCTCCGGCGACCCTGTCACCGGCAAACGCAATTACACCTACATGGACGCCGTCCGGGCCACAATGGGTCAGTAGCCTTCGGCTCCCTTCCTTCAGAACTCCTCAAGAACAAGACAGCAAATATGGCAGAAACATATAAGCTAATCAAACTTTATCTGCATCTTTTCTATAGGCGGTATGCAGGTTAAGATCTGTGGCTTCATCCAGTACCTCAACATCGTCGGAGTCGCCATAGGCTACACCATCGCTGCCTCCATTAGCATGATGTAAGTAGCTCCCGCTGGTTAAACATGGCGACTGGTCGCTTCCTCCCCTGCTGCTTGCTGCGGTCAAAGATATTGTGTGGATAATGACACTGGTTTTGGCTTGGGTCCGAGCAGGGCGATCAAAAGGGCGGACTGTTTCCATGAGAGAGGGCACAAGAACCCATGCAGCACCTCGAGCAACCCCTACATGATCATGTTCGGCGTCATCCAGATCTTCTTCTCCCAGATCCCTGACTTCGACCAGATCTGGTGGCTCTCCATCGTCGCCGCTGTCATGTCCTTCACCTACTCCGCCATTGGGCTCGGCCTGGGCATAGCGCAGACCATAGGTAGGATTCTCGCAGCCAGACTACTACTGTTTGCCGGTGCCATGGTTGTGCTCTAGGGTCTCTGTCACACCAGAGTGTTTCCTTCTTCTGATATGGTCGTCCACGTTCTGGGTTTCAGCTAATGGAGGGTTCCAGGGCAGCCTCACTGGGATCAGCATTGGAGTCGTCACCCCGACCCAGAAGGTCTGGAGGAGCTTCCAAGCCTTCGGCGACATCGCCTTTGCCTACTCCTTCTCCATCATCCTCATCGAAATCCAGGTAATTAAACTTTTTAGAAGGAAACCTGATGAATGGGTTGTCCTATAGCAAGATATAGCTTGTTGTGAGCTCGTGCAAAGACGACTAAATGGTGGCCTATGTGTTGCAGGACACAATAAGGTCGCCGCCGTCGGAGGCGAAGACGATGAAGAAGGCAACCCTGATCAGCGTGGCGGTGACGACGGCCTTCTATTTGTTGTGCGGCTGCATGGGCTACGCCGCCTTCGGTGACATGGCGCCGGGCAACCTTCTCACCGGCTTCGGCTTCTACGACCCTTTCTGGCTTCTCGACATCGCCAACGCCGCCATCGTCGTCCACCTCGTCGGCGCCTACCAGGTCTATTGCCAGCCCCTCTTCGCCTTCGTTGAGAAGTGGTGCCTCCAGCGCTGGCCCGACTCCGCCTTCATCACCAAGGAGTACCGCCTCCGCCTCCTCCCCGGCACATCCTCCTGCTACAACCTCAACCTCTTCCGCCTGCTCTGGCGCGCCGCGTTCGTCGTGCTCACCACCGTCGTCTCCATGCTGCTCCCCTTCTTCAACGACGTCGCCGGCTTCCTGGGCGCCCTCGGCTTCTGGCCCCTCACCGTCTACTACCCCGTGGAGATGTACGTCAACCAGAAGAAGATCCCCAAGTGGAGCACCCGGTGGGTCTGCCTGCAGCTGCTCAGCGTCGCCTCCCTCATCATTTCCATCGCCGCAGCCGCCGGGTCCATCGCCGGCGTCGTCCTCGACCTCCAAATCTACAAGCCCTTCAAGACCGTATATTGATGCGCAAGCCTTCACTGCCGCCATTGATCCTGGTGTGGTCGCTGCTCTTCCCAACGGAAAGCAGAGAACAAAAGGAAAAAAAAGAGTAACTTTCGTCTACTCCTCTTTGCATGTTCACAAGAAAAGAAAAGAAAAAAAAAGGCTTGGACTGTTTGGTCTCCAGGAAACGTTGGAACTTGGAAGGTGAACAGAAGGAGATGTGCCACTCCTCTAATCAGGCAACAAGAAATATGGAACATCCCAAATTGTGCTTCACAAGGAATTAAATTCTCCACTCCATTTTTAATTTTCCATATTTTAGTTTGTGATTGATGGTCTTTAGCACATGCTTGGGCAGGAGATATTATGAGATTAGTTCGCCTTTCATAATTAAGCTCCTTTTTCCCTCTTGATTGGGAGAAGACAAAATCCATGGGGTTACTTCACTTGAGATCGGCATACCACTCTTCATCTCAATGATCTATGAGTCGAGATAAAATACATATTTTTGAGGAGTTTTTGATAATGAGAATATTGAACTTAAATTTAAGCTCTCAAAAAATGTGTGAGGAGGGAGAAATTCATCAGACCCACTATGACCTATTATTAACCAGCCCACAGTGTAGGACGTTGCCAACAAAGACTCGCTCATAACTAGCTCAGTATCTAGACAGGTGTTCCGTGCACGTCCATGCTCCGCGTCCCTAACGACATTTAATCAGTTGGCCATTACCGTAATAATGGCTGGCATTACCTAGGCAATGGCTAGACGGACGGTCAACACCTATGTCTCCGTGCCATCCGTCATCTACTCTGCCCCTTTACTTCTCATGCAATGAGCGAGTGAATAACCGACGACTCCATGATTAGGTAACCCATTAACTTCACTCTCCACTAAGTCAGGAAGTAGGCGAAATGGACGAACTCAGGAGAAACCCTATCTATAAGGCCCTAGACATACTTCTAGGGGAGGGTACAGAATGTGCTTACAGAGAACACTCCAACTGCCTTGCTCTCTACTATCTCCACCGTCCTAGCTCTCCTTTTCACTGATCAAACACTTGTCTTATGTTCCAAGTTCCCTCAACTTTCATTCTAGCACTTTGTACCTTCATTATCGGAGGGTTATATCTTGAGATAACACTCAAGGCTTTTTCTGACGTGTCATTCACTTGGTTGCAGGTTTCTTCGAGGCAATTAATCTCTCTCACATCGAAGAAATAAAAAAATGTAGTATGAGATTCGAGATACCAAATTTCTATCTTTATACTTTTTAACGTCGTATGTGAGAACTCTGAGCTCACACTCACTTACCTTCTCAAGGAAGATAATGTAGTGAGATTTTGGGCCACAAAATTAGTCCCACATTAGACATTGAGAAATCAACTAAATGCCTATAAGGTTGGTCTTCACCTTTTAACCCAAGAGAGTACTTTTACAAAGATAAAATCCCACCTTCACTTTGAAGACAATATCTCTTAGGGACACCAAGGTTCATCACAATGTGTTTCATCTCACTCGTGTGATTTGTGGTTGAGATGAATAGTGACATAACACTCCTTAAATAGAGTGGTATGAACACAGTTAACTAAGTGACACCTTACTATAAGTGGTAAATCATTATTTTTAGTTTACTTTATTGAATTAATCAATTAGTTATATATTAAATAGATTGAACATAAAGTGTAATGAAATATTGTAGACTCTTAATAGGGGGAGTTTTATTTTATAATATTTTACAAAAATCCCATGAGGGTTTTAGTTAAACATGGGCCGAATATTAACTTTGTTAACGGGTAAATGGATATTCCTAGATCATGATTTTACATATTACTTGACAAGATGTTAGACAAGTCATTAAAATTTATAACGGTACTCAGTTGGGGTCAAGTGCAATGTGCGATCGAAGAATAACAATGATCATGAATCTAATGACCTAAAAATTTAGAGTAATGCTCACTACACAACATGCAGTGTAGCCAATTTTTTATTTTTTAAAAAAATTTTGTGATATGAGTCTCCCGTCACTCTATTTTAGAGTGACAAACCACTAAAAAATTGTATTGGAAGTCAAGAAAAAGAAAATCGAGACCCTGTAAATAGTGAAAATTTTATAGGGTCCCAATTTTTGGGGGGGGAGGGCTTTTTAAGCTGGAGTTTAGTGTCATGCGTTCACTCCAAAATAAAGTGACGTAGAACCCATGTCTCAATTTTTTTTAAAAAAAGTTAAGATACATGCGGTGTAGCTAGTTATTAATGCTAGGTAATGCATTGTAGTAAGCATTACTCTAAAATTTTTAATGTGATTGTCCCTGCTACTCATTTTCTCGCTTGTGGCCATTGATGATGGAGGGCTCCAAATGCAATCCTCTTCAATTAAAATGGGCATCTTTATGGGGATATAGGGACTTTGCTTATCCAACCCCATTACCATAAGTGTCCAAATGGAATTGGGACACGTTGGATGGTGTGGGTTGCTAGGTGCACAACAAATTGAGCTAACTTGCATTCCTCTTCCTCCCATTGGTTTATCCAAGTATTGATAGGAAAGTCAAAGGAGAGAACTTTTCAAGGGTCCCACACAAAGGATATCATTTAAATAATACTTATATCTATTGCACACTGGATGCACGTCAAATTAAGTTGGCTTACACCACCATCCTCCTAGTAGTCTACCCATGATAGATGGGATGACATACTTGTTGCATATTGTGGGTGTATTACTAAGTTGAGCTAATTTTCACCCCCTCCTCCTCTTAGCCCGCCTAAGATCGATGGGATATTGGTGGGAGAGGAAAGAGAGGTTTCCCTTTGTGTGAGCCCCATGCAATGGACAATCCTTTGCATGAGACTCATGGAACCTTTCTCCTCTCCATCGTTCCATAGATCCCAATTGGATCATTGTAAAGAGGAAGCAAGCCAACTCAACGTATTGTACATGACAAGTATAACTTTTGTGTACAATAAATATTTCTCACTTAATTTAGATTTAATGCTTTAGAATCATGGTTGTCTGACTCATGTTGCAACACAAAGATCCTTAGTCTACTGAGCCGATATAAGTCAACTTAAGTGGACAAACTCAAGCGACCCAGTACGAGTTGGTTTGAGTCAGACTGACCCGACCATATCATAACGGATCAAGTCTGAATCGGTCTAACCCATCGAGTCGGCCAACCCTATTTGGAACATTAAATTTAAGTTTATATCCTTTTACCTGTCTATTTTTAAAATTGATGATTGAAAAAAGAGAAAAAAATATATTATAGTCACCTTCTATTACACATAAGGTTGTAACGAATTGACTCAAATTTCATTGACAATATGCTTGAGTAAACTAAAATTGTATATTGTTGAGATTTAGGTGGTCGAGTTTCTTGTTTCATTCACTATAAATTCAAGAAAAAGAACTACTTTAAGAAAATTAATGAATGGTCCTTCGCCGAGGGGATAACTTTTTTATGGGCCTCTTCTAACTAGAAATCTACCTCATACGTGGTCCCTTAAGGGATTTATTTTCTAATCTCTCTAGGCATGTACCCCCTACAGATAGATTAAAATATCCATACTATATCTCTCTCAACTTGTTCTCTCTTCGCTTTACCGCCTCTCTCTCTCTCTATGCAATCTACATCGTCGCGATGGGGATGACGGTGTCAGAGGGGGAGACCCTCTCCCAACCCCCTCTTCCCACTCTCTATTCTCTTTGCAGCCCTACCCCAATGGGGGGGGTGTTGGTTGATGATCTCTCTCTCTCTCTCTCTCTCTGTGTGTGTGTGTGTGTGTGTGTGTGTGTGTGTGTGTGTGTGCACGCGCGCGCCCCAGTTGAGTGGAAGTATTGATGCCTTTGGGGAGACAATAATATGTTATCTACAATGCATTATTAGCAAGAAGTTGTTGATTTATATGTCTTGAGTGAGAGATTGTAGTGAGAGGAAGGGATAGTGATCACATTATTAATTATCATCACATTTTGGAGACCACATTATTGCTACCATGCTTGTGAGGATTAGAGAGAGTATGTGTGTTAGATGAGAGAGAGAGAGAGAGAGAGAGAGAGAGAGAGAGAGAGACTCTGTCAGGGCAACCACCCCTCTCACACACTCCCTCTAGTGCCATATATAATATGGTATCATCAATCCTTCATCTTGATCTATGTACCTTTTGAGTGTGAGATCACATTGAGCAAGAGGGAGAGTGATTGCCATATTATTATCACATTATCGATACTGCATTATGACAATCGTGTTACTAGTGTTGTAATATTGATACTGCATTACGACTCTCTCTCTTTCTCTCAACATGAATGTCATAATACAGATACTACGTTATGCCTCCCTCACTCTCTGTGTTTTTGTGCAACAAACATCATGATAGGTGGGGGTGATAGCCTTAAAATCCCTCTCTCTCTCTCTATGACATTATGGCATTATTGCTAATGCTATTGCATTACTGCCTCCCATTTGGTATCAATGACCCACCAAACTTGTGGAGATTAGAGAGAGAGTGGGGGAGAGGGGGTATTGGTAATTAATGTGATAATAGTACTACATTCTCTCTCCCTCTTGTTCACTATGATCTTACACTCAAAAGACATGTAGACTAGGATGAAGTCTGGATGATACCACAATATTGTACCAGAGAGAGTGCATTAGAGGATGTGATCACACACACACTCTCTCCTTATACTCCCCACAAGCTCAGTAGCAGTAATGTATAGTCTCCAAAATGCGGTAGTAATAATGTAATCTCTCTTCCTCCCTCTCACTGTGATCTCTTACTAAAGAGACATACATTAGTGACGTGTTGTTAATACTATATTATTGTCTCACCCACTGATGTTGACAGTTACACTCAGTTTGGGGGAGTTGCAGAGAGAGAGAGAGAGAGAGGAGAGAGATAATTAGTCATTTCTTACCTTAACCCATGTTCTACCATAGTTAAGTAGACGGGGGTTACAACAAAGACATAACTGCAATCATTTGCTTTTTATGGAGGATATTATTGATAATATGTCTAAATGATGGACATATTTGACAAATTTTCAGAAGCAAAGGAGAGATCGAAGGTTCCTGAGTGGCGGTGGAGCATGGAAGATTCCAACCTCCTCTCGTGCGAGAAGCTCGATTGCATGGCAAATTAGGTGGAGGCGAGTGTGGCATCGACCTTCTTTGCGTCCCTGGAGCGTTGCTCCTACATCAACCTCAGCACCATCGACAATGAGGACGAGGAAGAGGCCAAGGACCGTCCCCGGCCCTCATGCTCACCAAGCCCAGCATCCATGACACCCTCGACGAGGCTTCCCCCACTACCACTACCGCCACCGACAGGGACGACAGTCTAGGCAAGATCTCCACCAACGTCTGATCCCCACCCGGAGGCCAGATCGACTCCCCTGGCTAGGATCGTAGGTAGTTAGTGAGGGGGTGAGGGGCGGGGGGAGCAGCGCCACTAACGGAGGTGGGGGAGAGCAGTAAGTGGGGGGATGTTGTAGTCTCTCTCTCTCTCTCTCTCTCTCTTTCTCTCGCAATTGAGGATGGGGGTGGATGATGCAACAAGGAGGGGGTTCACCGGAGGTGGGTCCAACTCTCTCTCTCTCTCTCTCTCTCTCTCTCTCTCTCTCTCTCTCTGTAAACAGAGGGAGGAGGCTTACCTACAGCCCAAGAACCCCAGCGTCAGCGAGAGCAGCATGGTGGGAGTCCCCTCCCAGAACCCTCCTTCCTCCCCCCCCTCTCTCTCTCTGTGTGTGTGTACACCCCACCTGCTGGGTGGAGTCGTCGTCGCGGGAGGGGGAGATCCCCTCCGGCACCCACCTCCTCTCTCTCCTTCTCTCACTCTCTCGGTCTGGGGATGAGGGGGGGCAGAGTAGTAGGGAGGGGGGTGGGTCACCGATGGTGCAAGGGAGCCTCTTGTAAGGAGGGCTCTCTCTCTCTCTCTCTCTCTCTCTCTCTCTCTCTCTCTCTCTCTCTCTCTCTCTCTCTCTCTCTCTCACACACACACACACACACACACACACACAGAGAGAGAGAGAGAGAGAGAGTTAGGGTATTTTGAATATTTCATATAGCCTAACGATAATAGATGGCATATTATGGGGAATCTTCATCTCCCGTTGATAATATGATTAAATAAGAGATATATTTGATAAAATAAAAATTTAAAGGGATATATATGTAAAAATTCAAAAAAAATTATATTTGATGGACTTAAAAAAATACCTATTATAGATAGTACTAAATAAAAATCTCATTATAAAAAGGCTAACCATTGGGGCCTCCTTCCCGCGCACACCACCGCATCTCCACCCCCTCGAAATCGGGGGGAGGGGCGAGATGCCCTGCCCACCCCCACACAGCGGCACCACCCGAAGCCGGCCATGGAAGAAGAGGGCTGGGAGAACGCCCTCGACGTAGACGACTCCGACCTCCCCTCCCTCCCTCCCCTCCAACCCTGCTCCCAGCTCTCCCGCCCCTCCCAACCCCTCTCCACAAGCCCTCCACGCCAGCCGCGGCCCCCTTCTCCGCCGCCCGCGGAACAGGAGGCCGCCGCCAGGGCAACTGCTCCGCCACCTCCGCGCCGCATTCCTGGGCCCGCCGGGGCCGTCCAGGCGGCCGCCAAGCACAGGCTGGCTGCCGCCGCCGCCGCCGCCGCCGCCCTCGCGGAGGGTCGTGGCGATTTGCGGTTGGAGGGGGAACGGGACGATCGAAAAAGAGCCTTCGAGGATGGAGGGGAGGAGGTGGACGAGGATTTCTTGCAGAACCCTTGGCTCTGCGCCTTGGATTTTGTTGGTAAATCAAAAATAATAGAACTGTGGTGTCTTCAAGTTTTCTCTATCTTTTATGTAGCTTCGAGACATAGAGAGTGGTTTGATTACCTCTGAAGAGATGGCGTCGTGCAGGTGGGAGTGAAAATACTTCTTCTATAAGCTCTATTAAGTCTCTCGGAAGCACTGACCGGGTGCCGAAGGTGGGAAAATAATAATATTTTTTCCCTACTGTCTCACTGATTCTTCCTCGTTATATTTTGGGTTCTTCGTTTTGATTAATTTTGTTTGATGGGTAGTTGATGGGAATTGTTAAATCTTGCAAACCTAATGGTCTGGGCGATCTGTTTGTGACTCTGAAGGTAATTGCCTCTCTCTCTCTCTGGGTTGGGATTGGTGCTATTCTCACTAGGCAAATTTTGCAGGATCCTACTGGCACCATAGGTGCTTCAATCCATCGGAGAGTGCTCATGGAGGGCAACTTCGGTGGTGACTTGTCAGTCGGCTGTGTGCTTATTCTGAAGCAGGTTCCCCTCCTCAGAGCTTGAAACTTGAGATTTGTTTGCAGACACCTTTCATTTTCTTGTAAAAGTGATGATCCCATGTCAGGTCCAATAACACCATATAAATAATTCTTTCAGGTGGCTGTCTTCTCCCCCATGCGACCAGTGGTTTATTTAAATGTTACATTGAACAATATGGACAAGGTAGGCAGACTTCTTTTATTCTCTCATGTTAACATTGTAAAATTTAATGAGTGTACTGGACCTAATGCTTGCAGCTTACTATGGATGGCGATTTTATGTTTGGTGCATTTTCTTTTACTGTGGGAGGAGAACATGTTTATGTACGCGTGGATTTTCTTGTTATGCTTTGATGTCTTCAAGCTTCTATGGATGAATATGTTGGTCTTTCCAAAAGCACAAAAGGTTTTCTAGAAAAGTGTGAGTGACATTCCTTGTCTGAATCATAGATATCCAGTTTATTCTTGTTTGACATTTCTTCTAAGAGGAATATGTCAGCTTTAACTAATAATTGAACTGTTTTGTGCATTAATCCGGACCCCTAACCTTCGTGTGGTAGATGTTGTCACAATTATGGCAATTTTATGGCTTCTATTCCTTATCTTTATCTTCTTTGCTCGCAGCAGTCATAAACATTGCAAGATGCAAACAGGGTAAATCTGGGAGACCATTGAATAACAGGTGTTGCAAGCTGTAGACACAGAATGATCTGGTCACTGTTTTGGACTGTCTGAAGTTGTCTGTAAATTACTTCAACTAATCAAACTGAGTCACCGTTTGCCAATTGGTGGTCTTTCAAACTTCTCTGGGAAGGGTTAAATGAGAGTACCTTCACGTGATTTATGCTTAAAAAATGCATGAGCTACTGGGCTTCCCTTTCAGTTTAACATGGATTAAAGCAGCTTAACAGCTTGATTGCCAATCAAATGTGGAACTGAGTCAGCTTCTCCTAAGACTGGTAATGCATTTCTCTGCAAGTCTCACCAGCAGATGGCATGGTCGTGAGGTGGAATTGAGTTTGGTTGGGCCTTGTATTTATTAAATGTTGCCTATCCTAAAGCTTCAATTAGCTCGGACTAATCAGTAAGGGGTAATATTAACATAGGCATAATACCAACCTTTAGACATATTGCAGCCCTTTCGGCAGTGGCTTCCTGGTCTAGCAGGTTTCGGATTGGTGAAATTCGGATCCTCTAGGCCGGGACGTTACAATGTGCTATTCTTCAAGCAGTCTGTACTGATTGCTGCTGGTGGAGATTGTTATTTTTTTTAACTTCTATGCAATGAAAATTCCATGCTCAATCTGGTCAAGAATTCTTTATTCCATGTCCTTGAGAAGTTTTCAGTACAATTGGATCTATAACCCTTTACAGTGTTTACATTATGATTGATACCATCAAAAGTCCTGCCATTTCTGACGATACATTCCACCAAGTTGTCAAGTTCTGAAAGGTGCTCTGTGCGACAAAATGGAAGAAACTGTTTTAGACACTACTTAGCATTGGATGAAGAAAGTGGAAAAGTTCCATTTGAAGATGAAAAATGCGAAGCCTGAGCAAGGATATATGAAGATGACTTGCCATCATAGATAGCCTGAGGATCAAATTATTCCCAGTTGAGCTTAATTAATATGAACACTGGATAGCATTTGGAATTGAGTCTGATCAATATGAATATAATCATTTCTCAGTCTAGGGGCTTCATGTGTTTCTGCAATTTTCTCATACATGTTAACATGTGAACATGATGAGAAGAGCCTGCTAAGATCTAACAGGACTAGTTGCATTCATGCTTTGTTTAAGATCCTTACGGCACTTTTTTCATTCTTTTGCATCCTCCATTTCTTGCACAAATAAAGATTCCAGCACTCATCAAATGTAGTTCTTAGGATCTTTCTGTTTGAAAAATATTTTAAAATTTTCCCCTAGTGCTTCATTAGCTTGCAAGACAAGATGGAGGAAAGTACCTTCTCACGTTGAACATGACAAAATCACCTTTCACGTGCAGCTTTTTGCCAAGGACAGTGGACCTCCTAGTAGCCATATCCGGCCCACTTTGACTGCCAAATGTTCTGCTTTTGGTATGATCCTTTATATTCGTATTTTCTTTATCATTGCTATTTTTACCCTTTCACTATGAATTTTACAGAACAATCTGAATCTCCAGAGAAAATCTTGGATGATGGCATGGAACCTGTGGGGGGAGCCCGCTTGTTGAGTCAGGGATCTCAAAGAATTGCTGCAGTTGGATCTCAAAGAGGCCTTCTAGTTGCATCCAGGACACCGGACACAGGAAACATGGAGAAAAGGAAATGTTTACAAGCTTTTGATAGGGAAGTTGTGAAAAACATACATTGTAAAAGAACAGTTGATGGTGGACAGGTGGAACATTTGTCTGGCTTCTCCATGTGTACAGAAGAAGCTGCCATCAAATCTGTTGGGTTTGGGGATGCATTGAGAGCTTCTTTGGTGGGGCGGGGTGCAGGTAACATCTACAATGAGGGAATCATCCATAATCCAAATTTTAAAAGGAGGATCAATGATGGATCAACTGAAACTCCAAGTGAAGAATTGGGGAATAGGATGAACATCACTAATGCAGCCATCTCCCTTGGGAAGGACATGCTAGGCTCCCCACTGAACCCGGAAGCTGATCGCATTGCTACTGAGCAGATCAGAAGCTCACAAAATATGGGCATAGATTGTGGAAAGGATGAAAGGACTGGAAGTCTACTCTGCAAAACAAGTGGTACATCTGCATCCGATTCCTTGTTTTGCAAGCCTCCTGATAAAGTTGTGGAGCCTAAGAGAATGATTTCCAAAGTTTCTGTTGCACGGTGGACTGATGAACAACTCTCTGAGCTATTTTGTGATTATCAGGATGATGCCAATTTTTTCTGATACTGCAAGTTTGATGTACATACGAGCCGCATATCCCTCTAATAGGCCTCCTACCTTGATGTTCTTTGTGCCCTTTGCTGGGCTATGTTGCATGTTTAAGTAGGATCGTGGAGGATGGGATCTCCTATGCACCTGGGTATTCACTGATATCTACACCAACACATGGGTGCTGACAAGATTCCCACCCATATCTGGTACCTTAAAAAAAAGGGAAATTCCAAGACTTCCCTTGTATAAGGGGCTCTTATGACCAGCATATCTTGGTGTAGATATTAGTGACTGAGTACCCAAGGTACATAGGAGATCCCATCCTGGATCATGGTGAGGCTTGAAAAGGATGTGATCTAGCCGCACCTTCCAGTACGGTTACCTTGTTACGACTTCACTCCCGTCACTAGCCCCGCCTTCGGCATCCCCCCCCCCTTGCGGTTAAGGTAACGACTTCGGGTGCTTTTAGTAGTGTAGAGAGCGGCATGGATCATCTTGGAACAAAGGTTTTGGATCAACGTTGAATATAGTCTGATGCTCCTTTCCTGCCAGTTTGTACTTGATCTACCCTAGCATGTGAAGTACCACCTTCCACTGAAACTACTTTGGAAGCTTGAGTTAGATGACCGTGTAGGTATGCCCAAGGGTGAGTAAACCAATGAAGATTGGCATACATGATTGAATTGCAAGAAAGGTGATCTCTTCTAGTTTGGTGGAAAGCTATTTTGAGTTGATGTCAGCAAGATCACCAAAAAACACTTTTGTATGAGTCCAATCAAATGCTTGCTAATTAAATACTTGGTGATCAAAATGATGGTGCATTTCTATCCTACAATCGAACCCTGAACCGAGGTAAGACCATGTTGGTCTTTATGATGGTTTTCATATCTAGGGTGGGGTCAGTTGTTTGTGATCATCTTTTTTGTTTCTTTTGTTTTCTTCAGGAAAATAGAAACTTTCATTAAGCCATGAAGATGTAGAAATAGTAAGACAAGCATAAGCCACACCCACGTAACAAGGGAGCCAGAGCCATTGATGGCGGGCACCCAAACCCAAATAGACAAACAAAGAAGAGATCGCACAGAGCTAACAGCGAAGGACATGATGGAGAAAAATTAATAGGGTGATTGGAAATATTTTTTTTTTAAAAATTCTTTCAGTCTTAAAAATTATGACGGTAGCGGCAGAAAAATAGTTCTTAGGTCACGTACCACATTCTCTATTTATTTGTTGGGGAAGTCGTCTTGCGTCCGTGGAGGTCTGCAAACACCAAGAAATCAAAGAGGCGTCATAAGGAGTCTCAGGTGTTATCCCAGGGGATAATTGATGCGAGACGGGACCACGGACACGACAAGCTCGCGATCGTCCCTTAACGAGGGAAGCGTCGGATGTGCGCGGTTGAGAAACCGGCAATGAGCTAGGGTGGTCGGCTCGCACTTTCGTGCCCGGATCGGGTCACGGGACGGCTTCGCTCTCTCTCGCAGCAGTGATATTATAAATTGAAGGCGAGCTAGGTATCCCTACACATGCTCTCTAGCAGCGGCATATAAAGCATATAAAGAATTAAGCTAATGCCAAGTGTAAGGGTGAAGGCGATACCTCCACGCTCTCGGCGTGGCGAAGATGGCACTCGGCCGAAGCTCGTACTCCCGGGAACTTAGTACATTATGTTTACAGCAGTACAAATAAGCCCACTCCACGCAGGGAGGTAAAGGGCGACACAAGTGGGCCCGGGAGGACCAAGTTCGGGTTGACGGGCGGTTTCGGGCAATGCTTCGGCTTCACGCGTACTCGTGCTAGTGGGGGCCCACGTGTTGACCGGAGGGGTCGTGTGGGGCCTGATGACTCCTCTATTGTGGAGACACTTGGGAAGCGTTCCCCTGGGATGGCGAGCTGCTGGAACGACCGTCGGACGCCGGGCGGCCCTAGGACGACGCTCGCCGGGAACTCGGCCACGAATCTAAAAATTCTATTTGCAGGCGCGCGACTCGGAGAAACCTGCTGCTGCGATCAGCCCCGTCGTCGGAATGCGACGAGGTTAGCGCCGTTGGAAAGCTGACTCAGAGTACTTCGACGTAGGGGTCTTCAAAAAAAATAATCAGATCTGTATTTCTGATCATGTATTTTACAAGCTTGCTGGAATCTGGCCAGAACTGCAGGGGCAGGTTCTGACTTCTCTGAAGATCGACGTTGACCGGGGAGAAGACCTCCGAATCTGGAAATAATCTCTTCAGCAAAGTTGAAGATCTCTGAAAGAGGAATCCGGGACTATTTTTGGTTTTCTGATTGGAGACGAAATGGATTTTCTGGGATTTCTTTACTAGACCTGGGTCGGATCTGGGAAACTGTGGGCAGACTGTTCTTGGGAACTTGGACGAAATTTGAAAAATACTTGGAGGGTGAACCAAAAATTAATAAAATTCCTGGTGGTAGAGGGATGTGGACAGAGATCCCAGTAAATTTGGGCGACCCAAAAAAAATCAAAAGGTGGTTCGAATGGGGTAAACTCAGAGCTGATGAACAGTAAACAGAACCAGGACAGATCTGGAACTTAGACTTGGATGAAAATCAAAAAATACCTAAAGGATGAATTTTGACGTGAAATTTTTTGTGGGGATAAGGGTTCTAGAGGGGAACCAACCCTGAAATTTTGAGCTTCAGAAGACGAAGGGAGTGATAGCAGGAATTCGGAGAAGAAGGGTCTGTCCTGGGTGGACAGAACACCGAAACCGTTGGCGACGACGCGTCGGCGGCGAGACGATGGCGGCGGCGATCACCGGAGTTGCTTCAGATGCTGGAGGGGATCAAGGGGGAAGGGATTACACTCTAGAAAGGGGAGAGGGGGTGGAGGAACCAGGTAGAGAGAGGGGAGGGGCGCAAATCTCACTTGGGGCAAATGCCTATTTTCTCTTTCATTCATTCAATCAATATGAAAATACAAGTATATATATGCAAGGGATCTAACCTATTCTAAGCCCTTGGATCAAGGGTTGATCAATGAAGGGTTGAGATGTGGTTTGACAACCACATTAAACCCCATTAAACAACTAGGTTCGCCCCCCCCTTTAAGAAGGCAATTAGCATTTGTCTTCTTTAATTAATTCTAGGTCTAAGTCCAAGGTTGGACCATGGACCAGCCACCTTGGACCCAGGAGTCCAGGTGGACCAATAAGGAGGAGGGAGGGGGCCCCTGCAGGGCCTACATGCACATTTGCAAAGAAACCCAATGGCCTTTTGTAAATAAACCCACTAAGACCTACTATTGTGTACCCATATATCACAAGGGCGTACATACAAATACAAAAGGACGTAGATGCAAACACAAAGTGAGCGGACTGACGTTGATGTCCCCATCAATTCTCCCCGGGTGGGAGGAACTCGACCCCGTCGAGTAGGGGTATGGCTGCTCCGGTACTCCGGCGGATCCGTCACCGTGCTAAGTAGCGCGGGTATGCTCCACTCCAAGTGATCGGCACCTGCTCATTCCATATATACTCGATATGCGCACTGCGATGGCTAAAGGTGGTCACTCCGAAGGGGCACTCTCAAAAGGAAGGAAACAGCTCGAAGACTCACTAGGAATCACCGCTGAGTCCCTATAGGTGACTGATCCGGGTATAGATGTAGAACCGATCCCATACTCATCAAGTGAGTCGACTCGCTTCACACTCATAAGAGAACGACACGAGCTTGCACAAGACACATGCAGACTCACCATGCACTGACACATGAATGAAAATCACACAAACAATCGACTCAAAATCACCACACAAACAAACCACACAAAGAAAACACACTGACTCAACTATGACCCTAGACACACCTAATGTTAGTCCGACCCGTACATGGGTGACGGCGGACTAGGACACCCGAATGTGTGCCATGCATGCATGTTATGTAACCAGAGATGGGTGGCATGAGGTACACCTAAATGTCCAAGTATGACCCAGTCATGCATGGACGACCCTTTGGATTTGGGAGACTTGAGAGGGCTAGGAAAGCCGGGTGTGGAAGAGCTGGGTGGTGGTGTATCGTGGACGGGCTTGGTGGGTATGGAGGACCCGGCCCGTAGGAAAGGGGTATGAAAGTGGACTTCCCCGATAAGGTATGAGGGAAGTGATGGGTCACGGGGCCCACTAGAGTAGGGGTCAAAGGGGTCAAAGAATGTGTGACCCCTTGTGGTGGGTTCCCACAAGTCACGGTCCCACGTGTAGAAGTTTTGAAGGTGTGGATAATCACCTTCTTGAATTGTGATGGTTGGGACGGGGACCGTAGGCAAGAAGTATGATTCCTCCCTCGGACAAAAGGGTATGAATTCTGGCTCGTCCGGTAAGGGAAGGAGTAAGAGGACCTCCGTGGTGATACAACCCACGATGCACTCGGAGGTAATAGACCCTAAGGCCGGATGAGTGAGGCTAAGACTAGTGGGTTGGTCAAAGCCTCGGGCCAAAAGGTGCGTCAACTCCCATTGTGAATCCAACCCCATGACAAGATCGTCCAATGTGTCAACATGGTGACGAGATCGAAAGGTGGTATGGAATGAGTTGACTGGCATTAAAGGTAAGGTGGGGTCCATGGACGGGAAGGGATGTGGGACCAAGCCATCCTTGAGCCATCTAAGAAGTGGCTCGGCTATGTAAAGTGTTCCCGTAAGAAACACGGGTGGCTCGGGCTTTGGTAGTTCCCACTTTGATGGTTTCGAATGAAGACCGGAGGTAGATAACAATGGAGCATCCATGGGTGGTGGAGTAGCTTGTGTCCTTTCCCACCAATCCGAAATCATTTTCTTTATTTCCTCTAAGGAGCGGGTTGGAGGAGGGACCTTGGGGTGGACTAGCTCCTTAACTCTCGGCTCGGGTGTGGGCCTTGGCTCGGTTATAAGCGGGACTTCCACTCGGTTGGAGGTGCTTGAGTGGGTTGGGATGGGAGTGCCAAGGGGAGGTTGGTTGGTGGTGCATGGGCGGGCCACTAGATTGGGGTCACTTTGGTGGGCTTAGACGGCGGTGAAGGGGTGGGATTGGGTAGAGGTGTGGCCCACTTGATTGTGGGTGAGTTGGTGGGGTTGGTGAGTGGAATGACCTCCGTGGTTGGAGGTAGGTGGGCGGGGAACGTAGGCCCTCCTAAGCACTCTCTTCATTTCCCACCATGACTCGATGGGCCTTAGATTCCTATCCTCCCTCCAATATTTGATGTCCCTCCAAGTTGCAGCGGCTTCACCAAAAAGTCGCCTTTTGGCAACATCAACTTGCATGGGCCCGTACATGATGTACACCTCGAAGTAATCATCCATAATGGCTTCCCATTCTAGATAGACACTCGGGTCATCGGACCCGTAGAAATCCCGGGTTTCGGGTCTCGTGGGGTGGTTCGGGTGGTCCTTCCATTTGAGATAGTATCGCCACCATCCGGGAGTTTGGGACTCCATGGGACACGGGAAACTAGTGGATGGCCATGCCGACACTCGGACCAAAACACTAGACACGACACTAAGTAATGCAAAGTTGGAATGCACTAACTAATGCACACTAAGGACCCTAGACGTAAACCAAGACTCGGTACGGGGCGGAGACAATCGACCCGAAGGTCACTCGCACAAGTGTGCGGCCTTCCCGATAGGCGTAACCTAACGGTCGGACAACACCTTTTTATATACCGAGTAAAGGGATGTATGCGACCCAAAATGACTCTTTTTGTTGTTTTAAAAATATGATGATCCTAAACACGACTTAGACCGACTAATGACTACATGACACTCTTTTTTTTTTGAATGCAAACACCCTAGACTCAACCTGCTCTGATACCAAATTGATGTGGGACGGGACCACGGACACGACAAGCTCGCGATCGTCCCTTAACGAGGGAAGCGTCGGATGTGCGCGGTTGAGAAACCGGCATTGAGCTAGGGTGGTCGGCTCGCACTTTCGTGCCCGGATCGGGTCACGGGACGGCTTCGCTCTCTCTCGCAGCAGTGATATTATAAATTGAAGGCGAGCTAGGTATCCCTACACATGCTCTCTAGCAGCGGCATATAAAGCATATAAAGAATTAAGCTAATGCCAAGTGTAAGGGTGAAGGCGATACCTCCACGCTCTCGGCGTGGCGAAGATGGCACCCGGCCGAAGCTCGTACTCCCGGGAACTTAGTACATTATGTTTACAGCAGTACAAATAAGCCCACTCCACGCAGGGAGGTAAAGGGCGACACAAGTGGGCCCGGGAGGACCAAGTTCGGGTTGACGGGCGGTTTCGGGCAATGCCTCGACTTCACGCGTACTCGTGCTAGTGGGGGCCCACGTGTTGACCGGAGGGGTCGTGTGGGGCCTGATGACTCCTCTATTGTGGAGACACTTGGGAAGCGTTCCCCTGGGATGGCGAGCTGCTGGAACGACCGTCGGACGCCGGGCGGCCCTCGGACGACGCTCGCCGGGAACTCGGCCACGAATCTGAAAATTCTGTTTGCAGGCGCGCGACTCGGAGAAACCTGCTGCTGCGATCAGCCCCGTCGTCGGAATGCGACGAGGTTAGCGCCGTTGGAAAGCTGACTCAGAGTACTTCGACGTAGGTGTCTTCAAAAAAAATAATCAGATCTGTATTTCTGATCATGTATTTTACAAGCTTGCTGGAATCTGGCCAGAACTGCAGGGGCAGGTTCTGACTTCTCTGAAGATCGACGTTGACCGGGGAGAAGACCTCCGAATCTGGAAATAATCTCTTCAGCAAAGTTGAAGATCTCTGAAAGAGGCATCCGGGACTATTTTTGGTTTTCTGATTGGAGACGAAATGGATTTTCTGGGATTTCTTTACTAGACCTGGGTCGGATCTGGGAAACTGTGGGCACACTGTTCTTGGGAACTTGGACGAAATTTGAAAAATACTTGGAGGGTGAACCAAAAATTAATAAAATTCCTGGTGGTATAGGGATGTGGAAAGAGATCCCAGTAAATTTGGGCGACCCAAAAAAAATCAAAAGGTGGTTCGAATGGGGTAAACTCAGAGCTGATGAACAGTAAACAGAACCAGGATAGATCTGGAACTTGGACTTGGACGAAAATCAAAAAATAGCTAAAGGATGAATTTTGACGTGAAATTTTTTGTGGGGATAAGGGTTCTAGAGGGGAACCAACTCTGAAATTTTGAGCTTCAGAAGAAGAAGGGAGTGATAGCAGGAATTCGGAGAAGAAGGGTCTGTCCTGGGTGGACAGAACACCGAAACCGTTGGCGACGACGCGTCGGCGGTGAGACGATGGCGGCGGCGATCACCGGAGTTGCTTCAGATGCTGGAGGGGATCAAGGGGGAAGGGATTACACTCTAGAAAGGGGAGAGGGGGTGGAGGAACCAGGTAGAGAGAGGGGAGGGGCGCAAATCTCACTTGGGGCAAATGCCTATTTTCTCTTTCATTCATTCAATCAATATGAAAATACAAGTATATATATGCAAGGGATCTAACCTATTCTAAGCCCTTGGATTAAGGGTTGATCAATGAAGGGTTGAGATGTGGTTTGACAACCACATTAAACCCCATTAAACAACTAGGTTCGCCCCCCCCTTTAAGAAGGCAATTAGCATTTGTCTTCTTTAATTAATTTTAGGTCCAAGTCCAAGGTTGGACCATGGACCAGCCACCTTGGACCCAGGAGTCCAGGTGGACCAATAAGGAGGAGGGAGGGGGCCCATGCAGGGCCTACATGCACATTTGCAAAGAAACCCAATGGCCTTTTGCAAATAAACCCACTAAGACCTACTATTGTGTACCCATATATCACAAGGGCGTACATACAAATACAAAAGGACGTAGATGCAAACACAAAGTGAGCGGGCTGACGTTGATGTCCCCATCAATAATCCTCCGATGTTTAAGTCAGTAACGGATCAATGAGCAATAGAGAAGAGTGAAGTGAGAGAGGAGTAGAGTTCGTAGTGGTTGATCCGAGAGACGTGTAGGTCCTCTGCACGCGTGCTCGTCGCTCCCAGTGAGTACTCGGAGAGTGTTTGCTGGGTGGGAAGGCCGTGCAGGAGTAGGTTTCTCTCTAGGCGTAGTGGGGAGCCTCTTTGTCGTTGTAGTAGGTCTGGTTGTTCTATTCTCAGTAGGAAGTTCTTATGACAGAAGTATCCACAGTGTCGTCGTCTCCTCTGTCGATGTCCCTTTTATATGGGTTGTCCTGAAGCGAGGGGTCTCATCCCTTGAGAGGGAATGGTCCGTTTAGTAGAGTAACGTTCTCCCGCTACATTGGCGGGAGTTTCCCGTTGGGGGGCGATAGTCTCGGCCCCGGCCGGTTCCTGGGCGAGTCTTACGGCGCTCATAGGGCGTGCTCGCCCGTTACGGGGTCAAGGCCGACGTCGTGGGGGCAACGGTCGGTCATCGGAGTGTTCTCCGGCGAAAACTGTGCTTGGGCCGTAACCCTTATGCCTTGTAGAATCCGATGCTCTCTTGGGTTGGGCCTCACCTTAGTGGGCCACACTCGTACGTCCACCTCTTGGGCGCGCTTATCGAAAGCTCTTTGGCATAGGCTGGTCGTTACTGGGTCGAATGTGGGCCAGGATGGATTTACCCTCCTCAATGACATTAATTTTTAACCTAATTTTTAAAATTGACGGAAATAAGTCACTCTCTATTTGATAAAAATGTCATAATTTTTAAATTTTAGGTAAAGTTGCTTGTTAGATAAAACATGTGATCAAGATAGAGTTTCCCATCGAGCTGCTCTCCCTCTCCCCTTGTTCGCGTCTGGCTCCGCAGCACCGCACCGGCACTCTGTCGGCCTTCGTCAGCATTTCTCTCCTTCTTCTCTCTCTCCCCTATGCCCTCTGTGATCGGAGCCCCTGTTCCTTTCGCGGCGACTCTGTTCGCCGCAACACCTCTCCCTTCTCCTTCCTCCCCACCACAAGCTACCTCTCCCTTCTCCTTCCTCCCCACCGCAAGCTACCTCTCCCTTTCTCTCTGCACACCTTGTTCTCATCGCGACACCCTGCACAGTCACCGTTTGCCCCCTCCTCTATCGTTAGCGACCGATGTCCCCTGCTCCGCCGACCTCTCTCTCTTTCTGTCATCTCCTTCTCCTCCGTCCTGCGGCTCTATCTCGTCGCAGCCTCTCCCGTCCGCCACCGCCGCGTCCCCTCCTCCGTCGTCCATGACCGCTGGCCGTCTCCACTTCGCACCCTCTCCTTCTCCTCCTCTCCCACTGCCTGCTCCCCTTCGCCCACTGCTCTCTCTTTTTCCCCTGTTTGCAGTTGCCTCCCTTCGCCTCCACCCTCCGTCGTCTCCCTCGTCCGTCGGGAGAGAGAGCGCCGGGAGAGGAGAGAGAGAGGGGGCCGAGGGCCGCCGAGAGGGGGGACTGGTAGGGAGGGCGTCGGGAGAGAAAGTGGGGGCCGAGCACCGAGGAGAGGGAGGGAGCGTCGGGAGGGTGGAGTGGATGCACAGAGAGAGAGGGAGCACAGGGAGAGAGAGGGAGCACAGGGAGAGAGCGTCGGGGAGAGGGAGGGGAGGGTCGCGTGATCTTCTTTTTTAAAAAAAATTGGTCGACCTTTGCTTTTATTTTGAGGAAATTTTTCAAAGGGTGAAACTTCGTCCTAAAAATTAGGGAAGAGCTTATCAACACGTTTAAGTGGGTTCCCTATTCCTATTTTTAAATTTGAGAGAAAAGAGAGAAAAAAAAGAGCAATCAAACATCTTATAATCTGCTGCTTTTAAGAGCGGGCTTGAACCAACAGTTTGGTAACTGAAATCGACATCTTGACGGTTGAAGAATAGTGGTGGAAGTATCTTATTGGGAGGAGGGAGGGGCTCGACTGAGACAGTGAAGAAGGGAAGCAACGTAACGAAGGGATCAACGACATGGCAGTGGGGGGCCTAGGACGGAGGGAGGGGGAGATGCGTGTGATGGATGTTTAGTGCAATATACCGGTTAATTACGTTACAAGAGTTGCACAATTTTTTTTATTTCTATCTCTCTAAAAAAATCAAGAAAAAATTATTTATAAATAATATAAAATATAAAATTTATATTATATAAAAGGGATTTTTTCTTAAGATTCAATAACGTGAGACCCACGTCAAAATAAGTTTGACCTGAATCTCTCGTCAATTTTTTTCAATAAAATAAGAAATTAGTGTAATGTCGCTACATGTAACAATCAAATAGGGTGTTACATTAAGCATTACTACTTTTTCTAACCACAAATGCTTATGCTCATCTAAGCAAAAGAGGGTTATGAGCTCCATATCTTTTCGTTGCATATACACAGTTCACCATTTAACGTGCTGACTCCTATTAAGGTATTTGTAAGTGAGGAGGATAAATCTAGCTCGGCCCATGATCGGCCCGTTAATAATGAGCCCAATCTAATTTTGGATCTACAGCGCGCCTAAGGGGTGCCCAGCGGCCGCACCCCATTTAGGTGCGGCCCACTACGGCTTAGCATCGGATTCGACGGCGTAGAAAGGCTATGGCCCAGGTGCAATGACCGCCGGAGAACCCTCCGACGACCGACCGTTACCATCTACGACGTCGGTCTCGACCCCGTAACGGGCGAGCACGCCCCACGAGCGCCGTAAGACTCGCCCAAGGACCAGCTGACGCCGGGGTAATCGCCCTCCAATGAGAAACTCCGACCACAATCGCGGGAGGCGTTACTCCACTACTTGCGCCCTTCCCTGTTAAGGGATAGGCATTTTGCTTCAGGACAACCCCCTATAAAAGAGACCTCAACAGAGAAGAGTGACACGGTGGAATCTTCTGCCAAAAGCCTCCTATTGAGAATAGAGTAACTGGTCCGACCACAGTGATAGAGAGGCTCCATCATTCTATATCCAGAGAGAGAATCTCTCCTCCACGACCTTACCACCCCAGCGAGGACGCTCCGGGTGCCCACTGGGAGCGGCGAGCACTCGTGGCGAGGGCCGACACGTCTCTCGGATCATCTAATACGGCCTCTACATCTCGCTCTTTTCTTTACTCTTCTCTACGCCTTTCTTAAAACCGTTACTGACTTAAGCATCGGAGGGTTGTCCCCTGAGGTAACGCCCAGGGCTCCTTCTGACGTCCCGTTCTCTTCTGGTGTGTGCAGACTTCCACGGGTGATAGACGATCTTCCCCAAACCAATAAATAGAGAAGGTGGTACGTGACATAGAAACCAGATTTCAACCCCTACAGTAAATTTCAATTAAAAAAATTATCCAATCAAAGCAATTGAATGATGCATGAATTTGAGAAAACTATAAGGCCCTATTTGTTAATCGGGTGGGGTTAACGCACTCGACTCCGAGGAATTAAGTGCGTTAACCGATCTCCATTAACGACTTTATGTGTGAGAGAGTGGTGGAACTCACGTCACTCTCTCACGTCGATTTCACCGTCCTAACTCCGAAACAAATCGACCCTACTGAAATTACATCTAAGTTGTTTCAAGTAAAAGAAAGTCCCATCATTGTCAGTGAAAATCAGTGATTCCCGTTCCTGGGCCCGATTAAAATGGAACCAGGGACGACCCGCTTCCTAGACACCATGGGCCCGCATGGCAAGCCGCCCCGCCGAGAGATAAGATCAACCCCCTCCCCCCCCCCCCCCCCCCCCCCCGCCAACAAAAAAAAAGAAAAAGAAAAGAAAAACGCACGGTGGAAGCAGCGTCCCAAGCCGATCTTCTCCCTCCAGCCCCCTCAGCAACAGCGGCATCAGCTGCAACAGAGACTACTATGGGCCACTGCAGAGCGCAAAAGCACCCGCTCGTTGCAGGAATGATGGGCATGGATCCCCAGCCGCCGTCCTCCACTTCCCTCTTCTTCCTGCTCCTGCTCTGCTTCTCTGTTCATGTAGTGGCCAGCTGCTGGGGAGCTTCAACAGCGGGGGCTGCCACCGCCGCCGCTGCCGGCCATGTCCAGGCAGGCGCCAGCGGCATCAAAACCAGCATCGTGTTCACCACCCTGGGCAGGAGCCGTTACACCTTCGACGTCTTCTCCCTGCCGGTGCCGCCCCTCGGCTCCTCGGGGCCCCTGAGCACCGTCCCAGGGAGTGGGGGGCTCGAGCTGCGGGTGACCGACGGCGAGTCCGTCAACTACAACGGGTTCTTTCCCGCCGACCCTTCTCGCCTCCTCTCTCTCCTGCCCGCCGCGCCCCCTGCCGTGGACGCGCCCCTGGAAGCCCTCGTTTACGTCAGCGAGCGGAACGGCTCCTCCAACATCTACCTCGACGTCTACCCGTCCCTCCCCGCCACAACGAGTGGGAGGGTGCAGCTTCCCCTTCTCCGTCCCGATGGCAACGGCCTCGTCTCCATGAAGGACCGGCCCTCCGTCGCCGGGGAGCACCTTGTCTATGTGTCCACCCACGAGGACTCCAGCGCCCCCAGGAAGAGCTGGGCCGCCGTGTACTCCACCCACCTCCCCACTGGGGAGACCCGGCGGCTGACCCCCCACGCGGTGGCGGACTTCAGCCCCGCCGTGTCGCCGTCGGGGGAGTGGACGGCGGTGGCCTCCTCGGGGGAGAGGGGCTGGACTGGGGAGTCCCAGGAGCTCCGCACGGACATCTACGTGTTCAGGACGCGGGACGGGTCGAGGAGGGTGAAGCTGGTCGACCATGGGGGCTGGCCAACCTGGGCGGACGATTCCACCCTGTTCTTCCACAGGAAGAGCGCGGACGGGTGGTGGAGCGTCTACAGGGCCGTCATCACGGAGGACAGCTCGGATGTCGCCGTCGATCGGGTCACGCCTCCCGGCTTCCACGCCTTCACCCCCTCGGCCGGGAGGGGCTTCGTCGCCATGGCGACGAGGAGACCCACCTCCGAGTTCCGGCACATCGAGCTGCTCGACCTCGCGCGCAACATGTTTGTGGAATTGACAAGGTCAATTTCCCCCAATTTCCACCACTTTAGTCCATTTGTGTCCCCGAATTCGACCAGGATCGGCTACCACCGGTGCAGGGGAGGCGGCGCCATTGGAAATGGCGGCCCCCCACTGATGTTGGAGAGCATCAGGGCTCCCTTACCTGAGATTTCACTCTTCCGGATCGATGGATCATTCCCTTCCTTCTCGCCGGAGGGGGACCGTATCGCCTTTGTTGGATTGCCAGGGCTTTACGTGATGAACTCTGACGGATCACAGATGCGACAAGTTCTACCAGGGAACGCTTTCTCGACTGCATGGGACAGGAAGCGGAAGGGGGTGATCTACACAAGCATTGGGCCAGATTTTGCCTCACTAAGCACAGAGGTAGACGTGGTCTCCATCACCCTCTCCCACGGAGGAGCAGCAGAGCCCACCTCTGCCCTTCCTCTGGTCAAGAAGCTCACCATCGGAGGAGAGAACAATGCCTTCCCCTCCCCATCGCCAGACGGCAAGTGGGTAGTGTTTCGGTCCGGCCGCTCGGGCTACAAGAACCTCTACATCATGGATGCGGTGGAGGGGGAGAAGGCGGCGCTGCGGCGCCTCACCGACGGCCCATGGACCGATACCATGTGCAGCTGGTCGCCTGATGGGGAATGGATTGCCTTCTCTTCTGACAGGGATGAGCCCGGCAGTGGGGGCTTCGCCCTCTACCTGATACACGCCAATGGGACTGGCCTGAGGAAGGCTTTCCACAGCGGCGCCGGCGGAAGGGGGAACCACGCATCCTTTAGCCCTGACTCACGGCAAATTGTGTTCACCTCCGACTATGCCGCCGTGTCGGCAGAGCCCATATCAAATCCCCACAGCTACCAGCCATACGGCGAGATCTTCACCGTCGGCATCGACGGCTCCGGCATCCGGCGGCTCACCCACAACTCCTTTGAGGATGGAACCCCCGCTTGGAGCCCCATCTACATGGAGCCTGCTGATGTTGTGGAGGTTTCACCTCCCTGTGATTTTGAGGACTGTCACTGGCTCAACCAAGGGACTTCTTCCAACTTTGCCTCAAGGGCTCCTCGATGTGCTGAGAAGTAGCTGACTGGAAGGTCACACATCCCCTTAGCTACTTGTTGGCTACATGAACTATGTTAGTGCTCTCACTTGCTAGTTACTTACTGGGGATGCAAGCTGTCTTGTTGATATATCTTGTTCCATATATGACTACATGAGAAAGAATGTATAAACATAGATATAATCTAATCTAGGACTCGCCTGTACTCAGCTGCATCTTTGGTGTTAAAGTTTCCTTTGCCATTGGAGTTCCAACCATGTACTGTTCAAGATAATTGTTGATGCTTCTGCAAAGGGTCATATTGGAGACAAGCATGAGCCTCTTCTGTGACTCAGTCTCTATCTATCCTACTGGAAATAAGCATGGTGCTGTAACAAATCCATGCACGTGTAATTATATTGTAATTGGATGTTTCCTGTATGATACCACCAGCACCATCCATTGAATGGGGAGATGCACAAGACTAGTCTGAGTCTTATACAATACAGCTGCAACTATTAGCCTTTAACCTGTTTGACTGTTGATTGATATTACCAAAGGTCGTGTGCCCATTTCAGACAGCACCCATTTACCATGTTCTGAAAGGTGCTTTGATCTAGCAAAAAATGGAAGAAACTGCTGGATACTGATCAACCTGTGGATCAAATTATGTGCAATTGAGTTTGATTGCTGTGGATACTGATCATACTTGGAATAGAGTCTAATCAAAATGTGAATATGGACCACACTCTCCGGCTAGGGATGTCATGTGATTCCACAATTTTCTCATACATGCCAACACTTGAAGATTGAAAAATGCTACTACCATGGTAAATGCAAATTGATTGATATAGAAAGCCAAGGTATGTATGCATGAGAAACTTCACCTTCCATCTTACTGTTTGGTTAGTTTAACCTTTTCATGGTTGAAAACACAATGTATGCACGTGGGAGGGAGGGGAAGGAGGGTTGCGGGAGGGGGATCATGTGAGAGGAAGAAAAAGATAAAAAGAGATCAGCATATGAATGCTTGACATCATCTGATGGTGGAAAGTTATGTTGACATTCATGAGCCACACAGCAGGCTTTTGAAGGGACTATCTAAAGAGCAATTTGAACTAGGTTACACCCTTAATTGAAGAGAGCTTGTGCTTGGTCGGAGCTAGCTATGGTGATCATTGCTCATTGTTTTGGATCAAACATTTTATTTTACTAGAAGAATGTTATGATATCATATTTTCTTTCAGCTGTATCTTATCATATTCATTAGAGTAATCACCTGGCGACAGAATTTCCCTTTGAAATCTTCTAGAATTCTTCATGAATAGCATACCTCGGTAAAGTTATGTAATCAAACAGTTGAGTGGTTCAACAAACTCGACAAAAACCTGATAAAACCAAACAACACAGTAGTATTCCTAAATAGGAGTAATGATTCGGTGAGCTTGACTGCATGAGCTACATGCAGTTATCCATGCAGCTAGTCGAGCTCTGATCTCTAGGATAGGTGGAGCCATTTCATCGGAGATCAAACACAGCTTACCTTATGAGAAATATACAGTGACAGACTTTGTTTTTTGTTTGTTTTTTTGAGTGGCAGACTTTTGTGTCTCTATTTTAATCACACTCATTTCAACAGTCCGATCTCATTATCGGGTAATATAAATAATTTAAAGGGATTTTTGCATATATATCCATGTAAAATTTAGTTTTGTCAAATATATCCTTCGTCGAAATATATCATCATGAGTATCCTTGAAATACGAGTAATGTCATTATTATGTTCTCGTCGTAACTCCCGTGTGTTTAATTCGAGTTATATATATATATATATATATCCTTATAAAATTTGATTTTGTCAAATATATTCTAGATCTAACTATCGTTGATGACATATTTCACAAAATATTCTTCTCCCGTCGACGGCAGTAAACAAAAAGAGAGTATAATCATTCCACTTTTATCCAAACGAAGAATATTCATGATAATATATTCAGATGAGGAGTATATTTGATAAAATTAAATTTTATGAGGATATATATATATATATATAAATCCCAAATTTAAATTCGGTGCTCCTGAATTCAAGAACACTACAGCTAGATTTAATGTGGTAAAAATGGTGATAAAAAATATGACATTTTAGTATTTCTCTTACCTTATTAGGAAAAAACAAGACACGAGTGAAGGAAGATTCTTGAGCTTTTACTGCGGAACCAGCTTCCCTCCCATTTTCTCTGCGGGATTGAGCCGTGAACTCGTGATGGATCATAGACCGATGGTGTTGATCCTAACTCAGAGTCTGGCTCATCTGTTTCGTGTCATCCAAAAATAAATGAAGCTGTTGCTCAATGGGTGTTTATTTCATGTCCATACACACAACTTCTAATTGTGTTGAAGTAAGGTTCCCCGCACACCTAGCCTTTAAATTTTTTAATTTTTAATTTCTTTAAGTGACACTTAAGGTATTATAATTTGGAGTGCAAATCACGTCATCATTAAATTATTTTAAAAAATATAAAAAATCAGATCAAATAAATAATGTTAAGTTTATTCTTTTAAAAATTGACTCATTTTATTTTTATTTTTTAAATAATCAGATTACGACGTGAATTATACCACGAGTTAGAATAGTTTGAGAGTCACTTCAATTTTTTTTTAAAAAATACAAAATTTATGCACGCCCACACCCTTGTTTGTTGCGTAACAAGTCAGACTCATTGTTTGGGATCCATGGGGGCGTCCGTTTCATTGTCTTCACCAAAAGTCTAATTTGATGCACCATTGCTATTATAAGTTTTAAGAGAAAAAAAACAGCTCCACCTCAATTCAATCTACATGTTCTTATTATCCAATCACCGATTAGATGTTTGAAAAAAAAATCACCACTTTTGTCTCGTTTATGATCACTATGTTTTTTCAACCATTCGATCATTGTTTGAAAAAAAAAGGGAGGATTAGGAGTTAACCCACCTCTCCATGTGAGTACGGACTTATCCCCTAGTTAACTCACAACTCAACCTACTTAACAAAAGATTGCCATCAAAGCACATACTAAGTTAACCTAGAGTTAAAACTGGGTTAACTCATGGGCAACCAAAGCGGGGGTAGATATTTTTTTGGCTCGTGATTGGGCCAAGTCTCCTTGACGATTGGATGTCTGGGCGAGTTTCTTCAGCGTCCGGAACTAGGCTAAGGCCTCTTAGTGCTCGGATAAGGCGATTGAATTCTGGTTGTCTAATGACTCGTGATCGAGCCGAGATCCTCCGGAGGAATGTGGCCGATCAAGTGATCAGAGCTCCTCTATTGACTTGGAGCTCAAGTTAAGATTTTCTCAATCTACCTTCCGAGATTAAGGCCCTTGGTGTTAAGTTTTTGCTCGGGATCGAGCCAAGACCTGCCACTACCTCCATAATTGCACTAAATTTTCCCTTGGGGTCCGGGTTAACTCTCTCACCCCATGATGGCTCGAGATCGAGCCATTCCAAGCAACGAGACGGTCGGTCGAGCGGGTGCTCTCTCGTGACTTGGGATGAGCGGGGGTCAAGGATGCGCCAAGATATGAGGCCGAGTCAATACTCGAAGAGCTTCTTGTGCAGTCACTTTGGCTTCACACAGTTCTTTCAAGACTTTCCTCCTGGTGTGACACCCGACTGGGGGTCATCTTCTTGAGGGGGACGTGTTGGAGTCGGCAACATCTATTGGATCCTTAGATACTCTAAGGCCGTGTTTGTTAACCGAGCACGGTTACCGTGCTCGACCCCGGAGGGTCGAGCACGATAACCGCCCTCGGTTAACCCCTTTTGTGTGAGGGAGAGGCGGGTCTCGCAGGGGTTTCTCTCCCCCCGATTCTCGACAACCCGCCGACCACCCCGCTATCAAAGCGGGCCTAAGTGAACTGGGCGATCTTAGTGGATCGTTTGAATGGGGTGCCCAATTCATCCAACATCTGAATTTATGGATTGGGCTGCACTATCGGGCGCATTTAAGAGGAGGAAAATCCCCCTCAACACTAACATAACTCAAGTAAACTAGTGTCATTCACAGAAAATATAAATTTTTTTTTCAGAAATTACTAGATCTGATGAACGAGGGATTTGAGCTCTGACGGCATCTATGACGTCCAGTAAATAGATGGCCCCACCCTTCCAAGCTTTCCACATGTTTTGTGGCCCCACTTGATCTGGACTGTACTGATGATGTATGCTAACATACAAACCGAGCAGCTTTAAGGTACGACTGAGTAGGTTTGACGTGCGGCCAAAAATCTCTACAATCCTTCGTGTCAGTGCAGATCACGGGTACCACGTGTATTCGCGTCCACCTCTCCTTTGTTTACAAACCTACCCACAACATATACATACATATGTATATATATAATAATAATAAAGTTGGCAGCTGAAGCAGCATTGAACGCTGTGCCCCACGCCGCCCATGGATTCCCGACCACCGCCGTCCGCTACCCTGCTCCTGTTCCTCATCCTGTTCTTCCTCTCCGTTCATGGTGTCCCCGTCTGCAGGGGAGCTCCCGCGGCCACCGGGCGCACCAGCGGGGGGAAGACCAGCATCTTCTTCAACACCCTGGGCAGGAGCCGCTACACCTACGACGTCTTCTCCCTGCCGGTGCCGCCCCTCGGCTCCTCCGCGCCCGTGACCTCCGTCCTGGGGAGCGGCGAGCTCGAGCTCAAGGTCACCGACGGTCAGTCCGTCAACTACAATGGCTTCTTCCCCGCCGACCCTTCCCGCCTCCTCTCCCTCCTGTCTGCAACACCACCTCCTGCAGCCGACGTCGACGCTGCCCAGCAGCCGCCCTTGGAGGCCCTAGTCTACGTCAGCGAGCGCAACGGCACCTCCAACATCTACCTCGACGCCGACCCCTCCCTGGCCGCCGGAGCCGGAGGGCGGGTGCACCTCCCCTTGCTCCGCCCCGACGGCAACGGCCGCGTGTCCATGAAGGACAGGCCCTCCGTTGCGGGAGAGCACCTTATCTATGTGTCCACCCACGAGGACTCCGGCGTCCCCAGGAAGAGCTGGGCCGCCGTGTACTCCACCCATCTCCCCACCGGCGAGACCCGCCGGCTGAGCCCCCGCGGGGTGCCGGACTTCAGCCCCGCAGTGTCGCCATCGGGGGAGTGGACGGCGGTGGCGTCGTGGGGAGAGAGGGCCTGGTCCAAGGAGTCCGAGGATCTCGATACGGACATCTACGTGTTCCGGACGCGGGACGGGTCGGGGAGGACGAAGGTGCTGGACCACGGCGGCTGGCCCACCTGGGCGGACGATTCCACACTGTACTTCCACAGGCAGTGCGAGGATGGTTGGTGGAGCGTCTTCAGGGCCGCTATCGGGGAGGGCCCCTCGGGGGCGGTCGCCGTCGACCGGGTCACTCCTCCCGGTTTCCACGCTTTTACCCCCTCGGCCGGGAAGGGCTTCGTCGCCATGGCGACGAGGAGGCCCAGCTCCGAGTTCCGTCACATCGAGCTGCTGAACCTTGCGCGCAACGTGTTCGTGGAATTGACACAGCCAATTTCCCCCAACCTCCACCACTTCAATCCCTTTGTTTCCCCGGGTTCCACCAAGGTCGGTTACCACCGCTGCAGGGGCGGCGGCGCCAACGCCGGAGGCAGCCGTCTCATGTTCGAGAGCATGGCAAGTCCCTTACCCGACATCTCGCTCTTCCGGATCGACGGCTCGTTCCCGTCCTTCTCTCCTGACGGCGACCGCATCGCCTTCGCCGCGTTGCCGGGGCTCTACGTGATGAACTCCGAGGGCTCCGGGTTGCGAGAGATCCTGCCGGACTTCGCCTTCCCGACGGCGTGGGATCCCAAGCGGAAGGAGGTTATCTACACAAGCATCGGCCCAGGGTTCAGCTCGGCAAGCACAGAGGTGGACGTGGTCTCCATCACCCTCCCCGACGGAGGGAAAGGAGAGGGCACGGAGCCATCCTCCGCTCTCCCCGTGATCAAGAAGCTCACAACCGGAGGAGGCAACAATGCCTTCCCCTCCCCCTCGCCCGACGGCAAGTGGGTGGTGTTCCGATCCGGCCGCTCCGGCCACAAGAACCTCTACATTATGGACGCGGTGGAGGGCGAGGGCGCCAGGCTGCGCCGCCTCACCGACGGCCCCTGGATCGACACTATGTGCACCTGGTCGCCCGACGGCGAATGGATCGCCTTCTCCTCCAACAGGGACTTGCCCGACGTCTGGGGCTTCTCCCTCTACCTGATCCACCCCAACGGCACCGGCCTGAGGCGGGTCTTCCGCAGCGGCAGGGTGGGGCGGGCGAACCACCCGGCCTTCAGCCCCGACTCCAAGAGGATCGTGTTCTCCTCCGACTACGCCGGCGTGTCGTCGGAGCCGGTCTCGAACGCCAACAGCGCCCTGCCGTACGGCGACATGTTCGTGGTGGGCGTCGACGGATCCGGCCTCCAGCGGCTAACCCACAACGCCTACGAGGACGGCACCGTCGCCTGGAGCCCCTTCTACATGGCGCCCGCCGACGTCGCCGAGGACCACCCCCCCTGCGAGTTTGACGACTGCGACTGGCTCGGGCCGCCGGTCTCCCCCTCCATCTCCGCTGCAAGTGCTCCTCAGTGCCGCTCCTCCATCTCTGCCTCAAGAGCTAGCTCCTCGTGCCGGAGGCCGAGTCGCAGCAGCAGCAGCTAATTCACATATATGTGACCTGTTATTAGTTTACGGATCAATCTAATCCTGAACGGGGAATAATTAAACACTATTTACTTAGTGGGTCAACTGGCCGATCATACAGCTTCCAAAATCTATAAAATATTCCCACATGCGGAGCTAAACAATAGTGCGATAAGAGGAAATTCTGTACGGTGTTCAATCACTTCACGTGGATGAGACCATCGAGCTCTGACTCACTTAAATCTTTTAGCCTCACTTTCGTAGAGATTTTGGGTTAAATTAAATTACTTAAGTTAATTCATAGTTAACTTATTTTTGATTTGATAGGAAGAGTATTAATTTGAAAATAAGTAGGTGGACTAACATAGTTTGAATCTATTGTGATTTGGTAGTCAGTCGATTAACCTAATAATATTTATAAGTAAAATATTGAGAGAGAGAGAGAGAGGGTGTATTTATTACGCATTTATTGTTGGATTAACCCTTCGAAATTCACCTCTGAAGATGGATTTCGAAGTCCAGAATTATTCCGAGTTTAATATTCATCCTTCAGATTTAGTCCAGTTTTAAGTATCAAAATAATTTAGACTTCAAAAATAGTTAAATCTAGACTAAACTATGACTAATCCAGAACTAATCATGTATCAAAGTGAGGCTTATATCCCCCACGTCCCACCTTTATCCTACGTGAACTAACCCCGTGGGGATTTATAATTGAGTAATACCGCTGTCGGTGGCGGTGTAATTAATTCTTTTATTCTTTTTAATTTTTTTTAGGTGTGTCACGAAGCCCCATCTTAAAGTAGGGTCCACACAGTCATTTGCTTGGGCCCCATGGCAAAACAAAGGAAAACAAAAATATGTACTGTTCATGTAATTTTTTTTTACTTCTATGCACGGTAAATTTTTGGGTGACGTGGATCTAATGTCAGATTTTTAAAAATAAAAAAATTATTACACCGCCAGCGGTGCTTACTCTTTATAATTTATTGTACATCGAGTAAATAAATAATACTCAAAAAATAGAGTATGCAGCATGCTGGCATCCAGAAGTATTATTGTTAGCCCGGGCCAACCCAGAGCCCCTGTTAATCTGGCGTACCTTTAACCAGGATTGGGCTGCCCGAAAAGCCCATCACTATGACAATCGGCCCGTCCTGAAACCCGGCCTGATTGCATTCTCTCATTTTTTTCGTGAAAATAAAAAAATTGAAAAATACTTTTACCAGAAAGTGAGAAACGCGAACAATATTTTATGGAGAAGGAAAAACTAGTGTTTGCAAATTTCTTGAGAAAAATGAAAGAGGAGCAAATATAAATGTTTGTATTTTCATACAAAAAAATTATATACTGCCAAATTAAAGTACTTGCATAATGGATAATATGGTAAGATTCTTTTTCTAACGAGGAGGGATGGGAGGGGAGACAGAGAGAACATCGATGCAAAATCTTTTACTAATGAGGAGGGTAAATCCGACTCGGTCCATATCGAGCCCATCTACAGCAAACCCAATTCGACTCGCGATCAACGACGCACCTAACAGGTCACGACAGCCACGGCCCGCTACGAACGGCCCAAGACGAACGGTCCTTGGATTCAACAGTGTGAAGGGCCCTGGCTCAGGCGCAATGACCGCCGGATGACTCTCCGAGGACCGACCGTTACACCTCACGACGCTGGCTTCAACTCCACGAAGGGCGAGCACGCTCCACGGGCGTCGTAAAACTCGCATGGGGATCGGCTAACTCCGGGATAACCGTCCCTTAACGGGAAACTCCCACCATAATCGCGGGAGACGTTGTTCCACGATCTACGCCTTACCCTGCTAAGGGATAGACCTTCGACACCAGGACAACCCCCTATATAAATGGGATCTCGGCAGAGGAACGGGGAGAGGAGAAAAATAACACACTGTGAACTTCATCGAGAAACGTTCACTGAGAAACAGGCTAGAGAGACACACCTCCCACTGCTACTCAAGAGTCCACGGCCGTCCCACTCGGAGAGAGAACTCTTTCCGAGCACCCTTACCGTCCAGCGAGCACTCGTGGAGTGGTCACTAATAACGACGAGCACTAATCCGGAAGATCTACCGCTCTCCCAGATCGACTACGGCGACCTCCATCTTCCTCTCTCTTCCCAACTCTACTTTACTCTATACTTAATCTTGTGCTAACTTAAACATCGGAGGGTTGTCCCTTAAGTAACGCCCAGAGCTCCTTCTGACGTTCGTTCATTTAGTGTTTGCAAATTTTCACGAGTGTCGAACGATCTTTCACAACAAATAAATAGAGAAGTGTGATAGGAGACGTAAGAACCAGATTCTGCCCTCTACAACTAGAACTATTTTCGCAAGGAAAACTAACTCTAATCTATGAGCCTCGCTTTGTTTTAAGCTTATTCAGGATTAGTCTGTTTTTAATTCGGATTTAACTCATTCAATTTGACAACGATAGATTTAGTAAATTCACTTAAACCTGGGGTAATTCATGTTAATCCGGATTAACTTATCCCAGATTAACTTATCCTGTATCCACACATGAGATAACTTAATCGGATGCATAAACAAACTAAATTGGAATAGAAATAGATTAAGTTAAACCACGTATTTTAATCCGGGATGATTTTAATCAGATGCCAAAGAGTGGCTAAGAAAATAAGAAATATTCTTAGAACTTGAGAAATATCTTCCTCAGTAATCTTTCCTTATGTTTGCAAATCGTACGTAACTTTAACTAAGAAAATAATATTTCCAAAGAAAATTTTAAAGAGTGCCAACACCCACAAAATTCTTCCGAAGGCCAGACACCGTTCTTTCATTTTCTTTCTCTCTGCCTGGTCACGAAGACACCCATCTGCTGCAACTACACATTCTGCTCTCCAGCGAGAAGCCATGGCGTCCTCTGGCTAGCCCTTCCTGCTCCCTCCCTCTCTCTATTCTCTAACCTCGCCGTGGTCCATCGTGCTTGCATTTGCTAGCCTTTCTCGTGGAATCTTTTGATCTCAGCCAACCCACTTCAGTATAATAGCTACCAGCACGGTAGAGCAGAAATAAATTAAACAATTGTTTTTTTTTTTGGGTGAGAATCTCATATATAGAATGAAGTAATAAGCTTATATAACCCCTCGCGTGATCAGCAAATCAGGGAGTCGTTTACATACACAGTGAACATGTAAATGAGAAAGTTTATTTACAAATTATGAAGCAAATGGTGCTGTGAGAAAGTTTATTTAATCTTAGGTAACTCCTTCCCTAAGCATCCTATCAGTACCATTTAACCTTAGATTAGATGGTGAAAAAAAATCGAAGAAGAAAAACAACAGACAGTCTTTTTACTGCAAAAAATAGACCAACCAAAATATATTGCTTACATTTTACTCATTTAACATTGGGCCGAGCTTGGAGAGTTGATAACCAGGCCTAATCGCCTGGCCCATTAATAAATCAACCAGTGCACACCTTGACTAATTACACACCCCGGGTGTGCATTAAGTAAATTTTTTTTAAAAAAATTTGTAACGTGAGATCCACGTCTCCCTAACTTATCTTACAAGACACACCTCCAAGGGGTTTGAATTGTGGGATCCACGTCTTCCGTACCAAGGGGTGTAGATACAGTGCCTCCCAAAGACATTGAGAGACTCATTTAGGTGCACCTGATAGAATAGGCCGACCAAAAACAAAAGCTCAACTAAAGGCAACAGCTTGCATGCACGTGAAGCAAGTACATTGACAACCTAGAATTATTTGCATATACTTGTAAATAGAATAGAAAGTGAGGAGGGGAATGATCGTCAAACCCAGTGCGGCCACGCCAGACCCGTTATGACTTGGTTCAGCCGAGCCTGTGACAGACCATCCCACCAGCCTCTGGCACAATCAATACGGCCCAACTGAGGCCTAGAGAAACTCCGTCAGCCCACAGGTGGAATTACCGTGCGCATAGGATCCGGACGCTACGGAACTCGCTAACAGACGAACATTGCCCCAGTCATCACAGGGCTTTCCCCAACGAGGACCGAGTCAGACCTATGCCACCGACATCTCCGTCACTAAGTCTCCCTTCCCGGAACGGGCGAGTATGCAATAGGCAACCCTCACGATCAAAGAGACGTTACTCCACGATCTATGCCATTTCCCATCTGGGGAGCGGCCGACGCCATGGCATCCGATATAAATGGGTCCCCAGCCAGACCCCAAGGACACACATATACTCCTACATACATACTCACTCAGAGACACTCTGCCCCAGTAACACAGATAGAGAGAGAGAGAGGGAGAGAGAGAGGCATCCTCATGGTAGCAAAGCTCTTCGCCAAGGAGGGGAGAGAGGCTTCTCCACGTAGCGGCAGAAAGGATCTACATTCAGGAAGTAGGGCCAGAGAGGTCTCTCTATGGTTCTTCTCCCTTATCTCTTTGAGCACACTCCAAACCTTTTGACCACTATCCGAGCACTCTCTCCCCCACTCGAGCTCCTCCGGTTCACTCTCGTTGGTTCTCTTCTTGCTCCAGCTCTATTTTCCTCTGCTCCTACATGTCTCTAACTTAAGTATCATAGGGTTGTCCCCTGGGATCACTCCCAGGACTCCTTCTAACGTGATCTTTTAGTGATTATAGGTTTCCTCGGGTGGCCGGCTACTCATCCCCAACAATAAAATCTCAAAGGCGTGCTATGAGGTAAAAGGGGAATACTTTTCAACCTCTACAGAAGTACACACACACACACACACACACACACACACACACACAATATCAAACGACGTGGGACTCACAGCGTTCCCTCCCTGGTATCAACAGAGCCTAACACTATCCTTGAAACACTATATTAGGGTCTTAAAAATGGATCAATTTTAAGTTGGATTCACATATTTTTTAAGCCAGATTAAGTCATTAAATGTAGGCCTACGTAGTCTAGAGCGTAACTTGTCTCTCACCTATTCCCTGATGATCGCTTGTCGTTCCAAGTTGCAGCGATGCCTTCGCTGTTAGATCGAACATCAGTGGGGGTTCAGACCACTTCCATTATCTACTAGCACACGCCGAAGAGTACATTGTTTATAGTAACTGAAACAACCAGAGTGTCGGTGTGGGGAGTGATCACGCCCTCTAGGTCCTTGTCCAAGAACACAATGGACCCTTTGAGGCGTTGCTTCGCAGGGGATCCTCACAGGCGAGCCCCAATGATTGGGATCTTCACGCTCGACCTTGTTCACCCGCCACGCGTATGAGCGGTGCCTACTGGAGTTATCTCCTCTTGATGTTGCCCCACCAAAGATCATCATGATCTTTCTTTCGCGAGGCATATTGTTGATGGGTGGAGGGGTGTCCGCCCTCCTCTGATGTCGCTCCATCGCCTTGGCCACGAACTCGTTGAGAAGACCCCATTAAATGAGGTCCTCGATCACATCCTTGAGTTAGATGCAATCCTCGATGTTGTGACCATGATCGCGGTGGAAGTGACAATACTTCTTCAAGTTTCTCTTCTTCAGGTGAGACTTCAGCTTCTCGGGCCATCACAAGAACAGCTCGTCCCACATTTCCATGAGGATCTGGTCCGGATGGAGGTTAGGGGAGTATACTGCATATAGGCAGCACCCCCTCTCGATGTGTCGTGGTCACAACACTCCCTTTTGCCGCAATCACACCCAGGATGCTCGGCCTAGTGTTTTATGTCAGAAGAGTTGCCGCCTGCTCGACTGAGCACTGCAGCATTCTTCTCACAACTGGCATGCTTCTGGGCCACCGCGAGAAGTTCATGGAGCATCGTAGGGGCTTGGACCCTAGGGTCCACCAGAGAATGGCATCATGTGTGCCCTATGTGAGGGGGTCGTCGTGATGCTAATGTCGAGGTGAGGGATGCATAGTGCCTCTGTAACGACCCGAGAATCCGATTACCGGGAAGACCCGATAACCCGAGACTCGTACCGCCACCCACGAGCCCGAAGACTCGGAAGGGTTAAAAGGATGGTGTGGAAACTACACAAGCATCACAAATAATTGCAGAAATTAAACAGATATAATATTAAGCAGAAAATAAATTAACAATTTACATGGTCCACAATAAAATAACAACAACAGCAACAGTAGTCCACGACTAGTACAGTGACAAGAAAGAAAAGTACAGCTACACGGGGCATCCCCCGGCTCTGACCTCTGGCACTACCTCTGGGCACCCGCACCACGCTGCGCTCCTGACGCGCTCCCCGAAGGTGGCGTCTCACCTGAAACACGGTGAAAACACGCAGGGAATGAGTCTCGGAACAAGACTCAGTAGGGATCATTCGAACCCTACCTCGTAAAACGAGAAACCACTACTCTAGCGGTAGGAAAGTACCTCGGAAAGGAAAGCCCTGTACTCTACAGAACTAGACCCTACGGCACGCAAACCGACACACGTGCCACGGTACGAGAAGACCGAAACTCAACGGTCGAACCGTCAAACCCGAAGGTCGGAAACACACGACTGACAGTCTGCCACTCCGTACTCGACAGGAGTACCACCCACTAGAAGCACAGCCGGTAGCGTCCCCTGACGTCTTACACCGCACCGCAGGTGAATCGCCTGACGTGGTAGGTCCTACCCGAGGCGCAAACACCGTACAAGTAACCACAAACAAGTGACTAGCTGGGGTCACGCCCGTCGACGTGGGTCCAACCGCCCCCAACCACGTGTGCACACACAGACCACGCGTCCCAGGTCTGGCCCTCTGACCGGTTTTCCCCTCAGCCGGACTCTGGCTGCAAGACGTGGGGCCCAACGGTAACCGGTCCACAAACCGTCTCGAAAGGTCGGCCCGTACACCACTCCCTGGTGCGACTAGCACCCGCGTACTAGTAGGCTACGACTAGTGGAGGGTCACTGAAGGAGTAGACTCTCAAGTCAACGGAAAACGACGTCCGAACCCGACAACAGGTGGGAATCACCCCACGCACCAGCCCCGTCGCACGGTGACCACGGTCGGAAAAGAAACAGACGCACAGCCCACGGTCAAACATCTGACCGAGGTAAACGGGACTTCCGGACACCAAAGACACGGTCACGGAACTCCACGGGGTGCCCGGGACGCACACACGGCCCAAGGGAAACACCCAACAACGGACCAAATCGCGCTAGGGACACCTAGCGCGGCAGGGCATGTCGCGCTAGGGCCCCCTAGCGCAACAAGGGATGTCGCGCTATGGTCCCATAGCGCGACACGGACCATCGCGCTAGGGTCCTCCTAGCGCGACAAGGATGATCGCGCTAGGACCCTATAGCGCGACACGAACCGCCAAACTGTTCATCTTCTCCGATGAACGCGCTCGGTCGGGGCAGCGCGACCTCCAAGAACGCGCTACTGGAGTATAGCGCGTTCTCAGTCCGCGGCCGAAAACGGTGGAAACTCCCAAAAATTCTAACCACGCCCCCATACCTCCATAGGAGAGGGGGAAAACAAAGGGGAAGACCCCTGGGGACCCCTAGCATGATTCTAGGCCCTCAAAATACGAATCCATGCATTGAATCCCTAGATCGGGCGAGCTCTCCCCAAATCATGGAAAAACCCAAAAACGCCCAAACGATCCCCTCTCGGCCTCCCCGCGGCCTATAAATCACGGAAAAGAACGGCATGAGGCTAAGGAACGTCACCCTACCTCAATGGAGCGAATGCTCCGCCGGATCGATCACGAATCACGAAGAATGCTCGAAGCTTCACGAACTCCCCACGCTCCCCACGCTTGCCGCACGCCCACGAGATCGTCTCACCGTCGCCCACGCGTCCGCGCCGTCGCCCCGCCGCCGTCCGTAGCCGGAGAGGGGCTCGCCGCGTCCGAATGGGAGAGAGGGAGAGAGGGGGCTCACGGTCGCGAGAGAGAGGGAGAGGAAGAAGAAAGAGAAAAGAGAAAGAAAAAGAAAAAGGAATTAGGGTTTTATAGAAAATCCGAATTTTCGGAAAAATACCGAAAAATAGAAAAATACATTTCTGGAATCCTCGGAACGCACCGATCGCAACGGTACCACTCGTGCCCGGGTGAACGGCCCAGTTAACCCGCAGCGAGCGTCCGAAGGAAAAGCCGAAACACACACCGGGAATCGGAAAACACGCGCGGAAAAGCCGCGGAACGCCTCCGGGCCTCCGAAACGACTCCGGATCGCGCCGATCCGAACACGAAAGATGTCCGAAACGAAATTTCGGACACAACAGAGCCGGACACTCCGAAAACCAGATCCGGGACCCACGAAGAAGGATCCGAAAGGTCCGGGATATTACAGCCCTCCCCCCTTAAGGAATTTCGTCCTCGAAATTGAGAACAACCCAAGGGGAAAGAAGAGGAAGACTCACTCAAACAGATACGGGAACTGCTGACGCATCTCGTCCTCACGTTCCCACGAAGCCTCACCACCAGAGTGTCGCTGCCACACGACCTTTACCAAGGGAATGACCTTGTTCCGCAGGCGCTGCTCTCGCCTATCCTCCACACGGATCGGAAACTCTGGGAGAGAAAGATCTGGAGTCACCTCAGGCCAAACAGAAAACTCGAGCACATGAGAGTCATCGGGCATATACTTCCGCAACATCGAGACGTGAAACACGTCATGCACCGACGCCAACTCAGGAGGTAACTGCAACCGGTAAGCAACCTCACCGATGCGCTCCACAATCGCGAAAGGACCAATATAGCGGGGACTCAGCTTCCCACGCCGTCCAAAACGCATCACCCCCTTCATCGGAGAAACTCTCAAGAACACACGATCGCCCACGGCGAACTCGAGGGGCTGTCGCCTACGGTCAGCATAGCTCTTCTGCCGACTCTGGGCCGCCAACATGTTCTGACGAACCAGGTGCACAACATCCACACATTGCTGCACCAATTCCGGTCCCGTCAAAACACGCTCACCCACCTCAAACCAATCAAGTGGAGTCCGACAAGGACGCCCATACAGAGCCTCATAGGGAGCCATGCCGATGCTCGAATGATAGCTGTTGTTATAGGCAAACTCCACCAACGGTAGGTGATGAATCCAACTCCCCTGCCACTCCAGGCAGCAGGATCTCAGCATGTCCTCCAAGGTCTGAATGGTCCTCTCAGACTGACCATCTGACTGTGGATGATACGCCGAGCTGAATGCCAACTCCGTGCCAAGAGCTCGCTGGAAACTCCTCCAGAATCCAGAAGTGAAGCGCGGATCTCGATCCGACACGATCGAAATGGGAACCCCATGCAACGGCACGATCCGCTCCACATACAAACGAGCCAACTTAGACACGCTCCAGCTGACCTTGACCGGTAGCAACCGAGTCACCTTCGTCAGCCGATCCACCAGCAACCAAATACTGTCCTGCCCACTCGGGGTTCTTGGCAACCCCACCACAAAATCCGTGGTCACATGGTCCCACTTCCAAGCAGGAACATCTAAGGGCTGGAGAGTACCTCCTGGTCGCTGATGCTCCGCCTTCACCTGCTGACAGATCAGGCACCTGGCCACAAATTCGGCAACATCTCTCTTCATGCCAGGCCACCAGAACTGCCTCCGCAAGTTCCGATACATCTTCGTCGCTCCCGGGTGTACAGTGTACCTGCTCCCATGAGCCTCGCGTAACACCGCACGACGAACCTGCTCCTCGGCTGGGACGTACAGCCTGCCACGAAACCTCGCAGCACCGTCCTCGCCAAGCTCTACGTCAGCCATAGCCAGAATCCGGGGCAACTCAGGGTCCGCATGCTGAGCCTCTGTCACCTGACGACGGATAGCAGGAGTGACAGTCAGACTCGCAAGCACTGCCAACCCTGGCTCCTGGGGAATCTTGAGCCTAAAAGATACCTCGGGCACTTGTTCCCAGAGCCTCCACCTCCTCAACATCAAGGTACTGACCGCCACCTTCCGACTCAAGGCATCGGCGACGACATTCATCCTGCCTGGCTGATAAGACAGGGTGAAGTCATAGTCCTTCATGAACTCCATCCAACGCCTCTGTCTGAGGTTCAGATCTCTCTGCGAGAACACATACCTCAAACTCTGATGGTCAGTGAACACCTCGAACTTCTCACCGTACAGATAATGCCTCCAGATCTTCAGCGCGAAGATCACTGCGGCCAATTCAAGGTCGTGGGTAGGGTAGTTCTCCTCATGGGGCTTTAGCTGCCGAGATGCATAAGCCACCACTCTACCATGCTGCATCAGAACAGCACCCAATCCGACGCCGGAAGCATCTGCACAAACCACGAAACCTCCCGATCCAGAAGGTAGAACCAACACCGGAGCCGAGGTGAGCAACCTCTTCAGTTCACTGAAGCTCTGCTCACACTCCTCGGACCAAACGAAAGGCACATCCTTCCGCGTGAGCCTAGTCATCGGGGTCGCAATGCGAGAAAAATCCTGGATAAACCGACGATAATAACCCGCAAGCCCCAAGAAACTCCGGATCTCCGTCACCGACCTCGGCCTCGGCCACTGCATCACTGCCTCGACCTTGGCGGGGTCCACGGAAATACCATCACCAGAAATCACATGCCCCAGAAAGTGCACCTCGCTGAGCCAAAACTCGCACTTGCTGAGCTTCGCATACAACTGGTGATCTCGCAACGTCTGCAGCACCACACCCAAATGGTACGCATGCTCCTCAGCAGACCGCGAATAAACAAGGATGTCATCCACGAAGATGACCACGAACTGGTCCAAATACGGATGGAACACCCTCTGCATCAAGTCCATGAAGGCTGCTGGGGCATTGGTGAGCCCAAACGGCATCACCAGAAACTCATAATGCCCGTACCTCGTACTGAATGCAGTCTTCTCCACATCGGACTCGCGAATTCTCAGCTGATAGTAACCGGATCGCAAATCAATCCGCGAGAACACTCGCGCAGACTGAAGCTGGTCGAACAAATCATCAATCCGCGGCAACGGATATTTGTTCTTAATGGTTACGTCATTCAGCTGCCGATAGTCAATGCACAACCGCAGACTACCGTCCTTCTTCTTCACGAACAACACGGGCGCACCCCAAGGGGAAAAACTAGGACGAATGTACCCCTTGGCCAGAAGCTCTTGCAACTGCGCCCTCAACTCCCTCAACTCAGCGGGGGCCATACGGTAGGGAGCCTTCGCCAAAGGTCCCGTACCAGGTACAATCTCGATCACGAAATCGATCTCCCGCTGGGGAGGTAATCCAGGCAACTCCTCAGGAAAAACATCGGGAAACTCGCACACCACCGCAATGTCCTCGACATCCGGCTCCATCCGGTCAGACACAACCACTGACGCGAGAAAACCCTGACAACCAGAATCAAGCAACCGACGGGCTCGAATAGCAGAGATAAGGAATCGAGAAGAGGCGGAACGGATACCTAGGAAATAGAAGGTCCTCTTGCTCGGATGCTGGAAGTAGACCCTCTTCATCCCACAATCCACCACCGCTCCATGGGTCTCGAGCCAATCCATGCCTAGAATCACGTCGTAATCCCGAAGATGCAACGCATACAACCTGCCTGGCATACTCCGCCCATCGATCCACACCGGAACCTGGTCGAAGCAATACGGAGTGACCATAAAATCACCCGAAGGCAACTCCACTGCCAAATCACAGGACAACTGGGTCACCGGCTCCTCGACGCTCGACGCGAAATCCTCCGAAATAAACGAATGAGACGCGCCCGAATCGAACAAAACCCGAGCCGCACAACCCAAAATCTGAACGGTACCTTCCACGAGCTGCGACGCCACTGCCTCTGCCCTGGTCAAGTGCGTGATCTGGCCACGAGCCCTCTGCCTGCCTCCCACGCTAGCTGACCTGGGTAGCGGCGGATACTGTCCCTGCTGCTGCTGCTGCTGGGGAACCTGCTGCTGCGGCGGCCTCTGAGGACAGTCACGCGCCATGTGCCCTGGCTGGTCACACCGAAAACAGATAATCGGCGCCGTGCACTGCCTGCCTGGGTGGGTCCCACCACACCGTGGACAAGGTCCTCGTGATCCACCCACTGATCCCTGACGCTGCAAAGGAATCGGCTGCTGTACACTGCCCGATGAAGCCTGCCCCTGATCTCTGGACTTCTTCTTGCCGAACCCCTTCTTGAAGAACTTCTTGACCTTCGAGCCGAAGGACGCAGATCCTGTCACCGAAGCTGCATGTGCCGGCACTCCTGAACCACTCATCGCATGCTGGAAGGAACCCTGCTGCTGGGTAGCCGACTGCTGGCTGCGACCTGACAAAGACTGCCCCTGGCTGATCGGTCCTCGAGTCCTCTGCATATCCATCTCTAGGGAAATCGCAACACGAGACGCCGTCTCTAGATCAGTGGCTCCATTCGCGATCAAATGGTGCCTCAGCTCCAGCCTCAAGCCCTGCACAAACTGCGCGGTCCTCACCCTCTCATGCTCCATGATATGAGGTGCGTACCGACCCAGCTCGACAAATCGGGCCCTGTACTGCAACACGGACATGTCACCCTGCACCAGCTCCAGAAACTCCCGCATCCGCTGCGTAGCAACGACGTCTGGACAGTACGTACGCTCGAAAGCACTGACAAAGTCACCCCACTCGACCTGCTCAAGTGGACGAAGCTGAAAGGACGTCTTCCACTCGGAAGACCACCACCTCCGAGCCGTACCCTGCAACTGGTTGTAGGCCAACACCACTCTGTCCTCGGCAGTACTCTTCGCAGAACTGAACACCCGCTCCATCTCATCGAGCCAATCACGAGCCGCATCAGGGTCTGCCTGGCCGCTAAAGTAAGGTGGATGGAACTGCATGAAGTCCCTCACTGCTCGGCCTGGCCCACCCCTGACAAACGAGCCCTCAGCAGTCTCTCCGCCAAACTGCTGAGACATGAGATGGTACATGCCACGGAAGAAATCCTCGGCCCCCGGAGCTCTCGCAGCATCCGCGGCCTCGGTAGCTCCCGGAACTCTGCTATGCTCCTCCTGGTCCCTCTGGACCCCTTGCTGGATCTCCTGACCTCCAGCCGACTGCCCCTGCTGAGAGCGAGAACTCCTCCTCGGCGCCATACTCGCTCCTGAAGCACAAGACAGAAAAACACGGAAACGGCAATGTCAAAAAAGAAAACGCGCGGTGCCCAATGCCAGCGTCACCTGTACATCATCGTTGTGGACTAGTGGACCACTACAATTACCTATGATTCTCATGTAATTCCACAACCGCGCTCTGATACCAGCTGTAACGACCCGAGAATCCGATTACCGGGAAGGCCCGATAACCCGAGACTCGTACCGCCACCCACGAGCCCGAAGACTCGGAAGGGTTAAAAGGATGGTGTGGAAACTACACAAGCATCACAAATAATTGCAGAAATTAAACAGATATAATATTAAGCAGAAAATAAATTAACAATTTACATGGTCCACAATAAAATAACAACAACAGCAACAGTAGTCCACGACTAGTACAGTGACAAGAAAGAAAAGTACAGCTACACGGGGCATCCCCCGGCTCTGACCTCTGGCACTACCTCTGGGCACCCGCACCACGCTGCGCTCCTGACGCGCTCCCCGAAGGTGGCGTCTCACCTGAAACACGGTGAAAACACGCAGGGAATGAGTCTCGGAACAAGACTCAGTAGGGATCATTCGAACCCTACCTCGTAAAACGAGAAACCACTACTCTAGCGGTAGGAAAGTACCTCGGAAAGGAAAGCCCTGTACTCTACAGAACTAGACCCTACGGCACGCAAACCGACACACGTGCCACGGTACGAGAAGACCGAAACTCAACGGTCGAACCGTCAAACCCGAAGGTCGGAAACACACGACTGACAGTCTGCCACTCCGTACTCGACAGGAGTACCACCCACTAGAAGCACAGCCGGTAGCGTCCCCTGACGTCTTACACCGCACCGCAGGTGAATCGCCTGACGTGGTAGGTCCTACCCGAGGCGCAAACACCGTACAAGTAACCACAAACAAGTGACTAGCTGGGGTCACGCCCGTCGACGTGGGTCCAACCGCCCCCAACCACGTGTGCACACACAGACCACGCGTCCCAGGTCTGGCCCTCTGACCGGTTTTCCCCTCAGCCGGACTCTGGCTGCAAGACGTGGGGCCCAACGGTAACCGGTCCACAAACCGTCTCGAAAGGTCGGCCCGTACACCACTCCCTGGTGCGACTAGCACCCGCGTACTAGTAGGCTACGACTAGTGGAGGGTCACTGAAGGAGTAGACTCTCAAGTCAACGGAAAACGACGTCCGAACCCGACAACAGGTGGGAATCACCCCACGCACCAGCCCCGTCGCACGGTGACCACGGTCGGAAAAGAAACAGACGCACAGCCCACGGTCAAACATCTGACCGAGGTAAACGGGACTTCCGGACACCAAAGACACGGTCACGGAACTCCACGGGGTGCCCGGGACGCACACACGGCCCAAGGGAAACACCCAACAACGGACCAAATCGCGCTAGGGACACCTAGCGCGGCAGGGCATGTCGCGCTAGGGCCCCCTAGCGCAACAAGGGATGTCGCGCTATGGTCCCATAGCGCGACACGGACCATCGCGCTAGGGTCCTCCTAGCGCGACAAGGATGATCGCGCTAGGACCCTATAGCGCGACACGAACCGCCAAACTGTTCATCTTCTCCGATGAACGCGCTCGGTCGGGGCAGCGCGACCTCCAAGAACGCGCTACTGGAGTATAGCGCGTTCTCAGTCCGCGGCCGAAAACGGTAGAACTCCCAAAAATTCTAACCACGCCCCCATACCTCCATAGGAGAGGGGGAAAACAAAGGGGAAGACCCCTGGGGACCCCTAGCATGATTCTAGGCCCTCAAAATACGAATCCATGCATTGAATCCCTAGATCGGGCGAGCTCTCCCCAAATCATGGAAAAACCCAAAAACGCCCAAACGATCCCCTCTCGGCCTCCCCGCGGCCTATAAATCACGGAAAAGAACGGCATGAGGCTAAGGAACGTCACCCTACCTCAATGGAGCGAATGCTCCGCCGGATCGATCACGAATCACGAAGAATGCTCGAAGCTTCACGAACTCCCCACGCTCCCCACGCTTGCCGCACGCCCACGAGATCGTCTCACCGTCGCCCACGCGTCCGCGCCGTCGCCCCGCCGCCGTCCGTAGCCGGAGAGGGGCTCGCCGCGTCCGAATGGGAGAGAGGGAGAGAGGGGGCTCACGGTTCGCGAGAGAGAGGAGAGGAAGAAGAAAGAGAAAAGAGAAAGAAAAAGAAAAAGGAATTAGGGTTTTATAGAAAATCCGAATTTTCGGAAAAATACCGAAAAATAGAAAAATACATTTCTGGAATCCTCGGAACGCACCGATCGCAACGGTACCACTCGTGCCCGGGTGAACGGCCCAGTTAACCCGCAGCGAGCGTCCGAAGGAAAAGCCGAAACACACACCGGGAATCGGAAAACACGCGCGGAAAAGCCGCGGAACGCCTCCGGGCCTCCGAAACGACTCCGGATCGCGCCGATCCGAACACGAAAGATGTCCGAAACGAAATTTCGGACACAACAGAGCCGGACACTCCGAAAACCAGATCCGGGACCCACGAAGAAGGATCCGAAAGGTCCGGGATATTACAGCCTCCTTGTGGAAATGGGAGACGAAGTCCCATAAGGGCTCATCGAGTCCCTGCCTGATGGTGAGGAGGCTGACAACAGTCCCCACCTCCTTCTTGCGATCGAAGTTCTCTTTGAACATCCTCTTCATCTGATGGAAGAAGGAGACGGATCCCGCCGGGAGGAACTCGAATCATGCTCAGGCGTTCTCCGAGAGAGAGTAATGAAGGCCAAACACTTGATAAGATCCGAGGCCCAATAGAAGATTAGGTTGGACTCGAAGTTGTGCAGGTGGTCGACCGGGTCAATGGTACCGCCGTAAGGCGTGAACGGTGGCAGCTGCAACTTTGGGGGAATCAACGCCTTCAGGATCTCCTGGGAGAAGGGGGCATGAAAATCGACCTCATCGTCGACCAAGTTCTTCATCTTGGTCGCCTAGATGATTTCATCCAGGTAGCGTGCCTTCCCCTCCAACTCGTGTTCGACATAGTTGTACCGTCGTAATCGCCTTGATCATATTGCGACAATTCTCTCGGGGGGCCATGGCCTTCCATTCAACTTTCCATAGATCGCGCCAAAAAATGTAGAGGTCAAAAAGTGGTCCTTCGAACTACACGCTACATCTATGAGATTTATTTTTTAGGGAAGAGAATGAACTTTCCGAGAGGGAAACCAACAAGCAAAAAGAAGGACGGCAGAAAGAGTCTCGAGTGTGATCTCTCCGATTCTTAAGTCAGACGAGTGCTCGAATAGGAAGAGGGGTGCTCGGACAGAGTAATGAGTGCTCATGAGCAAAGATGTGTGCTCGGAAGGAAAAGTGGGGGAGTAGGTGTTGTGGGCTTAGAGTGTTTAGAATGTTTACCCCTTGACTGTAAATCAGGATACTTCTTATGGGGTCTTCCTCCTCGAGCACATTCTCTCGTCCGTGTCTTCTGGTTTACTGTCAGAACAGTTGTCTAGGATCGTGAGATTATGGAACGCTTGATCTTCTGCTTTGCAGGAGGCATGGGGTCATGGGTCACCCGATCTTCCGTCTTATAAAAGGTGAGGAGTCGTGGGTTGACTCTTGATGCCCATTAATATGCTATTATTATGATAGCCAGGTGATTCTTGGAGCAATTACGTGCATAAGACATGGGACTAGATCTTGTGTTGATCATTATTGGGTCTTAATTATCTGGGGTAAAATTTCTCCCTCGTCAATAACCATAGAATATGATATCATATTAGAATTTTTTATAATGAGATATCTAACTCAAAATTTTAATATATTTGAGTGGAGCGTACTACAATATTTTAAACATATTATATTTTAGTCGGTTTATAAAATGTGACCACGTGCTTCGTCGTCATCCTCTTCTTTATTTAACAGCTCTTTGCAGGACCCGCAACCGATATAAGAAGATACGTCACATGGGTTCGTAGCAGCCCCAACCGGCGCAGCCATCTCCGCTCTACTGCAGCAGCAGACACAGCACTGTGCCCATGGATTCCGCTGCTCCCCTGCTCCTGCTCTTCTTCTTTGCACATGGCGTTCCCGTCTTCCGGGGAGCTCTCACCGAGGGGCCTGGCCACGCCCGGGCCGGCGGCAAAACCACCATCTTCTTCAACACCCTGGGCAGGAGTCGCTACACCTACGACGTCTTCTCCCTGCCGGTGCCGCCCCTCGGCTACTCTGCCCCGCTGAGCCCCGTCCTGGGGAGGGCCGACCTCGAGCTTAAGGTCACCGACGGCCACTCCCTCAACTATAATGGCTTCTTCCCCGCCGACCCTTCTCGCCTCCTCTCCATCCTCTCTGCAACACCAACTCCTCCCGTCGTCGACGACACCCAGCAGCCGCCCTTGGAGGCCGTCGTCTACGCCAGCGAGCGCAACGGCACCTCCAACATCTACCTCGACGCCTACCACTCCTTCGCCCCCGGAGCCGGCGGAAGGGTGCACCTCCCCCTGCTCCGCCGCGACGGCAACGGCCGCATCTCCATGAAGGACAGACCATCTGTTGTGGGAGAGCACCTTATCTACGTGTCCACCCACGAGGACTCCGGCGTTCCCAGGATGAGCTGGGCCGCCGTGTACTCCACCCACCTCCCCACCGGCGAGACCCGGCGGCTGACCCCCCGCGGGCAGGTGGACCTCAGCCCCGCGGTGTCGCCGTCGGGGGAGTGGACGGCCGTGGCGTCTTGGGGGGAGAGGGCCTGGTCCAAGGAGTTCGATGATCTCGACACGGATATCTTCGTGCTCCGGACGCGGGACGGGTCGTGGAGGACGAAGGTTGTCGACCATGGGGGCTGGCCCACCTGGGCGGACGAGTCCACCCTGTTCTTCCACAGGAAGTGCGGGGACGGGTGGTGGAGCGTCTTCAGGGCCGTCATCGGGGAGGGAGCCTCGGGGATGGTCGCCGTCGACCGGGTCACTCCCCCCGGTTTCCACGCCTTCACCCCCTCGGCGGGTAGGGGATTCGTCGCCATGGCAACGAGAAGGAACACCTCCGAGTTCCGGCACATCGAGCTGCTGGACCTTGCGCGCGACACGTTCGTGGAACTGACTAGACCGATTTCCCCGAGTCTCCACCACTTCAACCCGTTCGTCTCCCCGGACTCGACCAAGATCGGCTACCACCGCTGCAGGGGCGGCGGCGCCAACGTCGGAGACAGCCGTCTCCTGTACGAGAGCATCAACAGCCCCTTGCCCGACGTATCGCTCGTCCGGATCGACGCGCCGTTCCCTTCCTTCTCGCCGGACGGCGACCGAATCGCCTTCGTCACCTTGCCGGGGATCCACGTGATGAAGTCCGACGGCTCCGGGCGCCGACAAATCCTGCCGGACCACGCCTTCCCCACGGCGTGGGATCCCAAGAGGAACGGGGTGTTCTACACCAGCATCGGGCCTGGCTTCCGCACAGAAGGGACAGAGGTGGACGTGGTCTCCATCACCCTCCCCGGCGAAGAGGAAGGAGACTCCGTTCTCCCGGTGATCAAGAAGCTCACCACCGACGGATCCAACAACGCCTTCCCCTACCCATCCCCAGACGGCAAGTGGGTGGTGTTCCGCTCCGGCCGTTCCGGCCACAAGAACCTCTACATCATGGATGCGGTGGAGGGGGAGAGCGCCGGGCTTCGCCGCCTCACCTACGGCCCCTATAACGATACCATGTGCACCTGGTCGCCAGACGGCGAGTGGATCGCCTTCTCCTCCAACAGGGTCCAACCCGACGAATGGGGCTACTCCCTCTTCCTGATCCACCCCAACGGCACCGGCCTGAGGCGGGTCTTCCGCAGCGGCGACAACGGGCGGGCGAGCCACCCGGCCTTCAGCCCCGACTCCAAGAGGATCGTGTTCTCCTCCGACTACGCCGGCGTGTCGTCGGAGCCGGTGTCGAACGCCAACAGCGCCTTGCCATACGGCGAGATGTTCGTGGTGGGCGTCGACGGCTCCGGCCTCCAGCGGCTCACCCACAACTCCCACGAGGACGGCACCGTCGCCTGGATCCCCTCCTACATGGAGCCCGCCGACGTCGCCGAGGACCAGCCTCCCTGCGAGTTTGACGACAACGACTGGCTCCGGCCGCCAGCCTCCTCCATCTCCGCCGGACTAGCTCCCCAGTGCCGCTCCTTCATCTCCGCCGCAAGAGCTTCTCGGTGCCGCGGGCCGAGCCGCAGCCGCGGCTAAAGGTGGGAGGTAATCGACTGTTAGTGGGGGTTTTCACAAATATATCATCTTTTAGGGAGTTATATATAATAAGCTCTCCCACAAGGCCACAAACCGCCCCTGTCACTGTCAACAATTTGGAATCCATGTGTGCCTAGCTCCAGCTCTCGTCAATTTGTACTTTTTCCCCCTCCATTTGTCACAATCACGTAGATCGTCCAATGTAAGGGAGTTTTCGGAATGGACCACGAAATAAATTCCAATCATTTAAATTGACAACATGATAGGATCTATTTTAAATATAATTTTTATAAAATAAAATTTTAAAAAAAGGTGAGAGATGCAGACCCAAAGAGGGGAGTAAATGGATAATCTCTAAAATTAATTACTACTTGCTTTTGGAAAAAATGACACGGATATTTCGAGTGAAAAAAAAGGTGGTTGTCCTAGTCTTCAAAAGATGAAAGTAAATATTAATGTTTTTAATAAAAAACATTATTAAAAACATTATTGTTTTAATGTTTACAGGTGAAGAAGACATTGAAGAGTGGGAAGTTTTTGGCTGTCTGGGTTGCTGGATGTTTTCCTCGGATCATCAATTATCTGTGATTGGTGTAATAATCCTTCTTCGGTGAGTCATTTAAATGCTTTTTTTTTTGCAGCTTCCCATTATTCAACAACGAATAAATGTTAAGATTTGTCCAACTGCATGGGGCCTCCCCACCATGTGAGATATGACTCATGGAGTAATGTTAACCGGGACGGGTGATAACACATCTAGTAACTCACTTGCTGGTCCCATTGACTAGGTTAGCATTTCTAATGACTATCGAGAGGGAGATCTTAATTTCGACTCTCAGATAAATGAGATTTATTTAACTCATATTTAATCCTCGAGAGATACGAACTTAGAGTTTATTAGTCTTAAAAAAAAGGGATGATAAGTAAGTTGAGTGCAGTTGGATTTGAACCGAGATTTCTCACACTCTGTGTAGACCCGAGTATGATCACCATGCTAAGTTCTTCATCGTCAAAAAATATTTTTACTCGTAGTCTACATCATGGTTTGCCAACTTGTAGAAGAAACCCAAGTCCATGGTACGACACTGGTCCTATTAAATGGGAGGTTAAAAAAAAGGTCGCAAAGGTCAAGTTAAACCGGTGCAATATCGAATCGTATCATAATGCTAGGGAACCGAGTCAACCCGACCTGACAATACAACTAACTTTGGTCTACATAAATAAACTTATACATATTTTTTTGGGAAAAATATCTATATACCCTTAAATATTTTTAGAAAATAACCTCTATATTTCTACCTTTATCTTATTTATCTCTGTACCTTTAAAATCCTTAAGAATATATCCAAGGTTCGTCGTGCCATTCGTACCGGATGTGCCAATTTTTTTGAGGCACTATCTGATACGGTATAATATTGCATTGGATCGAGAATTTTTTTTTCAAAAAATTATTTTTTAATAAAAATAAATTAAACTCTAAATGATAAAAAGTTAATTTCTATAGGGTCCCTTTTATAATTTTTCACCTTTTAAAACCCTAAATTGCACCCCCTCGATTCTACTCCGAGCCATCGTCGCTGACTACCCTTTCTTCTTCTCCTCCTCATCCGAGCCAACCGAAAATCTTCTTTTTCCCCTACTGCAAGCCACTACCGACCCCGACTCCCCCCTACAGCTTGTTAGCCTTCTTCTTCTTCCCCTGCTCGAGTGTCACCATCATCGTCTCCCCTTGACAGCCCGATAGTCTTCTTCGTCTTCCCCTGCTCGAGCCACCGCCGTCCCCGACTCCCCCTAACTGCCACACTCCTTGCCACCTCATTTGCCGCGATCGCCTCCACAAGGCCGCTAGCAACCATGACACTATATCGTGTGTGTACCGTTGTGTCGACCTGCCAATGCTATCCGACAGATGTGATATGCACCGTGTCGAATCGATTGGACAAACCTTTAATATATCTATATATCCCTAAACTCTATACCGTACTATCAAAAATAATATATGCATGTCCTTGAAATCTAACCTTTAGGTTAGTAGATTTGAAGGGCATACAAGCAAGATTGTCTAATCGTGCCAACATAGAACCAGCATGCCGGTACGTTGGTCCAATCTCGGCACGGTACCGTACAAATGTTTATTAAAAAACTTACTTTTTTTGCAAAAAAAGAAAGTTCTCGTCATGATATTATACCATACTATGCCCGACCATATCACGAGAGGGCCGACATGATCTGATCTTGCGACACTAAGAGTACGATTTTGGGGTTGTTAGTAAAGATAGTAGAGATATAAAGGTAATTAGCCCCTTTTTTTTCCTCCCCAAATCCAAAGCCAAGGATGTTGGCTCTAATGTCAGTTTGGATTACATTCTTTTTTCAGCCTCTTAATCAAAATATGATGAAACAAACACAGGAGTACTCGGCATTTTGCACTATCAAGCAGCCCTTAAGTGGAAGTGTCCAACAATGCTGGCACAATGAGCACAGCAGATGAAAATATAAATCACTGGGTGAGAACAGAGAATAAATTCTTCCTATCCAATGGAAATGACAATCAGAAAAATGAAAAATATGGAAAATATGCATACTATTTCTGTCAGGACTGATTTAATTACAGCAATAAAGATTCTCTCTCCTTGTCAGTGCACAAGAACATAATTATTCTAAATGAGCCACAGAATGAAGCAAAGACAGTAAGGGCGCCTTTCCTAACCGGGTGTGGTTAGCGTGCTCGACCCCAGGGGGTCGAGCACTCTAATCGACCCCGATTAGCGTGGTTGGGTGTGAGAAGAGAGCGGAGCCCATCACTCTCTCTCTCTCATCTGCCGGGCTACCCTAATCGTATGTCAAAGGCACCCTAAGAAATATTCTCCTTGCATACTGGAAAGCTGGCTGTGGTACAGTTGAGCACTAATAATAGCAGCGCCATTGGATGTTTATGCTTCATAGTTCATTTATATCACAGGGGAAGAGAAAAGAAACAGAAAAACTACATGAATAGATCACCTCCCCCATCGGCTCCATTGTGTGTTATGCAGTTCGTCCAAAGAGGAAAAGCATGTCTACTCGTCAAAGAACTAGTGAATGAAAGAAGCTACATCATTGAAAACCATCTGTGACAAAAGAGATCAAAACAAAGAGCCAGGCTTGGCTGAAAGGGCAAAAAAAAAGAAAAGAAGGGTCCCCATTTCCGACACCAATCTAAGATGAGAACAGGGTGATCTGGATTTCATATCTTTGATTCCTTTTCACACCAAAATTGAATCATGTTTAATCTGTTCTGGGTATTCAACCGGGGGAGATGTGGCAATGAAGGGCATCAAGCTCCAAGGATGCATCTAGGAACAGAAAGATCAACGGAAGAAGATGAAGCAAAAGCCAGATGAGTATTCCAGGGAGAGGACGAGAAATCTTTGAAGGGTCACCATGAGGAGGCGCCTCCCTACATGGCATCTGCTGTCACGGCTTCACCTTCATCCTTATCGTGGAAATCTGGAGATATCTGATGCATGAATGTCTAATATGCGCAATCCATGGGCATGGGAGAGAAAAAAGGATCAATCTGTACAGGAGAAGCAGAAAAAGAGGCTGACCATTTCTTGCTCAAGTCTTGGCAAACAATGGCAATTCGCTCTCATGAGAGACTTGCGATGAACAATATCCATTGGAGTCGCCATCCGCCTCCGGGTCCCCGTCCGCCTTCCCCGACGAGCCACGTTTGTCTCCTGCTGGTCCCCCCTGCGGGCCGAGCTGAACCCGCTGCACCCCGCCAGGGGAGTCGCCCATGGCTTCCTCCTCGTTGATGGCTATCGCCGTCCCGCCCGCGGCGGCAGCCGTCCTGCCGGCGGCCGCGGGGGTAGCGTCGCCTCCTCGGGCGGCGATCCTCATTGACACGGTCCTGTACAGGCACGTCACGGTCCAGAATACCCAGGGCGTGCACACCAGCACCATCCCCGCGATGGGGAACCAGGCCGTCTCTTCGGACTCGGGGAGGGTGACGTGGAGCATCAGGAAGGCGCCGCCGCAGATGATGGCGACGAGGAGGAGGCTGGAGACGATGTAGACGCAGGGATTGCTCGCCCTTCCTTCCGGGGGCGGCATTTGTTCCCGGGGACAACCTGGAAGCCTAGCGCTTCCGATTTACCTGTGCCCTGCTCTTGTTCCACCCCTTTGCTCCGGCTAGCTGCCACCTTCCAGTACTACTCCTCTGCGTCTTCTGCTGGTACGCTGGCGGTGGTCTCGGCGATGGCAGGGAACCCATCACGGCGTGGTGGGTCTTCCTGCTTCCGGGGACGCAGAAGGTGCCAGGATCACCTCGGGACACGTTCAAACGTTGGTATTTTGTCGAACAGTTGGTGGCCGCCCGCCTTCCCGGCGCGGGAAAACGGATCAGGCGGCTGCTCTCGTACCCAAGTCCGGATATTTTTATTTTTGAGTTTGGCTTGGGTGTGATGCACAATGTGATTGTGCAGCGTTTTTTTTACATTTTTTGAAGTTATTTATTTGATCTGATTTTTTATTTTTAAAATAATTTAATAATGATATGATTTATATCTTAAATTAAAATATTTTAAAATATATTTTAAAATATATTTTAAAATATATTTTAAAATTTTAAAATAATAAAAAGTTAAAGACATTACACATTTTTTATTAAACTTGCACCACACCCAAATGTGTAACGAGTAGGGTTGTCAATGGGTCGGGCCGACCCGACAGGTCCATCCGTCTGGCCCGATTTTGGGCCAGGACGCAAGGTCTTTTTTGGTCCGCGGACTTTTAGTCGGACCTAAAAGTTCGGCCCAACTAGACTCGCGAGTCGGACTCGAGCTTTAAGTTCGGCCCGCAGGCCAATCTGACCCGTTCTCTTTTTTTATTCTCACTTCAAAATTTAAAATTATTTAAGTAAAATTATATTATTTTATTTAATTAAAAATTTTAAAACTCTCTTTTCACACACATTATATAATTAATATTAATATTTTAATTAATTTAATAAAACTATAAATTTTATATTATTAAATATATTATTTTTAAATATTTTTAATATTTTATTTAAATTATCGTGCCAGACCGAGTCTTGGTCGAGTTTTATATTTTTTACGTAATATCGGGCTCGACCCGACCCGACATAGGTCAGGCCCAAACCAGACTCAAGCCTTAATTTTAATAAGTCGGACCCGGGTCAAGTCGACCTAAGTCTGACCCGAGTCCGACCTATCGACAGACTCAAGCCTTACATTCCGTAATTGTCAAATGTCATATATATCATTACTATTTATTAAAAACTTAGAAAGTGTCACTAAATGACAAAAATACCCCTCCAGTTATCTCCCCCCATCAACTTTGGAGGTATTTTCATCGTTTGGTGACATCTGTAAATTTTTTCACAGTTAATAACGATGGTGTATATTGTATTTGATAACTAACGATGGTAATTCTGATATTTTGCATGTAAAAAGGGCACATATGAAATTAACTCAATAATTTATTAACACACTTTTTTGTACACCTTTTATAACATACTATAGAATATTAAAGACACTCCCTTTCTATTTTCCACATATCAACTATGCAGTTATTAAACGATGATATTCTTTTTGTCTTCATACATGTCAAATATAAATTATATTATTTTCGATGCCTTGAGATCGAAACTCTGACATATCACTCATCTTTTACGCCGGTTAAATTAATAAATTTAAACTTATTGCTTCTGATTAAAAAATGGCAATTTGAGTTATCATTGTTTAAAAATGTTTGAAATTTTTAGTGGGTTTCTTCTTTCCTTTTGAAAAGGAATGTCAATGCTTTTGCAACTTAAGTGTGTGTTATATTGTTTTCATCGAGAGAGCCGCTGTTCGATTTTTCCAGTTCATTTTCAACATGCTGACCAAAAAGAAGTTCATTTTCAAACTATGATATATTACTACCACTCTCAATTATATATATTGTAGCGGTAGAAAAATGGTTCTTAGGTCACGTATCACCCTCTCTATTTATTTGTTGGAGAAATTATCTCGCGCCCGTGGATATCTGTACACACCAAGAAACCAGAAGGACGTCAGAAGGAGTCCCGGATGTTATCCCAGGGGACAACCCTTTGATGCTTAAGTCAGCAAGGAACTAATGAGCAATAGAGAAGAGCAAGATAAGAGAGAAGTAGAGGCCGCAGTCCTCGATCTAAGAGGCGTGTAGATCCTCTATACGCGTGTTCGCCGCTCCCAGTGGACTCTCGGAGAGTGTTCGCTGGGTGATAAGGCCGCAAAGGAGGAAGAAACTTTCTGGATGTAGCGGATAGTCCCTCTGTCGTAGTTGCAGGTCGGGTTGCTCTCTTCTCAGTAAGAAGCTCTGGGGACAGAGATATCCACCGTCTCCTCTTGCGTAGCAGTGTATGGTTTAGTAGAATAATCTACCGTGTCCTTCTCTTTTGTCGATGTCCTTTTTATATGTGTTATCCTGGAGCGAAGGGCCTCATCCCTTGATAGAGAAGGATCCGTTTAGTTGGAGTAACGTTCCCCGCTATGTTGACATGAGTTTTCCGTTGGAGGGCGATAACCTCGACGTCGGATGATCCCTGGACGAGTCTTACGACACTCATAGCGCGTGCTTGCCCGTCATGAGGTCAAGGCCGACGTCGTGAAGACAACGGTCGGTCGTCGGAATATCCTCCGACAAGAACTGCGCTTGGGCCGACTTAATCAACGTTATGAAATCCGATGCTCTATTGAGCCGATCTTCCTCTTATTGAGTTGAACAGGTGTGCTCATCCTTTGCCTGGGCTTAACACGTCAAACCTTAATGAGCCGTACATACTTGAGCCGTTTCTGAGTCAAACCAGATTTACCCTCCTCATATATATATATATATATATATATATATATATATATAAAGAATTACCAGATGCCACCCACGTTTAGACCAGGTATGAAATGGGTTCCTACCAGAATGGGACATCTCAAGATTGGACTAAGGGCCCATTTAACAGAGAGCTTCCTCCCAAATGGAAACAGATCTGTAATTTTAAATCATTTGATAAACCCATGTGGAGTTCAACTGAGCATGGTATACACTATGTAATACAAAGCATACCATATAAGGTGGCAAAGGTTCTAGTTAAACTTACCCTTCATGTAGAAACACTTTCTGTTTACAGACCCATTTGATGCCCGACTCATGGGACGAAGAGAAGTCCAATGTATCCAGCCAAAAGGAGGAAGGCCAGACTAACCTGAGCCAATGCCAGCTACTCCATTTAGAAAGCAGTACTTCTTTTGCTAAACAAATGATTTCTTCTTCTAAAACTGTTTTACAAATGAGTGTTCCCTCCGTGAGTAAAATGACACTTGTATTCCAAAAACCCCCTTTTTTGAGTCCGTACATGAGAGAGACAAAGAATTCTGCAGCTGAAGCTACAATTCATCAACTATATGACCATGTGATGCAGCAAAAACAATTTTCTTGTGTACAGGGGTCTGAACGAACCGCTCCATTGGGCACCAAAAGATACTGCTTTTCTTCTCCCTCTTGCAGTGAAGAAGAATAGAAGATTCTGCTTTCAGAATAGATGGAGGTGCTAGGCAGAGGGGATGCCATTGCAGCTGTAGGAAGGCGGCAGAAAGTAGATAACAAAACGTAGATCATGGTAACCGTAACGAGTCCTGACATCTTAGGGGGATGCCTTCAGGTGGGAAGCCATCCTCATCTGCATGCTTCTGAAGGCGCATGGAGAGAGAAGGTGTAAGGCCTGCAAGACAGGGCGGTTGGGGGGTGAAATCATGGCCTTGTTTGTGGTTTGAATCAACATCAAAATGACAGGGGGTATAGAGAAAGGATGTGAAGTGTACCGTCGCCCATATCCTTTGTCTTGTGAAGAAGAAATGTCCCGGAAAGGATCGTTACAAAGCCGCACATCTCCGTGACAATTTGTGTCGGATTTTGCCGATCCCAGTCCTGATCAAGGAGTTGAAACTCTGTGTCAGAATGTGGCTTGCAAACACTTGGGAACGAAGAAAGTAAAATGGCCCGCTTAAACATGGTCAAGCATTCGGCAAGGGTAAAGCTTCTGCATTATTTCATTACCAAAGCACAAATAAAGTTGTAACAGAGAAAAGGGTAATCAGATGAGAACAAATAAATATTTTCCCTCTTAAACCAGTGAAACCAAATTATTATAACCAACAAGGAAAAAATGTTAATATAAATGGTTCAAGCAAGAGAAATCCTCCAAATTAATGGGGCATACATCACTCATCTTTCGGTCCTTCAAAATGAACATAATAATTTGAAAATTCCACTCTTCAATAAGATGCATGTGTGCCACAGGCAGTTTACCGCAGACTATACTGTTAAGAACAACTAGCACTTCACCACTAAGAGTCTCAACGGCAGTAAACATGTCCAAAAAAATGAAACCTCGGAATGCTTCACAAGTACTAGGCGGCATCTTACAACCAACCTACTAGCTTGTGATCCACAAGTTTTGGGCAGCATCTTACGACCAACATACCAGCTTCCTAATTTTGTTCTCAAAATCATGAAAGAATGAGCAGGCTTCAACAAATCTCCCAGCTGGGCATTTTTTTTAAGTGGGTGGTACCACTAATTGTATAAAATCAAAAAGAGGGAATGTACAAGTATATTCAATGAGCTCCCAAAAAAACCCTGTACAAAAGACCACACCAAGACAGTGTGGGACAGTCTTAACCCCTCAGCTGGGTAATTGTGTATGCATCAGATTGAAAGTCCAGTAGAAATGGATCAAATTCATCAAACAGACAAGCTGTAACAGCATTTGAAATGTTTGATCTCATCAAAGACACTAACATTATTTGGCAAATCAAGATCACTTTGCTTAGTTTGCCATTGTTGTAAGTATTATATCCTCATCAAGGTTGGATAAGAATATGCAGCGATGCAGTAAATTGACACCCAAGAAAATGATGTGAAAAAGTAAAATGTCCACTCTGAATGTCAATTGGCAAATGCCCTAAGGAGATAAGTAATCCCATTTATTAGCATGATATTTAATACTGGGGTCCAACTGATTCCCTAGAATTCACAGTTTGGAGAGATTTCATAGGGCATCTGCTGCTTTGGAAACTGTATAATAAGATATTATGAAGTTTTACACCTGCACAAGTACACAATGTATAAATCTTCAGTGCTAGAGGTACTCAGAATATGATATTATACTTTGTTGTTGACTGCAGATAATGTAATTGCACATTTTGCTCAATGAACATCTTGGTCTGTTACAAACTCGGAAGTTGGAATGGAAAATCATATCATCCTTGGATACTTGGAGATTGCTTTACAGATCATGGCCAGTTTCATTTACCTAGCAACTCATGGGTTGACAGATCTCACCGAGTCCCTTGCTAGCATCCTGACATGTACAACTGTGACCACATTCTGTACTGGTCTATTTGACAGACCTCTGTACTTCTCATTCAGGCCCAGGATGTTGAGGCCCGTCTATCCTCCAGTATAATCAGATCCAAGAGAACAGAGGTCTCCCTATTAATACCCCCCTTCTGTGCACCTTTTCTTGAGACAGATGGGTGAGAAATAATTATCCTTCCAAAGGTCACCACTCAAAGAAGAGCTCCCTGAGGATATACCATGGTGTTTCTCTCAGGATCTGAGGATTGTTTTCTCTAAATTGGGAGGATACTGAGCCACAGATCACAAAAGGGATATGAAGCACCAGCAGAGTTTTACGAAGAGATTTAATGCACTCCAGGATTCCATCCACAGATGTGTCCATGCCCTTGGACAACTCAACCTCAGCTTCTGTGTAAATTGTGCAATTGCCAACCCAAACAGGTCATCTTCCGTTTGCTGCAATGTACCAGCTGGGTAAAGGTTCCTAGGTGCGTAATAATCCTCGATATGGATCTAAACATTTGAACAGTCAGCTGCTACACATCTCAATAATCTCATATCGCCTGCTCAATCAAGCACTCGGTTCATCATAGCCAAATCTTCTACTCGACAAATCCCCACCAGCATCGTCTCATTTGCTTCTAGCATAGCCTCCAAAACAATAGGGGACTTGAGGTCATGGTGCAGTTGCCGTCGAATAATGACAATCAGAACTTCAACTACAACAAGAGGTGATGTGCGTCCCATATCTTCTGAGATCACAGTTTGGGATTTTTGCACACAAGTCCTAACAGATTACGTATTTGAGAAAACTGTGTACAATGAATATATGTAAATAGCACCCCCTCCAACAGCTACAGTATGCATACATATAACCCCCTCATTCGGCAAATAGTGTATATTTGACAGGGGGGTTACATGTGTGTACTGTAATCATACAGGGGACTGTCTAGGTTTTCCGCAAACTATAATCATACAGGGGACTGTCTAGGTTTTCCGCAAACTATGATCATACAGGGGACTGTCTAGGTTTTCCGCAAACTATGATCATACAGGGGACTGTCTAGGTTTTCCACAAACTACACCATACCCTAGGTAGTTATTTGCAAAAATCCTTTTTCTGAGTGAACTTAAAACCATAACTGACTCATACCTTCAGCATTTCCTCTGAGAAATACTAATTGCAAGCTCCCTAGTCTACTTCCATTTAACAGTCCAGGGGTTCTCAACAGTGGAAATTCTCCCGATTTTAATATATTTTCTGATGACTGTGTCACTCAAAAAATTCTTATAATAAAACGAAAAAACCATCAGTTTTACAAATCCAGCTCTTGGAATGGCATACCAGATATCACAAAGCATTATTAACGTACTCTACTGGACTTGGATCTCCCCGGCATGTTCCTATAAACCACTTCATACTATTACGCAAAAATATTTTCTTTTCATATCAATTTTATAAATCCAGTAATCAGTAAGTCACACTAGAAATTATAAAACATTATTAATCTACTTTGTCCTGCAATTAGAACTCTCTCACATGTTCCTATAATACAGCAGCCCAGCCTATTCAGAATTTTCCTTTAGTTTGGTGGCAGACATTTCTGTTTCCTTCGATACAATTTGTACACGGATTTGGATCCTCCATAATTGAAAACTTTGTACAGGGGAGCAAGCCGGTAAACTAAAGAATCATACTCAGATGCAAGAGTTTCCTATGTGGCTTTCTCTTCCACATCTCCAACAAATATATCTACATTCCTTAGCACGGCAGTCATGGCATAGACATACATCATGTTCTGCCATCCATGCCATAGCCATTCCACAGTATAAACCATTTACTCCAAACATACAATGAGAGAGTTTCTGTTACCATTATCAGTTTGCGGATACAAAGCACTAAGGCCATTGGAGTTAAAGCAGAACATGTTCACATAAAAACTTGTGATTGAAAGAATGGTTCTAAAGGGGCTTGTGTGGATTCAACGTCAACAACCTGCCAAGATTCTGCCAGTTACTCATTCATTCCCTTTTATGATGTAAAGACCAACAACAGAAATTGTTTTTGTATCTCAATAAGCTGCTAGTTCCCATCAGCTACTAAGGGATACTTTCGTTTAGTAAAAGAACTTACAATAAAAGCAAACTCAGGCAACAAAGATATACTTTGGTTTATAAGCAAAACTCAGGCAATATTGGTTCAACGTAAGATAGGATTTTGAGAAATTCATTATTGAACAATCCCAATCTTCAAAAACTTTGCAATTAAAGACCATCAGCATACAATGCAACATTTCTCTTGACCAACCAGCAAAGAAGCAACTCAAAATCTCTATGATACCGGAAACTTGAAGAATAAAGAGCAAACTGCTAACAAATTCACACTTTAAAAAAACTGCTAACAAATTCCAGCAGAAGGAACACTAACCTTGAACATAATCACACTAGCCAAAATGGTTAGTGAAGTAAACATCACATAATATATGGGTGAAACAACTGCCGTGTTGAATGTATCAAGGGCCTGCAAATAGAAATCCAGATATTACATATCTCAGGACGGAGTACAGTTGTTAATATACATTATACACAATTCAATAAAATATAACAACCTCCTGAAATGATATTGAATCAAATGAATCATCAAAACTCTATATGCATGACGCATAATTCAAGAAATATAATAAACTCCTGATAGGATATTGAATCATCAAGAGTACTTGATATAATGCATGCAGGTTGCAAAGTGAACATAGATATGGTTGGTAGTATCTATAACCAGATTCTAATAGGAGAATGTAATCGTTATTTTAGGTCACTTTGGTCAGCCAGAGGATAAGGTTAGTAAAAAGATGGGACCACAGGACCAAGCCCAGGCCCTGCCTGAGAAACAGTTGCCGGCGAGTGCAGCACAAGTCAGCGTAGCTATACATCTAGAACATCCATCGAGCTGTCAGATGACTAGATGAATCAGAAATTGGGCCAATCATTTACTTGATAGACTGTGCGCCATCAGCCAGTGGAAAATAAGTTTGCATCATTGCTACTGGCAGCTATCTCAAGAGAGTTAGGGATAACAAATGGGAGGTGCTGTCGTGGGAATCTGGGATTGCATGGACTTGCAAAGTTGCAATATGGATATAAGGCAGTTGCTTGCAGAATAGAAGGGCAATCAGGAAGAAGAAACGTCCAAGTAAGGCCAATATGCAAACAAAAATTCTGAAATTTGGGTTATTAGGATGCTCATCCATACACTAAACTCAAATTGGGACCTCCCCATCTAAATTTTATCAAAATCATTTTTATGTTTTTACTTGGAACAAAATGCAGCATAATTAAGTTCAAGATAATAATTAACAAGCCTAAGTATATCTTAAACCCTGAAAGACAGCCTGGAAAGCCCATTGCCTGCCTACTACTTCAGTGTGAAGGTCAATGTTCAATGTAGAGATGCACAGAATAATAATCTCACATGATATGCAAAAGATGCATATTATGTACTATTCTTCAACAACAAGCTGGCAAGTAATTGACGGCTAGCAGGAAATGAAATAGCTGTGTTCAAACATTGTTCAATTACTTAGGTTCTTCAATTGACACGGTTTAGTTTCTACATCTGAAATGGTCATCTTCATTGAATTGTCCTTCTAAATCAAATTCGGTTAAAGTATACAGAATACATGAACATTTCACCATGATTTATAAGGCTGCTTCTGTACAATCCTAATTTTTGTAGACAGAATCCCAGAATAGCCATGCTCTATCTAAGAAATCAATAGATAGACGTATTTTTCCAGCACAGCCTCACTCCATCTATATTGAATTGCCATGCATTTTGAAGCTCAGATATGCACAAGCTACAAGGAGTCACAAAATCAATAAGTCCTTTGGTCTAATAAGTTTTTTTCTTTCGACCCTCCTGGAATGGGCAAATGATGAATATAAGGGCATGGTAACTAAACAGATAACCGTGGTCTCCATGAACATTGCGACCAAGAAAAGCTTCTACTCGTTAGGAGAAGAATACAAGCAAGAAAGGCATCCACACATTAGGAAATAAATGTCAACAAAGGCAGACATCTAGACACTGAAAAAGAAAGATAATGGATGCCCTTCTATCAAATTCTATTTACTCCAGTCAAAGTAAAATAAATCCAAAGTGGCCCCTCATACCTTGTTTAAATAGTTCATTTGAGTAACAATACAAGTCCCCACAACTATAGTAAAGGCCCAAGTCTGTGGATATATTAGCTGATTCATTCCTGAAAATGTCAGCTTTAGAGCGATCCCTAGGGCTTTGACACTCATGACCTGTCAGAATGGTTTCTTACATTATAAAAGGAGAGACTAGAGAGCACGACATAAAAGCCTAAAAGACAGCAAATATTAATCATGTACATACCGATAGGGAACCCACAAGAGAACAAACACCAATATATACCATGATATGTGTTTGTCCATACTGTGGAATATAGTGAAATATAAGTACGAAAACAGCTATCAGTACAACAGCTGCATAAAAGAGAAAGGCTGCAAGAGAGACATAGAAATGATTAGACCACTAACTCTGATTTCAATATTAAAAATGATGCTATTGGAACGAAAAAAAATGCCAGTATATTGATCAATTAACAACAAACTGATGCCATTGGGAGGTCTTAGATAAAATCAATTAAAATACCTGGCTCAGTTGCAAGGTCCCATACTTCTCTGACAGACTCAATTTCACGCTCCTGAGGTGCATGGAGAACAATTGTAGTAGAACCAACAATACATAAAGCACAGCCGAGAATGCCAAAGATATTTAACCTTTCCCGTAAGATAATATGCGCAAGTGCAGCACTGTAACACAGGACATTGTAAAACATCCAAATTAAAGAAATCAAAATTTGAACATGATGTACAATCCAAATTCATGCCTGATGATTATGCTAAGTGCACCAAGAGGAGTGACAAGGATTGCTGGAGCAAATGCATATGCTGCAAAGTTAGCAACCTCCCCAACAATCACTGCACCAATTCATAAGCACAGCTATCAGTATACATCATTGATGGTGAAACAATATAAGTTCCAAGCAACTGACTCTTCAATCCTAATGTTCACAATAGCTATACTATTATAATGGTTCTGAAAATACAACATGGAGAAAAAAATGAGATTATATAAGAGCATTTTGTTGAAAGAAAATAGATGATTTGACAATTTCAATCAAATCGATCACCTCGACAACAGTATGAAGTAGTGACTGAGAGATGAAATAAGACCACTCAATCTGGATCTACGTCAAAGTACATGTTACTATGACCAAACTTAGTAAAAATGTGAACAGGATGCGCAACTACTACATCTGACTTCCCACATATTTCCGTCATGACGTGGGCATGTGGATACCAAGTAGCAAGAGACACCTTCCATAGAAACCAAGTAGCAAGCGTGTGTAGGAGTTTAACCGCACCATAGATGGAGGCAAGTATGATAGTAAATGGAGTTAGTTTCCGCTGCTATATCACCTTGGAATTTCACTTAAATTACAAGACCATCAGAACACGATGTAAGCCGTGATAACACTGTTGTGTATCTCAATAAAAATTGGAAACACAAGTTTGAAACTTAACACAGAAATCTTAGTCTTGCATATTGTCTGCACAAGCTTTTCCTATGGGTTTATGCTATCATGTCTTTGAAAAGATGTACTAAACAGATCTTATTGTTTTCCTGTTGGTATTAAGAACTTTAATCAAAGTAGATGTGATTTACTCAATAATAATATGTTATAATTATGTCATGCAAGAACTGTACCAAAAGATAGGTAACTCTTCTAACAAAGGTTTCCTTATTGAATAATGGCGCTTCATCTGAAAAGAAGGGTGCCAATAACATGGAAAGAGATAAGACTTTTGTAAAGATCAATATCCATCTTTCACAACAAGGCACTAGCGACATAAAGTGGTTCCTACATTAATGGTAAAATGGAATCTGAGAAGCTCTAGCATCGTTAGGATTGAGATTTGGATTGAATTAGATGCATTTGACCATACTATCGTATAGAAAAAAAAGTTAGTGTATATCTGATGACGTGATTTCCCGCCATAAATGTTGCAAAAAAAATTAGGAATAACCTGTTCCGAAGAGAACGAAGTCCTCAACAGTTCTCTGTCCTAAAGGCCAACAACATGTATGGAAAGTCAGCAATCCTTTGCTGCACTTAGACCCTTTACATCTTATTGGGGACTGTCTCTCAACTATCCTTAGCTGATGTCATGAACAAGAATATTATCTGAGTTAAATCAGGCTTCTTCCCTCTTCCCTACATTCTCTAAATCCTAGAAAATTGTTGAGATCGTTCATCGTTTAATAGGTTTCTATAAAGGCCAACCAGTCCCATTGCATTTTGAGATGTGCCTCTCTTGTAGAAGCTGCCACCACCAGGAAAGTGGCAGCAAGTCATAAAACATTGAGGCCTTATTTGATAAACGAAAAGGCCGAATGGGGCGGGGTATTCGTCGGCTTCGTGCCGGTTACGAGTGCGTATTCGTCGGTAAGTGTCAAAATCGGCTTTGATAATCACAGGCCTAACCAGATGATACATGCCATTTTGAGCTTGTTTTGGTCGAACAAAGTCGAATACATATTCAAGCGGGACCACTCGAATATGCAATCTGCTCGGGTGGGCCATCCGCCTTGTTCTGACCTATTATCAAACAGGGCCTGACATTATGGCAACCAGAGAAAGTTGTTGAACATCTTTAAACCCAGTAGAGATACACAAAACATTTAATTAAGATACACAAAAGTTGTCTTACTTGTTATCATGCCTGCCCACCAAAGAGGCTCATATAAGTAAGAATAGCCACCAACTCCTGTTCAAGAAAAAGGATGAGCCATTAGGATTAGACCATATAGTCCAAGATGCTACCAAAATTATCATGGCTTGCATATTAATGCCGAATTGCAGGTTAAAGATAAACAAGAAGGAAGAACATGTGTGCTAAGTGAATAAGGACTCAATGGTTTTCCTAGGATTAACTATGAGTATGCTATTGGACCAAATAAAGTCCCAAGAGGATACATGACAACCCTGGATACATGTGATAAGGCTTTGATGATGGTGATGTACAAAATTAATATGCAGGCATCTCGACCTCCACAACTGCTCATGAAGGGAACATCCAAAATGTCTAATGTAGAAGCAAATTTGCTATGGTTAGATAAAAAACCGTTCCAACCACATATGAGTTATAATTATGTTTCAGATTTTATTCAATTCATATGACACAATTCTGTTCAACAGGTCATGTTTAACTACCCATCATATCTTAGAAAAGAAGCTAGATGTAAACTCAAATTGCATTCCCATAAAATGAAGAAGCAAGCAGGTTCTGGGGCCACGAACAAACAGGCGAAATGATACATGAACTAAGTGACCGGAATTCATCCAGCACCAAAGTTAAGTAAAGCATCACTGGCTGTCCGAAAATCTGTGCACGTGAACCAAGACCTATTCCCCTCATTTCTTTTGATTTGAACCAATAGTACTCTAGAGAAGCTATTGTTTTTTTATCTTGAAGTGTTTCTGGCTCCTTCAGGAAAATGAAGATCTGTTGACCGTCTTATAATCATCCGAAAAGTGTTCCCCACAAATAGCAACCCCCTCCCCGAAGGCAGGTTAGGAAAGGGGTTGCTGATAAGGCCAGTTCTCCACTGCCCATCTGTCGGAACTTATCAATGTCTATTGTTTCGGTGTTAAGCATCCCCGTTGCAGCAGATGCAGCTGTCTTGGGCAGCCTCCTACTCGCCCAAAGTGCTTCAAAATTTCAGACTCTCTTTGTCCGCATAAACTATTATTCGCAAATTAACCAAACAGATGCCGAGCATCCCCAAGATGCTGGGCGTCCGTCACATCAACACCCCCACACGCCCAAAACCACGAATAAAACACAAACCTATCCACCAAATCCATACGTCGTGACTTGAATAAACCATTCCAAGCCAATGAAGAACCAAAATCTACTTCGCAATAGTTTGACTTTCAGGCTCTCCAGCAAATTACAGAACCTTCAGAAATGAAAAGTAGAGGCAACAAGTATCTGAGCAAGCCACAGCGAACTAATTGACCGGAAGCCGCGCACCCCAAGCGGTTGTCCTAGATCCCAAACCCCCACAATTCGACCTTACCAAGGAGAGATGCATACCTGCTCTGACCCCCGACGCGCCCGCCTTCTTCAACCCCTTCTTCTTCACGATGAAGCTGGCGCCGATGAAGATGCTGGACGATAGCGCCAGCACCAAGCCCTTGACGTTGTCGGAGGACATCCCCTTGTAGGCCCACCCCCCGCCATTCTCCACCGCTCCCGCCGCACCGGCCGACGCCATCCCCCCGGACTCCAACAGTAGCTGCTCCAGCCCCCGGCTCACAAACCCCGCCTCGCCGCCCGCCCCTCAGTAGTGAGATCCATGTTGGCGGCGCCGTGTCGCGGGCGGCCAGGTCAGCTCCCCGCCATCGCCGCCACCGCGGGGGCACCGACGCCGAGGCGGCTCCGGATTGCACGGCCGAGATCTCCGCGTCCCCTCCCTCCGTCCCCGACGAGATCTGGTAGCAGCGCAGCCGCGAGAGCTGAGAAGAGGACGAAAGAGAAGTTCTAGAGAGAGAGAGAGAGAGCAGAGAGGCGAAGTGTGGGACTTATCGGTGGAGTTTTTTTAGGGTTAATTACTTCTACACCCTGAGCTCCTTCTAAATAACTTTAAACCCTTACTTCTATCTAATTTACCTATATGTCCCTTAAATATAGTAATCAAAGTTGTTAGTTGTTACTTGTTACACTCTTTATTAAAGGTAAGATTTCAGGCAGGAAATCTTCTTAATAAGTTAATATTACGGCATGGTATTTAGGGGTATGGGGGCTTATGGATTTTAGGGATACACAGGTAAGTTAGGTAATGATAGTGCTACAGATATTATTTAAACACATCTTAGGGATGTATAAGTAATTTTCCTTTTTTAGACTGTAATTAATACGAAGAGGGGTTCAATTAATCGAGTGGGGTTACTTTAGCGATGTAATAAGGGCGATAATGATGGGGTGTTAGTTGGAGAACCCTGTCTTCAGTAAGAAGTCCAACCGCGTGGGGGCGTTCCCCTGAATCCGGTCACCGCCCTCCTCCGAAAAGGCTTTAATCTCGGTTTCGGTGCGGGGGTTGGACTCCCCGTGAGTCCGTGACAACTATACACCAAAGTGGAGAGTTTGACTGGGTTGGGTGACGCCTTATATGACCCCAAGTTTCTAGTGGAGCCAACTCCGTAGGATGTGCTCTTCCCCCTCGTGCTGCCCCACCCTCACTCTTCCCTTTGAACACGACTCTCTCGCGGATGTGGTCAAATTAGTCTTGTCAAGTCTTTTTCATCCTCACTAGTTAGGTCAATAACCAACATCTATCTCTCCCTCTCTAAGGTCCATTTTGACGATCGAATTGTCGACTGGATTTCTTAACAGATGAGAGAGAGAGAATGTGGGGCCCACCAGCTCTCCTCACACACAGGTGTTTGCTCGAGATCAGATACCGTTTTCAAATAACAAACAGGGCTTAAACAAATAGTGCATGCTCGAATAAGACAGGAGTTGGTGAGAGTCAGTCAGACAACGTATTCATCGGTAAAACATATAATTATCTTTGACTAATTGAGTTGAACAACACAGTCGTGAGAAGAAAATGACGAATACATCAGTCGACCAGTTGAGGTTGAATACGTCGGAGCGGAGTTAGTTTACTCGTTCTCGGAGGGTCAAACAAGTTAACCGGAGTCAGTTAGGAGATTTGTGTGTGAGGGGGATGTGGGATCTGCCGCACATTTCTCTCTCATCCGTTAACATAACCATTGTCAAAGCGACCCTTAGTCTAACATAAATATTAATTATATTCATGAATATAATTATTGTAATATTTTTTATTTTTTTAAATTTTTTTGGATTACTCTCCCGTCAAGTTAATTTGATATATCAATCACGTCATTAAAAAATGTGACGTGAAAGTTTCGTCTAATTAAACTTTAATCTTATGAATAGTAAAACTAAGTTAATTTTATTATTGACGATCGAACAAATTTATTTATTAATACATATGTCGTACTAAATATTTCGCTATTAATTTTTAAGTAAAATGACGTGTAGAGCATGGTTTGTCGGTGGGTCTGTCTAACTTGTAACATATCAATAGAAAATCTATATGTTGGGTCACTGATATAGTAAAAAAAATTATTTAAGAGAAAAATTAAAAAAAATCACAAGGACAAATCGGATCGACACGGATCAATCTGTTATGAGGTCATACTTCATCGTTGGGGAACTAACATGCCCGGATCCGATGGGTATCACGAATCATGGCCGAGAGTTTTATAAGGAGTCACCTATCAGGGTCGGCAAATCCAACCGGCCCCCAGGCCCCAAGTGCGACGCCCCCACAAACATCTGGTCCCTCCTCCCCGTAGTGTTAGTTGACCCGCAGCATCCCTCCGTGCAAAGAAAGGGATCTGCTCTGGAGATGCCGTCCTATTCCATCTCGTCCCTGTCGGTGCCGGCACCCTTCTCGGCCCGGTGCTGCTCCGCGTTCACCGCGAGTGATCATAACACGAGAGCGAGGGAGGGGTTGGGCCAGCTGTCCACGATATGTTAGAGCAGTGGTGTCATTAATAATAGGTTTTTTTATATAAGTCATTCTTAAAGTAAAAATGTTTATAGTTTGTGCATATCATTAAAAATACTTATATTAAAAATAATCTGTTTGTGCATATTCAAGTTACCTTTTTACATACTAAAAATGGTGATAAATATATATTCTGCTGTTTTTTTGCACATATCCGGTAGTTTAATGATACGCGTACAAATATAAATATAAGAGTGATGCATTTAGAATTTTATTTCAACAATATTTCGCGCACAATCTTTTTAAGAACATCATAATAATGATATATACTACTATTAAACAAAATATCCAAAGTTCCAAACTGTAAGTTTATTATAATAATGGTTCATTTCGTATATATAATCTTTACCTATAAAATATCAAAATTATCATCCTTATTTCTTATTTAGGGCGACAAATGAGCCGATCCAAACTGAGTAGTGTCATGCTCAAATTTGACACGACAAATTCTATCTAAAGTTCGAGCTTGTCTCGAATTTAATCCAACCTCTAATAAAGTTGTTCAAACTTGATTACTTTAAGGTCGCGTTTGGTAATACGTCCGTTGTATTTACCTTTTAGAAAATCCCAGCACCGTACAAACCCATTGACAGGAGGTGGATCATAATGATGCCATAATCTTGGGAAGATCAATTTCCCCGACATTGAAGGATTCGGGGTCACGTGTCTTCGTCTCTCTTCTCAGGAGATTTTTTATGACACGGAAGTCAATGTCTTGGGACATATATGTGATAACACTTAAATGCTGTCGGAGATTTTAAACGTTGAAATCTTAACTCAACGGATTACCAAACGCGACCTAAGTATTGTTTGAGCTAGAGTACTGCTCGAGTCCATGAGCTAAGTGCTTCTCTAGAGCATTGAATCTGTCTAGTGCAGTTATTTCATCATCCTCTCTTGTTGAGAGAGATTTTGAGTTCAAATTCGATTATCTACTCTCTATTGAAAAAAATACATATCAAAAAAAATATTTCAATAAGAGCTTAAATCAATAAACTATTAAGGGTAGAAGGTCAACCGGAATGAGCGAGCTCAGACAAAATCTAAAACTGGTAGAGTGGGCGAATGGCCACTTAAGATAGAAAAAGAAGGCTGGATCGACACCTACGTTCCTCTTTTCAAACTCACTGAGTTTGTCCCACACAAACACAATACGACGAAAAGCACTGTATTTATGGGCGAGTAACTTGAGTTGTTCATTAATTGAAATCATTTATATTTAAATATTAAAGACCATTAATTGAGTTATTTATTCATTGAAATTATTTATATTTAAATATTAAATAATATTAATTGAGTTATTCAATTAACATAAACCAGTCAAACACACTGGTACGCACCAAGTCTCCATTGTCTTACGATTCACGAACCCGATGTTTCACCTCCGCTGGGGGCCAAGCAACAAGCTCATTGGGCTCCAATGTTCGGCCCAATTCAGGAGCTGCCCGGGAGACCGCCCTCTTCTAACTTTCGGGCCCAATAAGGGAAGCCCTCAAAGATGAAGAACCCAAGGAGACGGACGAGGGGGGAGCAAATTAGCACAAAAGGGTGTCTATGATGAGAAGCTTTATGTGATAATAGATGGGATGTTTCCTCGAGAGACAATGAGAAACATGCCCCCCTCCCCCCCAATAAATGCTAGAAGCAACTTGGCAGTTTCCTTGAAGCTTCATCCCAGAATATGGAATATACTTTGAATTAGAGAAGGCTGAATGGATTGTGCATCACTTTGGCTCTTTGGATGTTCTAGAGTGAAGAGTGGCCAGGAACCATTGGGGAAGCCAGGTAGGTTAATGTCACAGATATCAGTGACTATAAAGTAAACTTGTAAATAGGTAGGATGTCTGAGTGGATAACGTGATATTCGAATTTGTATCAGATTAATAATCGAATTATTCGACATCTGATTAAATTATATGTCAGATATTTCATTCGAATAATTATCTGATTAATATGAATTTGAATTCGATTCGAATTTTCAACGGATAATTGTCATGTCTGCTTAGAAATGAGTCGTGTTAGCCGTACAGAACATGGGTTGTTTTCTCAAAAATGGAAAGAGTGAAAGTATTATTTATTTTGGGAGAGATTATCAAAAGATTGGACTTCATCTTAAAAAATAGGAGCGGAATTATCAAATGAGCAATGAGTGTAAGTGTAGTTCTTATTTATAAATTATATTTTGAGACAAAAAAGAAGTAAAAAAGAACAATCAAATAACATGTTAAGATTTGAGTTAATTATATATAGAATGTGTATCCTTAGATATTCATCTAAGGGTTCATATTCGGTCGGATAATATCCAACACGAATATCTCAATATCTGAATTCGTATCCGATTGATAATCAGATTATCCGATATCCGATTAAATTATTTATCGAATATTTTATTCGGATAATCATCCGATCAAACGAATACGAATTTGAATTTAATTAAAATTTTAAATAGATAATTGTCAGACTAACTATAAAACACAAGAGTTCCTTTGACAACCGGTTCAAGGTTAAGTAGGTTGAGTTATCTGGTCTGATAAATAATAAAACTCTTTAATAAAGTCATTAGAATGTCCCGACGCTAACCCGATTAAAGGTCAAATAATTGATTCGAGCAAAATATTAGAATCAACTAATCTTAACAAAGTTCGTTGCTTTGTTAAACGATGATTTCAACCATATGCAATGGACATGGTTGATCCATCCATCGGTACATAATTCCTGGGGTTATTATTATGCTATTTATTTTAATATTGCAGGAAAATAGTTATGCCTCTATCTTTTTGATGTGGTCATAGTATTATTTATAAATAAAGTATTTGTAAAAAAGATTTTTTACATATATCTCTCTCTTAAATAGTTAATATAGTGAAAATTCATTCTAAATTTACATTATGAGTATAATCGACCATGGCTATTTTGTTTATCGACTTTAATTGATTGACACCATATATATATATATATATATATATATATATATATATATATATATATATATATATAGATGATATCGACGTCAAAAAATTTACTTTTCCTTGACTAAATTCTAAAATATACTTTGATTTGAATAAACATCATCTCATTTATCTGATTTGAATATATGCGTTGCTTTGATAGATTAAAATCAGATCAAACGAGTTCTTACCAACTTACATCCATTGTGACTTTCGACGTCCAATCGCCGCCACACTACACATAATAAAATCGTCGAGCAGTCATAAGCTCAAAAAAATTATCAAATAATACACGATCCGTATCTCTACGGACGACTACAAAAAATCTAAAAAAAATATCAAACATTCTTAATCAGCCAATCTTTTATGAGAAAAAAAAAGAGTGCCGGGTTTTTTTTTTTTACAGTTTTTACAACCGTCCGATCCAAAATCAGATGATACGAAATAAGTAGAATGGGAAAGAGACTAACTACAAAAATTACTGTTTTAAAATTCGGCCCGGACGGGTCGGTTCGACTGATTAACCCGCAATTAAGTCTTAAAATCGGATTAGAATAGTATCTAGATCCAAAACTCAGTTAAACTCAGTCAACGATGTGCAACCCGGTGCAACCCGACCGACCTTTTAAAATCAGAGTGATCCAACCGAGTCCGACTCTTAAGTATATTTTTTATTTATTTAATTTTTACTTTTTTAATTTAACATGAAAAAATATAGGAGATGAAAATTTTCACAAATACTATGAACAATTTGGAAGAGAAATTACAGTCAACTCGTTGCAAACATAAATGTCAAGTATTTATTTATATTTAAATTATTTATCCAAAATATTATTTAATATTATTTGCTTATCCGTTTATTTATGAATTTTACATCTTATCCTAAGAGTGAGACGAAGACAAGAAAGAAGATGAAAATTTAGATGAATAAGAAATTTGACTTCACACGTCATGAAACTTGTGTCTCATGAGACGTTAATTGTAGTTGATAAATGGTCACATATAGTGTTTATTTAATATAAATTTTATTCCTTTTTAGATTATCTAAGTGATTGTTTAATGAATTTATTTTAATTTTTATAATATATGTTTAACTGTTTATTTTATATTTTTAACTCAAGATATCTTAAAATTTTATGATAATTTATAATATTATTATAAACTGTTCTAATCTTACGAGTTACGGATCAATCCGAACGATTAAACTATTGACTCGTGACTCACTAACTTAATGCGGTCAAACTCCGGATGAGGTTTTAAAATATTGACAAAACTACCTTATTAGCATTCCTAAATAAAAAACAGGCACCATGCACAAATTAAAAAATATATATTTATTATTTTTGCATTTATATTTGCATTCTCCGGTTCGGGTTTTCAAGACGTTGGTGCGTAGCCATCGGGGCGGCCTGGTCCAAGGGAGTTGGCGTTGGGCTGGGCGACCTGTGAGACCCGATGCCTCCCCGCGAGGATCCTCTCCCATGGGCGTCACGGCGGCCGCCCTCCTCACTCGCGTCCTCCAGTACGTCTCCCGCCACCGAGCGACTCCGGCGCCCAAGAGGCTCCCCACCAGCAAGCCCTTCTGCTCTCCACACAGGAGAATCCTCGCCCACCTACACTCCGGCGACCTCCGGAAGGCCGTCTCCCTTCTGGCCGCCTCCCCGGTCGCCTTCCCCGACTCGGTCTACGCACGCCTCCTGCAACTCTGCACCTCAAAGCTCGCCCTCGTAGAGGCGCGGAAGGTCGAGTCCCACCTGGTCACCTTCAGCGCGTCGCCTTCCACCTTCCTCCTCAACCGCACCATCGAGACCTACGCCAAATGCGGCAGCTTGAGAGATGCGCGGGAGCTGTTCGAGGAAATGCCCTGCTGCGACGGCGGCACCTGGAATGCGATGATCGTGGCGTACGCTCAGGCGGACCATGCCGTGGAGGCGGTTTCGCTGTTTTCGAGCATGAATCGCGCCGGCGTCCATGCGAACGAGGTCACGTTTGCGAGTGTTTTGAGTTCTTGCGGGGACGTGTTGGCGTTGTTTCTCGCGAGGCAAATACACGGACTCATCTTGAAGTATGGGTTCTGCGATAATGTGATCCTGGAGAGCTCACTGGTAGATGTTTATGGGAAATGCCACCTCATTAGCTATGCGAGGAAGATGTTTGATGCGATTGAGACCCCGAATTCTGTTTCATGGAATGTGATTGTCCGACGGTACCTTGAGCTGGGACACGAGGTAGAAGCATTGTCCATGTTCTTCAGGATGATCAGGGAAGGTTTCAGGCCACTGAATTTTACATTTTCTAATGCCCTTGCTGCTTGCTCTAACATCAAGGCACATGAGGAAGGGCGAAGGATGCATGGAATTGCTATGAAAATTGCTTTTGATGGGGATAATGTAGTCTTAACCTCATTGGTCGAAATGTATGCAAAGTGTGGTCTTCTAGATGATGCATGCCAGGTATATGATCAGTGTGGACCGAGAAATGTAGTCACTCAGACATCAATCTTATCAGGTTATACGTCACATGGCAGAATAGATGAGGCAGAAGCACTCTTTACTGAGATGCCGAAATGGAATATCATCTCATGGAATACGATGTTGGCAGCATATATCCGTTCCATTTCTTGGGAGAAAGCCTTGGATTTCACTAAATGGATGCTGAGAGAAAGTGGAAAGATTGACCATGTTACAATTGGCTTGGTTCTTAATGCATGTGCAGGTCTCTCTGATGTTTACATTGGGAAAGAGATTCATGGTTTTGCATATCGACATGGCTTTTGCTCAGATAAGTTTGTTAGCAATTCACTTCTGGATATGTATGGAAAATGTGGGTGCCTACGAATTGCTGAAGTATTGTTCACCCAAATGGCCTTTTCTCGGGATATAATTTCTTGGAATGCTCTTCTCACGAATTATGCTCATCATGGAAGGAGTGAAGAAGCTTTGAGTCTTTTCATCAAGATGCAAGAGGAAATAACCCCAAATGAGTTCACACTTAGTGCTGGTCTGGCCGCCTGTTCAAATGTGCTTTCACTTAAGCATGGAAAGCAAATTCATGGGTACATGATCAGGAAGTACCATGAAATGGATGTTGTTGTTAGAGGTGCACTTGTGGACATGTATTCAAAGTGTCGATCTCTTGAGTATGCGATGAAGGTCTTTGAAGAGGAAGGTCCACGGGATGTAGTGTTGTGGAATTCTATCATCCTGGGGTGTGCATACAATGGCATGGGTGGAGATGTCCTTGTTCTATTTGAGTTAATGCAGAAAGAAGATATTGCACCGGACAATATCACCTTTGTTGGTGTTCTGCTTGCCTGCATCAATGAGGGTATAATCAAAACAGGTAGCAATTTTTTCAGCTTGATGAGTGAAAAATATTGCATCATACCACGAATTGAGCATTATGAATGCATGATTGAACTATTTGGCAAGCATGGGCACATGGATGAACTTGAGGAATTTGTTTGCAGAATGCCATTCAAACCCACCATCCCTATGTGGATAAGGATATTTGACTGTTGCCGCATGCACGGGAATTCAAGGCTAGGGGAGTGGGCTTCCAGATGCATCAATGAACCAAACCCTTGAACCCAGTCCGATTTGAGTTCTCTTCAGATGTGGGCACATTGAAGTCGCCAACGTGATGCTGGCACACATTAAAATGCTGTCGAGTAAAATCATCAGTAAGTGAAAATGCATTGCCTGGCTGCCTGAGAGTCTGGGACTGCAGTACCTTAACATTGTATGGCATGCCGTTAAGCTTTATGATTCCCTTAAGGTCAGAGATGGCCCAACATGGCAAGATTTGTGTTGGTCTATCTGCAAGGTGTTACATAACAAGGCCCTCTATGACTTGTAGAGGAGATTGCTCTTTCTGATTCAAGCACTGGATCATTAGAGTACCTGCTTATCCAATACCAAGATGATCATCCAAGTTCTCATGGGTATGTCATCTCACCGTGAAACTTTTAGAATAGCTGTCCAAGATGACAGATCCCTCCCCACAAGGGAGTACACCTACAAAAGGGCGTGCCAGATATAAAGCAAATGGGAGCAGAATACCTCGAGTGAAATGCCAGTCATCATGGAATGACGTAGGCCTGGGAACTTCCAGCTGAGTGAGCCCGGTGTTAAAGATTTTTTAGGTCAGTTTCCTTTTTAACACTAGTGTGATGGAGAAAGTTCTTCACTTTTCTTGCTGGGTGGAGGGATAATCGCATGAGAATTGAGAAGAACATTTGTCATCAATGAAGTATTCCATCACACTTCAAAATACCCAGGGTTCGCCGACTCGCTGATCCGTATCGGATCGGGATCTTCCTGATCCGGTACGGTACGCTGAGTCGCACCTGACTCGGACAGACTCGGCCCTCTCTCTCCCTCTCCCCCTCCTCTCTCTCTCTCTCACACACTCTGACTCGGCCCGACTCGGCCGATCCTGGGGTGATCCGCAACGTATCGGATTTTCCCAGATCTGGTACGGTACGTCCGAGTCGGCCCGAGTCGGACCGAGTCGGCGAACCATGAAAATACCAACGGCTGCAGGGTTTTGGTTTTCCGTTAAACACTTCTATTGGTAATCTTGTGGAGGGTGGTATTAGGCGGATTGTGGACATCCAACAGAGTTAAAAGATTCAAACCAGGGACCAGCAACACCTGTCATTGTTTGTGGGATGATGCAAGAGAATTTGGATCACCTATTTGCGCACTGTGGTATTATCAATGCCATGTGGGAAACACTATTCAGATCTGTATTGATGAGATGGTTCGAACTGGCCAACAGTAACCTGTTGACAGCTGAAAGGTGTGGATTACAGCATGTGGTCGAGGATACTACCTGGCGTGCTATGCGCTATTTGGTGAGCAAGGAATAATTTTTTTGATGAAACAAGGAACAATAAAGTTTCTGATGCCCATTCTTCAGTTCATTCAATAATTTATCAAAGCTGCTGTCTTTCATCCTTAATTGAAAAGCCGCTGATGGCGGTCCTGTAGTGGAGAAGTCTGTTCTCCTAAAGGACTTGTGTAATCAGGAACAGTTTTACCCCCTTGACCAGACGTATGGCAGTATGAGTTTGTAATGGGAGGGCAGGGTTGATCTGGTACCACCTTGATGGTAGTGGTGTCCTTCATGCACCTTTTCCTTGGCTTGTCTTCTCATTATTGTGGTTTACCCTTCTGTGTTTTCTTTTCTTTCACGACCGAAGGTGGCCCTTCGGTCGTTACCTTCCAAAAGATGTGTTTTCTTTATCCTGCTACCACAACCACAGGTATTTTCTCGAGGGTGTGTTTGGTGAAACCATCGGTTGGAAGCAACTTTTGGCTTCTATTTTCAAAATGAAATATCAATTGAGACTAATAATAACTAGTTTTGGGTAGTTGTTTTTTTTCTTAAAAAAAAGATCTCATTTTGCCCTCATGCAAGAATCTATAATTTAGAGTTTTAGTTGGAAGCTAAAAATAATCTTAAAACTGCTTTAATGTCTTCCAAGAACAAAAATAATCTCAATTTTCTCTTTATAATAAAAACTCTACCGTATGTGTAATTGTGGAAATGTCATTTTCGTGTATGCATTAGTGAGTATTATCTCACCGCTTGAGTGTAAGTACAGAAATCGAGTCGCGGTTGTGCTGTGGTAGGGCAAATGATAGTGTTTTACGTTCTCATATTTGTAATAGGATGCCCGTTTAACAACAAGGTGTCGTGGTGTAGTTGGTTATCACGTCAGTCTAACACACTGAAGGTCTCCGGTTCGAGTCCGGGCGACGCCATCATTCTTTTAAATTTTTTCCTCTCTGCCTAATTATCTCCAACCCAATCCACAAGAAACCAGGAGTTCGCTCCAAACTGCTGCCCACCAGGAAGAAATCGGGCGACGGAGGGAACCATTGGCTCTTTTTTTGTCCCCACCAAACAAAAAAACCATCCGCCCAGAGAGAATAATCTCTTTTTCATTCAATCTTTCGCACCTAACATTAGGGGGATAATTACATATATTATGGATGCATATATAGTTATCTCTCCCCTTCGGGAGGTTCTCTCCAGGTGAGTCCCACTAGGGTCTCCGCTGGGTTTTGTCAGGGGGCTCTAACCCTACCTGGAATTGTACAGGGTTTCCCCTGGAAATCCCCCCCCCCCGTCCTCTCCTCCTCCGTCTTCCGCCCCCGCCGGCCTCCCCTTTCCCCGTTTCCAGTCGCCGTTCCCTGCCCCACCCCCTTCTTCCCCGTTTCCCCCCCCTCTCCGTCATCGCCGTCCCCTCCTCCCCTCCGTCCTTCGCCCTTCCGCCCCCCCCCACCCCCTGTCCCCACCTTCCCTCCCCCTGTGTCTCTGCGGTCCGCCCCCCCCCTCCCGTTTCCCCTTCCTCTCTCGCCAACCCCTCCTTCCCTGCCCCCCCCTCCGCGCTCGCTGCCCGTTCCCCTCCTACCACCGATCCCCCGTCCCTCTCCCCCCCTCTCCATTCCCCTCTGTTTTTTTCGCCGATCTCCCCGTCCTTCCCCTTCTACCGTCGCCCCTCCACCTCCCCTCTCTACTGTCTCATTCCTCGCCGCTCACCATCCCCCTTCTCCGTAGACCTTCTCTCAACCCCCGTTTTCTAGCCCCCATATCATTTTGAAGCCCTCTGCCCGCCACTCAGTTTCATCCGCGGGTTTGGGCCCTCTCCGGCAGCGTGGGAGTTTGGGTTCGGCTTTGTGTTGCAGGTTACGGCTTTCTTCCCTCGGTTCAGTAGAAGCTCGGAGATTCAGCGCTTTCCTCCCGTATCCCACTGGATATCGGCCTCCCGAGTGTTCTCTTCTCACCGCTTAATGTTGAAGCGGTCCGGCTGCCTTGTGCGCCTCGAGGAAGATCTCTGTCATTTTCAGCACCAGGCTGGCTCGTCTTCCGTTCTTATGGAGTTCCCTTCGTTGGTGGCTATTGTGGCTTGTTATCTTCTATGTTTGTATCTGTTGTCAAAGGGCCTTACATGGGCTTTCTGTTCGGTTTGGGGTTCCTGCTTCCTCATGTTTGTCGCTCTGTCGGACCGGTCTCTTCCTTATTCACCTTGTATTATGTTCCTAGTATGAAATGAAATGTCCTTTAAGCTTCCAAAAAAAAAAAAAGATATATATATATATGGTTTATATATATATATGGTTCATACATTTTGATAGGCGTCTGAATTGAATGCTCCCCACAAAAGGTTTTGAAAGTACCCGGTGGGACGCGGGCGTATAATTAGGTACATAGCGTAGGAACGATAGGATGCTTGTAAAAAGACAGACGTAGGACTCGTCTGGCGATTTAGATGGATGCACGAATATCTTGATTGTCAAAATCATGTTATGCGTGATAGGGCATAGTTTGTTTGCACCCGGGACATGTTTATTTTATCATAAAAAGTTATAAAACTCTGTAATTAGTTCATTTCAGGATTTTTTTTCATATAGAACATTCTTATAGGTGAAATTGCAAAAACATCGACACTAGAAAAGCATTAGCACACGTTTCATTAATTTTATCAAATATTACAAAAAAATCATGCCAGTCAAGTAGACCTGTAAACGGATCGGATACTGAGCGGATAGTGTGATATCCGATTAGTAATCGAATTATCCGTCGGATACTTTATTTGGATAATGATCGGATATATACGAATTTAAATTCGGTTCAAATTTTAAACGGATAATTACTAGTCTAATTAGGGGTGAGTTGTGTTAGCCGTGTGAGAGCATCGTATATTATTTTCTAAAAAAAAGATACTGAAAGTTATTTTTATTTTGAGAGATGTTATCAAAAGATTAGACTCATCCTAAAAAATAGGAGATAACTTACCAAGTGAGTGTATGTGAATTTCTTATTTTTAAATTATATTTTGAGACAAAAAAATAAAAAAGAATAATCAAACAATATATTAAGATTTAAGTTAATTATATATAGAATATATGTATCATTAGATTTTTATCTAAGGGTTCATATTCGGTAAGATAATATCCGACACGGATATCTCAATATCTGAATTCGTATCAGATTAATAATCGGATATCCGATTAAATTATCCGTCGGATATTTTATTCGGATAATTATCGATTAAACGAATTCGAATTCGAATTCGATTCGAATTTTAAACGATAATTAACGAGCCTAGGGATAAGTGCCCTCACTGCCCAAATCTAGAGGCCGATGCCATCTCAGAGAAGCCTCATTCTAGCAATCTCCAGTTTCTCCACCGTGTTAACGGAGCATTGTGTTAGACTTCAAATATTTTTATAATATTTTGACAAAATTAATGATATGTATGTTAACACATTTTCAGAAATCATAGTTTTACAATTTTCCTTATAAGGATGGTTTATACGAAAAAAAACGTTCATTTTATGGTATTACACTATTTCCTGGTTATTGGTGAGACTATAAACGTTGTAAATAAAATTATGGTCGGAAGGCATTTGACCCACATAGCACTAAAATTTTCTAATTCAGAATTTCTACCACCCTTGAACTCGCTCCATGCTTTCTCCTTTGTAATGTCTGAGTGGCATACAAGGCTGAACTGATGGCATTTTAATACACACATGAGGGAGCCATCCATCGAATTTAGCGCTACAAAAGCAAGACATCAACAACTCCGAATTGAAGCAACACCTTATGATATGGAAGAGACGTGCCAGCATCATCAAGAAGAAATACTCCTTTCACTAAACAAAGATTGCTCATAAGATGTACAAGATGCAAGATCTTTTATGTGGCCAGCAAGTACATTTAGTGCGTTGTATATCTCTTCTGTTCGACGGTGAGACTTGTCTTCAGCTAAAAATGTGTGCCTCACATCCTGCACCTCAATCCAGCTACAAGCCGGTTCTTTCCTTAATCCCTTCTCCTTCATGAGCTTCCTCATATGCCGAGCATCCTCCCAACGACCTGCGGCAGCATAGATGTTGGATAACATCACATACCTCCCACCATTCATGGGTTCCAGATCAAAGACTGATTCAGCAGCCCTCTTTGCAAGGTCGACGTCCCCATGCACTCTGCAAGCACCAAGAAGGGCACCCCAAGTACCCACACCACCCAGCTTATCATTATCACATGGCATACCCTCCATCACCTCCTTTGCTTCCTCCAGCCGGCGGCTGCGCCCAAGAAGGTCCACCATGGCAGCATAATGCTCCGGCCGCGGGCTTACACCATACTCCTCCATTGACTCCAGCAAGTGCAGTCCCTCAGACACCAGGCCTGCATGGCTACAGGCACAGAGGACGCCAAGGAATGTGACGTGATTTGGCTTGACCCCTGAGCTTACCATCTTCTGGAAGTAGGAGAGTGATTGCCCTCCATAACCATTCTGTGCAAACCCAGTCACCAACGAGTTCCAAGAGACGGTGTCCCATTGATGCATTCTATCAAAGAGTGCTACAGCTGAACCCATGTCTCCACACTTGGCATACATATCAAGCAAAGCATTTTGGATGAAGACATTGTTGTAATGATCGTCTTCAAAAGTTCTCCTCACTATGTAACCATGGAGCTGTTTCCCTCGTCCAATGAGTGCCGCACTGGTGCAAGCGCTTAATGCAGATACCAAGGTGAAAGGTGTGGGACAGAAGCCTTCCTCCATCATTTCCTTGAACAGCTTTAAAGCAGCATCCCCCTGACCATGCTGTGCATATCCGGTGATTAGTGCAGTCCATGAGACTGCGTTACGTAGAGGCATCATGTCGAACACCGAATGCGCCTCTCCCAGGCGACCTGTGGAAGCATATGCCCCGACCATTGACGTCCAGGACACAACATCCCTTGACCCCATTTCATCAAAGAGACGGCGCGATGCGTCCACATCCCCACATTTCCCATATGCATCAATCATGATGTTGTACATTATCTGGTTGAACTCCATCCCAGTTGGCACCACAGCGCCATGCAGCTGACGCAGTGACTTCAGATCATCTGCACCTCCACAGGCACCAACTATGCCAACCACTGTGAACTCGTCGGCAATGATGCTGGAGCTACACTTCCTCTGCATCCTCCGGAAAACTTGCAGGGCCTCACGGTGATGCCCATAACGTGTCAAGCCCGATATCAGAGTATTATAACTGACAAGGTTTAGATCCGGCATTTCTCCGAGCAGAGCATGGGCGCTGCCAAATTGACCACCCCGACAATACGAAGACAAGAGGATGTTCCAGGAGTGGGTGTTCTTGGTAGGGATTTCCTCGAACGCCAACCGAGCATGGCCGACGTGCCCACACTTGGCATACATTTCGACGATCCGGTTGGCGATGAATGTGTTCAGGATGAGGGAGGCCTTGATGACTTGGGAGTGCAGGAGCCTCCCCATCTTGAGCTGCCCGCCATTGATGCATCTCTCAATCTGGAGGGAGTAGTGATCGATGGCGCTTGCAATGTTGCAGTTATCCGCTCCTGCGGCCAACATGCAAATTGATGAATTGAAGGAACTAGCTATGGAGCCTCAGTTGCCTTGGCTCTGTTGGTTCAAGAAGGGCAACCAATGCAGCGACGGGCGATTGGCTCGGACAACGCAGGGAATAACACAGAAGGAGCGGAGCAGAACGGGGCCCTAACAGGTCGAGTTACCGAGACGTCGTCGGATTTTGTTCAAAGGAAACGAGGCGCGGCAGTTCGTGTTGCGGTGGCGGCGGAGATGGACAGAGAAGAGGAGGCGGCACCGCTGTCGGTGCCGCGATGGCAAATGAGAGGTGCACAGAGCGAGGAAGAGGAGGGGCGGACGAGCCGTCGTCTGCGGCGGCGGAGGCACCACCACCGAGGAAGTCGGGGTTACGCAGAGGGGATGAGGCCGCAGACAGCGGCTGGCCGGAGAGAGCATGGAACGAGGGCCAGCAAGTCGTCGAGGCGACGGTCCTAAGGTCGGGCTTTGGGTGACTTTAAACATATTGGGCCCGGCGGGAAGCCCACACCTCTAAACCTCGACTTTGGCTGGATGCACACAGAGGGTTACTCTGATAAAGGAGTGGGTTAGAGGCGGGGACGTCATCTTTAGGGATGTCAATGGATCAGATTCGACTCAGGTAAATCAATACCATACTCTATCCGTGAAAATTTTATTAATACCATATCTGGATAGTACCCTATTATTTTCGCGGGTATAGATACGGATATATCCGTCACGGGTATAGATATATCCGTGGATATCCGTATCCGTCTATAAAGCACGAGTCCACATTCACATCTAAAGAAATGTGAGATTTATGAGAATTAGAAAAAAAGAAATCCGGTCAATTCTTTTCTTTCTAAAGTAACTTTTATGTTTTATAAAAATGATCTTATAATTTTAGAAAGAAGTCTAAACTCACCAACTCAATAAGACGGACAACGGATTGGGTTCACGTCAAAATCATAGGCCTAACATGCACAATAAGTTATTAAGAGCGGGTTCGGATCGGGTACGGGTTTGGGTGCACTAAATTCATACCCTATCTGAATATAAAAATCCGAACTCGAATCCATATCAATTTATTCGAGTATTACCCGACCCATCACGGGTCGAATAATGAGGGTAATCGGATTTACGGATATTTTTGACATCCCTAGTCATCCCGGGTGGCCCATCTCTAACTCATCTCGGGTGACTTTTTCTATCTCTTTCAATAGATTCATAAAACTCAGTTTTATCCCTAATCGACTCTATTTAAGAAAAAAAATAATCATTCATACTATATTTATAATCAACGTGATGTGTGTGGTAGTGTGAATAAAATATGTAGTGTAGGACTGACATATGTTGTTCGAGTAAAATATATGATATAGTAAATAAATATATTATAAGAATGAAATATGTATTGTGGGAATGATATGTATCTTTGACATCTTCAAGAGGGTTGCAGTTATACCCTTCCATCAAAATAGCATTAGCTCCAACTAGATATGCCAAAAAGATTCTATAGATCCTGGTGGAGTCAAGGGTATATATGTAAAATTTTGGTGAATTTAGGGGTTTAAATATATAAAAATATTATAGTTTTTAACTTTTTTTATGGCAGATTCAGTTGGTGTTGATAGGGTTTCGACGAGAAGCGTATAACGGTAACTCTTTGAAAATGTCAACGATCTTTACGATAATATGTGAAATTAAAGAGCACATGTAAATATAATAGTTTACGAGGATATACATACAAAAAATCCAAAATTGTATAGAGAGCATAGAAACTATCTTGAAAGACTAGAGAGAGAGAGGGAGATATATATATATATATATATATTTTATGGTATGACAAATGAAGGGTGAAACTATACTCGTTTTACCATAATTGTTCCTCCCCATGGTCCTAAGCATCCCTTCCTCCTATTTGTGAATGTGTTAATTATATGAAATGTTTATATGAATAATCACCCAAAAAATAATTATATGAACCACTAGCTAGTCAATGTGCAATTTATTCTCTCTTGAAATTGACAATGTCGATGTCGACGTCTGCAATGTCAAATATTACAATGACATCACTCGTATCATACTTCGAGAAATCTAAGTCGGTGGGTCGCCAATGTAAGATCGATTCGAGACAACTAACCAAGTCGCGGCAGAGGCCAACAGAAGAGACGAAGGAGGGAGAGGTCACAATAGAGGATGACAGAGAAGAGGGAGGCTACGGTGAAGGTGGCAAAGGAGGAGAGAGAGGAGGGGAGGCCGCGATAGAGAGAGAGAGAGAGGTGGCCAAAGGAGAGGGTAAAGGCGGAGGCCGTGGTAGTGGCAGAGGAGGGGAGGTCAGAGGAGGAGGAGGAGGAAGGGAGACCCGATTGAGTCAGTGCGAGTCGGTCCCAGTCATACTTGGCTCATACCTTATCAAGTCGAGCTCAATATGGGCCAACCCACTGGGTCAACGGACTGTTGTTGAAATGAATGACTTTGTAAAAGGAAACCCAACATATGGCCATAAAAAAATTGAAGGCAATCTCAAGAAAAAATCGACTACCTTGTGCCTCGGAAGTGACTACAAACCTGTGCACACGGTTCCTCCTTAGCTGCTTACTTGCTATCCATCTGGCAGTAGTTCAGAGTTCTAATCATATGGCTTAATCTCTTACACTGGTGATCGCCACCATCCACTTATACATCGCTAAACTACTGGACAAACACGATCGCATCTATTACTTCATCTTTGTTTGAACTCCGGCTCGTTTCTTATGGTTACCCATCTACCTCATCCAATATCCCATTTACATAGATAACTTAATGTATTAACGCATCGTTGTAATCATGACCATCATAGGCTTATATAATCGAGCACTTTAGAATTGGGGTGTCCATAGCTCTCGCTCTTAAGACATGAATCTCCATGTCTGTCTATGATGTATAGATTTATGTCCACTCACACCAAAAGGGAGATCTGATCCATGCACTTTCCCTTCAAAAAGGAAATCAGAATGGCATCATTGTGTCTCTCTGTTTTTAAGGTAAAGTGGATCAAGGGGTCGAGTGTTTGTTTGAATAGTCTCGTATTTAAAATGGGTTTAAATATGGTGTGATTATAATACCGAAGTTCTCTTAGTTAAACGCTAGGCCTGTAATTATCTATTTAAAATTTGAAGCGAATTCGAGTTCGTATATGTTTAATCGGATAATTATCTTGATAAAGTATCCGAAAGAAAATTTAATCGGATATTGGATAATCTGATTATTAATCGGATATGAATTCGAATATTGAGATATCCGTCTTGAATATTATCCGACCGAATACGAACCTTAGATCAATATTTAAAAATACACATATTCTATATATAATTAACTCAAATCTTAATACGTTGTTTGATTGTTCTTATTTATTTTTTTATCTCAAAATATAATTTAGAAATAAGAACTAAACTTACACTCATTTTGGTAAATCCCCTTCTATTTTTTAGGATGAAATCCAATCTTTGGATAATCTCTCGTAAAATAAAAATAACTTCCACCCTTTCCATCTCTGAGAAAACAGCCTACGATGCTCCTACATTGCTCACATGACTCATCTCCAAGTAGACTTAACAATTATTCGTTTAAAATTCGAACCAAATTCGAATTCGTATTAATAAGATAATTATCCGAATAAAACATCTGACATATAATTTAATCAAATATCGAATAATTCGATTATTAATCGGATACGAATTCGGATATCAAACTATTTGCTCCGTATCCGATCCATTTATAGGTCTATTCAACGGCTTAATATTTTGATTTGGATAGTCCAATTCAATAAATTTTAATATGATATTAGAGAGAGATCGTGGGTTCAATTCCCAGGAGTGTCGGGTGGAGTGCGGGTTGATAGTCGAGTTGAAGGGAAAGATGGTGATCCTTACACACAACTCAAGTTTTGGTTGGATCCGATGCATTATTGCTGGCATGATCGCACCCATGGTCATGATTTGCATCGTGCCCATATTTATGATAATCCATATGACATAACTTAAAATATGGTCTCTCATTTGTGATAGTCCACGTGATAGAACCTAAAATGGGTTTGCACGTGAAGGGGAGTGTTAGAATAGTCTCGTATTAGAAACGAGTTAAAATATAGTGTGCTTATAATATTGAAGTCCTCTCCACTCAACAATTTAAGGTTTTGAGTTGGATGTCTCAATTCAATAAACTTTAATAGTGTAGAGGTCTAAATATAGTATCTTGAACTATGAGCTACACCTCTATGATTTGTTTGATGGAGAAGGAATACGCCACCCAAGAGAAAATATGCAAATAGAGAAACCACGTCAGAAAGAACCCTTGGAGAGATCCCAGGTGACAATCTTCTGATGTTTAAATCAGGAACGTGCTGATCGAATGGGAAGAGCGCTCGGATGCATAGACAGAGCGCTCGGACAGAGAGAGAGAAGATGGAAGAAAGAAGGTATAGAGAATTCTCGGACGAATCATTGGAGATGGTAGATGCTCTGGAGTATTGTGGAGACTAGGAGACAAGTATAATAGAGGTCGAGTTGAATATGGGAGGCATTTTGAACGTTAGAAGCATACCTCCCTAGTCATCTGACCAAGGTCCTTCTTATAGTGCCCTCCTTGAAGACGCTCTATTTTTTGACTTGGTGGAGTCGTGATAATAGAGTGATGGTTGTCCTGATCATGAAGTCGTCAATTATCCGTCCGCTCGTCTTCCAAGAGGTGAGAGGGCGGAGTCTCCCTGGATTCTCGCACGTAGGTAACGTGAGAACGTGGGTAATAACCCGACGTTCAAGTAGGTAACGTGGGAACGTGGGTAATAACCCTACGTTCATTAATCCTTGAGATTACTCCTATTATTATGATAATAGTCACTTGATAATGCGTCATGTGAGACGTGAGGTAAAGACGTGCACGAAGCACGAGTATTTGTCTTTTTTTGCAAGAATGGAATTGCTATAAAATTGGGTTAACATGAAAACGCACGTTGTCGACTTACTAAAATTTGTTTCCCTATGCTTGTTTTGTTGATTAAAATTTATCTTTTTTTCTGATGTTCAAATGCATCTGGGTGGGCTTCCTGTAAGTTTGATGTTGGAGCAAGACTAGCTGTACTTGTACTGCTGCTTCTCTCCCCTTATATTCTCTAAGGCCCTCTTTGTTTGCGGGGTTGTCGGGAGGTTAGCGTAAGTGGTAAGAGAGAATCTCTCGGAGGGCCCCGCCTCCCCCCTCACACATCCCGCTTAATCGACCCCGAGCACGATAATCGACCTTCGAGGTCGATTGCGGTACCCCCCGCTAGTTTCTCAAACGGGTCCTAAAAATATGGACATAGTTGGATGCTGTTGTGCAGGTTTGCATTTCTAAATTTCCTGTCCTGTTTTCCTATGCTGCCGCTGCATAATTCATGTAGCATACAACGGAGAGAGCAGCAACTGTCACCCTTCATGAGAGAGAATGGAAGCCTTAAGAGGGAGAGAGAGAAGAAATCCAAAGTGGCAAATTGGATACCTCTGATTCCTTCTTTCACTTACCCTTTAAGCTTCAAAATGTTGATGCATTCTATTGCTCCCCACCATGGTTCCCTTTCAACTGGAAGTTCTCAGCAGCTGATTTGGGCTTTCTCCAAATTACTTCCAAGGATGAAATGAAGTTCGATTCCCTGTGTAAAAATGTTTGTAAATATCGAACTGAAAACATGTCCTTCATTTTTCTTTCCCCTTTATTTTGTGTATGATATTTAAATTTGAACATTTCCTTCGTAGTGTAGCTAGCTATACATTGATTTCTGAAAGTAAGATTTCCTACGTTCATCTAATCAGTTCACAGTGAAGACATATTGCAGGATTATATGATCTAACAGAAGAGCATCTTTGACAATGCAACAGGAGTGTACAGCTGAAGTTTGAAGAAAGGAATCATGAGATTGGTACACTTGGTGTAAAGAAAGTGAAGACTGTTTCCCATACAAGTAGCAATACCCTTAACAGGAATGGCTATAACCATCATCAATAGAACTAATGGGGGACTCTCATGACAGACCACTCAACTGTTATTGAGAATTTCATTAAATACTGCTTTTGACAACCAATAATACACACATGAAGCCCCTTATTTTCACAAATTGCAATATGAAAAATCTAAAAAGGCGTAAATCAACCCCAATGATATGCATTCCTAGACCTATTCAATCCCCAACATCCAGCCACCAAATATCATGAATAAGCTGCCAAGCACCGACCCAATCTAACAAACGAATTATTTACCCCCCAATAGATGGAGTGCATCCTTCAAGAATTATTCTGCTAGCTTCCTTCATAGCCGAAGACATCTGATGCGCAATTACACATGCGCAATTACACCAATGCCGGCTCGGCCTTGGCAGGGACCTTATATGTGCCAAATCGCTCTTCCAGTTCGTAGATGCGGTCTAGGCCGATCAGCTGGTTGAACTCCTCAAATGTGGCCAACCTGTGGAGGTTGTCTCTGAGGGTTCCCTCCCCCTTGAGTATCTTGAGGGCATCAATTAAGGCACGGGCAGATGCATACAGGGCCGTCAGGGGGCTCTCAACAACATGGAAGCCCATGGCCTCCATCTCCTTTGGGGTGTGTAGGGGAGTGATCCCTCCTTCGATCATGTTGCAGATCCTGAGGCCAATGGTGCGGCGGGCAACCTCACGGAGCTCGCCGTCATCCCTAGGTGCCTCCACGAAGGAAGCATCTGCTCCTGCCTGCACCACAGAAGCCAAGATACTCATCAGTTGAGACATATATGTTTTCTTTAGCTCCTTATCTTGCAAATACGAATATAGCACTGGATAGAATTATTTGGTGGAACAGGATTCATATAACCGACCCCAAATAATGGGATAAGGCTCTGATGACGGCGACGATGATCTTGCAAATGCATGTAGACTGGCCTATATCCTAAATTATGGGTTGTGGCTTATAAGCGATGATCAGCAATAACATGAACACAAACTTCTTTCTAAGGAGAATGGAAGATCACAACATGTTCTTTATTCCTGCTTGGTACCTGCATGTAGAGGTTGGCACGGTCAATGGCATCATTGAGGCCTGTCCTGATGTGAGTGGCGCGAGCATCAGTGCGAGCAATGAGGAAGAAATCGGCATCTCCGATGGCATCCCTTGCAGCTGCTATCTTAGCGGCATGCTCCTCAGGTGGTATCACCTTCACAAGTGCACAATTCATGTCATTACAAGCATCGAACAACTATGGGTCGATCTTCTGTTAGAGAAATCTTCAATCATATCTTTTAACAACGTTTTTTTCCCCGTTTTTGCAACAAGGCAAGGCGATATGTATTCCTCTGCTGGCTCATGCTTGGATTGTGTTTCTTTTGGCCAAGGAGGCCATTGTCAGTTTAAATCCAAACTTCGAGCAGGAAGCTAGATGTCAAGATCTAGCGCTATTATCAACCTTGAACAGGATAAAATTTTTAGACTAAACTCTTGCTGGGCAGATTTGCACCCATCAGAGAATCCTAATTGAAATTTCCAAATGACAAGGTATGACGAATGAGTACCTGCTTGCCGCGCATGTGCCCTTGTTGGATGATGAGAACAAACAAGATGAAAGGAAAGCTGTGTAAGTGTCTGGTGATTTGAGGTAAAGAAGACGGAAATGTAGTCTAGCACATCAAATGGCAACACAGTTGGAAACAAAGTCAGGATGATGTGTTGAACGGGCAGAAGCTTACCACACTTCTTTGGCCAAGCCTGGTCCTGTTATTTGGAGGGCAATTGATTCAGGACATGCAACAAAACAAGATGAATCAACAACCCAATACTCATAATTAACAAAAGAGTGATCCTCGACATTTTTAATCAGTACCTCAAGGAAGCATCCTGCAACACCGGCTGCAATCAGATCCTTGATGGTCCTCTGGACATTGAGAGCATTGCCGCCACCGGTGTCTGAAAGATGTGAACATAATTACAGGATCGTTTAGCGTTTTCTTCAAAGATTTACCGTTTCAATACACATGAAAACTAAGATTAACAACTTAATTAGGATAATCTTCTCTCTCTCTCTCTCTCTCCATAAACTAAAATAGATATAAATATTATAATATTATACACGATATACAATAATCAAATAAAACAATCCGAAACCAAACACCAAAGTAAACAGTCCACCTAAAACTGTAGACCAAACAAGGGAACGACCCCACACCACATGAAGTTTTCATAAAAGTCGCCGGAGGCAGCCAGGAGAAAAAACAATAACCTGAGAGGGTGATGACATGAAGGGGCCACCCCCACCACACATGCTGGATCCCCCAGATCCAGTATGGATCCCACTAACAAAAAGGTCACTTGGGTCCAACTTCCTACCCGCCCAGCGGTACGTATCCGGACCTGATCCGCATTCAGATTCCAACCACCGGTTTGCTCTTCATCTGGAAAGTTTAATAATATCCCACGGTTTACTGCATCTAGAAACGATGCTTCCCCTGCCCCCTCTGCGGTGGTGCCGTGTTTGGAGATAAAAATCTCCTCCGGCTACGTGGGAAGTACTCCTCCTGTTCTAACCAAAACATGGACACCAAGTGGACTGCGGAAGCCTAACAGGTTGGAGAGAAGAGAGAGAGAGAGAGAGGGGGGGGGAGGAGATCATACCGGCGTCGGCGATGATGGGGATATTAGGGGCAGCCGCGGTGATGTACCGAGCCCTCTCTGCCATCTCCGGTGGCCTGCAGATATGTTTTTTTTTTTTTACGGGGGTCAGAGTCTTGGTTGCTTAACCACGTACGACGGTGAAGAACAGAAGGGATCGTAACCGGGGGTGGGGTGGGAGACGGGTGGTGGGGCAGAGACGTACGTGAGGAGTCCGACGTCGGGCTGGCCGAGCATGGAGGCGGAGACGGCGTAACCCGAGATGAAGGCGGCGCCGCAGCCGCTCTTCTGGATGATGGCCGCCGAGAGCGCGTCGTAGCACCCGGGCATCAGCACTGCCCCCTCCTTCTCGATGGCCTTGTGGAACCGCGTCTTCCCGAGCGCGGCCACCTTCACCGCTCCGCGGCGGAACGTCGAGGGAACGGCGCGGGGGCGGCGGTGGAGCGGCTGGTCAGGCGACGCTGCAAGGGCACCGCCGAACTTGGTCGCCATCATCGTCATCGTCGCCGACATTCTCGAAAGCAAGCGAGTAGGCGGGAGACGAGACGACGATGGCAGACGGCAAGGAAGTGGGAGACAGAGGGTGGCAGTAGAGAGCTGCTGTGTTGTTGTGAGCACCGGGAAGTGCAGACTGCAGGTGTTTAAGTAGGAGGTGGGAGGGGCCGGGGCCGGGGCCGGGCCCGGGGAGGGTTGGGGACCGCTGGGATTTGAATCCGCAATAATTCAGGGGGCACATGCGATGTCAGGGAACAGCAGTTGGGGCCCAGGCGCCGGGGATGGCGGCAACCGGCACGTGCCGCCGAGTGCGTGCCGCGCCTGCTGTTTCCTGAAGCCGACGCGAACGGGGACTCCTTCCGTCTTCCCTATTCTCTCCTCCTCCGTCCCCTCTTCCCCCCACCCCCACACAGAGTCACCACCATTAATAATAAAAGGATACGGAACTTGGCCCTTTCCGGATCCGGATCTAACACGCACACCACACCCACAAGCCACGTGACAAAAATATGGCGGTATCTCTATGTTTCCTGGATTCTTAAGTCAAGTTTCACTAAGTTAGGGGGGTCCCGTTTTAATTGAGGATAAGGATAGGCTAGCTGTTCTTGTTTAAGTTCTGAGTTGCGTCGGGTAGGTTATCCGTGGATGCGTCTTCAAGTCCCGTTTAATAGGGGATAAGGATAGAGTAAATGGGTTGTATTGGGCTTATGCCTACTTGACTTGATAGTCATTACGGGCATCTAGAGAGAGAAAACATAAGAATATGAATTTCACACGAACTCCCGATGGAATTTGAGGATTTGATTCAGAGTGAATTTGAAAATTGTGTCTACTAAGATTCCGATCATTAGAATCTTCAATAGGATTTAGTATTTTCAAACCGCTAACTCTTCTCTCTCTCTCTAGATGCAGAGGATGTTGATACGAGAGGAGAAGATCCCCTCCGACGCCCTCCTCTCTCTCTCTCTCTCCCGATCGCCCACCCCCTCTCCAGTCACCCCTCTCTCTCTCTCCAACGGCGGACGTCGACACCCTCTCCTTTCTCTCTCTCACTGACCACCTCCCTCCTACGGCCTCCCACCCTCTCTGCGGTCCCCCTCTCCTATCACCATCCCACCCTCTCTCTATCTCACTCTCTTTGTACCTCTGTACGTAACTGCAAGGGGTGTCGACCTTGAAGGGGGTGGGGGGACTCCCTCCTCCCTATGCACTCTCTCTCTCTCTCTCCCCCACACTTCTCTCTATCTCTCTCACCCTGTGATAATTTAAAGATTTAATTAGAGATATGTTAAAGATTTTCACCTCTCTCATCCATCTTCAGTTAACTCACGGTAGGGGTACAATGACTCGTTCTTAAGGATTTTGGAGTATTACGGCAACAACAATAAAAATAAAGATATAAAGATAATTTCGAAAGATTATAGAGATATAAATATAATTTTCTCATTTTTAAATCATTATTTTTTTATCTTTGATAGTCTTATTAGATTGAAAGTTGAAATCGCGAGAAAAGAGAATATTACGATGCTTCGTTAATGTGTATTAAAACTCAAATGTTCACAACTAAAGATCAGGCACCATAAAAGATGACATTTTCATGATATTTCACGTCATTTCACCACAAACATTAACACCAAGGAAAAAATATCAAATCCGATATACAATAATATGTGGCTCGTGTGAAGGGGAGTTAATTAACATGATGCCCTCTTCATTAGTCAAATGGTGTTTACGTGTTAAGCCAAGGTGCACGTGATCTTGCCCACGTTCGTGTATGCCATCATCATCACCCCCACCGGTGATCACCATTGTGGCTACAGTGAATAGTCCCGAGACTGGGACGTACCACACCAAGGGCCCTAATCCACTACAAGGAACTCGTATTCATATGCATTTGAATCACATCGACCTTAAATTATTGAACAAAATTGATGATTCCCACATAGTTGATGGTACTTTTCCTTTGTTACCATCATACAATAGTATTGCTGGGGTACCTTATTGTTTACGATTTGACGAGGGCATATGTCTAGTCTGCTTATGAAGTGCGAGATTTAACTTACTCTTTGTCTCCCTGCATGTGTGGGCCTTGTCATCACCCCCTCTATGCATCCTTTGATGCACATCGGGCAACATTGAGGAACTATCTCCACTCTCACGTCTCCTTGGCATTAGGATTGTCAATGGGCCAGATCAATCTAATATATTCACGGTCTGACCCGATTTTAGATCGAGTCGTAAGATCTTTTTTGATTCGTGAGTCTTTAGTCGGATTTAAAAGTCTAGCCCGATTAGACTCATGGATCGGACCCGGACTTTAAGTTAAGCTTATGGGCTGACCTGATCCGTTCTCTCTTTTTTTCTCACTTCAAATTTTAAAAATTATTTAGTTAAAATTATGCTATTTTACTTAATTAAAAAAAATCTAAAACTCTATTTTCACACAAATTATGTAATTAATATCAAAATTCTAATTGATTTAATTAGATTATAAATTTTATATTATTAAGTATATTATTTTTTATTTTTTATTTAAGTTGTCGGGCCAGGTCGGGCCTTAGTCAGATTTTATATTTTTTTAATAGTTTCGGACTCAACCCGACTCAGCCTGACATAACTCGGGCCCGGGCCGGACTCGAACTTTAATATTGATAAGTCGGGCCACGATCTGGCCGACCTAAGCCCGACTCGAGCCATTGACAGCCCTACTTAGCAGTGGCCAATCGGATCCCCGAGCATAGGGCATAGCATGAATCCGTAATCACATTCGTCTCCTCATTAAAGGCCCTCATTTAATGACTCTCTTGACTCAAAGCATGTTGAAGCCAGGTCTCCAGGACGCCCAAGAACACTATCATTATGAAAAGGGAAGTTCTTGCCCAACTCAAGTTTTATTTGGTTATGGGCACGGAAAATGGACATCGTATCAGATGAGATGTTTCATCTTTTAACTCTATGAGAGTCGCACGTCTCTGGGGCTATCTCAGTCCACCTACGTTCTCGCCTCAGCCAACCCGACACATGTCAAAATGGCGTTGGCCTGATCGCCATCAAAGTAGACGCCCCAAGGGCCTAGAAAATGTATAACATCGTTAGGTATGCAAACTAGAACTCTCCCATATAATCTCCTCTTCCACTTTGACCGACTTGACCGTAGGAAGGTTCTCTTGAAACATCTCACCCTCTTCGAGAATTTCTTCTTCGTCTGTGCGAACAAACTCAACTTAGTCAACGGAGAATTCCACCTCCTCATGCCCAAACTCCCTCGTCCGATTTCTCTCCTACAAATTATAAGTCTTGCACAATACAATTCAATCTTAATTGAGGTCAAACTATTAAAATGAAATGCGTTTCAAACTCAACTTTGAGATTCTAAGTTTATTTTGTCATTAATTCTTTCAAGTTGGGTAGGAAAGAAAAACACGCGAGCAGTTGTAGCACCTCCGTTGCTAGTATTATTTCTATTAAGAGCGTTCAACTGTCTGATAATTGAAATCATCGAGACATGGGACACGGAAACGCCGTCGCAGGAGAGCCGTTAAAAATCAAAGCATGTGCCAATCAGGGCCGTCCAATGGGTGGCCCTCCTCGGCGCAGGGGTAGGCCCATCAGACGTGGCAGGAAGCTTCACCACCCAGCGAGAGCCCATTGGTGGATCTGAAATTAATAGATCCACCATCATGTGAGCTGGCCTTGACAGCTCATCGACGCATTAGGGAGGAATCGTCTCGTGGGGGCCCACCTCCGCCCTAATTAGGCACGGAGTTAATGTCTCTCCCCGCCAGAGAGAACGCAAGATCCAGATTGGCCAGGGGCCGGGCCGGGTCACGACGGCCCCACATGTCGCCGTTTTTTTTTTTTACCCCATTTGGGAAGGTGCGCGGAAGGCGCTGTGGTCCGTACCTGACCCGGACACCCCGGAAAAATCCACATCAGATCCGCATCGGTCGGCCGGGGCCCCTTTCGGGCCGGGGCCCACTTTGTTGCCATGTGGAAAGATCGTGGAAACAGCCTGGTCCGTACCCGACCGGACTCCTGCATCTGGCCGTCTTCTCGTCGAGGAGGCCTGGGCTTTCGTGATATGTGGGGTTGCTTACAGGTGTACGTATCACTGTATGCGGTGATAAGAACGATCGGCGATCTCTCCATGGGGAGGGCGGGCGGGGGGTGTTGCGTCAGTGCCACGAGAAGGGGACGTGACATGACACCCTGTGAATACATATCCACATGATGCATATCCAATAGGGAGGTGGACAGGGGTTTTCCAAAATTTTCAGAAAAAAAAGTAGGGATTATCCGGTGGTTGACTATTTTGTGTCCAATTTTATTGGTATACTAATTTTAATTAATTATTTAATATTTATAGGGTATAGAATAATTATTGATGTTAAAATTATTGTAAGAGGAAGCACCCAGAGCCACGACAGGAGGAGGGCTCGAGAGAGCTAAATGTGGGGGAAATAGATGTAACATTTTTAAAATGAGTTCATAATCATATTAAATTTGGTATACATAGTAAATTATTCTATTATTAAGTTTGATACAATCTAACTGAATATCTATAATTAAAGATAATTTCAGAAATGCTATTTACATATGTGTTTGATACAGCAAGCGGACACCCTCTTAAACAAGGATAAGGTTATGCTTATTCTGGTTCCTGCTTATCCAATTAACCATCCATGCATTTATGTTTTCACTTGCTCTATCAACGACATCTTATTTGTCACTAAATCCCAAAATTGTCTACCCCATGCATATATATATAGATTCCTTGTCATATGGCTCATTCACTATCTAATTAGAATATAAGCTTAGTCATCAATATTACATCATAGAAATAAGATATATCTTTTTTCTAGAAGAAATATGGCAAAAAGCTTAATCTGAGATAGTACTGCAGTAGCTTAACTGTTATGTCTCTATCTCCCATAATTGTAAAGGATAAAGATAAGAAAAAACACTAAGAATATCGATGAGGATAAGGATATATTGTTAGAAAGGAAAAGGATGAGAACATGGCCAAGAGGCAGAGAAATGGGTATGGTAGTTTTTTTATGAGATGGGAAGCCACTCTTTGTGTGAGTGTCAGAAGAGAGAGAGAGAGAGGGAGATGGGTGTGGTAGGTTTCCATGAGATGGGAATCCACTTTTCTCCCTCCAACAAATTAATAAAAGCTGCCTTGGGCCATATATTAACAGCATGTTGGTTTGCTTCTTTGGTGGGGCACCTTCCATTCCAACAGTAGAACATGAATGCATGTTGCCCAGCCTCCACATTAGTGGTCCATGTTCCATCCCATCAGTAGAATATGAAAATGAAGGATGGTGAAAGGAATGTGAAAATGGGTACCTTATGGCATTTCATCATGATCATCTTTGGACCAATAATAGGGGTTAAAAGATGGGAAACACCTTGTTCACCTTTCGGAACTTTTGCAGGGATGTCCTTGGAATTAAAAATTACAAAATTATCAACTATTGATATATGTTTACTTGTGTACCCCTACTATGTAAAAACGGCTTCAGCCTTGTCCTTTAAGTGTAATTCTTCAATGTACTACGTTAAATTAACTTTCAAAACTATTCTTAAGAGAGAAAAAGCAAGGAGGTAGAAAAACTAACAATAAGCTTATTTTTTTTATCATTCACTTAATCCAAACATCGCTGAGTTAAAAAGATGTTTAGCACAAGAACATATCCGAAGCTATTTTCATGCAATAAGGGTATGCAAAAAGCACACTTGCATCGATAATATATAGATCCATACATGGTAATGGTTCGTCGACTCCTAGTGTATCGATACGAATCGGTCTACCCGTATCTCACTAAGGAAAAATTGATACGTCAAGTCATTGATATAATATGAATTCTATTTGAAATTAAAAATATATTTCAAAAACAAGGTAAATTGACATGGATCGATATTTTATCGTATCATATCGTCAAAAATTTACACACTCCGATTCGACATTACAATAAATCATAATACATCCACGTTTCTTTTGAAACATGTGTATGAACGCAAATGTTCTTTTTTTTTTCTTCTCCTTTTCCCACCACTTTTGAGCTCCACTGCCACACAGGAGTTTTTCCTGATCCGCTTTATGATTGGGAAGCACTGAAGTAACTTGTATGGCGACCAGAACTTTCCTGGTCACCATCGCACTTATTTTGGCAAGAGAATGCATGGCCAGTGATAGGAGTGGTTGAGGTGTCGTCTTTTCACACTCTCAGCTTTCAGCACAGTGTCCATAGTGGTACTTGAAGGTGTGCCTCACAAGTGGTGCATGAGGAAGGGGAGAGAGAGAGAGAGAGAGAGATGCTTGTCTAGCTCAATAAAAATGGCATTCATCAAGTCAAAACTCGATCGGGAAATAGGGTGGATTCCAGTTTGAAAGTCTTGTCAAACACACCCTTTACACAGTCATGGATCTGAAGGTCCAAAAATGTTAAACACATGCAAACAGGTGAAGGCGAACATTCTAGAGCATTTAGGGTTTGTTAATCGGTTGCATGTTTGGTGTCTCTAAATGTCGATAGATACAAAAGGCTGTAAATGTGGGGTGCATGGCTCGTGCATGCTACAAATATACGTACGTACATTCCGAAGGACATGTCGACCGGAGCATGTCAAAAGGAACCGAGGCAGTAAAGATTTGAGGCATGCAGCCACCTGTCAGAACAACGTGCGCCACATTATTTTAGGTTTTTTACTTGACAAAAAAATCATTCTCGTAAATATATTAGTAAACATATATCATTGTGTAAATTTAAATTATGTAAAAATATTATATTTATTTATAAGTATATCACTCTTTTTGTAAAACCAAATCGTCCGAAAAAGGTTTTTTTTTAAAAAACAGAATGGCAACTTTGAGGGGGTGAAAATAAGTTATTAAGGTTTTAGCCTCGCTTTGTTTTAGAATTAAAGGTAATTCGATTAAATTTAAGTGGATTTATTTTTCTCACTTTTATTTTTTTTATTTTGAGATGACATCGAATTAAATTATCCCACATGTGAAGGTGAGATAGATTAATCCGATTTAAGTCAAATTAAATCACTTTTAAGCAGATTATCTAAATTTATTCCCGTCAAAATAAAATAACTTAAGTTCAAATTAAAGTAAAGATAATCTTGAGATAAATCTCAAATAAAGCGGGGCTTAAAGATCATTCTCTTAATATGATGGATTATATATAAGGGTTGTATTTAAAAAAAAGGCTAAATAAAAGCCATTCCAGAAGGAAGCTATGACACCGTCTACATGTTTTAAAGTTTCTGACGAAGTCTTCTAGAACTGAAAAATATTTCCAAGGGGTTGAAGTGTCGTTACCCTCATGGTAGTCTATACTTTTGGCTGTCAAAAAACACTCCTTCCGAGAAGAAACCCTAAACAACAAGAGAGAGTTCGAGACTCAACATCTTCTTATCGAGTGGGCAAAGCATGGGAGAAAAAATAATAATTATCTCTGCAGGTTTTGCAAGTAACATTAATATATTAGGGAAAACAGTGTCAAGGAATCAGCAGGATCTTGTTGACCAGACAACTTCCTTGTTCAAATTACTTCTCAGTTACTTGTTTGTGGAGAATAAGCTACCTCATTGATTTTTAAGACTTGTGCAGAGGGAAATGTAGCAAGAAAGCTAAGTATAACAAAGAAGGTAAAGAAGTACAAGTTTACCAGGAAAGATCAACAACAAACACCCTAGAAGGCCCATAAATTATTCAAGTAGGTAGGGAATAGTATTCAAGGCCAACTCATGACCCCACTGTATTAAATATGTGTATGCTTGGCATGTGAAAACTATGGTGCCATTAATAAAAGCTAGATCTGTCACATGGAACTCCCACGATGACCAGCACTTAAAACTGGGCTTGCACTGGTGTCTAGAATGATGGGGCACTGTGAGGCCACATGTGGCAATCAACATCCCAAGAGGAACACTGTAGATTCTGTATATGCAAGTTGTTGGCTTGCACACCATGCCCCCAACAAAAGAAGAGCCATCATGCATGTTTTGTTAAATAGGATATATACTTTAGCATTAATGTTCTATTGATTAGATGTAATTAATTAATGTGCCCAAGTCCTGATTCCCTTTAAAATAATACATATGATACATACTTAATCCTGCCACAATATGCAGGCCTAGACTAGGTGTCAGATCCGTTTAACTGCCATAATTTTGGATTAAGATATGTATATCCAGTCATCTAAACCAGATCTGTTAGATAAAATTGTGAGACTACTTCTATGAATCTAAGGGCGTGTTTGGAAAGGATCTAGGAGAGAGATCTCAAACTCTCCGATCATTAGAATCCCTCCTCTTTCAATTTTTTTTCCAAATATCCCAATGTCTCTTCATCTTTTATTTTATTATAGATTTCGAGGTTTAAAGAGATAAGGAGAAAGAGAATAGAATTAGAAAATCTCAAAAGTTATTTAAAAGGTGTTTCTTCTCTCTCTCTAAGAGATTTTAAAAAAATCTCTCCACTCTCAATCTGTTCCAAACGCGTGTATGATCTAAAATCAAGTCAATTTATCAATCATATCATATTTAAAAACAAATGGATCCTCACTTAAGCACACTTAAGATTTAATTTTAAGGGGAAAAGAGAGGTTAAGTGGGGCTCGAACCTGACCTATGTTTAATTACTTATATTTTCGTGACAAATTAAGTTGTTGGGTCTGCTATCTCAATAACATAATTATAACACGCCATGCACGTCTTGCACACCCAGTACTTGTCAAAACATAATTATAAAATGTGAATCACCACGCGTGAAATTAATACTCCTTTAATCAAACTTGGTGATGCTGGGCGGTAAAAAAAAAAATGGAGAACAGGTGGAACAGTAACAATGTGAAGCTTCTTCCACTATCAGACGAAGACGAATCCCCCCAACCACGTACTGGTTGGTACCGCCCGTGGAACACGCGCGACAGGTCCTTCACAGTACTCTACAGTCCTACGTATATATTGTACGTTTTTTCTCTCTAAGAAAAAAAATAAGAGTATTATATATATATATATATATATATATATATATATATATATATATATATATATATATATATATATATAGAGAGAGAGAGAGAGAGAGAGAGAGAGAGAGAGAGAGAGGGTGAGTTTTGACGTGTTGTGGAATCAATCCACCGGGACGACGGTCTCACTAGAATCAGATAAATTACAGGAAGAGCCAGTGTTATCAGAGGATCGATCCGACTGTGAATCATTTTAAAAATCGGTCTGATTACGATTGATTCGATTTAATATTAAAGAATCAGACGAACTACGATTTGATCGGTGAATCGATTCGAATTGATCTGACTCAATTCATCTTTAAAATAAAAAAATAAACATAAAAATATTTAGATATTAAAATTATATTTATGAATAAAATTATCGTATTATTATTGATTTATTATTATTTATCATTTTATTTTAAATATATTTGAAGTTTAAAAATTTAAAGGAGCATATATAGATGTCAATTGTGAAGAGTGAAGACCAATGAAATATTATAAAATTTTAAGATTAATTTATTTAACCATGTTATTTTTTTACTTGTATAGTTACGTAATCATGATTAATAATTATACATGTATGTTTTTTTATTTTGATCATTATATCTTATTTCTTATTGTCTTAAGTTATAGAATCGGGTCGGACTATATATCAATATTACAGTGACGTCGCGATTTAAATCGGTTCGATTAAACGGTCTAACCGATTTAAATCGAATCAACTCATTGACCGATTCAGATATCGATTCGGTTCTGATAACATTAAGAAGAATTCCATCCTTTAATCATTTAGGATATGTTTGGAAAGGATGTTGAGAAAGTATTTTGAAGATTTCAATTATTAAAATCTCAACTGTTTTTGTATCTCATAAGCTGTTATTTTATGCGAATTATAAAAGTTAGAGAGAGATAAAAAGAAAGATGAAGGAATTTTAAAATCTTCAAAAATTATCACAAGTCGATTTTCACTCTGATTTTGAAAAAAATCTCTGCACCCAATATTATTTAAATCGAGTACATCTTCCTTCCCGGTGGGTCAGACAAGGATGATACAAACTCTTTAATCAACCGAAGATATGATTTCTTTCTTGTTTTATGTCTTGATGTGTGCAAACATGCATGCATGCACGTTGTTGGTCTTTGTGGATCCGGAAGAACAGTCAATTGGATTCCTGTGACGTGACTTTTTGGGAACGTTAGATTTAGTTGATTTAAAAGATGAGTAATGTTTCGTTCACTTAATTCGGTGTTCAAAGTTAACTCAAATTATAACATCTTCTCTCATTGACTCGAAAATAATTGAAATGATTATTTTCATCTCAAAAAGGATATCTCGCGTATCAGACTTGTACGGTCACGTGTCAGACTCGTCTGATCCACTTTTTCGCTCGACTAAAAAATATAAGACTGAAATATTTTATAGGAGTGGAATATTTTACTATACGAATGAAACATTTAATATAAAATTGAAATATTTTATTAGATTTTATTTTTATAACAAAATATTTTATTTATATAATATTTTATCCTTATAACAAATATTTTGTTCGTGTAATAAATGTTTTATTTCTAAAAAATATTGCATTCGTTTATTTCTATAGTCAAATAAAATATTTAATTCTTATAATAAAATGTTTCATTCCTGTAACAAAATATTTCAGTCTTATAAAATATTTCACTCCTGTATTTTCTCGCCGAGCAAAAAAGCAGACGACAGATCTGACACGGGACCGTACAGGTATGACACGGGGCGTCCTTTTTTTGACAGAAAATGATCATTTTAATTTTGGGGGGGACCAATGAGAAGGAAAGTTATAATTTGAGTCGACTTTGTGCACCGAATTCGATGCACACAGTATTACTCTTAAAAGATTATGAGAAAAAAAAGAAAGGAGTAGACTCAAAATCCTACCCGTTTCTCTTTTAATTTGAACGATAATTTTATTGCATCTATTGTAGATCCGAGGCAAACATAGGCCCACATTATCTATAGCCCAGATGTCCGCAGAATGGCAAAAAATATGTTACAACATATGTTTTTAAATTGTGAAAATTTTTACTTTGGTAACGGGTTGGGTTAAGGGCTGAGTGACATATTCGGGGTGACTCACTCGCCCTTAACCTAACCCGTTACCAAATTGACCTTAACCTGTGTAGAGTAACTCATTCCACCTATTTAAGTGGAACGAGTTAATCCATTTAACCTTATTCGACTTGAGTTAAGAAAAAAAGTATCAAACAGAGAATAAAACATCCGACCCAGATTAACCTACCCTAACGCACCTTAACCCGTTACCAAAGTGGCCCTTAATTTTTACTAAGTTAGAACTGATACAAGCGAATAAAAGATGCAGTAGCACATATGTTTACGAAGTTTGACGATACGCTGGGCATTAAAGAAATGGACTGCGGTCTACAGCAACAATTTAGGGAGTCTTCCATTATGAGAAGAAGACTAATCCTAACATGTAACTTCCCAGTAAGGTTTGTAATACTGTTGCCATGTACAGATGTTTTGGTGGTACAATATGATATGAGAGTAGTATTGTGTCAACTAATGAATTTTTTTATTTTGACTAAAAACTTTTTCATTAAAATAATGACATGGGATTCAGAGACACATCAATATGTCGGCATATCCATTTGTTTAATAAGAGCATGGAGTGCTAATCTTATTACGAGGGAATAAACAAACATGGGATTGAAAGCCTCACAATAGAAAACTGAGGGCAAAGGCCATATGAAGAGCACGGCTCTTGTTACAACGAGAAAGGCCTGCCGAAATAAGAAGAAAATGAAATTCTAAATCATGAGATTACACTATCAAACCTAAGCCAAGGGGATTAAACGCTAGCTAGATATTATATTGAAGAACGATCTCATAGAGTTTTATGACAGAGCATGGGATGAGGATGAAGACCCAGACGACGGGGACATCAGTCTTCATCTTCATGATCATCATCATTGGGGGAATAACTTTCAACGCAAAGCTTGTGAGATGCACGGAGATTTTCAAACGAATCCTGACGTAAAATAACTTGAGGGATAAATGACATCGTATTGACATTGAGAGCATCAGTAAAGCACCGTGTCCGTTAGACCTCGTAACAATTGATTTCAAGAGTCATGTAAAAAAGTAATAGAATTCAAATTAGTGACTAGTGCGAGGAGGATTTGGAGAACGACCCTAGGATATAAGCAGGCAGATTCTAACACCACCCTTGAGATTTGGGTACGTGAGAGATGTGCTTATGACTAGGGGTGAGTACGGTTTGGTTTGATTTGGTTCGAAGAGAATTTTTCTCAAATCAAATCGAACCGAATTAAGGCTTCAACCCGAATCAAATCAAACCAAACTAGTTTGAAACCAAATCAAACCAAACCAAATTAATTCGGTTTGGTTCGGTTTGAACCATATTCATCTCCCATTTTATAAATTAGATTAGATTCAAACAACATTAGAGAAAGGTAGGATAAAAGAATTTCTACCAAATAAAGTAAATATTAAAAAAATAACATACAAAGTTGTAACTTGTAAGAACAAGCTCCATAATATTTTCACATAAAAAATTAAGAACTTCGGTTACAGTAAAATAGAAGGTCATTTGAAACGTATTTCATAAAGTCGGAAACTCCATTAGAATGGCGGGAATTTGACTTTTTAAATTTAGATTTATAGTTACATATACATTTATATTAATTTGATAAAAATATTCTTAAATTCGGGTTATTCGGTTCGGTTTGATTTTGTTCGGTTTCTTGAACTTCAAAATCAAACCAAACCAAATTTTTTAATACGGTTCGATTTGAACTCAAACCAAAATTTTTTAAATTTCAACCCAAATCAAACCGAACCAAATCGTTCGGTTCGATTTGATTTTCGGGTTGAACCCGAATAATGCTCACCCCTACTTACGATGGACCGAAGATGTTGAGGAAGAATTAACCGTTGGGGCTGAAGAACGCGGTGAACTCAAAGCATGATCTTGCTCGGTAACCGCAATATTAGAGTATGGGGAAGAGGATTCTTCTGCATTAACCGACATGCTGGGAGACTCCCATGGGTCTCCGCCTGTGCCTCGATAGTAGCAGGTGACGTCAAAGCTGGGACAGCTGATGTAGTAGATAACACCGAAAAAAGGGAATCATGTGTAGCAACCTGAGGAGAGGGGGAGGCCCAACCAATATGACCCTCCAGCAAGGAATCTTCGAGGACCACCGGATCAGCCTCATGAGAGGCGAGGCATCTGAAAGTATGAGAAACCGGAGCAAGGAGAGAGTTCGGGACCTGCATGGCAACAAGGAGAGCAACGACAACGCACAGGAACAAGATCATATCATCAACAGTTGAAGCGCACTCTGATGAAACACAAACAGTGATAGCCGCAGCGGATCTGGTGGGACACTGCAAACCATCCTTCTCAAACTCAGGACAAGCCCTTAGCAGTCCCGTCCCTTCCACGTTTTAGGAGGGGGAAAGAAAGAAAGGCCACTTGGATGTTATGTTTAGGCCTGTTGTAGAGGTTAATGGGACTCTGGTGAGATGAGATCGGGGAATTTAAGTTACTGTCAATTGATTTGATACATAACCTAATGTAAGTATGATTGGTTCCTCAGATGTCTAGATGGGTCAGTATTTAGGAACAGAATATTAGCTGCAGTATGGAGAGATGGGCAACCAAAAAACAGAAGGGTCAAGGTGGAGGGAGAATAATTAAGAGAGTATGTCTTTATATTCTTGAATGAGAATGTTGTAAGTATAAGTTCAGGCTTATATTGAATATATTATAACAGTAAGTTCTTCCAATACATAAACATGCAGATTGATAAGACATGACTGAACACTACCAGAGACCCTTCTGAGTGGTGTGATAAGATTTTTGAGAAGGTATGGTAACATGGGATGTCTCACTTGATAATTTAAGATTAAAATCAAGAGAATAATTGGTAGGTTCTCCCAGAATGGGTGATCAACCTATGTTTCTTGTTGGCCAGGATTAGTTGACATATATCATGTAATGATACCAAATGAAGCCTTAATTTGGAGATGTAAAGTCAAAAAACTTATAAAATATTACACAAAATTCTCACACACAATCTAAAATGATACGTGTGGGAGTCAATCTTCTCTTCTCCCTCTATTTCTTTCACAATCTAAAACTTATTAATTAGCAAGACAATTACATGTTCTCTCCATGTTAACTACTGAACTCTGAAAATGACCCCAATGATAACATGCCTCACACGTAAGAACATGAGCCATCTCGATCATCATGCATGGCTAAACCCCAATAAGAACCATCCAACTGTCCTTAAAATGAGAGAGTTACGTGTAAGAGTTGACGCATATCTAAGAGTGTTACACAGTGTCTTATATATGTGTTTTTTTTAATAAAATTGAAGTGGGTCTCAAGGTCTCATCACGGCTAAACCTTACTCGTTACTTCTTGTTGGAAAGCACTTGTCCTTATCTTATTCTGATAAGCCACCACCCTGGTCTCTTCCATGCGAGATGTCGACGGCTTATCAGATTCACACGTTTGAGAAGCCCCCATAAGAACAAAAGCTAATAAGGACATCGATTCGATCAGTCGTGGGGATAAACACATGTTGACATGGCCATTATCCATCCGGATCGTTCCTGAGTGTGGCAACGATGGGAGTGTTAAGATAGGCATGCAAAAAGAATGAGAAGGATGAAATTTTAAACAAAATGCACATGTGTAGAGACCTGGGTTGAACTTCAAATACTGATCTAAAGTTCAAAAGCATAAATTTAATCAGTTTTGGACACATATATGTATGGTTATCAGGTTCATTGTTCATTAGGAACTGAGTTGAAGTTCAAGCAAAATTAAGGATGGTAAGAGAAACTTAATTAGAAAGGGTAGGGTTTGATGACTCTGAGTAGCTAGCTGTATCGGATCGGATTTCATGTGATCTGATATAAGTCAGTCGGAGATGACTCGTACTGACTCAACTGAGTTACATATTTAAAATAAATTAAAATAATAAATTTTAATTCAATTATCTTCATCCATAGAATACAAGATTTATGAGATTACGTACTATTATATCATAACAATAATTTTTAAAATTTTAATTATTTTTAGATATTGTATTAATATTTAAATAGTCCATACCAACTCGAAGCGATTTGCTCGACTCATGACTCAGATTTCTCTAGAGACGATCCTTGTCACCTGAGTCGAGACGAATTAGATCAAGTTTACGGTCCGTGACCATGAGTCGATGCATGACTTTCTTAAATTTAATTATAAGTATAGCTTCGACTTTAATAAGCTAAAGTGGAGGGTCATAGTTAATATAACTTAACTCAATTAAATAAGATAAAACTCTTAACTATGATGAGGATGAGGAGACATTAGGATTGGGAAGGCGAACGGTGTAGGTCAGGGACCCACGTTATGCATTGGATCCGGTGGCCATGAGAATTAACATCAGTTATGCTACACATTATCTAGCACATAGAGCCTATTTGAGTATGATAAGACTCCGGGACATGTTGGACTGTGAGATTGAGAGATTAATTAATTATTTCTTTGTTTATTTATTTAATTATTTCACAGATGAGAGCACACAGGTCGTGTAATGAGATCGAGGCATGCATTAACATCTCATTTTTTTTCCACTAATGAGAGATCGAAATCAGAGTTAGGTGAACCAATCTCTATGCTCTTCTAATCAAATCTTCTCGTGAAGTGAATAAATTATATGATGATTGATCTGTTGTTTTAAATATTGTTACGACGACGACGACGACGACGACGACGACAACGATCAACGAGATAGTAAGGGCCTAAAGAGAGGAATCTCAGATGAAGATTTCGAGTGGCCATTGGACAATCCTAGGTTTACAGTTAACCAAGGTGAGTAAATGAGACCCAAGTAAAAATGTCACCTCCTGGAACAAGGAAAAATGAGATCAGGATGATGTCCTAAGTGAAACTTAGAAGTTGATCAATTTTTTTTCGTGAATAGATTGGTGTTGATTTATTGTTAGAACTTGCGTAAATTGAGTCATGGTTTGTGGGACCGTGTCGTAGGGGAGGCAGAGTTAGAAGACTAGTACCATGGCATGGGAAATCAAATACGTGATACGATAACGAGTCAATTCGAGTTATTTATGTAAAAACATATTAAAAAAATAATTAGATAATTAAGTTTAAATCGATTCAAGTTAGATTAACTCGTTTCATATTAATCAAGACAGATTTAAATCGATCTATTCTAACGAAAGATTGACTCGTATCGTATCAAGACTGGTTCAATCAATCCATCCATCCCGATGACACGACAAACCTTAAATTGACTTAATTTTCTACTATTAGAAAGTTTCAAATTAGCATCTAAAAGTTACCTCTGGAGTCTGACGTCATCTAATCTCATCTATAATAAGACAGACTAGATATGCAACATAATTATAAGATATCTTTTCACATAATTTTACTTCCGAAGAGGGTGTTTTACAAACATCAAAAATAAGAAGATGGGCATGGTTTTGTCGGAAGTCCATGTATTTACGTGCATCGGCCGATCCCAATCATGTCAATGAAAAAATCCGTACGGCTGCATGCACTCTTATACTGTGATTTTATATCTCTTTCTTATTTAAAAAAATTATTTTTAATTTAAAAATACATTTAAAAAATAATAATTCTCCGCTCAATGTCGATCTACTGGCATATATCAACGCCGCCACGTCAGATCGTACTCGGTCAGAACAAGCGGGACGAGATGTCCGAGTCTTGACAGACGTTGGAGATGGGATCTGCGGTGGTGGTAGCCCTCTAAATAAATAAATAAATAAAAAAGCAACCACAGCCGAGCGTGGACTTGGCGGACGACGCATGCGACACGCCGCCCTGTACGGAAACAAAAGGAGGAATCCCGTGGCCACGAGAGAAGAGAGGAGAGGAGAGACTGCTGCAAGAGCTATCATTAGTCCACGTCAGAGGCAATTACACGTACATAACGTGTATTAAATAAATTATTTTTTAAAAAAAAATTATGACACTAGCCTCACAACCCCTTACTTAATCATATAAGATACACCTCCTCTATTTGTATTCGGTGATATAAAAAATTCAAATAGCAAGGATCGGTTCAAAAAAAACTAAGTCAAATAATATTTATTAAATTTAATCTTTATATATTAAATTTTTTTAGAGATTTAATGGATAATATAAACCAGCTTAGGATCCACGGGTGATTCCCCCGACTCGAGTCTGGATAATATTGTCGGGGATTTTATCGAGTCCACCTCTTGTCTAAGCCAACGAACCTCACGATGTGCAAGCGGTAAGATCCGTAGGTCCACAGTAAGGGACACGCCGAGGTGGGCGGCCGGCGGGAGAAGGGTTTCCCGTCGTCATACAAAAAAAAAAGAAGAAAAAGGAAGTCGAATGCATAAATTTATCTTCTTCTTTGATCATAAGAAATTAAGAATGCGTAAGATATCGTCATCCCAAACTACTATAACACATGTTAGATACTCCCTGTGATCCAGATCTGCATCTTGGGCAAGACCAACCACTCTGCCCCTCCCAAACAAAAAAAAAAATGTGCACGCCTTCGCCAAGCAGATCCACATCTTGCAGAATCAAAAGGAAAGATGCGAGGATCCTACTCATACATACATATGTATACATCATGCACAGGGTTAGGTGACATGTACAGTGGTCAGCAATTTACATATCTTCTCCAATAAAAAAATTTCGATTGTGAGTTTTCTTAGTGCTTCTCCCCCCCCCCCCAATAAGAGGCTCTTTTGCACAAACCATGATTCTTCTATTGCCTAGGGTCACTTTGTTTTTCGGCTGAGATTACCGTGTTCGACTCCAGAAGGTCGAACGTGGTGCCCGACCCAGATAAAGTTTGCGTGTGAGGAGACAGTGTGAACTCCCCCACATTTCTCTCTCATCCGGTGGAAAATCCGCGGGCGCTATTCCGATAACAAACAGGGCCTAGAAGAGTGACAATTTTAAGCTCCGAACCCTCACCGATAAAGCAATCTCACATACAGCACAATCACAGAAAGACACCACTATGCTGCACAGACTCTTGCATCTACAACTTCCCCTGTTGATCAGCCCCTTGGTCAAGGCACAGATATATTGCCCACCTGTGCTCTCGCCGCCGAATCACGCCATTGAGGACCAGTACAACAACTACCGAGAGAAAGAAGAGATGTGACGAGTAATCCAAAGGAGTAGATAAGGAAGCACATCGTCGCCAAGTACACCTGCTTCGCACTATAATGTTTTAAAATGCTATCTTGCGATCGATCTTGCATTAGGTACTCCGCAGGAGGGTGATTTCAGTGAACCTTCTTGAGAGCACATGGCAAGTTGTTTTTTTTATCTTTTTGGGTTTTGGTGAACAAGGAATACTGACCAGGGGAAACCCACAACAAACCCGTCACCCCACACAGACACACACACACACACCCAGTGCCACTACGCCACAAGGGGGTGGGCACATGGCAAGTTGTAGTATTGAATAAGTCAGAAGATTTATTAGTGACCGTAGAGAGAAGCAGAGTATTTTCTCCGAGAGAGAGGCGATGACTGATAAATGCAAAGATTTTCAGCATCAGCTGCATACGTTTCCTCAAACAGTTTCTCTCAAATATGATACTTTACAAGGTTGAGATGGATATGTCCATAGACTACAAACATCATTCCAGTGTGTGTGTGTGTGTGTGTGTGTGTGAGAGAGAGAGAGAGCGAGAGAGAGAGAGAGACCTTGTTCACAATATAAAATACATATACAAAAATTCGTGGTTGATCCTGGTCGTTAATCCTCTGACGAATACCATTGTACAACAATGAGCCAAAAAGATGAGGTGTTATCCGCTTAACAGGTCAGGAGTCTCTTTGATGTGTTGAAAGCTACTGTTTGATGCAAACAAAACATAGAGCTACTTCAGCTCGTGCTTGGAGTTCTTCCAGGGCCTGTACAATCTTGTCACGGCTGATAGATGTCTCATTAGAAGTCGTGAGCATTTTTCTCAACCTACCACATGCAGAAACACAAATTTCTACATCATTCGTCAAGCACACACCGATAGGCAAGCATCAAGGGAGCAAAATCTAACCCAAAACCAGCGAGTGATGCAGTCACAAGCATGGAAAAATGACCTTCAATTCATACCATTAGCTTTTAAAGATGAAAAACATGTTATCAAAGGCCCCTGGGGTGCTTGCCCAGGCGAGGCACTCATAACTCACCTCGCTTCGGCCCAGCTCGCCTAGGCAAGCTTGCTGCGGCCGCATGCCCCTTTGGGCCAAGCTCACTTGGGCTGCCAGCCCATCCTATAACCCAGGCCCCAAAAAAATTTGGCCAGAGGGGCTCCGCCACCTTCCACCACCCAACAAGGGGCTGCGCCCCCTTGACCCTCCTGCGACCTGACCGCACAGGTTAATCCGCAATGTAAGACTAAGTCCGGGTCAAAGGTACATCAGGCCCATTTGATGTGAATTTGATAGTTTCTGAATTTATTTCTCACATATGAACAGATGAATTTACTAATTTTATTGTTTTTGTATATGCGTTGCTGACATATTTAATGATATATTTACATATCTGATTTATTTAATGTATTTTAAAAAATGTCGCTGCAAACACCTAGGGCACCGCCTAGGTGTTTGAGGCTAAGGCGACCCCTTAATTGCCTTGGCTGCCTCTTGACTCTGACTACCTAGATGAAAACCCTCTCATAAACTTGATGCAGTATCTTTTCCCTATTCTGATGCCGCAACTCTGTCTCATTTCTTTTAAATGTCAGCAAGATTTGAATTTAACACAAGCAGCAAGGACCAGGGTCTGACATGACACATCCTGTTAAACATCAGAGACTGAACTGAAGAGTGGAATGAATTAAGGTGACGTCTACAACCATAGATATCATACAGAATGGAAAGCTATCTTAGGATTTTCTTATACATTAGCATGCAGGTTGTCTTTGACTTCCATTTGGACAAGAACTGCCTTTGCATCCACCCTCAAAAAAAGTGGTCAAAAGGACATATCAATACCTCCAAGAATACATTACATCCAGAGAGAGACTTGTCTTAATAGATGTGATCCACTCATTAGAAATCCCAAAAGAAAATCAGATTTCTGAATGTGTGTAAAGGTCTCAATTATTTGTATGGAGAATCTACTATATATCATGCTACAACATGGACACAGCCTGTCTTTAGATAGGAGATGTCAAATTTCTCCAAGGTTCATTCAGGAATATGAACCTCAAAAATCAATACTGAAAGAATTTGACAGTTTTTCCACTATCTAAACTAATTTGGATGTTGGAAGAATCTAAAGTAAGGGCGGGGGACAGCCTCTACATGTGTCACATCATCTATATGGAAACCAAGAAGCTAAAAAACAACTACTGCAATGATTACAGTTAAAATCTCATTTTGGATGCAAAAACTAATAAGCAGATTCCCATGCTTTATGCATGTTTTATCCTGGGATTATTCTATGGAATTTTTTCAATTTGCATTCTCAAGCCCAACCTAAGAAATGGAAATCATTTTCTTGATTTCCTATGAGCAAGCTTAGTCATCAATACGTCTGAAATTACATCCTATTACTTAAATGATACAGAAAGCATATTGGTGTGCATTGTTAAATCTTCAACATGGCTGGAATCAGTTTATCTTTGTCAAAGTGTGCAACGTATAATGATATATTGATACATTAGGATTGTGAGAATGTACTGACATGGTTGTCATAGATGAAACAATGCTAGTAAGGAAACTGGAGTATATAAGGGCATGATACAGCTTCCATGCAACACTGGTATGTGGTCATGGTAGATAAGCCATGTAAGGATGGGCTAGTAGCACCTTTTCTATGAAAACATTCTACAATATATTCAGTTGATTGCTAGATGTAAAATGAGTACTTCCACAAAGCAGGAGAAACACAGATTGATAACAGTGGAAATGAGAATAAACAGAGTTCTAGAAGAAAAAAAAAAGTTTATGGCAATCTGAGATTTCAAGCCGCAATTTCATCCATTGTAATAAAGAAGAAGGTACTCCAAGGTACCAAATATGTATAAATTTCCTATACTTCAAACATGGGATCTCGGATCACAACTTCCCTGGATTACCTAAAGTTACATCAATCAACCTTGTATATTAAGGATCAAATAGTAAACATACAAGCGCAATGAATAGGGTAACCATGGTCAATTATTTCACGATCCATATAATAGCAAAACCATGCATTATATCAGTTAAAGGATGCAGAATTCAAGCAGCCCTAAATTATAGAAACACCCATATTAACTCAAGGGTTTCAGTAAAATAATGCAAGGGAATTTAAAAAGGGGGGAAACTCATACCTTTGGACAATAGCCGTATCTCCATGTCCAGTAGAAATAATTAGCATAGAATTGACAGGTAAGGCCTCATATAATCTTTTAATTCTGGCATCCATGCGTGTCAATATGTCCTTCAACTCAGGAGTCATACTACATAGAACACCTTTCTTGGGCAATGTTTTACAAGTGAGAAATGAAATCGCCTCTGCAACTCGAGAATTCAGCATCTCCGCATCTTCTGCTTGCTGCTTGAAATAATAATTCAATCCTGAAAACTGGGTCCAAACAAACTCTACCTTTTCCTTCTTCACCTATAATGGCAGATAAGATTTTCATTTATCTTGGAGTTGCAGTGCAACAATCTACAAAACAACATTCATGAGAACTGCTCTGCTGACCTCTTTTATAGCTCTTGAAAGAGCCTCATCATCTGATGTAACCGGTATGGCATTGCATGATGCATCTGAATATCTCTTTATTATTGACACATCATCAATGAGTGAGCACGTTCTGCCACAATCATGCAGAATTGAAACTAGTTTCCTCCGCATAAAAGATGAAGCTGCACCAAATTCCGGTCCTATGATGACAATGGCAATTAGTCAATTTGTAAACAATACGTGTCAATCAGAAATGACTGGATTCATAGACGCATTGCTTATCTTCCTCCGCTGAGGGTAATGTGCATTTCATAAGCATGCCTAGGATCAATTTACATCAAAGAAGTATAGCAAACATAAGTTTGGTTTTAAGAAATTAACGGTCTACCTATTTAGCAAAAAGTATGCTGTTTCCTTTCAGTTTGTTGAGACAAGACAAGCATAACCTCATATTACTGCTTTTCAAGTGACAAGCATTGGGACTTGTGGACCAAACCAAGGTGAAGCATCACGCTCTAACACCCCCCAACCTCCTCCCCTGATGCAGTCGAGGCAAAGGTCGAAGAGTTAAGCAGGTTTACTTTACAAAGACCCTTGGCCCAAACGCCTGCCCATAGTTGTCAAGGCAACAAGGCGACCAAGGCGAGCTTGGGGTTCTCGAGTGCCTAAATGCTTAGGCACCTGCCTAAGCGGCGCTTAGGCGTCCAGTTCATATAAAAACACATAAAATTTTTCTATACAAAAATTTATCATGATCATTTAAATATGGGAAACAACACTAGCATGACATAGAAATGAAAACAAATAAAAATGACATGGTAATGAAATATCAAAATAATTTTTGAGATAAAAATAACAATAAAATGGAACTTTTAGAATGAAGAAAATACTAACCTGATGCTTGCCAATTTCTTCCAAAAATATATAAATAATGCTTGGAACAACAAATTCAGAACATACCAAATTCAAATTCAAATTAAAACTTGAAATGCTAAATTAATAAATTAGTCGGACAGAGAGGGAGGAAGCAGGCCCCCCTTGGGCTCAGGTTTGGGGGAGGCATATGAGTCTCTGTCTCACGGTGAGACAGAGGGGGGGAGAGAGAGAAAAAAATTGGGGGGGCGGGGGGGCAGGAGACAGACAGAGAGAGTGAGAGGTATGAAAGTGAGAGAGGGACAGAGACTGGGGGGTAGACAGAGACAGAGAGTGAGAGGTGTGAGAGTCTCTCTGCCTCACTCTGAGAGAGAGAGAGAGAGAGGTGTGATGCGTATCCGAGAGAGGGGGCCGAAGCCCCTTGTGTGTGTGTGTGTGTGAGAGAGAGAGAGAGGGTGGAAGCCCCTTGTGTGTGTGTGTGTGTGTGAGAGAGAGAGAGAGAGAGGAACCTGTCCACGGTGGCAACGGCGGCAATGGCGGTTGTGGACGGTGGTGGCAGCAGCAGCAGGTCAGTGACGACGGCAGCTGCAAGTCAGCGGCGATGGCAGTGGAGGTCAGCACCCATCGTGGCTTGAAACCCTAGCGCAGGTGGGGGTGGCGGTATTGGGGGGATGGGGGAAAGGGGATCGAATGGTCAAATGGGGTTTATAAAGGGATCTGGAAATAACCAGATCTGATTTGGGTTCCCGGCGGGCCCGCAGACCCAAGGTGTGAAAGCGGCCGCCTTGGACCGCCTAGACCGCCAAAGCAGCACATTGGGCAGCTTTTTTAAGGCCCAGTAAGGTGTATGATTGCCTTGCATTGGGAAAAAAACGCCTTCCCGCTTAGGTGGCACCTAGGCGGGGGCCTTGACAACTATGCGCCTGTCCTGTCACAAACAAAGTTAGCCACACTCCTAGGACACTGGGTTCTCTCTTAAAGAGTCTTCATTCCTCCCAACCCCAAAAGGGCCTACAGGGTGAGATGAAGATCAGCCACCACTGGGTACAGTCACCGTTAAGGTTCCATCCCCTGTCCACATGCAACAATAGCCTCTCTGCTGTAGCATGTGGCAAACTGAGTGAGCGTCAAGACTCAAAAGCCTGCTGCTGGCTCAATGGTCCAATTCAATTTTCTCTAATTTTGTCCTTCCTTTGTACCCATTCTTCAGTTATCAGACAGAAATTGAAGATGCCTTGCTGGTTTAATGTCCAGTCTGGTTTTCTGAACACTTGGAGCAATCAACCAGCCACAAGAAAGAAGAGAAATCATGGACTCCAGCTAGTGGAGGGGATTGTTCCATCTGACAGTTCACAGTTCCTGATTTGCTGAACTGGTCAGTAAGCATACCAACAAATCAATAACTACATCCCAATTACTTGTAAAAACAAAATGCAGTAAACAATATAGGAGAATACAGTAAAAGACTATGTCTTCAAACACAACATCTAGTCTCCATAAAACCATCTAGAAAATTTGCACATTGCAATCATGATATATGCTGTCTCCTCTCTTACCATATCTAATCTTCAGAATTGCTAGCCCCATTGCGGCTCTTGCATCTTCAATACTGTCATGTCCGACACCTGAATCCTGTATCTGACGAGAAAGAAATTTTCTGGACAGTACTCGTAATGCAATCTTGTAACTCGCCCCACGACGGTTCCTATATAAAATGGCCGTATCGATCACCAACTTGTGGGATATCTTCAATGCTAAAAGGTCATTCTCTAAGGAATGTCCCACTAGGATGGTTTCTTTGTGCACAAGGCTAAGGAATTCTTCCTGAAAAGAAAATTCACAATTAAGATTAGCTACATAATATATACAAACATGAACCTAGATAAAGACAAGGAATACCCATCTGGAATGTCCTATTACATGGTTCAGAGAGCTAAGCATTTCCTGTTGTGGGAGCCTGGGAGGAAACATGGGTTTACAGATATGCCATTTTGATCAATTCATTCAATCAGAACTAGTCGTCTCTGATCTAAATTTAGAGCAAGACTAGGATGTTGCAGTTTTTTAATGAAAAAGTTGGTTTTCGATGATGGCCTCATTTTTATCAAGCAGGCTGGCTTCTGATTTAGTGTACAGGTTTAACGTCAGATTTGCAATTCCTATTCAAAAGGAATTGGACTGGTGTTCAACTCTCAAAAGGAGGGAAGAAAAGCAAAATAGGAAAAAGGCCTTTGGCCGTTGGGCATCTGCACCGCAGTTCTGACCCATCATTTGTTACATCACCCACTAGCCATTGACATGTGGTAGCTTATTTTTATCATTTCTTTTTCCCTTTTTCATCTGTTTCTCATTCCACCCTCTTCTTTTTCCTCTTTTATCTTTCTTCCTTTCCCTGTAGCCCTGCACCAATCATTTTCATGGCTTTCTCTAGTTTTGGACCAGCCAAGGTTGTGTCCACTCCACTCTGTAATAGGGTCAGATCCAGCCAACGATAAGTCCAGACTATTTCCATCATTGGAGGAAACAGTGCCTTACAGATTCAGGCATGCAGTTGGCTGAACTCAAAAGGAGGTCCCCCACATGCATGGTACAGTAGCAGCACAAAAGAGTATCTCTTAAATGTCACTTAGTCCAGTAACCTGAATATCAGCAAGTGTCGTTTTAACACCATCCAGCATTTCACATGTGATCCCACTGAATCTGTATTAAGGAGGGAAGAAAAACAAGAAAAGAGTCAAATTGCTTATAGGAATGTCTATAACTGATTAACAAGTGTTATCAACTTATCATCATCATCATCATCATTATTATTATTATGAAATGCACACTTAGTATACCTTGGTATCATTTCCAACTTTCCCTACACTATCCTCGCAAACAAAACTAATATATGCATGTTCAGAAAACATAATGGTTGCAACAGGATCTTCCAGTAAGTCACCCAACTCTGTCAATTAGAGAGGTGGCAACATCTAATTTGTATAACTATTATCAATAAGATAAAAAATACTCTAAGATCACAAAGAAATAGTCAAAGTCCCAAAAGGCATTCTGATGAAAAAAAGCTCATTCAAAAGGTATATGGCAGACATCACAATTTCAAGACTCTAGAGAAGCAGTTTACTTACAGTCCCTGGACTTCTGAAACATAAATATGGAGAGGAAGTCTTAGTTATTGTATTCCATTACTGTCAAAAAAGTTATTTTATTGCATTGAATTGAAAATCCTAACATGGTCTAAAAGATGCACAAGGTCTCTACATGTCAATTATGTCAGACTTTCAGACATGTTTCTGGTTTTTCCACTTTTTTTTTTGAAGTGGGTGATACCACTATTGTATCAAAATGAAAAAAGGGATGTACAAGTAATATGAGTGTGTTCCCAAAAGTCCTTATACAGCAAAAACCGTCGACACCGGGCTGGCGTTTCCACTTAAATCATTAAAAGGCCCAAACCTTGATTTGAACCTGATTTTAACAGGATAAGATTATCAGGTGATCATTGTATCAAGTCAGGAAGAGATTTTTTTGGAAGGTGGCATACAGCCACAATTCAATGAAAAAATGTAAGAGTACAAACACTAATCACCAAACCCTCCAGGGTTCTACCAAGAAGGTAAAACACTCACAAAAAAAACAAACATAGCCTCCCAAAAACTAATAAAGATCTACCCACAAAAAGATTACAATATCAATTGTTTCCACCCTTGAATCCTAGCCATTATGGATGAATGATGGCCTGGTAACCCCTTGACAGTAAAATGCCAATCCATTGAGTAGGTGATGCAATTCTGGATGATGTTGGACGGGTGTTTAAACTGCTCTCTAAACACCCTGCTGTTCCTTACCCTCCAAATTGCCCAGAGCATAGCCAGGAAAGACAAATCCCAAACTTCTTTTTCTTCCTGCATTGGGTTGATGAGCACCCATTCTGCGCGCCAGTCCTCCAAGCATTGTTTAGTGATCCACTGAACCTTGGTTGCTTTGAAGAACTAAGCCAACACTGTCTGAACTATGCCACAATTGAAGAAAAGATGGTCCAGCTCCTCTAAGAAACATCCACAGAAGACACATTTGGTTCTAATGTCCAGCTGGATCTTGTGCACCCTGTCCGCAGTTAAGGTTCTCCTCCAAGTCAGCTGCCATAGGAAAATTCTGATTTTGATGGGGGTCTTGACATTCCACACTTGCTTGTACCAGGGCACTTTCCGGCCTCCTTTCATCAAGATTTTGGTTGCTGATTTGACAGAGAACTTCCCTTCTTTCTCCCACTTCCAGCTTCTATAATCACTGGACCCTATTGACAGCCTCTTCTAGTCCAATATGCCAGAGAACTGCAGGTATTCCTGGCACTCTATTTCAGTCAGGTTCCTTCTGAACTCAATTGACCACCCTGGGCTCTGCTCTGATTGTGACCAGAATTCATAGACATTTACCCCGGTCAAAGAAGCAACTGCATAAAGGTTTGGGAAGGCTTCTTTGAGCTCAGAATTCAGCAGCCATGGGTCTTCCCAAAACTTGGTCTTCTTTCCATCCCCTACAAAGATTGGTGCTGAACATCTGTAAAAGTCTTTGAGTTTGAGAATGTTCCTCCATATAGTGGACACTTAGTTGCCAAAAGGTCCCTCAGAATGCCATCTATTCCAGCTCCCCAAATACTTATTAACAACAATATTCTTCCACATGGCTGACTCATCCATATCAACTCTCCACAGCCATTTCAGAAATAGGGCTTGGTTCATAGCTTCAATGGATGTCAACCCCACTACGCCTTCCTCCTTAGACCTGCATACATACCTCCATGCAATGGGGTATATGCATTTCTCACTTGGGCCTTTCCTTTCCAGAAAAAAGATGCTCTAAGGGACTCTATCTTGAGGCAGACATGTTTTGGAACCTTGAAGATGGACACAATATAAACTGCAATGTTGGGCAGCACTGTTTTGGACAAAACCCACCTACGGGCAGACAGAAGCTTGCCTTTCCACGCAGTTATACGATTCCCAATGCTCTTGATGATGATATTCCAATCAGAAGACTTCAAGTTGCCGACAGTCAGTGATGCGGGACGAGACACGGACACGACAAGCTCGCGATCGTCCCTTAACGAGGGAAGCGTCGGACGCGCACGGTTGAGAAACCGGCTAGAGCTAGGGTGGTCAATTCACACTTTCGTGCCCGGATCGGGTCACGGGACGGTCTCGCTCACTCTCTCGCAGCAGCGGTGATATGAAATTATAGCGAGCTAGGTCCTAAAACATGCTCTCTAGCAGTGGCATAAACAAGCATATATTGAAATAAGCGAAATGCCAAGCAAGGAGCGAATACGATACCTCCACGCGCTCGGCGTGGGGACGACGGACCCGGCCGAAGTCGTACTCCCGGGACAGTTAATACATAAAGATTACAGCAATGAGTTACAGCCCACTCCACGCAGGGAGGTAAAGGGCGACACAATGGGGTCCTGGAGGACCGATTTCGGGTTGACGGGCGGCTTCTCGCGTAGCTTCGGCCGCACACGTACTCGCACCTGTGGGGCCCACTTGCTGTCCGGAGGGGCCGTGTGGGACCCGGTGGCACCGGTGTGGTGGTGGATGCCTGGATGAGCGCTCCCTGGAGTGGAGGCGCGCTGGTTCGCCGGCCGGAGGCCGGGCGGCTCCAATCGGCACTGGTCGGAACAACCGGCCACGGATCTGCAACTTCTGATTTTCAGCGCGCGTCCCGGCGAGAACCGACGCTGCGATCAGCCCCGATGTCGGATCGACACGAAACTGGCGCCGTTGGAAAGCTAACTTCAAATACTTCAATATAGGCTTGAAGATCTGGCCTGGATCTGCACGGATCTGGACTTTAATGAATTTACAACTTCCTATTGTATAGTAGCCGAACACTCAGATCTGCAGGGCTATTCTCTAAGAACTGCCTTTGACCGATATGTGAACGTCTGAATCTGAAGTGGTGGTCTTCAGCAAAGTTGTAGGACATCAAGCTAGGAAAACGGAAAAACTGGTTTGGACAAGTTTGAATGTGGCTACGAAGTGATAGTATTTTTGCACTAACAGTGGGTCGGATCTGAAAATGGGCTGAAAGCACTGTAGCTGAGATAGAACACGAATTTTGAAAAATGGATAGAGGGCGGATAAAAAATCAAAAAAAATGGTGGATGTAGGGGATGATGGACAGAACTCCCAGTATAATTGGGAGGGTTTGGAAAAATCAAAAAGAGGGTCGGAGGTGAGAAACACAGGGCTGCTGTCACTGTAGACAGAGACAAAACAGATCTGGGAATGAAAGATGCACGAAAATGAAAAAATACTAAACGAGGGATTTTGGACCTGAATTTTTTTGTGGATGATGGGGTGGAATATAGGAACACACCATAAAAATTGCAGACCACGAAGTGGCCGTGGCTGGTAGCAGGAATTCGTGGAAGACACCTCTGTCCAGCAGGACAGAATACCGAAGACGGTTTCGCGGCGGCTCGAAGGCGGCACGAACGGCGGCGGCGGCGGCACAGATGATCACCGGAGATAGAGGGGAGGGGATAGAAGATAGAAATCACTCTAGAACTGGAGGTTGGAGGAGAGAAACCAGAGGGAGAGAGGAGGGGCTCAAGAACACTCTTGATTTTCCAACAATTTTCTCTTCATTAATGCTAACAAATGGAAAATACAACCTTTTATATGCCATGTGTCAAATCTAATCTACACCATTAGATCTAGGGGTGGGGAATGGAGGGCCTAGATTGGATGTGAATAACACACAAAAAATAATAAAATAGTAAGGGGAGAGGGGCGCCCCCTTGACCAAGGTAAAGAGGTTGAATGGGTAGGTAGCCTACCTTTGAAAATTTTAACCCCTTGTCTCCCATGTGGTCAATTGGCATTCAACCCTTCTAGATGGCCACCTAGGATGGTTGACCAGCCCCACATAGGTGACATGGACCAATGGGAAAGGGTTGAGGGCCCCCTAGCTGTACCAACTACACAATTGCACAAAAATCCACACAATCCATGGGAATGACTCATTGGCTTATAAAGCCTTACATTTGCGTACAAACTTTCCCAAGGATATAAACACAAAATAAAAGGACATAAATGTAAAAGAAAAAGTACATGCTCGGCGTTGATTCCCATCAACTCTCCCCGGGTGGGAGGAACTCGACCCCGTCGAGTAGGGGTATGAATGCTCGAGTATTCCGGCGGATCCGTCACCGTGCCAAGTAACGCGGGTACGCTCCACTCCAAGTGATCGTCACCTTCTCATTCCATATATACTCGATATGCGCGAACTGCTATGGGCTAGAGGTGGACACTCCGGGTGGGGCACTCTCAAAAGGGAAGGGAGCAGGCTCGAAGACTCACTAGGAATCACCGCTGAGTCCCTATAGGTGACTGATCCGGGTATAGATGTGGAACCGATCCCATACTCATCGAATGAGTCCACTCGCCTCTTACGCATAAGAGAACGACAACGAGCTTGCACAAGACACATGCAGACTCACCAAACACTAACACACATATGCAAACAACACAAATAAGAAACGGACTCATGCATGACTCTAGACAAAACTAGTGTTAGTCAGACCCGTACATGGATGACGGCGGACCAGGACACCCGAATATGTGCCATACATGCATTTGACGTAACCGGAGATGGGTGGCATGGGGTACACCTAAATGTCCAAGTATGACCCAGTCATGCATGGACGGCCCTTTAGATTTAGGAGACTTGAGTGGGCTAGGAAAGCCGGGTGTGAAAGAGCCGGGTGTAGGTATATCGTGGACGGGCTTGGTGGGTATGGAGGACCCGACCCGTAGGAAAGGGGTATGAAGGTGGACTTCCCCGAAGAAGTGAAGGGAATATGAAGGGTCTAGGGATCCACTAGGGAAGGGGTCCAAGGGATCAAAGAAGGTATGACCCCTTATGGTGGGTTCCAACATGACATGGTCCCAATCGTGAAATTCTTGAAGGTGCGGGTGGTCACCTTCCTCCGTCATGGTAGATGGGACCGTGTATAGGAAATATGACTCCTCCCTCGGAAGCAAAGTCATGAAGTCGGGCTCATCCGGCAGCGGGAGAAGTAGAAGAACCTCCGTGGTGATACAACCCACGGTGCACTCGGAGGTAATAGACCCGAAGGCCGGATGGGTGAAGCTACGACTCGTGGGTTGGTCGAAGTCTCGGGCCAACATATGTGTCAACTTCCATTGCGTGTCTAGTCCCATAACAAGATCGTCCAACGTGTCAACATGGTGACTAGATCGAAATGTGGTATGGAATGAGTTGACCGGCACTAAAGGTAAGGTGGGGTCCATGGATGGGAAGGAATGTGGGACCAAGCCATCCTTGAGCCAACTAAGAAGCGGCTCGGCGATAAAAAGCGTACCCGTTAGAAACACGGGTGGCTGGGGCTTGGGTGGCTCCAAATGAGAGGGTTCCGAATTAAGATCGGAAGGTGAGGGTGACAATGGAGCACTCTCGGGTGGTGAAGGAATTGGGTTAGGTAGTCCGATCGGCTCGGGACTCGGTTGGGAGGTAGATGTTTGCCAAAGGGTTCGACCTCTAGAGCGAGAAACATGAGACTCAAAGGGCTCGACCTCTAGAGCGACCTTATAAGATTGCGCCAGCGAGAACGCGTCGCGGACAAGACATTCAAGTTGGAAGTGAAACCACAAACCTCTCCGGAACTCAAAGGCAATCGTGATGCTATCCTCTCCAACTCCATATTCCATCCGGTACTTATCATAGTCCCAAATGTACTCGGACACGGACCTATCGCCTTGGACGGGTCGGCATGGGTTGGCCATAGTTTCCAAAAAGATGGGATTGGATCCCTAGGAATAGATATGCAAGACCATGTGGACAAGACACTAATACTCGGTACGGGGCGGAGTTAATCGATCCGAAGATCACTCGCGCAAGTGTGCGGCCTTCCCGATAGGCGTAGCCTAATGTTCGGACAACACCTTTTTATATACCGGGTTAATGGTATGCAAATGCAACTCCTAAGACCGACTTAGACACTTAGACTTAAATGACACTCTTTTTTTTTTGTTTTGGACACCCTAGACTCAACCTCGCTCTGATACCAAATTGATGCGGGACGAGACACGGACACGACAAGCTCGCGATCGTCCCTTAACGAGAGAAGCGTCGGACGCGCACGGTTGAGAAACCGGCTAGAGCTAGGGTGGTCAATTCACACTTTCGTGCCCGGATCGGGTCACGGGACGGTCTCGCTCACTCTCTCGCAGCAGCGGTGATATGAAATTATAGCGAGCTAGGTCCTAAAACATGCTCTCTAGCAGTGGCATAAACAAACATATATTGAAATAAGCGAAATGCCAAGCAAGGAGCGAATACGATACCTCCACGCGCTCGACGTGGGGACGACGGACCCGGCCGAAGTCGTACTCCCGGGACAGTTAATACATAAAGATTACAGCAATGAGTTACAGCCCACTCCACGCAGGGAGGTAAAGGCGACACAATGGGGTCCGGGAGGACCGATTTCGGGTTGACGGGCGGCTTCTCGCGTAGCTTCGGCCGCACACGTACTCGCACCTGTGGGGCCCACTTGCTGTCCGGAGGGGCCGTGTGGGACCCGGTGGCACCGGTGTGGTGGTGGATGCCTGGATGAGCGCTCCCTGGAGTGGAGGCGCGCTGGTTCGCCGGCCGGAGGCCGGGCGGCTGCGATCGGCACCGGTCGGAACAACCGGCCACGGATCTGCAACTTCTGGTTTTCAGCGCGCGTCCCGGCGAGAACGGACGCTGCGATCAGCCCCGATGTCGGATCGACACGAAACTGGCGCCGTTGGAAAGCTAACTTCAAATACTTCAATATAGGCTTGAAGATCTGGCCTGGATCTGTACGGATCTGGGCTTTAATGAATTTACAACTTCCTGTTGTACAGTAGCCGAACACTCAGATCTGCAGGGCTATTCTCTGAGAACTGCCTTTGACCGATATGTGAACGTCCGAATCTGAAGTGGTGGTCTTCAGCAAAGTTGTAGGACATCAAGCTAGGAAAACGGAAAAACTGGTTTGGACAAGTTTGAATGTGGCTACGAAGTGATAGTATTTTTGCACTAACAGTGGGTCGGATCTGGAAATGGGCTGAAAGCACTGTAGCTGAGATAGAACACGAATTTTGAAAAATGGATAGAGGGCGGATAAAAAATCAAAAAAATGGTGGATTTAGGGGATGATGGACAGAACTCCCAGTAAAATTGGGAAGGTTTGGAAAAAATCAAAAAGAGGGTCGGAGGTGAGAAACACAGGGCTACTGTCACTGTAGACAGAGACAAAACAGATCTGGGAATGAAAGATGCACGAAAATGAAAAAATACTAAACGAGGGATTTTGGACCTGAATTTTTTTGTGGATGATGGGGTGGAATATAGGAACACACCATAAAAATTGCAGACCACGAAGTGGCCGTGGCTGGTAGCAGGAATTCGTGGAAGACACCTCTGTCCAGCAGGACAGAATACCGAAGACGGTTTCGCGACGGCTCGAAGGCGGCACGAACGGCGGCGGCGGCGGCACAGATGATCACCGGAGATAGAGGGGAGGGGATAGAAGATAGAAATCACTCTAGAACTGGAGGTTGGAGGAGAGAAACCAGAGGGAGAGAGGAGGGGCTCAAGAACACTCTTGATTTTCCAACAATTTTCTCTTCATTAATGCTAACAAATGGAAAATACAACCTTTTATATACCATGTGTCAAATCTAATCTACACCATTAGATCTAGGGGTGGGGAATGGAGGGCCTAGATTGGATGTGAATAACACACAAAAAATAATAAAATAGTAAGGGGAGAGGGGCGCCCCCTTGACCAAGGTAAAGAGGTTGAATGGGTAGGTAGCCTACCTTTGAAAAGTTTAACCCCTTGTCTCCCATGTGGTCAATTGGCATTCAACCCTTCTAGATGGCCATCTAGGATGGTTGACCAGCCCCACATAGGTGACATGGACCAATGGGAAAGGGTAGAGGGCCCCCTAACTGGACCTACTACACAATTGCACAAAAACCCACACAATCCATGGGAATGACTCATTGGCTTATAAAGCCTTACATTTGCGTACATACTTTCCCAAGGATATAAACACAAACTAAAAGGACATAAATGCAAAAGAAAAAGTACATGCTCGGCGTCGATTCCCATCAGTCAGGCAGCCCCAAGTATTTGTTTGGGAAATTTCGCCATTTGGTCCCTAGAAGCCGAGCAATGAGGTCCTTTTCTCCCTCTTTGATATTGATTTCAACCAATTCACTTTTCAGAAGATTTATCTTCAGGCCAGTGACAGCCTCTAGCAATCTAAGCAAAATTCTTAGGTTCACAATCTTGTTCATGTCAGCTGACGCAAAGAGAATGGTGTCATCTGCGAATTGCAGATGTGTGACCTCCTCCTGGCTGCTCCCAACAGAAATCCCACTAATCAGATTTGATGCCCTTGCTTTCCTCCACATGGCACTCAACACTTGGCCGACTATGACAGAGCAAAGGTGAGTGTGGGTAGGGGTGATCATTGTTCGGGTTCAACCCGAAAATCAAACCGAACCGATAGATTTAGTTCGGTTTGGTTTGGGTTGAAATTTAAAAAAAAATCGGTTTGGGTTCAAACCGAACCGTATTAAAAAATTTGGTTTGGTTTAGTTTTGAAGTTCGGGAAACCGAACCAAACCGAATAACCCGAATTTAAGGATATTTTTGTGAAGTTAATATAAATGTATATATAACTATAAACTCTAATTCCAAAAGTCCAATCCCCGCCATCTTGATGGGATTTTCAACTCTATGAAGTAGGTTTCAAATCACCTTCCATTTTACTGTAACTGAAGTTCTTAGTTTTTTATGTGAAAATATTGTGGAGCTTGTTCTTACAAGTTGTAACTTTTGATGTTATTTCTTTAATATTTACTTTATTTGATAGAATTTTTTTACCCTAACTTTCTTTACTCCTGTTTAAATCAAATCTAATTTCTAAAAAGAGACATGAATATGGTTCCAACCGAATCAAACCGAATTAATTCGATTTGATTTGGTTTGGTTCGAGTTGAACCCTTAATTCGATTTGATTTGGTTTGAGAAAAATTCTCTTCAAACCAAACCAAACCGTGCTCACCCCTAAGTGTGGGTCTCCCTGCCTCAGACCTCTAGAGCTTCCAAAGAAGCCATGGGGTGATCCATTCAGCATCACAGAGAATTTTGCTATCTGAACACAGCTTCGGACCCATTCCACCCATTGATCCTTGAACTCCATGCATTAGAGAACATGAAATAAGCTGTCCCAATTGATTCTATCGTACGCTTTCTCAAAATCTAACTTAAACAATATACATTCTTTCTTCTTTACCTTCTGTTCATGGAAGCACTCATGGGCAGCCATGAAGTTGTCCAGTATAAATCTACCAGAGATGAAAGCCGACTGATTGGTACCTACCAAGTTCCTTATCATTTCTTTCAGCCTGCTTGCCAAAGCTTTAGTGATGATTTTGTAACTCCCATTCAGCAACCTAATTGGCCGATAATCATTTAATCAAGTCAGGATAAGATCATAAGACAGAATTTATGAATCTTAATTTTTCCATCTTTTAGTTTTTGTTGTACTTCGGTTAGTTTTTGTTTGGTTTAGTTCATGTTGGCAACATTTTTTGCCCACCTACATATGAGATGAACTATTACTTAAGTTCACCACTACAGAAAGGGGTGACTAGAACTCCCCGGGGTGAACATACAGCAGGGATTAGACCTGCCCGGGGTGGACTGCAGCAGCATTAGACTTGCCCGGGGTGGACAGCAACAGACCCGCCCGGGGCGGACCGCAGCAAACCTGCCCAGAGTGGACAGCAGGGACCCGCCCGGGGCCGGCCACCCCCGGGCAGGTCCCCCGCGGCCGAGCAGGTCTGCTCGGGACAGCAGGGACCCGCCCGGTGCCGGCCACCCCCGGGCAAGTCCCCCCGTGGCTGCGCAGGTCTGCTCGGGGCAGGGGGGGCTTGCCCGGGGTCGGCCCACCCCGGATGGACCCGCCCGAGGTCCCGCGACCCCGAGCCAGGGTAGTCCCGGGCCGGTCCCGTGACAACCGCCCACTCCCTCCGCCCACTTTAAAAAAAAGAAGAAGAAGAAGAAGAAGAGAGGGGAACCTGCCTGGGGTGGCCTTGACCCACCCGGGTTCGGTCCACCCCGGGCCGGTCCCTCACCTTCTATAAATACCCCCTACGGGACTCACTTTGGGGGGACTTTTGGACTTGGATTTTCCCTACGGAAAAGAAAAGAAGAAGACTTGTGTTCGTTGTTTCGGCCCACTTGGGGTATGTAACACCCTGGGCTCGTATCTATGCCCCTACGTGGGCTTTGTTGTTGTGTCCCTATGCGGGTCTTGCATTTGTGCCCCTATGTGGGTCTTGTATTTATGCCCCTGCGTAGGCTTTGTCATTATGCCCCTACGTGGGCGTTGTTGTTGTGCCCCTACGCGGGTCTTGTATTTATGCCCCTGCGTGGGCTTCGTCTTCGTGCCCCTACGTGGGTCTTGTATTTATACCCCTACGTAGGCATGGTTGTTACGCCCCTACGTGGGCTTTGTCATTATGCCCCTACGTGGGAGTGGTTGTTACGCCCCTACGCGGGATTTACATTTAAGCCCCCATGTGGGCCTTATAATCATGTTCCCGCCTCAGAGCGGTGACACCGTGTACAGTTGGCAACTCGTCGACAACTTTTGTAATGAAGTTTATAAAAGTTTGCAAGGGTGTGTGATGCTGCCCCCGGCGCATGCCAGTTGAGGAAAATTGCGAATAAACCCCTCCTACAAGAAAAATTACATATATGTCCTTCCTTCAGGAGCTAAGGGTGTGCATCGTCTTTAAGGACCTCACGACCTCTCCATACTCATGAAATGCCTACAAATGGTCCCGCGACCCCAGTGTCTTTCACAGACCACTCCATATAGGGTCAAGTCCAAATTACGAAAATGCCCTTCCAACCTTGGGATGCCTTAATAATTCCCAACGGCTATTGAAAACAGCCCTTGAGCCTTCCAGAGTCAATCCTTGCTTGGCGGCCACCCCAGATTGTGATAAAACTTCCAGCAAGGTAAAATTACCATAGTGCCACTAGACATGGCAAATTACCAAAATGCCCCTAGTATCCAGGCAATCAACGGGGCACCCTGGTGCACTCCTGGGCTTCTTTAGCTCACTCTTATCCCCAGATACAGTAGGGTGTTGCCCAGTTCAACCTGGTCTTAGCCAAGCCCTACCCCTCATACATTTTATGTTCACCCACTGGGAGTCAAAAGTGCGATGCAAGCTACCTATGCTGATGTGTCCTCGATTAGAACCTTGGAGAGAAATTCTAGGTCTTATTGTTGACAATTAAACAAGGGTGTTCGGACGTTATGTCGATGTAAATCAACACTGACTGCGGTCAGTGGGGAAAGATCCAGCACTCGAACCCTCATCGTCTGATGCAATGCGCACCCCATGAAATGGACATCGCACCGGCCACTCGTGAAGCCTTTACATGTGCACCCTTGCCTCCTCAGAGAGAGTCCATACCATGATCAGAGGAACCCCCAAACCCGAAACAAAATATTAGACTTCTCGCAAAGTCGCCCGGGTCCATTGAAAAGGGGATGTCAACCTCGTCTAAAACAGTTCATAAACAGGTTTCCATTTTTTATCTGTTCTTTTTAATTTAATAAGTTTGGATGAGTACATTCTAATGTTCCCACCATGTGCTACTTGAATTCAAGTACATTTTACAAGTACTGGGGCATGATAAATGAAACCCGAGCATTATGCAATACTAAAGTAATAACCACTTTGTTTTGGCTCTCTTGGACTCACTCACACCTGGCTCCATCATAGCCCTTGGTGAGAAGTCATGCAGTGAATACTGTATACACTCTTGGCGAGTCTAAGCAACAAAGATGACCAGAATTTTTGGCATAGCATGTAAAAGGTCTTAAGCTTACAACAAAAATCCAGTCAGAGGAACAAAAATAAAAAAGGCGAGCTTCTCATTCCCAAGGCAAGCAGAAAGATCCTCACTCTGTGGGAGAGTATGCAAGTAGTCATTTAGTCATTATTGCAGAGTCCCTCTCCAAGCATTTAACTATGAGTATTTAAAGGAACCTGGGAAAAGAAACAAGCCCTGGAGCACCTTGTGACTTTTACTAAGATGCACTCAATATGTTATGGACAATGTTGAAGAAAAAAAATCCAATTTATAAATATAGAGTAACCGCTTAATATTTCTTCCATTTACAAATATGTAGCAGCTTGTCAAATGAGCTTAAAAACAAAGTAATAAACCCAAGTTAAGAGATTACCTAGTGTTGTAGTCAATGATAGGATTGGAAGGCTTCACTAGTTTGTCTAGAACAACCTAGATTCAACAAAAGCGGGGTAAGCATTAGCTTAAAGGAATGCAGACATAAACCCAGAAAAATACTTCAATGATCATCAGCAATAGTTCCTAGGAAAATAGAGCCAAAAGGAACATATGCCTTTTCGTGATTCAGGTGGTTGATGGGACAATAAACATTAGCATCCCCAGTGAAATTTAAGGCATGCTGCAGATGTATGCATTTTAGTTATTGTGGGAATTCAGTGTTGATGTTTGCATCTAGAACAGAATCTCGAATCTCATTTGTCAAAAACTGTTACTTGCTCTGTCAGCACAAACATCTTTGCACATTCCTTTAATTGTCTTCCCTATGTCGTTCCAATTTATCAGATGTCTCCGAAGAGACACATTCCTTTAATTGTCAACAAGATTTCAACAGATCTTATCCTTGATCATAAAGGTATCCACAATATGGATATTCAGATTTTATCCTTTTTGATTGGTTACATGACAGTGCATAATTTTACTCGGTACATATATTGGATTGGGTGTATAGGACTTGTATATCTATTGCACTGAGCAGTGGTGACTCACATCATATTAAGAGATGCTGTAATGGCTTGTGTCCATATACCCACAAATATAAATAAATACGTACATATATATATGGACTATTGCCCTGATCAATGAGACTCTCTGCCCTTTTCTTCATTGGTAATGGATGGATTGGGCTTCCAAGCCTGGCCTTCCTCTGCCCCCTCCCCTCATGTGGTGTCAGTATGGCATTCACTACACAGTCTACGGTTTCTGCTGCTATTCCCAAAGGCTCCCTCATGCCGCACTGCACCTGTGGCTGTTGTTCCCATGCTATATCCAGCTGCTTTCCCCTACTGTCATTCCTTAGTAGCAGGAAGCCGTCATGCCAGAGATTGTCTCCACTGGAGTCACTTTCCTCTGCAACTGTTGATTTCATGACTGGTGACATCAGAATTTGTTGCCACCACTTATGCAGATTGCCAACACTTGTGACCCCTGCTGCTGCACCCGGCTTCAGCCATCGCAGTTGTTGTTTCTTGATACTTTTCCTGCCACAAAAGCTTTCAGTTGTACAGCTTCCAGCCGCCATTGTTACTCCTGGCTTCAAACATTACAAGTTGTACAAATAAATTCCAGCTGCCGCTAGCACTTTTGGCCTCCTTCCACCCCACTACACTGTCACAATCCTGCTGTCACTGTGACTGTGCTATGCTGCAGGTGGCAAGATTTCTACCACAATCCTCTCCAAGTGCTGTGATGTGCCATCAATGTGCACCATATCACCACCATCTCCCCCTGTCACCACCAGAAACTACTGCTGCAGACCACCATCATCTGACTACTAAGCTTACTCTCTGTTAAGGATTGTGTCTGCTAAGGAAGATAACCAACAAAAAGCATTGATAAGAACCGAGATCCAATATCTAACCACTTCAATTTTGGGTAGACGGACAATATGCAAAAGACTTTTTTGCCCTTGGCAGTGAAGTACGAGTCGAATTTTCAAGCTGGCTCATTGTCACCAAACCGCTTATTAGGGTTCCCTCTGATACATATCATATTGGATAAAGCAGATACCCAACATCGCCTCCAGTAAGAACAGATACCAAGATCTATCAGATCACTGTGTAAGATGGGTGCATAAGGATAGCAAGTATAGAGTTGGCGGTTGGGGGCAGCTAGAAAAGAGCAGAGGAAGGATGGGCGGGGGAGATGGGAGAAGGACCTGCACCTGAGGTGCTTCAGAAGAGGCCACTGCAATGAAGTTTATAGGAGTCGTGGTGTGCATGGTCTACAGAGCGAACAAGCACCGTGCTTGGAGCTGCTCGCCCTGAGGTTGAGGAATCAAAGAAGAAGGGGATGTTGGCTGGAGCTGAAGGAGTGTCTATTCCATTTTCCTTCTTCCGGCTAAGGAAGGTAAGGATCAGGAATCTGGATAGGATTGACAGTCCCAACCCAATCCGGGTCGGCCGGATCGGCCAATCCCGGTCCGATCCATGTATTTTTTTTAGTTTAGAGGTTAATATGGTTTTCCAAGTTTTACAAGGGTCTTTGTGCAAAACTCTAACCTACTTCCTTCATCGAGATTCGAGAGTCTGGGGGTCATTCTCGTTTCCTCCCCTATGCCCTCCCACCCCCCACTCCACTGCAGGCCGATCGCGATGGAGGCACCGGCAGAGGACGAGGAGGAGAAGGCACCCAGCGTGCCAGGGCTGGTCTACGATGACGCCAGATGGCTACGGCAATGGGGACTGTGACAGCAGACGACAGCAGCAATGGTGACTTGAGCACGAAAGTATTTTCCTCTTCTTGTTCAGTTCTTCTTCTTCAGCTCTTCTACCAATACTGTTCATTCTCGGAGGAATAGTAAAATTGAGGAATAAATAATACCTAGTACTGTTCATGATGCGGAACAACTAACCTAAACGGGTCCGACATGGCGACTAACGAGATCAGGAATACGCTACAATATATCGGCAAATAAACTGTCGTGCACACGAACTCCAAGAGTGATAAAACGTGATGGTAACAGAAGCCACGCTCTAGAAAGCCACCCCTTGCAGCGAGAAACGTCAGATCAAATGGTAGGTAGGACTACCACGGCCTAAGGTATCAAGCAGACACGCACAACGACGTCAAATCGACGCTCTCAGGTGGTACGCTCACAAGCACACAATCCGACAGTGAATAATAAAGTCCTACACATTCAACAGCGGCAAAATAACCAAATACAAAACGAGCAAGAGTTGAGCGGACTATCAACACTAACCGACTCGCTGAAGAGCGAGGCACATGGGCAAGTCCACGAAGACCGAGGGAACATACTGGCAGTATTGAATGTCGAGCCGAACCTGAAGGGGCGGCCAGTGGTGGCCGATAGTTCTGTGGGTTGTGACAGGCGCCTGGGGCGGCGACTACCGATGCCAGCAAGGGGCTAGCACGTGGTGGTAGACGATTAGAACTGGGGTTGTTGATGGTGGTAGACGGCCAAGTCGGCGGCCCAGGGCATCAGCGGAGGGCCGTTGTAGGCGATGGAGGCCAGCAGGGGCAGGGGCCGGCACGTGGGTGAGGGGAAATGCTTGGTGCTGCTCAGGCGTCGCCAGGATCGGGGGGGGGGGCGACCGGGTGAACAGGGGCCACGGCGGATGGCGTCCACAAAGTGGGGCACCAGGAAAGTTGCAGGTGGCCTGGTCACAGTGGGAAGAAAGGGGAAGGAAGCAAAGGCAGTCACCGGCCCCGCCGACAGGGCGATCGGGCTCGGGGTGGCGAGTGTGGGTGGCGGCAGTGGCGGTGCAGGGACCCTCCTCTGATGCCGCAGAAGACAACAGGAAAAACGGCTGCTATTGCGGGGGTGAACGGAGGTTGGCGCAGACGGTGGCGGGTAAAGGGGGCAACGATGGAGGGATCCTGCCAGTGCAACGACAGCGGTATGAAAGGAGACCGGAGACGGCGGCCTTGGCAAGTTTGCAAGGTGACGGGCGTTAGGGGGTTGCGGGCTAGGGTTGCAGTGGGGGTCTTGAACGCGACGGGAGGAAGAAGAGGTTGAAGGGGATTGTCAGGCGCAGGGGAGGAAAGGGAGGAGGAAGATGCAGAGGGAGATTCGAGAGAGGGAGGGAGAACCAAGGGCTTCACACCTCACGGAGAGAAGTTGGTGGCTCTTTCAAATCTAAATCATCCAACTTCATTAACCCAAAAAAATTGAGATTACATGCTTATTTATAGATGATGGAACCCTAATGGTCCTCCTCTCAAATCCTATCACCAAAATAACCCTGGCACCAAAAAATTAGTGCGAAAGCCGCACCCAAAAAACACAAAAAATAGAAAAGATAACTAATGGGCCTCTTAACTAATAAAATGACCAACTAATAAAAAAAGTACATCAATCCATTAATGGGTCATCATCAAGCCAAAGAGATGCCAATGTCGCTGTTGAGGGCCTCTGACGATGGTAAACGTGAGTCGGATAGAACCGGATCCGCACGCGGGTGTCCTCACCAATCATCCCCGCCTGAGAGGAACTCAACCCCGTCGAGTAAGAGTCCTGACCGCTCTGATATGAGGTAGAGGTCGATCTATTGTAGCTAGGGTTGTCAATGGGCCGGGCACGGGCTGGGCTTAGGTCGGCCCGGCCCAGGCCCGACATATAAATATTAAAGCCCGAGCTCGTCCCGGGCCCGAGTTATGTCGGGCCAGGCCGAGCCTGATACTATTAAAAAATTGTAAAGCCCGACTAAGGCCCGACCTGACCCGACAACTTAAATAAAAAATAAAAATTAATAAAATAAATACATTTAATAATATAAAACTTATAATCTCACTAAATTAACTAAAGTTTTGATATTAATTACATAATTTGTATGAAAATAGAGTTTTAAATTTTATAATTAAGTAAAATAATATAATTTTAACTAAGTAGTTTTTAAATTTTGAAGGAAGGAAAAAAAGAAGAACGGGTTGGGCCAGCCCGCGGGCCGAACTTAAAGTCCGAGCCCGGCCCGTGGGCCTAATAGGGCCGGATTTTTAGGCCTGGCTAAGAGCCCACGGGTGGGAAAAGGCCTTGCGGCCCGGCCAAAAATCGGGCCAGGCCCGCGGGCCTGTCAGGCCGGCCCGGCCCATTGACAACCCTAACTGTAGCTCCTCGCATGTGATCCACGTGTTCTCAGTAGGTGGCCAGCCTCTCCAACGAATAGGTGGCGCTAAAAAGCTCCGCTCTGTGAGGTAACAACCTGCTCATCAAGTATCTAGTCAATCTGCTCACGCCGTACTGTAACAAAGGCTACCAGTTGACACTCAAGGGTGGGGTCACTCACAAGGAGGAAGAAGGCTTGAAAGGATCATTGGGAATCATTGTCGGGTCTCGATATGCCACCAGATCTGAGGCATTGAATGTGGAACTAATACTAAAGTCTGGTGGTAGATCTACAACATACGCATTGGGCCCGACACGCTTCAACACCTTGAACGGACATGCTCCCCGAGTTTATAGTTTCTTCACGGTTCCCGATGGAAACCGCTCACGTCTGACCTTGATCATCACAGTCACCCTCCTGGAACTCATGTACCCTACGGTGTGCATCCACCAATTTCTTGTAGTTCTCATTGCTAATCTCGATATGACGACGGATGCTATCATGCAGACTCCTAATATGCTTAGCTAGCGACTCGGCTGATTCTGACACACAGACTTGCGTGAACATGAAGACAAGATCTATGGGCCTCCTAGGTCTATAGCCAGTAACTATCTCAAAGGGACTCATGTTGGTAGACCTATTGACTGAGTTGTTGTACGCAAACTCTGCTAAAAGTATGATCAGATCCCAACCATGCTCATGCTCTCCAACTAGACATTGCAAGAGATTACCCAAACTCCTATTAACTACCTCAGTCTGCACATCGATCTGAGGGTGATAAGCTATGGAGAACTTGAGCTTCGTGCCCATAAGGTGTCATAGGATCTTCCAAAAATAGCTCCCAAATCGCAAATCCCTGTCGGAGACAATAGTCTTGGGTAGCCCATGTAGACGGACAATCTTAGCTAGAAAGACGTAGGCTACCTTTGACGCATCTGATGTCTTCACGCAGGGGATAAGTGAGTCATCTTAGAGAACCTATCGACAACTACCACTGATAGAATCGTGCCGGCGGACCATATGTGGCAACCCCAGAACAAAATCCATACTAATATCCTGCCACAGATGATCTGGCACAAGGAGGAGAGTATACAAATCGGTGTTCTACTTTTGTTGCTTAGCTGTAGCACAAGTGCAGCATTGAGCCACAATGCGGGCCTCATCGTACTTCAAGCTAGGCCAAAAGAACCGGTACTCAACCAACTCGATGGTCTTGTTCCAGCCGAAGTGGCCATAGAGACCTCCTGCATGAACCTCCCATATCAAAAACTCGTGGGCAAAGGTCTGTGAAACACAACCTATCCTCACGAAAAAGATAACCCTCCTAAAAGATGTAATCATTGTATTATTGAGAGGGTCCTGACTGGAGCACTACGTGGATGGGACCAAAATTTGGGCAATCGGGGTACTCCTCCGGGAGTCTCTCAAACCCCGTAACCTCCTTGTAAATAGCAGATAAGAGGAAGGATCGACAGCTCAGCACGTCTGCCACACAGTTCTCCGCACGCGCTCGATGCCTGAGGACAAATGTATAGGCCTGAAGATACTCTAACCATCGACTGTGTCGGGGATTGAGCTTCTTCTAAGCGTGGAGGAATCTGAGGGCCTCATGGTCCGAGTATAAGTTGTATAACACAAACTCCTGCGGTAGTAGATAATGACTCCAATGCCTCAAAGCCTGCACTCGCATAAAACTCCTTATCATAGGTGGAATATTTCAGCTTCGCATCATTCAATTTCTCGAAGAAGTATGCAATGGGGTGGCCCTCCTAATTTAACACTCCGCATATGCCAAGAAACATCACACGAGATCTCAAACACCTTCGAAAAATCAGGCAGTCAGAGTACAGGTGCTTGAATCATTAGCTCCCTGATGCCACGAAAGGCCGAAGCAACAGCCTTCGTCCACATAAAGGCTCCCTCCTGAATACAATCTATAATCAGAGACGATAGAACGTAACCAAGCCATGGAAGCTGCGTACATCATAGATGGCCTGCGGCTCTGGCCACTCTACAATCGTCCTGACCTTTTTTGGGTCAGCACAAACACCTTCACTGGATACAATGAACCTCAAGAATGTAACATGGTCAGTCACGAAAACACATTTCTTGTGGCTGCCATACAAGTTCTCACGACGAAGGGTGAGACATACCTAGCATAGGTGGTCCACATGATCAACCCTAGAACAGTTGTAGATAAGGATGTCATCAAAATATACAACCAAGAACACCCCAATGAATAGTCATAGAACCTACGTCATCAGCCGCATGCCCGAAGGACATGACCAACCACTCAATGATCAACTGTAAGGTCATAGAAGTTGGGGCACCTAAAATAGAAATATGAGGTGTAGGAGTGCTACTAGAGGGGGGGTCGCGCGACCCCGCTAGGGAGGACCTCCGGGGCCGTGCAACCCCGCCAAGGGGGCCTCCAGGGTCGCGCAACCCCCCCTCTCTCTCCGGTCTCCGTGCTTCAAAAAAAAAAAAAGGATTTTGGTCACCCCCAGGAGGGTCATTTAGCCCCTTTTGGCATCCAGAGGGGTCAAAATGGCTTTTTGCCACCCCACCTTGACAGAATCGGGACAAATTCGTTCATTTGACCCCTCTGGGCCCTCCCGCCTTCTATAAATAGACCCTAAGAGTCCAAATGGAGAAAAGAGAAGAACATCTAGACGCGGACAGCTACGCACAAGAAGCATCCGGAGAAGACTTGTTCTGTTTGTTTTGGCCTGTGAGGGGTAAGTCCCCGAGTCTTGTACTTATGCCCCTACGGGGTATATTTACAATTACGCCCCTTAGTGGGCCATGTTTGTAATTATGCCCCTCAGCGGGCCATATTTTGTAAGTCTTTACGTCCCGGGACGACTAAGTCATGTGGTTCTGTCCCTACCATGGCAAAATTATAAAAATGTCCTCCCCGGGACCGTAAAAAACCAAAGTCCTGTAATTTGCAATTACACCCTGCAATCTTTTGTAATTGGGACTACGTCCCTATCTCCCGCTCTAACGCGGACTTTTGTACAGTCGACAATTCGCCGACAACCCATGTATTCACTGGAATTATAAAAGCATTCAGCATGCTCCATATACCTCCTTGGTGATAAATTATAAGAAAACCCCTGTCTTTCACCAAATTGTGTATATACCCTTCCTTCAGCCAAATTGACAGAGACATACTTTCTATGAAACCCTTTGTCATTCTTTTGGTCTAGGAGTGTCGTCAGCTCAGTCTCACACTCGGGTATCACTTTAAACCTAGGTCTAGGGTATGGTAAAATTACCAAAATACCCCTGCAACCTAAAAATGGCCTAGCAGCCTCCTAAAACCCTCCAAAAATGGCCTCAGCGCCTTGGGGAGTCAGGGATCCAGTCCTACTTCCATTCCAGCCCAAAAATTTCAGCAATGTCCCTGGCCTGGGAAAATTACCAAAAATACCCCTAGGTTGGTAAAATTACCAAAATGCCCTCGGAGTCCAGAAAATCTTCCTCTGCTTCAAAAATGCCTACGGCTTCCCCCAAATCATTTTTATATTCCCAAATCCTAGGGTTTTGCCCAAACATGGCCTCAATTAAAACCCTAATTTAGTCGTTGTTTCTGTTGGTTGGTGTTAAATAAGTGGTCATGGAGAGTCTCTCGAGTGAGGCTGTCTTCCACATCAGAACCCCCATAGAAGACTTTAGGGATTTCTTTGGCAGTCAAACAAAGGTGTTCGAACGTTAGACCGATGTAAATCAACACTGACTACGGTCAGTGGGGAAAGGTCCAGCACTCGAACCCAAATCGTCTGATACGATGCGCACCCACGGAATAACCCTCTCTATGCAGAGGGATGTCTCTTTTCAAAAAGAACATCCATTTATTTTTCCCCAGTGAAAATATTCCGTGTCTCACAATGCTACAATATATCGGCAAATAAACCGTCGTGCACACAAACTCCAAGAGTGATAAAGCATAATAGTAACAGAAGCTACGCTCTGGAAAGCCTTGCCTCACATCGAAAAACGTCAGACCGAACGGTAGGTAGGACTACCACGGCCTAGGGTATGAAACACACACACAACGACGTCAAACCGGTGCTCTCAAGTGGTACGCTCACAAGCACACAATCCGACAGTGAATAAGAATATATCAAGCTAGGAAGTCCTACACACTGAATGATAGCAGAAATAATCAAATACGAAACGAGCAAGAGTTGACCGGACTATCAACACTAACTGACTCGTTGAAGAGCGAGGCACAAGGGCAAGTCCACATAGACCCAGGGAACGTACTCGCAGCATCGAATGTCGAGCCGAACATGAAGGGGCGGCAAGTGCTGGCCGACAGTTGTGTGGCTGTGACAGGCGGCTGGGGCGGCGACTATCGCTGATGGCAGGGGGCTGGCACGTCGTGGTAGACGATCAGAACCAGGACTGCTGATGGTGGCGGATGGCCAGGTGGGAGGCCCAGGGCGTCACCGGAGGGCCGCTGCAGGCGGTGGAGGCCAATAGGGTAGAGGCTGACGGCCGGCACATGGCTGTGGGGAAATGTCTGGTGCTACTCAGGCGTCACCGAGAACAACTGGCGCTTGCAGGAGGCGCAGACGGGAGGGGCCACTAGGGCGACCAGGTGAACAGGGGCCGCGGCAGATGGCGTCCACAGCATGGGGCACCAGGAAAGTTGCAGGTGGCCTTGTCACAGTGGACAAAAAGGAGAAGGAAACGAGGGCGATCATCAGCCCTGCCGACAGGGCGACGGGGATCGGGGAGCATGTGGGTGGCGACGATGGCGGTGCGGCAACCTTCCTCTGGTGTCGCCGAGGATGGCGGGAAAGACGGCCGTTGTCGCAGGGATGAACGGAGGTTGGCGCAGAAGGCGGCGGGTGAAGGGGGCGACAACAGCGGGATCTTGCCAGTGCGACGGCAATCGGTGGGAAAGGAGACCGGAGGCGGCAGCCTGGGCAGGTTCGCAAGGTGGCGTACATTGGGCGGTTAAGGGCTAGGGTTGCGATGGGAGGAAGAAGAGGAAGAAGAGGTTGAAGGGGGTTGTCGGGCGCAGGGGAGGAAAGGGAGGGGGATGCAGAGGAAGATTCGAGAGAGGGAGGGAGAACCAAGGGCTTCGCGCCCTAGGGCTTCACACCCCAACCTAGAGCTTGACAACCCACAGAGAGAAGTTGGCGGCTCTTTCAAATTCTCAATCACCCAACTTCATTAACCCTAAAAATTTGATATTACATGCTAATTTATAAAGGATGGAACCCTAATGGTCCTCCTTTCAAACCCTATGACCAAAATAACCCTAGGACCAAAAATTAGTGCGAAAATTACACCCAAAAAATCCAAAAAAATAGAAAAGACCACAAATGGGCCACTAATGGGCCACTCAACTAATAAAATGACAAACTAATAAAAAGAAAGTACATTAATCTACTAATGGACCATCATCAAGTCAAAGAGATGTCGGTGTCTCTACCGAAGGCCTCCGACGACGGTAAACGCAAGTCGGGTATCCGCGCACGGGTGTCCTCACCAGTTCATTCCTCACTTTTACCATTCATCCTAGAAGAATGAAAAGTACCAGGTAATGTTCATTTTTTTAAAATTTAGGGGGTGGGCATCGCACTGGATCGGCCTAGGCATCGCACTGGATCGGCCAATCTTGGCCGATCATGCCAATCCGGTCCATGAATGGGGACGGGGGAGATCAGGATTGGATCTGCCCAACCCAAATTCGATCGGATCATCCCGACCCAAATCCGCTTCCTTCTATGCTTCCGGCAGATGAAGTCAGCGGGGAGAGATGAGAAGCATCTCTCCAACCTAATTTTTTGATCCAGTGATGGGGCACACAGCTGCAAATGCTCACAAGGGTCTTGATGGGGGGAATAGGAGCATGGATGGTCTGGAAGGTGGGAAACAGCATTCGAGTAGTAAGATGCCCTAATAGAGAGCAGGCCACGTGTTTGTATCTTCTCAAAAAATCTCATTTCTTGACATAGTAAGAGGTAGAAGATTATGTCTCAATCCAGTATCCAGGCAGAGTATTGCATTGTGGCAGATGCTTCTGCTGATATTGTCTGGCTTTGACATCGTCTTCTTCACCTTGATGTCACTACCTCATTTCCTACAACTTTATTATAAAAGCCGGAGTGCTGACCAGATTGTGAGCAATCTACTCTTCCATGAACAGATGAAGCACATTGAGATTGACTGCAACTTGGTCTATTAGCACTGTACCTCTCACACACCTAATCTTCCTCATATCACCTCTGTTGGTTGAGTCTTCACTATATTCCAGACTATTCTGTGCTTCTAGAGGTTTGTTGGCGAACTCTTGGTTTGTGATCTCTCATACACTGCATCGAGATATAGTGACTCACCCAGTATCAGGGGATGCCCTAATGATTCTTATTACTTATATGTATGCTTGTACATATGCTTGAGGTGTGGTGACTAACAGAGTACGTCTTCAATAATGATAGACCAATGCATTCTTCTACTCTCTCGATTCACACCAGGTAAGTTCATAATATCGCATGGCATTAGCTAGTCAACACCATCAGATTTAGGTGTTGTACCTATGTTATGCTTTCATAAATGCATATAAAAGTTCCTGCATGTGTACTGATGCATCAACAGTAAATAAATATAGACGAAGCATTTAACATACTACATTGTAGATGGACTACAGAATCTGTAAAAATCTAAAAAATATACCATTCAAGATATTATGTGATGACAAACACAACGGACCATGAAGTACACAGCCTTACTAACTAGAGAATGTATAGATTAATAAATGCACTATGTCAACCCAAAAAAAAATCTAAGGCAATGTCCTGGGGACTCGTGCACAAATCATATTGAGACGTAAGAGGAAAAGATGGAATACCTCTCCTGTGATATCCACCAATGTAGCCCTTGTAAGTTCAAAACCTTCAGCTGTCACACACTGATAATGTAGAAAAAGGCCAATTAGAGGGACAATTGAATAATATTGAAGCAACATCCAAGTCATTTCCACATGAACCCCCAACACTTCAAATTTACATATATTTGCACATAATCATCATTACATGGAAGTTAATGATTTATATTATATTCTACCATTAAAGGAGTAAAAGCATGACATGCCCATACGCATGCACAAGTAATCTCCATTAAATTAGGGTCCAACATGAATCTATGTAACAGCAACCATCTCTGCTTCACTATTGAACAAAAAAGTATTTTGATGCCAGGAAAAACTAAAACAAGTTCACCCTTACCATCTCACAATCAAGCGCCAGAAGTTCATAGGTTGGACATCCCATAGGAGCAGAAACAGTTGACATAACATCTGCATTTGAACATGAAACAACAAAACTGCCAATTAATAAATAAAATAAACTTAAAAGGACACAGAAGCTAAACTGTCTCACATACCTGGCTTAGTGAAACAATATCCATTATCTTCTAATTCCTTCTTTGTGAGGGTGTAATATGAAACAGGAAAGGGTATATTATTTAGATTCACCACAGAATTTATCTTTCTTGAGCTAGAACTCTGCCCTGCAGAAAGTAATGTTTTCTTTCATTAAATCACCCATAAAAGTGCTAGAAAATATTAATTGAAATTTAAGGCAATCCGAATGTCTGGTGTGTCTTAAGGAGCCACCACAGAATTGCCAACTTCTGCATGAATGAAAAACAATCAGCATTGTGTGATTTGTCCGGAGTAAATAATAAACAAAACACAGAGTCTTGTGTAGTTATTGTCAATTTGTCTTTCTTTACCTTGTTCCACTTAAAGCTTTGTAGCAAATGCCCATGGCAGCTAGGCAATTTCACCTTAACTTACCATTAAAAAAGAGCTGAGTACCTCACTTGGGGCTCCTTTGCAAGAATGATCACTACATTTATGATAGCTAGAGATTAGTTGAGTCAGAACCAAGCTATGTTATCAAAGGTGCTTGAGGCACTCGCCTAGGTGAGAAGGCGAGGCGAGGCAAAGCAAGGCATCCATAACTAGCCTCCCTTCGGCCCATCTCGCCTAGGCCAGCTGGTTGTGACCGGAGGGACCTTTGGGCCAAGCCCACTTGGGCTTCCAGTACACTCCTATAAAAAATTTCAGCCAGGGGGGCTCCACTCCCATTCAACCCCCCAACAAGGGGGGCACTGCCTCCACCTTGACCTCCTCCCCACCACCACCACGCAGGTCAATCCGTGATGCGAGGTTGGGTCCACGTGAATTTGATAGGTTCTTAATTTATGTCTAACATCTAGACAAATAAATCCACTAACCTGATTGACTTTATATATGTGTTGTTGACATATTTAATGATATACATTATATATCTATTTTATTTAATATATTTAAAAAATGTTGCCTCAAACGCCTAGGTCATCGCCTAGACATTCAAGGCTAAGGCGACCCCCTAATCACCTCGGGCACCTCTCGCCTCTGACTACTTTGGAACCAAGATGGTTACTAATTGCAGGCAATGGCGAATCTTGGTATTGTTGGTGACTGATAAGTGTTTAAGCATTGCCGTATCGCTGTAACTTGCACCAATTTGGCCGTATCATATCGTACCAGGGCTACTTCAAGATAGTCCAAGTCTCTTTGAGTGAGGCCTGAGTCAATTCGAGTCAGGCTGTATCATATCGTACCATGGCCAGTCCGAGTCGATACGGATCACCGATCCCGAAAACCTTGTGTTTATGACAGAATACCTCTCCTCTGTTTGAGGGATTTATTTTGCATTAACCCCAAATTGATTGAATTTTATGGTCATTGTGAGTGCTTACTAATTTGGGGGCAGATCTTATTGGACGAAATTCATTATGAATATAGAAGATTATCCTCTTATTGCAAGATTGAGACTAGGATGGATACTATTAGATGCATAAAACTGGGAGTTGTAAGCCAGTAATCTGTAGGTCTTTCTTACACAGTTTTTTTTCCAAAAAAGAACGTGTATTATACCACAAATTTTATTAAAAATAAATAGAGATCTTTCTTACACGGTATTCTTGAAGATGCTTTCCCCTGAGACATTTAATGTCAGCCAGCAGATATGGTGTTATGTAAATGCCCTCTTCGATGTCAGGAAATCTTCATGGAGTTCTTTGGGTACTTGATATGTAATACCCCAAATTCTTTTCGAAATTAATTAGAAATTTATTTGAATTTAATTAGAAATTATTTAAATTTATTTGAATTAATGAAAATTAATTCGAAATTAATTAGATTAATTCTTTAATAAATAGAATAAGTCACGTTTCGACTATTTTATAAAAATCCATAAAAATCATATTCTTGTAGAATCAATTACGTTTAACAATTTTTTCTTCTTAGGCCAACCCTAATAAAATCATTAACTAGACCGAATTAGTGGGATTAGTCAAATTTTCACACCTACCTAGCGGCTAGCCAAATTCGTGCTCAATGTTAACCCCACATTAAAATCTTCAATTCGAGCTCATTTCTTAACCAAATCAGGTGATTCCAGGGGCAAATGAAAGGTATTAAAGAGAGGATCATTTCCCCTCTCACAATGCCACGAAATTTTTATCGTATGGGAAGCTTTTGGTCGCGCATGGGCTAGGTCAACAATTTCGGCGGCGTTTTGAACACGTCACTTGATGGGTCGATTTCTCCCTTCCTGGAAAGATCAAGAACGAGTAGGACCTATTAAAAGAAAGCCCTATGTGTCTATTTTCATTTGGGAGCAGTGGTGGTCGCAGAGGATTCCGATCTAGTGAGATCTCTCGCGTTTATTGGAGGAGTGTCCGAGTTCGCGGGTTTTTCTTAGGCCCTCTTCTTTCCTTCGATTGAGGTAGGTAATCTTGGCCAAAACATGCAAGTAAATATACCATTTTGTTCCTCTCTCTGTTAGCTTTCCATTGGTAGTAAAAGCCCCGAATTCTATTAGGTGTGGAGGGAGATCTCGTGGAAATAGTGAAGGGCTGTCAAACGGGCATTCTTCATTCTAACTTCTAAATCTCTCTTCGATTCAGGTAGATGATAACATACCCAACTCTAATTAATGTATATGGTTGTAATCATCAGCATGTTATCTATCTTTTGGCGTAGAAAGCCCCAATTTTTATAGACCATGCTTAGAGAATTTCGTGTTTGATTAGAAGCATGCTAAGACTAGGTTTTTAAGTGTTCTTCCTAGATAGGTTGTGATTTCGATTGGTTTTCCGGTGAATTTAGTGTTCCACACCCTTGTAATATGACCCTAATATGTCCATCAAGAACCTAGGGGCATGGGGTTAAGATCTCAGTCCAATTAGACCCCAATTGAGTGAGATTTTCCGATTTCCGGAAGTCTCGTTCGCGTCTGCGAACCCGAGGTCGACCCATTGGGTCGACCCATACACAGACAGAAGTCTGTTTGTGCAGGGGTCGACCCAATGGGTCGACCCATACACAGGCAGACCCCTGGTTTTCCAGGGGACACAGGCAGACCCCTGGTTTTCCAGGGGTCGACCCAATGGGTCGACCCATATGCTGTCAGCCCCGGTAGACATGTTTTCGGCCCGAGGATCGATCCGGACCGTGAGGGGATCGACCCATTCAAGCCTAGTCCAATTGAAAACCATATTTTGAGGAACCAATGACCCATACATGCAACCCTATGATCTCAAATTAAGCCCGGTGTTCCTCAATCCAAAATTGAAGAACAATGGTCCCTGCACTCAATCAAAGTGTATAAACCATTCCAATTACTATCTCCACTTCAACGCACACAAATGGTTAATTAGAAACCCATATAATAAAATGGTAATTTTGAAAGTAAATTGCTGTCTTGTATTACTGTCTATTGTCATTATTGGCTTGTTCTAGTATCTTGAGTTACCATCTTGTAATTAACTTATCTCTTGGAATTGAGATTATAATAATTCACGAATCAAGGTATTTTGAAATGGCTGTTAGGAAATCAATTAAAAGCCCTTATACCCCGGTAGAATAGACTAATAGCACACTAACAATCTATATGGCATTACGGCCATTAAGCCTAAATTGTTGTCCCTTAGTACGATTCTACCCGGGCACTCTATCCGGCGAGTTAGAATCCGCCATTTTGAGACCCGTACGACCCGACTATAACCTGGAAATTCGTGACCAAATCGCTGAGTTATAAGTCACGGATCGACTTGGGCTAATCAGCACATGAGCAGCCCATAGTTGACCGGTTGTCTCCATGAACGGTCTAGTGTGGTCCGTATAAGTATCGTAATTGTGTCTTAAGGTCATGTACTGCTTACTTACCTGAACGGCACACTGTCAACCGTTCATTCTTGACCTCGTGGACTGAGATTTGGTCCAGTTCTTGTAATGCGGCCAGTAGTAGCCGTATGTCCTGTCAAACGGCCCAGAAGTGACCGTATACCGAGTTTTTAAGTTAATGAATCCTAGGACATGTTAGTCCTTAAATCTCGTACTTTTGACAGAAATTCCTCTGATTACTTGGCCATTAAACTTGATTAAATGTCTAGACAAAACTTGGGATCTTGGATCCAACAAATCAATGCCAACGCATCATAAGGGCCCGGTCTGGTCCTGAGGAGAGCGCCGAAAAGTACTTGTGCCCATGGGAGTTTGTAATGACATGGTGAGGCATTGCATCGAGTGCATGATCAGCGTGACGTCTACGACAGAAAATCTCTTGTTATACTTGTTACATTATCGTGCTTGACTTGATGTTTAAAACACTTGCTTGTTGGCCAATTCTATATTTCAATTTCCTATTGAACATTCTTGTACTTGATATTCTTGTTAAATCCTTGTCATCATATATTTCTTGACCTTGCAAGATCTTATATTACGCTGTTTTATCGTCTCGTCAGATATTTCTTTTCTTGTCACTGCATATGAAAATGTAACTAATCGGTTAATCATGTAAACTTGCCTGTTACTATCTACTGAGCGTTAGCTCATATAGTTGTTTTCCCCCTTTCCAGGCTATTCAGGTGGCGATGCGCATACTGAAGAGGAGGGACAGGAGTGATACCCTTGAGTGTACCTGTTAGTAGATGCCGAGTTGGCATAGTTGTTTACATTAGTTACTCCTTAGTGTTGTGTTAGCACTTTATTTACCTTTTGGAGTCAGTTATTGTATTAGAATCAGTTTGGAAGTTATGTTTGATCGTGTTTAAGCATTGATGGTTATTGTAATAAAACTTGGAGTCTTCCTTGATCAATAGAAGTACTTCTTTCCATAGCACCTGTACGATTGTTTAGTTTAGCATATTAATATTATCTCTAGCTAGTTTCTAACTGTACGTCCCGATATTCCGCGTTGGGGCGTGACAGTTTAGTTGGTATCAGAGCCTAGATTTAATATTCCTAGGTGTTCTAAGTTCTAGGGTTCTAAGTGTTATCATAGAGACCCATAACCTTGGTATAAGTCTAAGGACCTGACCTGGTGAGATTGGGTAGAAACTTGGGTTAAGTCCATACCTTAATTGTGATATTATCTATTTTTAATGAGCCTAAATGATCTATTCCACGTGTAGGCTTTGGCAATGGCAGCTGAACGCGCGGAATGGAGGAACTTGCAGCGCACGGTTCAAGGCCTTACTCAGGCTTTGCAACAAGTGGCTCAAGCAAGAGCTGCAAACCATGGCACTGGCGATTTATATCGGAACTTTCGGGGGATGAATCCGCCGAGATTTGCGGGCTCGACTGACCCTGATGAAGCCGAGCATTGGCTGGATGAGATGGGAAGGATATTTAAAGTAATGCAATGAAGCAATCAAGAACGTGTCCTTCTCTCGACCTTTCAACTGGAACGTGATGCAAGGACATGGTGGGAATCGGTAAAGGCGACCCTCGGTGAGCAGCAAGTCACATGGGAGGAGTTCGAGGAATTCTTCAATGGCAAATATTTTTCTGATAGAGTGAAGGAGAAGAAGGCAGCGGAGTTCGCGACTTTGAAGCAGCGAAGTCTATCTGTGGCAGAATATGAAGCTCAGTTTTCTCGGCTTTCTCGTTATGCTACTCACTTAATATCCACCGAGAAAATGAAGGCTAAGCGCTTTCTTAATGGACTGAGGCTACATTATATCAATCGACTGGCACCGATGGAAATTTCGACTTATTCCGAGATGGTGAGGAAAGCTCAAGTCCTGGAAGACACTTTAGAAATGACGGAGAGAATCCGTGGAAAAGGCACAAAGAAGGAACAACCTACGGGTTCCGGGAATATCAAACCCGAGTATAGCAAGAAGAGGCCCATTAATGGACCTGGTTCGTGGAGCGGGTCCGAATCGTGGAAGGGCAAGATGCCGAAGCATGAAGACAAGAAGTCTGGCCCTATTGTTCCATTCAAGGGCGTGTGCAAGTTTTGTGATAGTCCTGGTCACAAGATGGAGGAGTGCTGGCGCAAGCTGGGCGCCTGTTTGCGATATGGAAGTAAGGAGCACCGTATCCCTAACTGTCCTCTTTTATCGGAGCAAGCTACCCCGGCAAAACCACAAGGCATCAAAAAGCCGCAAGGCAAGCTCCAAGCTTTGCACGCAGATGAAGCAGGAACCGCCGAGGATGGTGGACTCGTCGAAGGTACTCTTATTATACTCGACAAGCCAGCATTTGTTCTTTTCGATACTGGTGCCACACATTCATTTATTTCTCGGAGATTTGCTAAGTCTTTAGCTGTGGAACCTGTTTTGATGAATTCTCCGTTAGAAATCTCAACGCCTATTGGTTCTAGATCGGCAATTCAGTATTTCTATCCTTCTAGTAAGGTTATGATTGATGAACAGAATTTACCAGCTGATTTAGTTTGCATGGACATGAAGGATTATGATGTAATCCTAGGAGCAGATTGGTTAGCTAGATATGAGTCAAATGTTCACTGCAGTTCTAGCTCTGTGTCTTTTACTAGGCACCCTGGACTTTCTTTTGTGGGAGTTAAGCACCATAACTCCGTACCACTTATCTCGGCTCTTCGAGCTGATAAGCTGATGAGACGAGGATGCGAGGCTTTTCTAGCCTTTGTCTGTGCAACCCCTGAGCAGCAGATTGAGATTAAGGACATTTCTGTTGTCCGAGATTTTCCTGATGTCTTTCCAGAGGAACTACCAGGACTTCCGCCTGAGCGGGAAGTTATCTTCTCTATTGATCTCATTCCTGGCACATCTCCTATTTCCAAGGCTCCTTATCGTATGTCTCCTGCGGAACTGAGAGAATTAAAGCAACAGTTGATGGAATTGCTCGAGAAGGGTTTCATTCGTCCAAGTACTTCCCCTTGAGGAGCCCATGTATTATTCGTCCGGAAGAAAGATAGTTCGATGAGGTTGTGCATCGATTATCGGCAATTGAACCAGCAGACTGTCAAGAACAAATATCCATTGCCGAGGATTGACGAATTATTTGACCAGATAGCGGGAGCTCAGTATTTTTCTAAAATCGATCTTCGATCTGGATATCATCAGTTGCGGATCAAGAAAGAGGATATCTATAAAACAGCATTTCGGAGCAGGTATGGTCATTTTGAATTTGTCGTTATGCCTTTTGGTCTAACGAATGCACCAGCAGCTTTCATGCAGTTGATGAACAATGTATTTCGGCCCTATCTTGATCAATGGGTCGTGGTATTCATTGATTGATGCGGGACGGGACTGAAACGAGCTAGGACCTACGAATGCAACAAAGTGCGGCCAGCACTCGCACGCCAAAGGCAAGCCGGGCAGCTGACCTCCGTAGCATTCCTCCGGGTGGAGGCGTCTCTCAACAAGAAACTCAAGCCCCACGACCGTCCCTATGAGGGAAGCGCGGGATCTCAGCGGCTAAGGAACCGCCTAACGCCTAGGGGAGTCTAGTTCGAGCTCGGTGCTCATTAGGGGCACGGGACGGGTGCTCTCAACTCACATCCACGCGGTGACTAAAAGACTAGCTAGGAACCTACACACTCACGCGGCATACTAGAAAGCATACTAGTAAAGCAAAATGCCAACAAAGAGGAGCGTCGCACGTACCTCCACGCCTAGGCGTGGGGAAAAAACCCCGGCCGAGATCAACAACCCCGATACACAAGATGAATAAAAAATTACAATTCCAACCAAAATGCCCACTCCTCGCAGGGAGATAACATGCTACACACGTCGGATTCGGGGCTGCCGAAGCACGGGCTGACGGGCGGCACTCGGTGAAGGGATGGCCGCGAGGTGGACCCGAGCGGTGGTCAGCAGGTTCGCAGCAATGCGCGGCTCGGCGGCGGAAGCTCCCACGGCCTGGTCCGGTGTCCGATTGAGGCGCCGTCAGCGAGGGCGCGTAGCTAGGTCACGGGAGGAAGCCTCGGCCAAAGGGGGCTCGCAGATTTTGTCCGTGGAAGCCGGGGGCGAACCTGCAAGTCGTGACAGGGATTCTGCTCACAGAACAGCGCGCTCGAGCGGGAAAAATGATAACTCGTTGCTCCGGTAGGCGAACGAGGCGCCGCTTGAGGGAGGACGTCGGGGACGCAGAGCAGCAGGTCCCGACCAAAGGGCTCGGTCAGATCTGGTCGAGGTTGGCCGGGAGAACCTCTGCAAGTCGTCGCTGATCCTGGGGTCGGACTGTACAGGTTGATCTGCGCGGTCCCACGAGAATTGACGCCACGCTCAGCACCGACATCGAAACGAGGCGTGGTCGGCGGCGTTGGAAAGAGGACGAAGAGAGGTACGATCCCTGAAGAGACCAGATCCAAAATCGGAGTTGTCCATCCTGTGAAATTTTCGCAAGAGGACGGACAGAACCTGGCTCGCAGAGAGAGAGGGTCCTGCGCGAGCTCACGAAGAAAATCGCCACCGGCGATGTAGACCTTGGATCGAGACGAAACCAAAGCCCACGCGTCGCCGACTCGTAGAAGTATCTCCAGAAAAAGGGAGAGGCTCAAATTCGACCAGAACCGGATGGGGGCGCCGCTGCAACTCGGGGTAGAAATCTGGCGAGCAGATCCGTGCACCTGTGAAGGAGATAAGGGGAGAGGGAACCTCGGCGTCGCACCGAGGGATGGGGAGTCACACCCCGGGGTTGATCCCGTCGCAGGATCAAAGAGGGAGAGAGAAGGGGGGCGCAGCCACCATGGAGTCTTGCTCACAAATATTCTTCATTATTGTTCTCCAAAGAAAAATACATGAGGTTTTATATGTGGGGAGGGGAATTAGAGTTCAAAACCCTAGCAGGGGGGGGGGGGGAATTCAAACAAAAAGGGGCGCACTTCTTTCTTTGGGAAGGTGGGGTGCGCTCCTTTCCTTGAATCAAGGAGGGGGGCGCACTCCACTCCTAGAAAGTAGGAGTGGGGGCGGCTGCCACCTCCTCCTCTTGGAGGAGATGAAGGGGGCGCCCAAAACCCTAGCCCACAAGGGGGGGGGGGCGCAAATCCCAATGGGCCAACTCATGTGGGAAGGTGGTCAGCCCAAATGGGCCAAGAAGGGTGGATCACAAGGTGGCCCACTCTCCCCTTTGCCTAACTAATAAGCCTAACATCACCCAATGGAAGCCTAATTGGCCCCAATTGGCCTACAAAGGTCCATAATAATAATAAAAGTGTCCACGCAGGGACTAAACCAAGGCCCAGCTTGGCCTAAAGTATAAAATAAATGAAGATAACTCCGCTAGTCCGCCAAGTGATCGCCGAGCCAAAGGGATGCTGGCGTGCTCCGTGTGCTCCGTCGAGTAATGCGGCGCGTGTCCTCACCAATTCTCCCCGGGTGGGAAGAACTCGACCCTGTCGAGTAAGGGTCACGGTCGCTCAAGTGGTGCTCCAGCAAGTCTGGGTCGATCCTCTCTAGCTCTCCTCGTGTGATCCAGGTGTCGTCTGTCGCAGGGCGCCCTCTCCAACGCACTAGGAAGCGTTGGTAGGCTCCGCTCCTGGTAGTGGTCACCTGCTCATCCAGTATGCCATCTATATGCTCGCGTTTCTGTAATGGGGCTGGAGGGGGTGGACGCTCAGAAGGTATAACACTCTCAACAAGAGGGGAGGGCTCAAAAGGCTCACTGGGAATCACCGCGGGGTCCCGATATGCCACTAAATCTGAGACATGGAACGTCGAACAGATCCCATAGCCTTCTGGCAGCTCAATCTCATACGCATTCGACCCAATTCGCTTCAAGACTCGGAAGGGTCCAGCACCGCGGGCCTGGAGTTTCTTCACGGCCCCCGAAGGAAACCGTTCAGGTCTGACCCTGATCATGACGTACTCTCCCTTACGGAACTCACGGGCATGTCGATGCGCGTCAGCTAACTTCTTATAACGTGCGTTGCTGGCCTCAAGGTGGTGATGATGCAGACTCCGAGTAAGATGGGTAGACTCATACCTACGTGAATGCAGGGGTGGTCCTGGACATCCAAATATGGATCTAATATGCCTATGACATCTACCAGACTTGACAACACGGGGAGGACCTGGACAACCAAAGTATGACCTATCATGCACATGTGTCCTACTAAATATGGCAGACTCAGGAGGACGAATAACCCCAAACTCACTCATGACATTACCCCTATATGATGAGGGACATGGAGAAACATGAGAAAGAGACATGTGTCCCTGGCCTCCTAAACTCTGGCGTCTGGGTGTATGCGAGGTGAGATGTTGACTAGCAGGTCTGGATGGGGTGTGATAATAGACCTCCTCGACAAGGTGGGGAAAAGAATACGAGTCGAGAGGCTCACTAGGGAGGGGATCGAATGGGTCAATGAAATGATGACCCCTCCCGATAGGTCCCTTTACTATACTTGCCCATGTCTGACATTCGCCCAGGTGCAGATGATCACCTTCAGGCGCTCTAATATATGGGGCAAGGGGCTCATGAGGGAGGCAAGGAAAGCTAGGTTCCTCCCTCGGGACCGTGATACCATAAGAGGGGACAAAATCAACCTCCACGGGTATGGGAAAGAATAAAAGGACCTCGGAGGTGATATGTCCTATGGTGTAGACCGAGGTAATAGACCCCATAGCAGGGAGTGTAAAGCTATGACTATAGGGTTGGTCAGACCCTAAGGTCAACATATATGTCAACTCCCATTGACAATCTAAACTCCTAAGGAAGTCCTTTACATTTTCAAGAAAGCAGAAGGACCGAAAAGTGGTGTGAAAGGAGTCAAGGGGTACAATTGGGAGAGCTGGCTCCATGGATGGGTAGCAAGGGATCGGAGCATCTAGAATTAGGCCCTTCCTTAACCAGCTAGCTAAAGGCCCTTCAATGACAAGTTCACCCTGGGGAGGCAAGAATGGCTCCAGATGAGGGTCGAAGGGAGTTTCTCCCTCAGGTGTGGTAAAGGGGTCCTCTATGATGTGGGTGGCACCTTGGCTCTCCATCGAGTGTCTCGGGACGAGAGTGCCGGTTCCAACCCCCATAGGTTTAGGCACGACTGGGTGCTCCATGGGATCACTCCCTAACTCCTCAACCTCAGTTAGGTACTCCTTGGCCAACTCCTGTTCAGCCTCGTAAGTCACCGGAACAAGCCCAGGTGGGGCATCCTCCGAATGTGTGTCCTTCAAGATAGGGGAACGTGAAGGACACCGGTCAGAGAACCGGGCATTCCCACTACAGGGGGCCACAGGGGCGGGCTCCGGGGGTGGTGGCAGGCGTGAGCCCGGAGGCGGAGCGGACTGTGGGCTAGGGGAAATTAGCGACTCAATATAAGCATGCCTCTTATCCAACCGATCTGAAAAGTTTTGCAAGAGTTCGGCAAAGGTGGGACTTGGGGTGGGGGCTCCATGGTGAATTTGCCCAAAATCATTAGGCCTAGTCGTGGACCTAGACTCATGCACAAGTGGAGCCTTTCGCCTCCGACTTAGATCTTCATGGTTGGAGGTAAAAGGGTGGGGTAGATAGGTCCTCCTAAGCTCATGTTTCATGTCATACCAGGACTCGATGAGCCTTTGCCACCTAATGTCTCTCAAACTCTCAATGTGTCTCCACTTATCCTTGGCTTTATGCAGAAGCCTCTCCTTGGCAAAAGATACTTGCATGGCTTCGGACATGGGATAACAATCAAAATATCTATCCATGGCGGCTTCCCAAGTTTGGTATACACTCGGGTTATGGGAGCCGTCAAATGTAGGGGCTTCGGGCCTAAGGAACGAGAGGGGGTGGTTCCCAAGCCCATGGGTGCTATGCCACCATTCATATGATCGAGGCGATTGGGAACCCATGGGAAACTCGGAGGGGAATCTATGGAATGGACATGCAGGACAACTAAGGCACGGGACTAGACACAACTCAAAATGGTGATGGCAAAGAGGAAGAATGCGGACTCAAATGCACCTAAAACAAATCTAATGACTCAAATGCAACCTATACATCCTAAGGACTCAAATGACCTAAGACCCCAATTTGTTAGAACAAACTGGTTCCCTAAGCTCTGATACCAATTTGATGCGGGACGGGACTGAAACGGGCTAGGACCTACGAATGCAACAAAGTGCGGCCAGCACTCGCACGCCAAAGGCAAGCCGGGCGGCTGACCTCCGTAGCGTTCCTCCGGGTGGAGGCGTCTCTCAACAAGAAACTCAAGCCCCACGACCGTCCCTATGAGGGAAGCGCGGGATCTCAGCGGCTAAGGAACCGCCTAACGCCTAGGGGAGTCTAGTTCGAGCTCGGTGCTCATTAGGGGCACGGGACGGGTGCTCTCAACTCACATCCACGCGGTGACTAAAAGACTTGCTAGGAACCTACACACTCACGCGGCATACTAGAAAGCATACTAGTAAAGCAAAATGCCAACAAAGAGGAGCGTCGCACGTACCTCCACGCCTAGGCGTGGGGAAGAAACCCCGGCCGAGATCAACAACCCCGATACACAAGATGAATAAAAAATTACAATTCCAACCAAAATGCCCACTCCTCGCAGGGAGATAACAGGCTACACACGTCGGATTCAGGGCTGCCGAAGCACGGGCTGACAGGCGGCGCTCGGTGAAGGGATGGCCGCGAGGTGGACCCGAGCGGTGGTCAGCAGGTTCGCAGCAATGCGCGGTTCGGCGGCGGAAGCTCCCACGGCCTGGTCCGGTGTCCGATTGAGGCGCCGTCAGCGAGGGCGCGTAGCTAGGTCACGGGAGGAAGCCTCGGCCAAAGGGGGCTCGCAGATTTTGTCCGTGGAAGCCGGGGGCGAACCTGCAAGTCGTGACAGGGATTCCGCTCACAGAACAGCGCGCTCGAGCGGGAAAAATGATAACTCGTTGCTCCGGTAGGCGAACGAGGCGCCGCTTGAGGGAGGACGTCGGGGACGCAGAGCAGCAGGTCCCGACCAAAGGGCTCGGTCAGATCTGGTCGAGGTTGGCCGGGAGAACCTCTGCAAGTCGTCGCTGATCCTGGGGTCGGACTGCACAGGTTGATCTGCGCGGTCCCACGAGAATTGACGCCACGCTCAGCACCGACATCGAAACGAGGCGTGGTCGGCGGCGTTGGAAAGAGGACGAAGAGAGGTACGATCCCTGAAGAGACCAGATCCAAAATCGGAGTTGTCCGTCCTGTGGAATTTTCGCAAGAGGACGGAAGAACCTGGCTCGCAGAGAGAGAGGGTCTGCGCGAGCTCACGAAGAAAATCGCCACCGGCGATGTAGACCTTGGATCGAGACGAAACCAAAGCCCACGCGTCGCCGACTCGTAGAAGTATCTCCAAAAAAAGGGAGAGGCTCAGATTCGACCAGAACCGGATGGGGGCGCCGCTGCAACTCGGGGTAGAAATCTGGCGAGCAGATCCGTGCACCTGTGAAGGAGATAAGGGGAGAGGGAACCTCGGCGTCGCACCGAGGGATGGGGAGTCACACCCCGGGGTTGATCCCGTCGTAGGATCAAAGAGGGAGAGAGAAGGGGGGCGCAGCCACCATGGAGTCTTGCTCACAAATATTCTTCATTATTGTTCTCCAAAGAAAAATACATGAGGTTTTATATGTGGGGAGGGGAAATTAGGGTTCAAAACCCTAGCAAGGGGGGGGGGAATTCAAACAAAAAGGGGCGCACTTCTTTCTTTGGGAAGGTGGGGTGCGCTCCTTTCCTTGAATCAAGGAGGGGGGCGCACTCCACTCCTAGAAAGTAGGAGTGGGGGCGGCTGCCACCTCCTCCTCTTGGAGGAGATGAAGGGGGCGCCCAAAACCCTAGCCCACAAGGGGGGGGGGCGCAAATCCCAATGGGCCAACTCATGTGGGAAGGTGGTCAGCCCAAATGGGCCAAGAAGGGTGGATCACAAGGTGACCCACTCTCCCCTTTGCCTAACTAATAAGCCTAACATCACCCAATGGAAGCCTAATTGGCCCCAATTGGCCTACAAAGGTCCATAATAATAATAAAAGTGTCCACGCAGGGACTAAACCAAGGCCCAGCATGGCCTAAAGTATAAAATAAATGAAGATAACTCCGCTAGTCCGCCAAGTGATCGCCGAGCCAAAGGGATGCTGGCGTGCTCCGTGTGCTCCGTCGAGTAATGCGACGCGTGTCCTCACCATTGATGACATCCTGATTTATTCCAAGAATGAAGAGGAGCATGCTGAACATCTGAGGATGGCATTACAACTATTGAGAGATCATCAGCTATATGCCAAGTTCAGTAAGTGTGAGCTCTGGCTGCAAGAGGTGTCCTTTCTCGGACATATCATCACAAAGGAAGGAATTTCTGTTGATCCTTCTAAGGTAGAGGCAGTGAAGAATTGGGATCAGCCTACCAGTGTGACTGAAGTTAGAAGTTTCCTAGGCCTGGCAGGCTACTACCAAGATTTATCTAAGATTTCTCTAAGATTGCGGTACCTATGACAAGATTAACCCGCAAGGAGAGCAAGTTTGATTGGTCAGAAGATTGCCAGCGAAGCTTTCAGACTTTGAAGGAATGTTTAACTACTGCACCTGTATTGGCTTTACCTTCTGGTGAAGGAGGTTTTGTCGTATACACTGATGCTTCAGGTATTGGTTTAGGCTGTGTACTCATGCAGCATGGGAAAGTGATTGCCTATTCTTCTAGGTAGTTGAGGAAACATGAAGAGAATTATCATGTTCATGATTTGGAACTTGCAGCAGTCGTGTTTGCTTTGAAGATATGGAGGCATTACTTGTATGGAGAAACATTCACAGTGTTTTCAGATCATAAGAGTCTGAAATATTTATTTTCTCAGAAGGAACTCAATATGAGGCAGAGAAGATGGTTGGAGTACTTGAAGGACTTCGACTTCTCGATTGAGTATCATCCTGGAAAAGGCAATGTTGTGGCAGATACATTAAGTCGGAAGCATGTAGCTAGATTGTCAAGTCTCATGTTATAAGAGTGGAAGCTACTGGAACAATTAGCTAGTATGGATCTGAATATTGACAATGATCGGGTTATGATTGCACAGATTCAACTTAAGCCCGAATTGTTGATGGAAATCAAATCTTTGCAAGATAATGACCCCGAGCTAGTAGAGATCAAGGGAAGCTTGAGCAGCAGACCTGACTTCACGATGGCTGACGATGGAAGATTGTTATTCCAGGGTAGAACTTGTGTACCTGATGAAGCTGGAATAAAGAACAAGATTCTGGAGGAAGCTCATAGATCCAAATACACCATTCATCCTAGAGGCACTAAAATGTTCAAGATTTGAAGAGATCCTTTTGGTGGCCGAATATGAAAAGAGAAGTTGCAGACTTCGTGAGTAGATGCTTGGTTTGTCAGCAAGTCAAGGCTGAACACTTCAGACCGGCAGGAAAGTTGAAACCGCTCGACATACCCCAATGGAAGTGGGAAAGCATTGGCATGGACTTCATTATGGGTCTACCTAGGACTCGTTGTGGACTTGATGCGATATAGGTGATTGTCGATCGATTGACAAAGTCAGCTCATTTCTTACCCGTTAAGTCCAAATGGACAGTTGATGTATTGGCTGCTTTATATATGAAAGAAGTGGTAAGACTCCATGGTATACCAGTCAGCATTGTGTCTGATAGAGATCCCAGGTTTACTTCACATTTCTGGAAGGGACTACAAGCGTCTTTGGGTACTCGTCTGAATTTCAGTACTGCCTTTCATCCACAGACAGATGGACAGACTAAAAGAACCAACCAGATAGTGGAAGATATGCTTAGAGCCTGCATGATCGATTTTGGAGGCAGTTGGAGTGACCATTTGGCTTTGATTGAATTCGCTTACAACAACAGTTATCAATCCAACATTCAAATGGCTCCTTTTGAAGCATTGTATGGAAGAAGCTGTCGATCCCCATTGTGTTGGGACGAGGTAGGTGAGAAGCAATGGCTTGGACCGGATCTTATTTCAAAATCATCACAGAACATCTGTATTATCCGAGACCGGTTACAAGTGGCTCAATCAAGACAGAAGAGTTATGCCGACAATAGAAGAAGGGCATTGGAATTTCAAGTTGGCGAGCATGTATTTCTGAAAGTCTCTCCTACAAGAGGGATTCGAAGATTTGGCATTCATGGCAAGCTGAGTCCGAGATATATTGGTCCGCTCGAGATTCTGGATAGAGTGGGAGAGGATGCTTACAGATTGGCATTACCGCCTCACTTGTCAGGCGTACACAATATTTTCCACGTGTCTATGTTACGAAAATATGTGTACGACCCCACTCATATCATTCAGCATGTGGATTTCGAATTGAAGGAAGATTTGACCTATGAAGAAAGACCTATCAAGATTCTGGATCGGAAGCAACAGCAACTTCGGAATCGTTCCATACCTATGGTCAAAATTCAATGGAGTCGGCGTGGAGGTGAGGAAGCTACTTGGGAGTCTGAAGATACTATGCGGAAGCGGTATCCTGACTTATTCTAGGTGAGCTAGTCTTTCCCTATCTCTGTATTAAAGTGCAGTGAATTTGGAGGATCAAATTCTTTTAGTAGGGGAGGGTGTAATACCCCAAATTCTTTTAAAAATTAATTAGAAATTTATTTGAATTTAATTAGAAATTATTTAAATTTATTTGAATTAATGAAAATTAATTCGAAATTAATTAGATTAATTCTTTAATAAATAGAATAAGTCACATTTCGACTATTTTATAAAAATCCATAAAAATCATATTCTTGTAGAATCAATTACGTTTAACAATTTTTTCTTCTGTGGCCAACCCTAATAAAATCATTAACTAGGCCGAATTAGTGGGATTAGTCAAATTTTCACACCTACCTAGCCAAATTCGTGCTCAATGTTAACCCCACATTAAAATATTCAATTCGAGTTCATTTCTTAACCAAATCAGGTGATTCCAGGGACAAATGAAAGGTATTAAAGAGAAGATCATTTCCCCTCTCACAATGCCACGAAATTTTTATCGTATGGGAAGCTTTTGGTCGCGCATAGGTTAGGTCAACAATTTCGGCGACGTTTTGAACACGCCACTTGATGGGTCGATTTCTCCCTTCCTGGAAGGATCCAGAACGAGTATGACCTATTAAAAGAAAGCCCTACGTGTCTATTTTCATTTGGGAGCAGTGGTGGTCGCAGAGGATTCCGATCTAGTGAGATCTCTCGCGTTTATTGGAGGAGTGTCCGAGTTCGCGGGTTTTTCTTAGGCCCTCTTCTTTCCTTCGATTGAGGTAGGTAATCTTGGCCAAAACATGCAAGTAAATATACCATTTTGTTCCTCTCTCTGTTAGCTTTCCATTGGTAGTAAAAGCCCCGAATTCTATTAGGTGTGGAGGGAGATCTCGTGGAAATAGTGAAGGGCTGTCAAACGGGCATTCTTCATTCTAACTTCTAAATCTCTCTTCGATTCAGGTAGATGATAACATACCCAACTCTAATTAATGTATATGGTTGTAATCATCAGCATGTTATCTATCTTTTGGCGTAGAAAGCCCCAATTTTTATAGACCATGCTTAGAGAATTTCGTGTTTGATTAGAAGCATGCTAAGACTAGGTTTTTAAGTGTTCTTCCTAGATAGGTTGTGATTTCGATTGGTTTTCCGGTGAATTTAGTGTTCCACACCCTTGTAATATGACCCTAATATGTCCATCAAGAACCTAGGGGCATGGGGTTAAGATCTCAGTCCAATTAGACCCCAATTGAGTGAGATTTTCCGATTTCCGGAAGTCTCGTTCGCGTCTGCGAACCCGAGGGTCGACCCATTGGGTCGACCCATACACAGACAGAAGTCTGTTTGTGCAGGGGTCGACCCAATGGGTCGACCCATACACAGGCAGAACCCTGGTTTTCCATGGGTCGACCCATATGCTGTCAGCCCCGGTAGACATGTTTTCGGCCCGAGGATCGATCCGGACCGTGAGGGGATCGACCCATTCAAGCCTAGTCCAATTGAAAACCATATTTTGAGGAACCAATGACCCATACATGCAACCCTATGATCTCAAATTAAGCCTGGTGTTCCTCAATCCAAAATTGAAGAACAATGGTCCCTGCACTCAATCAAAGTGTATAAACCATTCCGATTACTATCTCCACTTCAACGCACACAAATGGTTAATTAGAAACCCATATAATAAAATGGTAATTTTGAAAGTAAATTGATGTCTTGTATTACTGTCTATTGTCATTATTGGCTTGTTCTAGTATCTTGAGTTACCATCTTGTAATTAACTTATCTCTTGGAATTGAGATTATAATAATTCACGAATCAAGGTATTTTGAAATGGCTGTTAGGAAATCAATTAAAAGCCCTTATACCCCGGTAGAATAGACTAATAGCACACTAACAATTTATATGGTATTACGGTCATTAAGCCTAAATTGTTGTCCCTTAGTACGATTCTACCCGGACACTCTATCCGGCGAGTTAGAATCCGCCATTTTGAGACCCGTATGACCCGACTACAACCTGGAAATTCGTGACCAAATCGCTGAGTTATAAGTCACGGATCGACTTGGGCTAATCAGCACATGAGCAGCCCATAGTTGACCGGTTGTCTCCATGAACGGTCTAGTGTGGTCCGTATAAGTATCGTAATTGTGTTTTAAGGCCACGTACTGCTTACTTACCTGAACGGCACACTGTCAACCGTTCATTCTTGACCTCGTGGACTGAGATTTGGTCCAGTTCTTGTAATGCGGCCAGTAGTAGCCGTATGTCCTGTCAAACGGCCCAGAAGTGACCGTATACCGAGTTTTTAAGTTAATGAATCCTAGGACATGTTAGTCCTTAAATCTCGTACTTTTGACAGAAATTCCTCTGATTAATTGGCCATTAAACTTGATTAAATGTCTAGACAAAACTTGGGATCTTGGATCCAACAAATCAATGCCAACGCATCATAAGGGCCCGGTCTGGTCCTGGGGAGAGCGCCCGAAAAGTACTTGTGCCCATGGGAGTTTGTAATGACATGGTGAGGCATTGCACCGAGTGCATGATCAGCGTGACGTCTACGACAGAAAATCTCTTGTTATACTTGTTACATTATCGTGCTTGACTTGATGTTTAAAACACTTGCTTGTTGGCCAATTCTATATTTCAATTTCCTATTGAACATTCTTGTACTTGATATTCTTGTTAAATCCTTGTCATCATATATTTCTTGACCTTGCAAGATCTTATATTACGCTGTTTTATCGTCTCGTCAGATATTTCTTTTCTTGTCACTGCATATGAAAATGTAACTAATCGGTTAATCATGTAAACTTGCCTGTTACTATCTACTGAGCGTTAGCTCATATAGTTGTTTTCCCCCTTTCCAGGCTATTCAGGTGGCGATGCGCATACTGAAGGGGAGGGACAGGAGTGATACCCTTGAGTGTACCTGTTAGTAGATGCCGAGTTGGCATAGTTGTTTACAGTAGTTACTCCTTAGTGTTGTGTTAGCACTTTATTTACCTTTTGGAGTCAGTTATTGTATTAGAATCAGTTTGGAAGTTATGTTTGATCGTGTTTAAGCATTGATGGTTATTGTAATAAAACTTGGAGTCTTCCTTGATCAATAGAAGTACTTCTTTCCATAGCACCTGTACGATTGTTTAGTTTAGCATATTAATATTATCTCTAGCTAGTTTCTAACTGTACGTCCCGATATTCCGCGTTGGGGCGTGACATGATACGCTATAATTATAGGACTGAATGTTTGTAAAAGGGTATTCTAGCATTTGCATTTCTGTACTGTAATGTGGTCCAGTGTCCGATATGAGTGTGTCTCATTGTGAGTGACCATTTGGAGGAATCTCACCTCTTCTTGGTTGTACCTCCTCTATTTGTTTCTTATAGGATTGTTGGCATAATCCACAGCTTTTCAAAGAGAAAGAAGAAAAAAAACAGATTCATAAAAGAAGAATAATAAATACAATCCCATTCTTCTATCACACCACTAGAAAATCTCATTCTACCCGATCATTTTTCTTTTTTTCAAAAAAGCTTCTTTCCTAGCCAACATGACAATGACATATGGGTTTCACTTCCATCCCAACCCCCTAACCTGATACTAAAATATATACATTTTCCCCCTTTTTCCTCATCTCACATTGCTTGTAGGGTAAATATGCACAAAGGTATTAATGAAGTTAGAAACCATAGATGATCTGGGAATCGCACACCAGAATGGATAATATATGAAGTGACTTGGTAAGCTCCCTCTGGAGTGTTCCATCTATTTTTGTTAAAAGTTTGTTCATACCGCATATCATTAGCTTTTTTTAGAAGCTGGTGCAGAGACCACAGTTCATTGAATTTCGTTGAATTTCATTGAATCATTAGCTTAAAAATGAATGAACCTAATAATATAGACATGCAGCATCCATACAAAGTGCTCACAAGTTGTTTACACGCGAAATTTTGCGGTGTCCATTTTGTTGGATAAATATTTGTATATTTTGACATATTTGTTAATTCAGCACTTTTGGATTTATCAGACGATTTATGCTTCATATACTGGACTTTTCCTCACCGACCGGAGTCGGTGTTAATTTACATCGGACAAGTCCGAACACCTTTGATTAACTGTCAAAGAATGTCTTTTGCCTCTATCTATTGTGACATTAATGATCTTGATGATCACCCATGGCGGGTACATACTCTTGCAAAGAAATTTGAAAAATGTCTTTCCTTGAACATATGTAATTTGAATTACAATCAGTCTTTCAAGACCTTTACATATGGTCCTGATTGTGTAATCAGGTCTTCAGAATTACACCTGGTTGCAACTAGATCCTTTGAATTTGTTTCAGTCTGCATTTGGATCTTTAAATTTGATTTCGTCATGATCAGGTCATTGCCTTTACTTTTGTCCCTTGATTGGGTCATTGAATTTGAATTCCATCACGATGACCGTTAGATCGCTAAGATGATCATTGTCGGTCCTTCGGAGTTGTTTTATGGTCATGATCACTCTTTTGATTGTGATCGGACCCTGAAGCTGCCTTGGTGTCCATAAAGGACATTCCCGCACAAGGCGAGGTATATTTGTGATTTTCCCTCCATCAGGGTATTTCTACAGTTTCTTGATTTTTTCTGAGATAGTCCCGTCACTTCTTGACTTCCTAGGCATATCTACCATTTCTCGACTTCTCGAAGATCGCCCCGTCGTTTGACTTCCTGGGCACTCCAGACTTCCTCTCTTGACTTCTCGGAAATAGCCCCAATTAGTTGACTTCCTGAACATTCCTTGTCTACATTTTTTTATTTCTCAAAAATAACCTCATCATTCGACTTTTTGGGTATTCCTCGTTTTAATTTTTTGACTTCTCGGAGATCGTCCTGTCGTTTGACTTCCTAGGCGCTCCTAACTTCCTTTCTTGACTTCTCAGAAATAGCCCCATTAGTTGACTTCCTGGGCATTCCTTGACGTTTCTTGATTTCTCGGAAATAACCATGTCATTCGACTTCTTGAGTATTTCTCGTCTTAATTTCTTGACTTCTCAGAGATCGCCCTGTCGTTGGACTTCCTAGGCGCTCCTGACTTCCTTTCTTGACTTCTCAAAAATAGCACAATCATTCGACTTCTTAGGTATTTCTCGTCATCATTTCTTGACTTCTCGGAAATAACCCCGTCATTCGACTTCTTGGGTATTCCTCGTCTTAATTTCTTGACTTTTCGGAAATAGCCCCATCATTTGACTTCTTGGATATTCCTTGTCTACATTTCTTGATTTCTCGGAAATAACCCTGTCATTCTACTTTTGGGGTATTCCTCGTCTTAATTTCTTGACTTATTGGATAACGCCCCGTCGTTTGACTTCTTGAGCGCTCCTAACTTCTTTTCTTGACTTCTCGGAGATAACCCCGTCATTCGACTTCTTGGATATTCCTCATCATCATTTCTTGACTTCAAGGTTTATTTGCAATTATACCCATTTCTGAGTTTCCAGATATGATAGCTTTTGGCCAAGAAAAAGATACATGGGATTGGATGGTTAGTCATAAGTCGAAGAGCACACACCGCTTTAGGGAAGGGGCGTGATCCCGCTCCACCGAGTCATGCAAATGGTGTAAACCAGAACGAGGGCATTTTGATGATTTTGATTTCTGAGACAAGCCGGAAACTTCCCCCGAGGGCATTTCTACATTTTTCTCGCCATCAAGGGTTTTATGCAATTTTTCCACCATCGAGAGCATTTCTACAATTTTCTGCCATCGGGAGTAATCCCGTAATTTTTCTACCATCGGGGGTATTTCTACAATTTTTCCGCCATCGAAGGTATTTCTGTAATTTTTTCACCATCTATTTCTACAATTTTTCCACCATCGGGGATATTTCTGTAATTTTTTAAGATAGTAGAAGGTATTTCTGCAATTTTTGAACATAATTGCGTTCTTCCCATGATTTCTCAAGTTTCTTTATGGACTTTGGCTATTTATAAAGCTTACATGGTTCCATCTTCATTCCAGCAACGTTGATGATCAAAAGATTAAAAGATCATATCCCAACTGTGGGGCGCAGACCCCTTTTTGTGGGGTTTAGTTAACAACCAAACATCTTGAAGTCTTCAAGCCACCAAGGGCTTTAGGAGATAACAAAAAATCTTAGAACTTAAAGCCTCTAAGTGCCCCTGCGCGGCTTCTCTAGGCTCTTGCGCCATCTTCTCTCCATCCTCTCTTTTGAGTGTGGCCAACCTCCTCCTTTTATAGTGATAGGAGGATGTCAAGTGGGGGTGCATCCCTCGGTGGATTGTGGTGGAGGTGAGCTCTTTGACCCTTCACCTCTCTATCTCTCCATCTTCCCCCCCTTTTTTCTTTTTCCATGGGCATGGGGTCGGGGGGCACCCCCTGGTGGTGCACAACACGGAAGAGGGGGAGGTGGCCACCCCCGGTGGACCTCCCTCTCCCGGTTGATGCGTAGCAGCAGGAAAGGGGGCACCCCCGGTGGGCCTGACCGAGGCCCCCCCTTTTCCTGCTCTCCTTGTTTTTTTTCTTCAAGACGGCAGCAGCAGAGGCGGGGGAGCACCCCCGGTGGAGATGACCAGGGGTCCTCCCTCCCCCATTGGAGTAGCAGTAGCATGGGTCGGGGGAGACCACCCCCGGTGGGATGGACAGGGGGTGCTCCCTCCCCCGGTTGATAGGCAGCAGGGGCAGCAAGCGGTGGAGGCACCCCCGGTGGAATGGACAGGGGGTCCTCCCTCCCCCGGTTGAGCAACAGGAGGAGGTAAAGGGGGGAGGCCACCCCCAGTTGGTTTGACCGGGGGTGCTCTCTCCCCCGCTCGACAACGACAGCAACAACAGCAGCAGCAGTAGCAAGAGAGGGCGGGGGTGCCACCCCCGGTGGGTCTGACAAGGGGTGCACTGTTAGTATTGGTGTCCTACAAGCCAATCTCGGGTCGGATAGGCCCGATAGTTGTACAATCTTGTTCATCATTAATAAAGTGATATTTTAGCGTAAATTTGTAATTGTATATTACTCTACGATGTCCCTAGGATATGTGGTTGTAAAGTCAACTCGAGATGGGATCTCGATCATGAGACTGACTTAACATGGACGTATACCTTCAAACTGTTCCTGGTTGGAGGGTAATCACTCGGGGACTTTGATTACCTATTAAATCAGTACACATGATGTGTGGGTGAACAGTCGCATGGTCACTGGTGCGCGACACCAAAACATATGTGTAGGTGTACGTCCTGAGAGGGTGTACACTGGACGGATCCGTCATTAGATCTTCAGATGGTTGATTATACTTAATGTCAACTGAAGATCTAATTGTCTCGGTAGCATCGTTGGTCTTTTGACCTGAGACATTGATCGGATCTTACACGAAGACTGGAATGGCTTAATACTTGGCTAAGTGACTTTAACCATAAGTCATGAATTGCCAAGTCATTAACCATATCAGGATAAGTGTGAAGGTCATCAAAGGTCAAGAAGGGATTGCCCACTGTCGGGTATATACCAGACAGTTAATGGGTCAAGACACTGACGCTCCACTAAATCCCTGGCTAAGGTCGTGTAAGTTCATTTAGAACGGACGTCATACACGTTTAGGACGTCGTGGTCGAATGGCACGATCATGGGGTTTGACAGTTACCATACCCTCGATCGAACCAGACTCAGAGAAAGAGCGAGGGATTATAGCGATGCGGCAACTGTAGACTTACAGATACCAGACAGGGTGGTTTGAACCCGGCGTCCTTTGAGATCACGCGGATTTGCTTGACCCAACGTGATCACAGGCCCGATATGAATTAAACTATTATTCGGCTCTTGTAGAAGTAAATAATGAGCTTAATTTACTTCTAATTACGAATTAGAAGTTTATGGGCCTTAAACCAGAGTGACTATGGACCTAGAGGATCACACACATAAGATTCTCAGGTGACGGGATATTATTGTAAAGATATATATATTAAAAGCCTTGAATTCCTTTGGAAAGGAATATAAAGAATGGCTTAATATATATGTACAATGATATGGAGGATATATATATATAATATTGGTGATTAAGGGTTCTTTTGGAAAGGACCCATCCCACCTTTATATATCCTACATGAGTATTTTCTCCAAAAAAGCCAAGCATACAAGGGAGAAAACCCACCACTCTTCTTCTCTCCTCCCCTCCCCTCCCTCTTGCTCTCTCTCTCTCCCTTGTTGATCTCTCTCTCTTCCTCTCAAGGGAGAAAGATTGAAGGAGGGAAACAGGAGCAGTTTGAATGATCCACGGTTCGCACGTGCGGGGGAAAGAACGGGTGGACACCGTCATTACACGAGAAGCGGTGTGGATCTACTCTAGAGGCCGAACATCTGTGCGGCTCTACGTTTGAGGAAATCTGCATCGGACACTGCGGACATCGTCGTTCCGCACTAGGTAAAGATCTACAACCCTATTTTGGGGTTGGATAATTTTATTGCATCGATTAGGGTTCGATTCTTGAATTCCAAAATGACCTGGGTTCGAGATTTAATTTTATTATCCGTTGTGCTACCCGAACCAGTCTTTTCGAATCCTTACATGCAACCCTCCCCCAGGTCTGCAGCAGCAGGAGGTACGGGGGGGAGGCCACCCCCAGTTGGTTTGACTGGGGTGCTCTCTCCCCCGGTCAACAACAACAGCGGCAGGAGGGACAGACGTTCCACCCCCAATGGGTCTGACCGGGGGTGCACCCCTCCCCCCGATCTGCAGTAGGAGGAGGCAAGGGGGAGGCCACCCCCGGTGGTTCTGACCGGGGGGTCCCCCCCCTCCCAGCCTGCAACAACGGGGAGAGAGAAGGAAGAGGGGTGGTCCCCCCCTCCATGTAGTCCAGTCAAGGCTATAAAGCCTCCTTTTCAGGGAATTTTTTTATCTTTTTCTTAACTTTTTCGCAGTAAAAGACACGTGGAGACGTGGAAGAATTTTGTTTTGTTTGTTGCCTGTTTCTAGACGCCGTCTTGCTATCCATTGACTTCGGGATAAAAATGCCCCAGGAATACCCCAATAGCACCAAAACTTAATTTTGTATGAGTTTAAACCCCGTGGGTATATGATTTTATGCCGCCTGCCAGATGTTCGACAGAATGCCCACTAGTCATAAAGAGCTAGAAGCTCGACTTAGCGTGGGCCTTTGTTGAGTAGTTGTGTGGCCTTATGCCGCCCGCCGAGTGTTTGATGAAATGTCCATGGGTGCTTATGTGACGGCGACGATCTCGTGTCATTTCTTGCCATGACATAATACATTTTATTTCTAAAATTTGTTTGGAATATCATAAAATACTTGTGACTTTTGTGGGGTTCAACACAAGTGTACCCACAACCAATGTAAAGAGGACAGGATAAGGAGGTAAGCTGTTGAGCTGACCCACACAATAACAAAGCCACCCAAATGTACCCCAAATAGAAAAGCTGAAGCAGAAATAACCCCTTGCAGTAGACGATAATCTCCTAAGAGAGCCCATGAACCAAACTCGCACATCCTGGATAAGCCATGTATATTATTTGGAAAGAGCATGTGCATGGTAAAAATAAGACGCCAGTCATCAGGCTTTTGCTGGAACAAGTAAAAGACAAGCATACCAAAATGGGTGCAAACCACGTATTCAAGTCAACATGTTACCTCTATCACAGCAAATTTTGTCCTAGAGAAAAAAAATCAAAAATTATTATCCACTAACCTTTCTCGGATTGTTGATCAGACTTCATATCTGAATCAACTTCTTCATGCTTTCTTTTTATTTTGCATGTTAGTAGCGCATCTATTGTCTGCATTCCATCTGACACACAGCTGATATACAATACATTTCAAGAATGAACAAAAACATAATAAAAGTGAGCTAACGATGATGCACGTTTTGACCTGTGTCGACATTCTATAAAATAACCTAGTAGTTTTAAAAGTAAAAGAGAGAAGTTTATTCGATGAAAAAAGGACAGATACCACATGGACCTTAAAGCTAAAGCTGGCTTTGGGTTACCACCGATTTCTTTAAGGTCACCAAGAATATTGCACTCTGACATGTACAAGGCTGCATCAAGGCCTGGAACATAGAGTAGGACGACTTTTGGTATAAGTGGCTTATTCTGCAGGCCAAAGAACATCCGTTAGACAGTGATATAGCAATTTTCACATTTGACTCAAAAATTAATTCAGCTTGAAATCATATTGACAGCATAAAAAAGCTCCAGAATTTGCTGAAGGAACTTTTTTTTTCTGAAAGTGAGCTGAAGGGACTTAATGTCCTTTAAACTAGAATTGACTGCCTCCAAAATGAGCATACTTCCACTATAGTTCAGTCACGTGAGCAAATTGAGCGTAGTAATCTTATTTTCACAACAAACCAAGTAATTCAACCTAGATGTGAATGGTCATCTGATACATCTCATACTGCCTCCCTGATGATGATAGACTTGATTTTCAAAATGTTAGTGCAATTATTTTCATGTTCCACTTCTAGTTAAGCTTTACATTAACAACTTTCACAAGAAATAAAAGAAAAATGACTGGCAGAGAATCAAATCAAAAAAGAAACAAATAGGCTGTTACAGTGACAGGCCGACAGCTCACATTAGCAATTGCATTGCTCACAGACCATAAGGTAGCAAAAAGAGGTACACAAAAAGCACCTTGGCTTAAAGGCTCGAAGTCAAAGGATAAGGGATTCTCCTATTACGTAGTCTAGTCAACAGCAACAACACAATGCTATGCAACAAGGTTAAACTAAATTGTAATTAAGTGCCAAAATAAAGAAAATGGAAAACGAACTACCAACTACTCATTATGTCCATTTATGAGCTTCACAAGAATGAATAAATTCAGGATGACATATTAATTGAGTGTGAAGAAGAATGAGGTTTCCATACCCTGATAAAAATCCAAGATGGCATTACACCTTCCCCAAGGACCCATGTGACTAGTCCTTGAATATCCTATTCATAAGAACACAATCATGAGCTCTACAAAGACAATCTTGTTATTTGTATAGTTTTCTTTTCAGAATCTGGTTATGTCACAGTCTATTGATACAAAAGAAAAAGAGCACTCACATAGGCATTTAAGAATATTTACCTGGATATTTAATGTTGAATCGGATGTAGGAGAATTAAAAACAACATCTGTTTTAGCCTGCATAAAACATAGAAAGAAATAAAACTTTAAAAACCGCACAAAACCAGAGAAGGTCATTACTGGGGAAACAATTCACAAAGGAAATTCACTTCCATCTACCTGGAAACTTCCCGACATAACCACGAAAATTATGATCATCAGTAAACTGGTGAGAATACGGCACTTCAATCATGTGCTCACATGCCAAAATAACGTCTAATAATTTGTTTGGGATCTACATATATATGGTGTTCATGGTCTGCATGTGCTAACATTAAGCATCAATCGTATCTTGTAAGGCTGGGCATCCATTGGAAAGTTTCCAAGGGTTGAATAACAAATAGTGTATAATTGTTTTTCTGACGAAGTATGTGTACCAAAAGATGTCTAATTGTGTGAAGACAAGGTATATAGAGATGCATAGGGCCCACACGAAAACATTGTTAGAAAAAAATCATTGTTGTATGAGATAATGGCTCGTACTTTATGTCAGCAGTTTGTTAATAATCCTAATCCTACTTCTAATGCCAATAGAGCCCATAGAAATGATCAGCCAGCTAGCAACCCAGTGAATGGGACTCTCCACGGGCTAATCGGAAGCACAAGCGTCAAATTCTCCAGCAAAGACATGCTCCTTGACTACACTCCAAGATCATGACTTGCTTTGCGCCTTTACATCTAAGCACACATTTCCAGCCCCGTTACCACCAACACACCAACACCAAACAAACATACATCAAAAAAGACTCCAAAACAAAAAGATGAGGAATATAAAAGCACAAGCACAATCAAAGATAAAGGAGGACGAGCGAGCGAAGGGGGGAGGGAGAGGAGGGCTACCTCGGGACCGTACACGTCGTAGTATAGGGGACTGCGCCGGTCGCCGTCCTCTTTGCCTGCCTCGCCCTCCGCGGGGGTTCGAGTTCCGTGGCAGTGCCGCTTGCGGGAGCCCATCCTTCTGGGCGCTGGGGGCTGCCCCAGGCGGGTGCCCCGTTTCGACGTCGGGCAGCGGGAGCAGCCGGCGAGCCGGGCCTCTCCGGGGAGCAACGACGTCGGCGACGAGTTCGGGGTTTTAAGCGGAAGGTGCAGAGGAAAATGGGAGGGCATCGCCGCAAAGGGTATAATGTTCCGGCGGGGGATGCCTAGTTCGGCTGTTCATTATTTCGTTCAAACCAAAAAAAAAACACAAACCTAATTTCTAAAAAAAATGAAACAACAATTTTAAATTTAAGTTGGGTTTGCTTGGGCTTAAAAAATAAAAAAAAGGTTTGATTTAAAATAAAAAATTCATTTAATTTTTGGGATTTGACTTTTAAAATCTATAAATCATAAATAAATTAACTTACATTGCATAAATTTTCAAAAAATGTTTGAGAAAAATGAAGAAATTGAGAAAAATATTTTAGTTGTATAAATACTAACAAGTGGTTTTCTGTTTTAGTAAATTTATAATGTTTATATTTAAGTTTATTTTTAAAATGAAGTTGTTAATCTGATTAGTTTATTTGTAGGCAATATTATATGTTGTTGGGCCGCTATATAGCCGAAAATCTTTAATTTGATCACTTTGTTTGATGGAAAGTCATCTAGGGATCCACTTCCTCTCTAATTTTACCATCAGAAAAATAAAGTTGATTGATGTCAATTTATTGAGATATTGTCAGCTTTTAACGTCGACTTTATTAATGATACGTTATGAACTTTTTTAAAAAAAATGTTATATTGGTATCATTTTATCGATATATCATCAGCTTAATATCGACCTAACAATAAATAACTAATTAGGAGTTAACATTTGCAGTAAATCTGATCATTATTAATGGATCTAATCCACATCGGTTCGTGGTGGAGTCAACATTCGGATCTTATCCAAAGTCAAATTTACATGATATATCATCGATCATTTTATTTTAATGGAGAGGAAATAATTTGATTCAAATTTGAGATCTCTCATAAAAGACAGAGGATGACGAATCAACTGCACTATATAACTTATTAAATATATCATCGATTTATGTTGTCAATTTTTATTTTTTACTAACTGATTTGTTTACTTTCAAGTTAGCGAGACACGTTAAATAAAAACTTGGTTGAACACATTTTAAGGCGCGTTTGGAAGGTTTGTAGGGTGGAGGGATTTTTTGAAAATCCCTTAGAGAGAGAAAAAACTCCTTAAAGGGCGCGTTTGGTATAGATCTTGGGGAGGAGACTTTTAAAAATTTTGTTAGAGAGAGAAAAAGCTGTCTTGAGACAGTTTTTAGAGATTCTCCACTCCTCATTTTTTCTCTATATCTCTCTACACCTCGAAATCCACCCAACAAAAAATTGATGGGACATTGTTTCATTTGAAAAGGCTTTTAAAAATAGAAGGATTCCAATGATTAGAGAGGGAAAAATCCCTCTCCAACATTGTTTCCAAACGCACCCCTACGTAGCTTTTAGAGATTTTCAACTTCTCTTCCTTTTCTCCCTATATCTCTCTAAACCTCGAAATCCACCCAAAAGAAAAGATGATGGGACATTGGGACATTTAGGGCGCGTTTGGGCACTCTCTTTATGGAGGGATTCTTTCAAAATATATCTAGAGAGAAAAGAAGCTCCTTTTAGAGAGTTTTAGAGATTGTCAACTCTCCCTCCTTTTCTTCCTATATCTCTCTATATCTTGAAATCCGTCCCAAAAAAAGTTTGATGGGACATTGTTTCATTTGGAAAGGATTCTAAAAAGTGAAAGATTTCAATGATTGGAGAGAGACAAATCCCTCTCCAACATCTGTACCAAACGCGCCCTTAGAAAGGCTTTTGAAAAGGTAGGGATTCCAATGATTGGAGAGGAAAAATCCCTCTATAACATCTGACGCGGCGGCGACGTGAAAATGGATCGACGGCAACTCTTGACGGCACGGACGGGAACAGATAACTTGCTACCTCGCGCAGCTCGGTCTCACACCGGGCGACACACTCACACTCACAAAGAGAATGAGGGAATGGAAATGCAAGAGGGGAGGGCTCTCACACAAAATAAGCTTTCATTCATTATTATCATATCATACATAACACCCTTAGCCCCCTATTTATAAGGAAGGCCATAACAATAATACCCTCACACTTACACTAATTGTGTTTATACCCTAACCTAATAAAATAAAATCCACCCACCTAACTTTGATTTGTGGGTTTTAATCAAATAAAATACACACATGTTGTTTGACTAGTCTAATAAGACGAATACACGCAAATACATAAAAATGCGTGTATCACTCAATACACACAAATACGCCGAGTCTTCAGGAAGTCGGATCTCCGAGCCATAAATTTGGTGCAGTAGGGGCGGTGCGGCGTCGGCCCCGAGTAGTGGGCCCGGTAGTGGACCCGGTGTCCCCACCAACCCTCCCGAGGCGGCTGGAACTCGACTCCGTCGAGTAAGGGGGGACACTGCTCTGGTAGTGCTCCAGCAGATCTGGATCAAGGCGCTGGAGATCTTCTCGGCTGATCCAGGAATCATCATAAGGTGAACCGTCTCGCCAGTGAACAAGGTAGCGCTGGTACATCCTGCTCCGTGTAGTGGTCACCTGCTCATCCAGTATCCTCTCAATGTGCTCGCGCGGTGCTCTCAAGGCTGAGGGACGCACAGGGGTGGGCTCACTCTCAATGGGAGGAGAAGACTCGAAAGGGTCACTAGGAATCACTGTGGGTTCCTTGTATGCCACTAGGTCTGTCACATTAAAAGTCGAGCTAATCCCATATTCGGGAGGTAAGTCCATAATATACGCATTGGAGCCAATCTTCCGCAGGATAGGGAAGGGACCATCACTACGGACTTGTAACTTTTTAACGGCTCCCGAGGGGAGTCGCTCGGGCCGGACCCGTACCATGACCAAGTCACCTTCTTGAAATTCATGGTGACGCCTCTGGGAATCAGTCAATTTTTTATAAGTCTCGTTATTGAGGTTGGTTTGCTTGCTAATTGACTCATGCAATCTCTTCACATGCTGTGCAAACTCCTCAGCTGACTTGGACATCCTAAACTCGAGGGGAAGGGGAATGAGATCCACATGTTTCCTAAGTTTGTATCCATGCACCACCTCAAATGGACTCATACATATGGATCGATTGATCGAACTGTTGTATGCAAATTCGACTCTAGGCAAGATAAGATCCCAGGTGCCTGAATGATCCCCTACGAGACACCTCAAGAGAATCCCTAGACTCATATTGACGACCTCTGTTTGCCCATCGGTTTGTGGGTGATAGGCAGTGGAGAATTTGAGTTTGGTGCCAACTAGGTGCCAAAGTGTCTTCCAGAAGTAACTAGTGAACCTGACATCTTGGTCAGACACGATGGTTTGGGGGAGACCATGAAGACGCACGACTTCATCGAAGAATAAGTGGGCTACTCTAGATGCATCAGATGTTTTGGAACATGCAATGAAGTGGGCCATCTTAGAGAACCTATCAACGATAACAAAGATGGAATCATGCTTGTGAGCAGTGCGAGGTAAACTAAGGATAAAATCCATGCTCACATCAATCCATGGTCGATCAGGAACGGGAGAGGAGTGTAGAGACTAGTGTTCTTTTTTACCTGTTTGGCCATTGTGCATGTCCTACACTGGGCTACAATATTGGCCACATCTTTCTTTAGGCCAGGCCAATAGAAGTGCTCCTCCACAGAATAGATGGTCTTGTTGCGGCCAAAGTGACCAGCAAGACCTCCATCATGCATTTCCCAAATCAAGAAGTCCCGAACAGAAGTTCTCGGGACACAGAGTTGCTGCCCTCGAAATAAAAAACCATCATGGAGTATATAGTCATAAAAGGCTATCGAAGGTCCAACAGACAGAGTAGAGTAGGCAAGGCCAAAATCAGGACACTCTCCATAGAGTTCCTTCATGCGATCAAATCCGATGACCTCTACCCGAACAGTGGAAAGAAGGGAGACCCTTCGACTCAAGGCGTCGGCCACCTTATTTTCCTTTACAGCCTTATGTTTTAGGACAAATGTGAAAGACTGGATGAATTCGACCCACCGACCATGCCTAGGGTTTAAGCCCTTCTGAGAGCTAAGGAATTTCATAGCCCCGTGGTCCGAATATAAGACAAACTCTTGAGGTAAGAGATAGTGTCTCCAGTGTTTGAGGACTTGGACCACAGCATAAAACTCATTATCATAGGTGGAGTAACGAATCTTTGTATCAGAAAGCTTCTCACTGAAATAAGCCACATTGTGGCTTTCCTGGCTAAGCACCCCTCCTATTCCTACGCCAGATGCATCACAGGATATCTCAAAGATTTTGGAAAAGTCTGGCAGGCGGAGGACAGGGGCTTTGGTCATGAGTTCCTTTATGACATGAAAAGCTTGGGAGGCGGCTTTGGTCCACTCAAAATTCCCTTTACATATGCAATCCGTAATGGGTGCCATAATGGTACTAAAGCCCCAAATGAAGCGTCTGTAGAAAGTGGCTAGCCCGTGGAAACTTCAAACGTCGTGGACGTTCTGGAGCTCAGGCCAGTCTACTAAGGTTTGGACTTTGGATTGGTCCACAGACACTCATTGGCTATAAACCACAAATCCAAGGAAAGTGACCCGGTCTGTCATGAATTCACATTTCTTGAGATTGGCAAACATGGTTTCTCTCCTCAAAGTCTCACAGACTTCCCTCAAATGATGGATGTGGTCCTGAGGGTTGTGGCTATATATGAGAATGTCGTCAAAGTAGACGACAACAAAGCGACCAATGAGAGGATGAAGAGCTTCTGTCATAAGCCTCATGAAAGTGCTGGGGGCGTTGGATAACCCAAACGGCATGACAAGCAACTCATACATACCTTCTTTTGTTTTGAAGGCTGCCTTTCACTCATCCACTGGTCGAATCCGGACATGGTGGTAGTCACTTTTCAAGTCAATCTTGGAAAAGATGGTGGCTCCACTCATCATGTCAAGCATGTCATCAAGACGGGGAATTGGAAATATATACTTGACAGTGATTTTGTTGATGGCGCGGCTGTCAATACACATCCGCCAGGTGCCATCTTTCTTGGGTGTGAGCAAGGCAAGGACAACACATGGTGTAACGACCCGAGAATCCGATTACCGGGAAGACCCGATAACCCGAGACTCGCACCGCCGCCCACGAGCCGGGAGGGCTCGGAAGGGCTAAAAGGAGTGTGGAGGCACAAAGAAATAGAAAATAAAGCAGGACAATACAACAATTAACAGAAATAAATAAACAACTACAACAGAGTCCAGTCCAACAGAAAGTACAGTCTAAAGCAGTAAAGCGTACCACATGCCAAGTGAACACTCGGCCCGGCAAGCTGGCAACTGAGAACCTCCGCTCCGCACCCTCGAACCGCGAGGAAGAACCGCTACACCTGAAAAGCAGGGAATGAGTCTCCAAAACAGAGACTCAGCAGGGATCCCGCGGAACCCCAACCGGAAACAACGGCGGTAGCGGAAAGGAGAGCTACAACTACAGCAGAAACAGCAAACCGGTGGCCGGTCAAAAACTCGGCACTACAGCTACTCCTACTGCCAGAAGGCAGACCTCGATCACGCAGTCGAAGCTACCAAACCACGCTAGCACCACCTACCGAAGTAAAAACACACGGCAACCACGTCGTAGAGGCCTGTCCCCCGGACAGCCAACCTGGACACGCTGTCCAAGGTGCAACCCCGACCATCCGATCGCGGGTACCGCACAACAAGACCCAACCTCGATAAAGCCACTAGCACTAATCTCATGACGCGAAAACCAACACACGCGTCACGGCGAACCAACCGAAACTCAACGGTCAACACGACCGAAACCCGAAGGTCAAAGTCACGAAAACTGACAGTCTGTCACTCCGTACTCAACAGGAGTACCACCCACTAGAAGCACAGCCGGTAGCGTCCCCTGACGCCTTACACCGCACTGCAGGTGAACCGCCTGACGTGGTAGGTCCTACCCGAGGCGCGAACACCGTACAAGCAACCACAAACAAGTAACTAGCTGGGGTCACCTCCGTCGACGTGGGTCCAACCGCCCCCAACCACGTGTGCACACACAGACCTTGCGTCACTAGGTCTGGTCCTCTGACCGGTTTTCCCCCGTAGCCGGACTCTGGCTACCGACGAGGGGCCTACGGTAACCGGTCCACAAACCGTCTCAAAGGTAAGTGCCCGTACACCACTCCCTGGTGCGACCAGCACCGCGTACTGGTAGGCTACGACTAGTGAAGGGTCACTGAAGGAGTAGACTCTCAACTCAACGGAAAACAACGTCCGAATCCGACGACGTACGGGGACCACCCCACGTACCGGCCCCGTCGCACGGTGACCACAGTCGGAGAAGAAACGGGACTCACAGTCCACGGCCACGCACGCACCGTGCGCTAGAGTCAAGAAAACTCAAGTGGCGCTTAAGCCACTGGACTCTGGACAGTCCTCCAGACGCACTACACCCAACGGTCCTTGAGTCACAAGACTCGGGGTCAAGACCGTTGTACGCAACAGCACAATGCCGCCAATCTAGTCCAATCTCTAGGTCTAAAACCACGGTAGCACAAGTACCGAGACAACTTACGAGTCGCCAAGACCATTCCCTCGGGAAGGGAACGCAAGGGACCAAGGCCACCCACACGGGCCACACGGAAAACACAGAAGCACGATTCCCAGGGCAGCACACAAGCCACCACGATGATTTCCCATCTTGTAGCAAGCGGGAAACCTCCAGCCCCAGGCCGGATAACTGGACTCGCAGTCCAAGGCCAAACACGTGGCCCATACGGGAATCACCTTCCAAAGAAACTCACAATATGCGGGGGAGACCCCACCGCACATACACCGACACACAGTGACACGATCTGGCACGAACACAGGAGCCCGGAACACCTGGGGTCACCTGGACCCACCAAGCCCACGGGCACGCTTATCGACGTAGCACGGTACCTCCAGACACCCCAAAACACGGTAACAAAACCCACGGGGTGCCCAGGACACTCGCAAGGCCAAAGGTCGACCACTGGGTCACAACCGGGTCGACCGGAGACCAACACAACACAATCGAAACACTAGAAGGTCACCCGGACCCTTAACTCACGGACACGCTAATCGAGGTAACCCAAACCTCTGGACACCCAAAGACACGGTCACGGAACTCCACGGGGTGTCCAGGACACACACGGCTCAAGGGGGGCACGATCAGCCGCAGACCGCCCGCCCCGGGCAGCCCGGATGGTCACTTCAATAACGCGCTATAGGTCCATAGCGCGTTCAAGCAGAACGCGCTAGGAGCCTATAGCGCGATAAGGCAGGTCGCGCTATGTTTCCATAGCGCGACAGTCCAGAACGCGCCATAGCCCTATAGCGCGACGGGAACCGCCATACTGTTCATCTTCTCCGATGAACGCGCCCCGTCGGGGCAGCGCGACCATCAAGAACGTGCTACTGGAGCATAGCGCGTTCTCAGTCCGCGCCCGAAAACGGTGGAAACCACGGGAAAAACCATTCCACGCCCCGTCCACCCCCAGGTGAAGGGGAAACAAAAGGGGAAACCTTCCCCAAGCCCCTAGGCATGCATCTAAACCCCTGTATCACCCGAAAACACGGTAAAACGAGGGATCCGGCTCACGCCCCAAAAACAAGCATTTTCCCCAAATCGCCCCATTTAGCCCGCTCGGCTCACCACGGCCTACCAAACTCGGGGGAAAAGAAGTGCACGAGCTGGGGGTCCATCTCCCTACCTCCACCGAAGATTTCGCGCCCCGAGCTCGTCGATCCGCGAAGAAAACGCCGTGAAGCCCTCGCCGCTCCACGAACCCGCGGCCGAGCTTCCACGCGCCTCCACCGCCTCGATCCTCATCCATCCTCGCCCGTGCCTCGCCCGCGCCGTCCCCGCCTCGCCCGCACTCCACCCCGTCGGCCGTCGGAGAGAGAGGGAGAGAGGAGATAGCGTGAGAAGAGAGAGGGAGAGAAGAGAGAAATGAGAGGGGAGAGAGAGGGTGGGTTAATATATAGGAAAATCTAAAAATTCGGAAAAATCCTGAAAAATAGAAAATCACACCCCCGCGATCCTCGGAATGCACCGATCGCAACGGTACCACACTCGCCTAGGTGAACGGCCCGGTTCACCCGCAACGAGGTTCCGAAGGGAAAGCCGAAACCCACGCCGGGAATCGGAAAACACACGCGGAAAAAGCCGCGGAACGCCTCCTGGCCTCCGAAACGACTCCGGATCGCGCCGATCCGAACACGAAAGATGTCTGAAACGAAATTTCGAACACAACGGAGTCGGACACTCCGAGAAACCAGATCCGGGACCCACGAACGAGGATCTGAAAAACCCGGGGCATTACAGCCCTCCCCCCTTAAAGGAATTTCATCCTGGAAATTCAGGACCAAGCACGAAGTCCCAGGGGGAGAACACTGAACCAACTGACACGCTGTCAGAGCCCCAGCACAGAAAACCTCGATTCTCACGAAAAAACCAATCCTGAGGGACACAGCCAGACTTTCAATCGCAAACAACACCTCGCTCCTCGCGTCGAGCACACTGGCCAACAGAGTAGGTATATACCAAAGGACACAGTCCGACATCACCTCAGACAACGCGAGAATCCATCATGGCATTGCAGCCACAATCTTGCTCACCGAGGAATCACAACCCTCGACACGAGCAACAACTACTGATCCATCCAATGGTCAGCAGACAAACTTCGAGAAAGCCCAGATCCCGTCTGGAAAGGCACATCACATGATCAGCCACCCACGGCCTCGCTGGCACACGGCTCTCGCCACGCTCGAGCCCCAACAACCAGCATCTTCTGTCTCTGAAAAGACCATCCACTGGTCACCAACTGCTCGTCAACGGGAAACCTCCGCTTGCTTAGCTTCTTCCTTCTTTCCTTTTCCTCGACCGGGTCCGAAGGAAACATTCCAAACCTCGGCAAGCCATCCGTCGACTCACACACAGACTGATGCCGCATCTCAAGCAGCACTCCTCTCGGACTCCGCATCCGAGTTCGAACATCACGCCAACTCGACCCTCTCGGGGAGCACAACGAAACCAAATGATGGATCCTGGTGTCTTCAGTCATCACCTCACTGGACTCAGACTTACAGGGGAACCATCCCACGCTGGTCACCAAATCAGGGATAACCATTGCGACACCAACGTCCTATCAAGGACCACCAATCCGACGCCAATCTCACAAAAAGGCCTCTGCCCACAGGCGTCACTCTTCTATCTGGTCTCATCAAATCCTTCGATCAATCCAAGTGGACACCCGCCAATACCGATTCTGCCCTTACCACAGAGCCACGGGACACCACCTGAATAGTGCTCACGGGTCCCTAAGCAATAAACATCTCATCGTCACAATCCGACAAGACCGTAGAACCAACAGACACTGCTGTGGTCGGTCACACTGTTAGGCTCACCAGCCACTCATAGCCATCAACCGGGACCTATAGTCTGCCAGAGACCACTTCCCCAAACACGATCTCATCCGAGGACACGAGTGGGAACACAAGTCGGGCACCAAGCCACCGACTCTGACCAACACGTCCTCGACCTCCGTCAGGCGACGTCCTCAACAACCTCATCCAGGTCCAACACCGACGCCTGACACGGCTTCCAACACAGGAACAGGGTACTCATGCGGCGCACTAGCCAGCACATTCCCCAATACTCCATCCTGCCAGTGCCAACAACCATAATACCTCGAGCAATGGCACGACAACAACACGTTGCACACCGAGGAACCCATCCTCCGATGCTCAACGCAAACTCAGGAATCCGCCCGTAGCAACCAACGCTACGATCCTGAACCAGTGGGTTATGGGCCCACCACGCTTCCGCTGCGCACTCAAATCCGTGCGCACAGCAGAGAAAGCAAACACCGCCCCACCAGCACTCATCCTTCCGGAACAGCGCCAGCACCCTCACACGACAAGGGAATAGGCACGACTCCTCACGGGCAACCGCCTTGCCAAGACAAGGAGCACGTCTCGCACAGACTTCATGGCACACAAGGCCAACCAATCCGAACACACAGTGCAAGACGACGAACCTTAGCCCAACACAATCTCTCCAACCAAAGGAGAAACCAACGCACTTCCGTCCAATGGAAGAACTCCATGCTCGACCTGACCTCGAACCTCGTGCATGCTGGAAACAGCACCATCCTGGACCAAGAAAAACCATCGCTTCCGTCAGGTCAGCGCCTTCGACACACTCGACGAGTGTTACGTCGGACCACAATCACAGCATCTCTCGATGCATCACCGCTGCAATTCCTCGAACTGCAACACGGCATGCCAAGAGCCGCAACACGAGCCGTAACGACAACCGCCGACGCTCATCCTCGAGTCCCGAACTCGCCGCGGAGCCTTCACATCTCAAACCAACCCCAGGGCGAACACACCCCATGCTGGCACGAAAGCCGCGGACAACAACCACCTTCACAGCGCCGCACAGCGCACCCAAGCTCTCAAGCGAGAAACAAAGCGGAAAAACAAGCACAAAACCCTATGCCAGCTGCCGACTGTACTGGACCTTATGGACTCTGATCACTGCAATATTTCGAATTCCTATGTACGTCCACAACCACCGCTCTGATACCAGCTGTAACGACCAGATAATCTGATTACCGGGAAGGCCCGATAACCCAAGACTCGCACCGCCGCCCACGAGCCGGGAGGGCTCGGAAGGGCTAAAAGGAGTGTGGAGGCACAAAGAAATAAGAAATAAAGCATGACAATACAATAATTAACAGAAATAAATAAACAACTACAACAGAGTCCAGTCCAACAGAAAGTACAGTCTAAAGCAGTAAAGCGTACCACATGCCAAGTGAACACTCGGCTCGGCAAGCTGGCAACTGAGAACCTCCGCTCCGCACCCTCGAACCGCGAGGAAGAACCGCTACACCTGAAAAGCAGGGAATGAGTCTCCAAAACAGAGACTCAGCAGGGATCCCGCGGAACCCCAACCGGAAACAACGGCGGTAGCGGAAAGGAGAGTTACAACTACAGCAGGAACAGCAAACCGGTGGCCGGTCAAAAACTCGGCACTACAGCTACTCCTACTGCCAGAAGGCAGACCTCGATCACGCAGTCGAAGCTACCAAACCACGCTAGCACCACCTACCGAAGTAAAAACACACGGCAACCACGCCGTAGAGGCCTGTCCCCCGGACAGCCAACCTGGACACGCTGTCCAAGGTGCAACCCCGACCATCCGATCGCGGGTACCGCACAACAAGACCCAACCTCGGTAAAGCCACTAGCACTAATCTCATGACGCGAAAACCAACACACGCGTCACGGCGAACCAACCGAAACTCAACGGTCAACACGACCGAAACCCGAAGGTCAAAGTCACGAAAACTGACAGTCTGTCATTCCGTACTCGACAGGAGTACCACCCACTAGAAGCACAGCCGGTAGCGTCCCCTGACGCCTTACACCGCACTGCAGGTGAACCGCCTGACGTGGTAGGTCCTACCCGAGGCGCGAACACCATACAAGCAACCACAAACAAGTAACTAGCTGGGGTCACGCCCGTCGACGTGGGTCCAACCGCCCCCAACCACGTGTGCACACACAGACCTTGCGTCACTAGGTCTGGTCCTCTGACCGGTTTTCCCCCGTAGCCGGACTCTGGCTACCGACGAGGGGCCTACGGTAACCGGTCCACAAACCGTCTCAAAGGTAAGTGCCCGTACACCACTCCCTGGTGCGACCAGCACCGCGTACTGGTAGGCAACGACTAGTGGAGGGTCACTGAAGGAGTAGACTCTCAACTCAACGGAAAACAACGTCCGAATCTGACGACGTACGGGGACCACCCCACGTACCGGCCCCGTCGCACGGTGACCACAGTCGGAGAAGAAACGGGACTCACAGTCCACGGCCACGCACGCACCGTGCGCTAGAGTCAAGAAAACTCAAGTGGCACTTAAGCCACTGGACTCTGGACAGTCCTCCAAACGCACTACACCCAACGGTCCTTGAGTCACAAGACTCAGGGTCAAGACCGTTGTACGCAACAGCACAAGGCCGTCAATCTAGTCCAATCTCTAGGTCTAAAATCACGGTAGCACAAGTACCGAGATAACTTACGAGTCGCCAAGGCCATTCCCTCGGGAAGAGAACGCAAGGGACCAAGGCCACCTACACGGGCCACACGGAAAACACAGAAGCACGATTCCCAGGGCAGCACACAAGCCACCACGACGATTTCCCATCTTGTAGCAAGCGGGAAACCTCCAGCCCCAGGCCGGATAATTGGACTCGCAGTCCAAGGCCAAACACGTGGCCCATACGGGAATCACCTTCCAAAGAAACTCACAATATGCGGGGCAGACCCCACCGCACATACACCGACACACAGTGACACGATCTGGCACGAACACGGGAGCCCGGAACACCTGGGGTCACCTGGACCCACCAAGCCCACGGGCACGCTTATCGACGTAGCACGGTACCTCCAGACACCCCAAAACACGGTAACAAAACCCACGGGGTGCCCGGGACACTCGCAAGGCCAAAGGTCGACCACTGGGTCACAACCGGGTCGACCGGAGACCAACACAACACAATCGAAACACTAGAAGGTCACCCGGACCCTTAACTCACGGACACGCTAATCGAGGTAACCCAAACCTCTGGACACCCAAAGACACGGTCACGGAACTCCACGGGGTGTCCAGGACACACACGGCTCAAGGGGGGCACGATCAGCCGCAGACCGCCCGCCCCGGGCAGCCCGGATGGTCACTTCAATAACGCGCTATAGGTCCATAGCGCGTTCAAGCAGAACGCGCTAGGAGCCTATAGCGCGAGAAGGCAGGTCGCGCTATGTTTCCATAGCGCGACAGTCCAGAACGCGCCATAGCCCTATAGCGCGACGGGAACCGCCATACTGTTCATCTTCTCCGATGAACGCGCCCCGTCGGGGCAGCGCGACCATCAAGAACGTGCTACTGGAGCATAGCGCGTTCTCAGTCCGCGCCCGAAAACGGTGGAAACCGCGGGAAAAACCATTCCACGCCCCGTCCACCCCCAGGTGAAGGGGAAACAAAAGGGGAAACCTTCCCCAAGCCCCTAGGCATGCATCTAAACCCCTGGATCGCCCGAAAACACGGTAAAACGAGGGATCCGGCTCACGCCCCAAAAATAAGCATTTTCCCCAAATCACCCCGTTTAGCCCGCTCGGCTCACCACGGCCTACCAAACTCGCGGGAAAAGAAGTGCACGAGCTGGGGGTCCATCTCCCTACCTCCACCGAAGATTTCGCGCCCCGAGCTCGTCGATCCGCGAAGAAAATGCCGTGAAGCCCTCGCAGCTCCACGAACCCGCGGCCGAGCTTCCACGCGCCTCCACCGCCTCGATCCTCATCCATCCTCGCCCGTGCCTCGCCCGCGCCGTCCCCGCCTCGCCCGCACTCCACCCCGTCGGCCGCCGGAGAGAGAGGGAGAGAGGAGAGAGCGTGAGAAGAGAGAGGGAGAGAAGAGAGAAATGAGAGGGGAGAGAGAGGGTGGGTTAATATATAGGAAAATCCAGAAATTTGAAAAAATCCTGAAAAATAGAAAATCACACCCTCGCGATCCTCGGAACGCACCGATCGCAACGGTACCACACTCGCCTAGGTGAACGGCCCGGTTCACCCGCAACGAGGTTCCGAAGGGAAAGCCGAAACCCACGCCGGGAATCAGAAAACACACGCGGAAAAAGCCGCGGAACGCCTCCTGGCCTCCGAAACGACTCCGGATCGCGCCGATCCGAACACGAAAGATGTCCGAAACGAAATTTCAGACACAACGGAGTCAGACAGTCCGAGAAACCAGATCCGGGACCCACGAACGAGGATCCGAAAAATCCAGGGCATTACACATGGGCTCTTGCTCACCCTAAGGAAACATTTGTGGATAAGGTCCTTGACAATCCTTTGGAGCTCAGCATGCTCCTTAGGGTTCAATCGGTAATGGGAAAGATTGGGTAGGGTGGACCCAGGGACAAGATCAATGGCGTGTTATACAACACACATGGGAGGGAGTTGTGAGGGTAAGTCCTCGGGGAAGATGTCCTGGAAATCCTGTAGGATTGCCTGGACTTCAGGTGGGACTGAGACTCGGGACTCCTCGGGGGTGACGGTGACAACAACAGCCCAGACAGGAGCACCTTTGGCAACCTCCCTATTCAGCTCACGAACACCTATGAAGTTAAGGCGCCTAATCGGGTCATAACCAACCTTAGGGGCCTTAGGGATGGGTGTGATAGGTGCAAGAGGAGAGGGAATGAGAAGTTTCCCTTCAGTAGGGGTCCGATGACTCTCTTGAACCTTGGGGGTTCCAGTGGGGGTGGAGGTGGAACTCTTTTCCGGGGTCACCTTTGGGGGTGCCGGGTACAGCTATATCTTCTTCCCATTGTGTGATAAGGAACACTGATTGGACCTACCGAATGTAGTAAGGTCAACATCATAGATCCACTGTCGTCCTAGGATGATGCTACCGACCTTCATTGGCACTACATCGCATAAGATTTGTCCTTGGTAGGACTGGAATTAGATTGGAATGACACATGTAGTGGTGACTGAGATAGACGTGTCGTCAACCCAAGTCACGTTATATGGCCTCGGATGGGGATGGGTAGGTAGTCCTAGACGGGAGACAAAGTCTGAAGAGACTGTATTGATACAGCTCCCGTTATCAAAAATTACCTTGCAGGGTTGGGATTTCACCATAATGTATGTTTGGAAGATGGAAGTTCGACGCCAGTTGTCCTCCTGGGGGTGTGTTAGGATGCAGTGAACTACACCCAATCTTCCCTGGTTTGAACTCTCAGCAATATCTCCCACTTGCATGTACTCGACATGCATTCCATCATACCCTGCATCCATTTCCTCAAACTGGGCGATGAGGTCAGGGTAAGCCGCATACCTCTATATGAATTCTCCTTCCTGAGGTGGAAGTTCCACATGATGGGGGTCGGTGATGACAAAGGCTCGGGTGGGGCAGTTGGAGGCAATATGCCCTAGGTTATGGCACCTAAAGCAACGAACTCCCGAGACAGGGACTGGTTGGGAGGTGCTAGGGATGACTCCCTTTCCCTTGTCATCTCTCCGATCAGTTGGCGGAGTGTACTCCAGCCTGGGCACAGCAGCGGGTGCAGGTAAGGGGTTCCGTGGGAAAGGAGGCGTAGGGGCAACGGCCCGGAGTGGGGTAGCAGTAGGGACATAAGAAGTGGAGGGGCCAGGTCTCTCAGAGTAGCCGACCATGGGGTTTCGGGACTCCGGTTGGCGGTAGGTTGGGGACCCGCGGTGGGACCACCTTTTGAAACCGCTCGACGTCCCGAGCAACCTGATAGACATGCTCGAGAGTGGTAACTTCCCGTAGGAACAGCTCCCGCTATATGCTCTCGTGTAAGCCAACCCTAAACGGTGAGAGGGTGACGGAGGCATCCTCCATGACTCGACTCCGAAAGAAGAAGTCATCAAATTTGGCGATGTACTCGTCCACAGACTTTCCATATTGGGTGAGTTTCTGCCATTGGTTTAAAAGATGTTGATGGTAGGAGGGTGGCAGATACTTCTTGTAATATCCCGGACCTTTCGGATCCTTCTTCGTGGGTCCCGGATCTGGTTCTCGGAGCGTCCAGCTCCGTTGTGTCCGAAATTTCGTTTCGGACATCTTTCGTGTTCGGATCGGCGCGATCCGGAGTCGTTTCGGAGGCCCGGAGGCGTTCCGCGGCTTTTCCGCGTGTGTTTTCCGATTCCCGGTGTGTGTTTCAGCTTTTTCTTCGGAAGCTCGCAGTAGGCGAACCGGGCGGTTCACCCAGGCACGAGTGGTACCGTCGCGATCGGTGCGTTCCGAGGATTCCGGAAATGTATTTTTTTCTATTTTTCGGTATTTTTCTGAAAATTCGGATTTTCTATAAAGCCCTAATTCTTTTTCTTTCTTCTTTTTTCTTTTCTCCTTTCTCTTTCTTCTTCTTCCTCTTCCTCCGTTTCTTCCCACCGTGACACCCTCCTCTCTCCCTCTCTCCCATTCGGGCGCGGCGAACCCCTCTCCGGCTACGGACGGCGGCGGGGCGACGGCGCGGACATGTGGGCGGCGGCGAGGCGAGCTCGTGGGCGTGCGGCGTGCGTGGGAAGCGTGGGGAGTTCGTGAAGTTTGAAGCATTCTTCGTGATTCGTGATTGATTCGGCGGAGCATTTGCTCCATTGAGGTAGGGTGACGTTCCTTAGCCTCATGCCGATCTTTTCCGCGATTTATAGGCCGCGGGGAGGCCGAGAGGGGATCGTTTGAGCGTTTTTGGGTTTTTCCATGATTTGGGGAGAGCTCGCCCGATCTATGGATTTGATGCATGATTTCATGTTTTGATGGCCTAGAATCATGCTAGGGGTCCCCAGGGGTCTTCCCCTTTGTTTTCCCCCTCTCCTATGGAGGCATGGGGGCGTGGTTAGAATTTTTGGGCGTTTCTACCGTTTTCGGCCGTGGACTGAGAACGCGCTATACTCCCGTAGCGCGTTCTTGGAGGTCGCGCTGCCCCGACCGAGCGCGTTCATCGGAGAAGATGAACAGTAGGGCGGTTCGTGTCGCGCTATGGGGTCCTAGCGCGATTATCCTTGTCGCGCTAGGAGGACCTAGCGCGATGGTCCTTGTCGCGCTAGGATTCCCTAGCGCGATTGTCCCTGTCGCGCTAGGCAGTCCTAGCGCGATCTTCTCTGTTGCGCTAGGGTTCCCTAGCGCGTTCTTCCGTGTCGCGCTAGGTATCCCTAGGGCGATCTGGCTGTTGTTGGGTGTTTCCCTTGGGCCGTGTGTGCGTCCCGGGCACCCCGTGGAGTTCCGTGACCGTGTCTTTAGTGTCCGGAGGTTCCGTTTGCCTTGGTTATGAGTTTGGTTGTGGGCGGTGAGTCCGTTTTTCTCCGACCGTGGCCCCGTTGACGGAGCTAGTGCGTGGGGTGATTCCCACACGTTGTCGGACTCGGACGTCGTTTTCCGTTGACTTGAGAGTCTACTCCTTTAGTGACCCTCCACTAGTCGTAGCCCACCAGTACGAGGTGCTGGTCTCACCTGGGAGTGGTGTACGGACACCCACCTTTCGAGACGGTTTGTGGACCGGTTACCGTAGGCCCCTCGTCGGTAGCCAGAGTCCGGCTACGGGGGAAAACCGGTCAGAGGACCAGACCTAGTGACGCAAGGTCTGTGTGTGCACACGTGGTTGGGGGCGGTTGGACTCACGTCGACGGGCGTGACCCTAGCTAGTTACTTGTTTGTGGTTACTTGTACGGTGTTTGCGTCTCGGGTAGGACCTACCACGTCAGGCGGTTCACCTGCGGTGCGGTATAAGACGTCAGGGGACGCTACCGGCTGTGCTTCTAGTGGGTGGTACTCCTGTCGAGTACGGAGTGTCAGACTGTCAGTCGTGTGTTTCCGACCTTCGGGTTTTACGGTTCGACCGTTGATTTCGGTCTTCTCGTACCGTGGCACGTGTGTCGGTTTGCGTGCCGTAGGGTCTAGTTCTGTAGAGTACAGGGCTTTCCTTTCCGAGGTACTTTCCTACCGCTAGCGTAGTGGTTTCTCGTTTTACGAGGTAGGGTTCGAGTGATCCCTACTGAGTCTTGTTCCGAGACTCATTCCCTGCGTGTTTTCACCGTGTTTCAGGTGAGACGCCACCTTCGGGGAGCGCGTCAGGAGCGCAGCGTGGTGTGGGTGCCCAGAGGTAGTGCCAGAGGTCAGAGCCGGGGTATGCCCCGTGTAGCTGTACTTTTCTTTGTTGTCACTGTACTAGTCGTGGACTACTGTTGCTGTAATATCCCGGACCTTTCGGATCCTTCTTCGTGGGTCCCGGATCTGGTTTTCGGAGTGTCCGGCTCCGTTGTGTCCGAAATTTCATTTCGGACATCTTTCGTGTTCGGGTCGGCGCGATCCGGAGTTGTTTCGGAGGCCCGGAGGCGTTCCGCGGCTTTTCCGCGTGTGTTTTCCGATTCCCGGTGTGTGTTTCGGCTTTTCTCTTCGGACGCTCGTTGCGGGTGAACCGGGCTGTTCACACGGACACGAGTGGTACCGTTGCGATCGGTGCGTTCCGAGGATCGCGGGGGTGTGATTTCCTATTTTTTGGAATTTTACGGATTTTCCGGGTTTTTCTATAAAACCCTTTTTCTTTTCTCTCTCCCCCCACCATCTTCTTCTTCCTCCTTCCTCCTCCACCGTGTCTCCCTCCCTCTCCCTCTCTTCCTCCCGGTTGGCCACGGCGAGCTCCCCTTCGGCTGCAGACGGCGGCGGGGCGACGGCGCGGCGACGTGGGCGGCGGCGAGGCGGTCGTGGGGGCGTGCGGCAAGAGTGGGAAGCTTAAGGAAGAACGAGGGTTTTCAAGCGTTCTTCGCGATTCGTGGACGATCCGGCGGAGCATTCGCTCCATTGAGGTAGGGTGACGTTCCCTAGCTCTTTGCCGTTCTTTTCCGTGGTTTGTAGGCCGCGGGGAGGCCGAGAGAGGCATGTTTGGGCGTTTTTGGGGTTTTTCCATGTTTTGGGGTGAGCCGCCCGATCTATGGTTTTAGCCCATGATTCTATGTTTTGGTGGCTTAGATGCATGCTAGGGGTCCCCAGGGGTCTTCCCCCTTGTTTTCCCCCTCTCCGGTGGAGGTACGGGGGCGTGGTTGGTGTTTTTGGGGTTCTCCCGCCGTAGCGTGCTCTGGGGCAAGCGACGGTCACTCCAGTGACCGTCACATGCTTGTAACGCCCCTAGAGGGGTGCGTTACTTCCCTGGGTGTTGGCCTTTGGGGTCGAGGGCTGTAACGGTCCTGCGACTGGCCGCCGTTTGCTAGTGGCGGCCCTGGGCTGGGCCGTCACATGCTTTCGACCGTTGGGTTTTGACCGTTGGGGGTCAGGCCATGTAACGCACCGAGATAGGCGCGTTACATGCGTGTAACGCACTGGGGCAGGAGCGTTACTTCCTGTTGTCCCCCATGTGGATGGGCCAAGCGACGCACTGGGCCCAGCGCGTTACTTACAAGCGACGCGCTGGGGCAGGCGCGTCACTTCCCTTTCCATCCCGAGCGTGAGGGCCATGCGACGCGCTGGTCTAGGCGCGTCACATGCGAGTAACGCACTGAGCCCGACGCGTTGCTTGCAAGCGACGCGCCAGGGTAAGCGCGTTACTTTCATCACCAGAAATCACGTGCCCCAGAAAGTGCACCTCGCTGAGCCAAAACTCGCACTTGCTGAGCTTCGCATACAACTGGTGATCTCGCAACGTCTGCAGCACCACACCCAAATGGTACGCATGCTCCTCGGCAGACTGCGAATAAACAAGGATGTCATCCACGAAGATGACCACGAACTGGTCCAAATACGGATGAAACACCCTCTGCATCAAGTCCATGAAGGCTGCTGGGGCATTGGTGAGCCCGAACGGCATCACCAGAAACTCATAATGCCCGTACCTCGTACAGAACGCAGTCTTCTCCACATCGGACTCGCGAATTCTCAGCTGATAGTAACCGGACCGCAAATCAACCCGCGAGAACACTCGCGCAGACTGCAGCTGGTCGAACAAATCATCAATCCGCGGCAACGGATACTTGTTCTTAACGGTCACTTCATTCAGCTGCCGATAGTCAATGCACAGCCGCAGACTACCGTCCTTCTTCTTCACAAACAACACGGGCGCACCCCAAGGGGAAAAGCTCGGACGAATATACCCCTTGGCCAACAGCTCCTGCAACTGCGCCCTCAACTCCCTCAACTCAGCGGGGGCCATACGGTAGGGAGCCTTCGCCAAAGGTCCCGTACCAGGCACAACCTCGATCACGAAATCGATCTCCCGCTGGGGAGGTAATCCAGGCAACTCCTCAGGAAAAACATCGGGAAACTCGCACACCACCGCAATGTCCTCGACATTCGGCTCCATCCGGTCAGACACAACCACTGACGCGAGAAAACCCTGGCAACCTGAATCAAGCAATCGACGGGCTCGAATAGCAGAGATAAGAAATCGAGAAGAGGTGGAACGGATACCTTGGAAATAGAAGGTCCTCTTGCTCGGATGCTGGAAGTAGACCCTCTTCATTCCACAATCCACCACCGCTCTATGAGTCTCGAGCCAATCCATGCCTAGAATCACATCGTAATCCCGAAGCTGCAACGCATACAACCTGCCTGGCATACTCCGTCCATCGATCCACACCGGAACCTGGTCGAAGCAATACGGAGTGACCATAAAGTCACCCGAAGGCAACTCCACAGCCAAATCACAGGACAACTGGGTCACCGGCTCCTCGACGCTCGACGCGAAATCCTCCGAAATAAACGAATGAGACGCGCCAGAATCAAATAAAACCCGAGCCGCACAACCCAAAATCTGAACGGTACCTTCCACGAGCTGCGACGCTACTGCCTCTGCCCTGGTCAAGTGCGTGATCTGGCCACGAGCTCTCTGCCTGCCTCCCACACTAGCTGACCTGGGTAGCGGCGGATACTGTCCCTGCTGCTGCTGCTGCTGGGGAACCTGCTGCTGCAGCGGCCTCTGAGGACAGTCGCGCGCCATATGCCCTGGCTGGTCACACCGAAAACAGATGATCGGCGCCGTGCACTGCCTGCCTGGGTGGGTCCCACTACACCGTGGACAAGGTCCTCGCGATCCACCCACCGATCCCTGACGCTGCAAAGAGAACGGCTGCTGTACACTGCCCGATGAAGCCTGCCCCTGATCCTTGTGCTTCTTACGGAGACTCTTCTTCAAGAACTTCTTGACCTTCGAGCCGAAGGACGCAGATCCTGTCACCGAAGCTGCCGATGCCGGTACTCCTGAACCACCCGACACACGCTGGAAGGAACCCTGCTGCTGGGTAGCCGACTGCTGGCTGCGACCTGACACAGACTGCCCCTGGCTGATCGGTCCTCGAGTCCTCTGCATATCCATCTCCAAGGAAATCGCAACACGAGACGCCGTCTCCAGATCAGTGGCCCCATTCGCGATCAAATGGTGCCTCAGCTCCAACCTCAAGCCCTGCACAAACTGCGTGGTCCTCACCCTCTCATGCTCCATGATATGAGGTGCATACCGACCCAGCTCGACAAATCGGGCCCTGTACTGCAGCACGGACATGTCACCCTGCACCAGCTCCAGAAACTCCCGCATCCGCTGCGTAGTAACAACGTCTGGACAGTACGTACGCTCGAAAGCACTGACAAAGTCATCCCACTCGATCTGCTCAAGTGGACGAAGCTGAAAGGACGTCTTCCACTCGGAAGACCACCACCTACGAGCCGTACCCTGCAACTGGTTGTAGGCCAACACCACTCTGTCCTCGGCAGCACTCTTCGCTGAACTGAACACCCGCTCCATCTCATCAAGCCAATCACGAGCCGCATCAGGGTCTGCCTGGCCGTTAAAGTAAGGTGGATGGAACTGCATGAAATCCCTCACTGCTCGGCCTGGCCCACCCCTGACTGACGAGCCCTCACCGGCCTCTCTGCCGAACTGTTGAGCCATGAGATGGTACATGCCACGGAGAAAACCCTCGGCCCCCGGAACTCTCGCAGCATCCTCGGCCTCGGTAGCCCCCCGTGGTGCTCTGCTATGCTCCTCCTGGTCCCTCTGCTGGACCTCCTGCTGGATCTCCTGGCCTCCAGCCGACTGCCCCTGCTGAGAGCGAGAACTCCTCCTCGGCGCCATCCTCGCTCCTGAAGCAAAAGACAGAGGCGTTGGATGGAGTTCATGAAGGACTATGACTTCACCCTGTCTTATCAGCCGGGCAGGATGAATGTCGTCGCCGATGCCTTGAGTCGGAAGGTCGTGATCAGTGCCTTGATGTTGAGGAAGTGGAGGCTCTGGGAACAGGTGCCCGAAGTATCTTTCAGGCTCAAGATTCCCCAGGAGCCAGGGTTGGCAGTGCTTGCGAGTCTGACTGTCACTCCTGCTATCCGTCGTCAGGTGACAGAGGCTCAGCATGCGGACCCTGAGTTGCCCAAGATTTTGGCGATAGCTGATGTGGAGCTTGGCGAGGACGGTGCTGCGAGGTTTCGTGGCAGGCTGTACGTCCCAGGGGAGGAGCAGGTTCGTCGTGCGGTGTTACGCGAGGCTCATGGGAGCAGGTACACTGTGCACCCGGGTGCGACGAAGATGTATCGGAACTTGCGGAGGCAGTTCTGGTGGCCTGGCATGAAGAGAGATGTGGCCGAGTTTGTGGCCAGGTGCCTGATCTGTCAGCAAGTGAAGGCGGAGCATCAGCGACCAGGCGGTACTCTCCAGCCCTTGGATGTTCCTGCTTGGAAGTGGGACCATGTGACCACGGATTTTGTGGTGGGGTTGCCCAGAACCCCGACTGGGCAGGACAGTATTTGGTTGCTGGTGGATCGGCTGACGAAGGTGACGCGGTTGCTACCGGTCAAGGTCAGCTGGAGCGTGCCTAAGTTGGCTCGTCTTTATGTGGAGCGGATCGTTCCGTTGCATGGGGTTCCCATTTCGATCGTGTCGGATCGGGATCCGCGCTTCACTTCTGGATTCTGGAGGAGTTTCCAGCGAGCTCTTGGCACGGAGTTGGCATTTAGCTCGGCGTATCATCCACAGTCGGATGGTCAGTCTGAGAGGACCATTCAGACTTTGGAGGACATGCTGAGATCCTGCTGCCTGGAGTGGCAGGGGAGTTGGATTCATCACCTACCGTTGGTGGAGTTTGCCTATAACAACAGCTTTCATTCGAGCATCGGCATGGCTCCCTATGAGGCTCTGTATGGGCGTCCTTGTCGGACTCCACTCGATTGGTTTGAGGTGGGTGAGCGTGTTTTGACGGGACCGGAATTGGTGCAGCAATGTGTGGATGTTGTGCACCTGGTTCGTCAGAACATGTTGGCGGCCCAGAGTCGGCAGAAGAGCTATGCTGACCGTAGGCGGCAGCCCCTCGAGTTCGCCGTGGGCGATCATGTGTTCTTGAGAGTTTCTCCGATGAAGGGGGTGATGCGGTTTGGACGGCGTGGGAAGCTGAGTCCCCGCTATATTGGTCCTTTCGCGATTGTGGGGCGCATCGGTGAGGTTGCTTACCGGTTACAGTTACCCTCTGAGTTGGCGTCGGTGCATGACGTGTTCCACGTCTCTATGTTGCGAAAGTATATGCCCGATGACTCTCATGTGCTCGAGTTTTCCGTTTGGCCTGAGGTGACTCCAGATCTTTCTCTCCCAGAGTTTCCGATCCGCGTGGAGGATAGGCGAGAGCAGCGCCTGCGGAACAAGGTTATTCCCTTGGTGAAGGTCGTGTGGCAACGACACTCTGGTGGTGAGGCTTCGTGGGAACGTGAGGACGAGATGCGTCAGCAGTTCCCGTACCTGTTTGAGTGAGTCTTCCTCTTCTTTCCCCTTGGGTTGTTCTCAATTTCGAGGACGAAATTCCTTAAGGGGGGAGGGCTGTAATATCCCGGACCTTTCAGATCCTTCTTCGTGGGTCCCGGATCTGGTTTTCGGAGTGTCCGGCTCCGTTGTGTCCGAAATTTCGTTTCGGACATCTTTCGTGTTCGGGTCGGCGCGATCCGGAGTTGTTTCGGAGGCCCGGAGGCGTTCCGCGGCTTTTCCGCGTGTGTTTTCCGATTCCCGGTGTGTGTTTCGGCTTTTCTCTTCGGACGCTCGTTGCGGGTGAACCGGGCTGTTCACACGGACACGAGTGGTACCGTTGCGATCGGTGCGTTCCGAGGATCGCGGGGGTGTGATTTCCTATTTTTTGGAATTTTACGGATTTTCCGGGTTTTTCTATAAAACCCTTTTTCTTTTCTCTCTCCCCCCACCATCTTCTTCTTCCTCCTTCCTCCTCCACCGTGTCTCCCTCCCTCTCCCTCTCTTCCTCCCGGTTGGCCACGGCGAGCTCCCCTTCGGCTGCAGACGGCGGCGGGGCGACGGCGCGGCGACGTGGGCGGCGGCGAGGCGGTCGTGGGGGCGTGCGGCAAGAGTGGGAAGCTTAAGGAAGAACGAGGGTTTTCAAGCGTTCTTCGCGATTCGTGGACGATCCGGCGGAGCATTCGCTCCATTGAGGTAGGGTGACGTTCCCTAGCTCTTTGCAGTTCTTTTCCGTGGTTTGTAGGCCGCGGGGAGGCCGAGAGAGGCATGTTTGGGCGTTTTTGGGGTTTTTCCATGTTTTGGGGTGAGCCGCCCGATCTATGGTTTTAGCCCATGATTCTATGTTTTGGTGGCTTAGATGCATGCTAGGGGTCCCCAGGGGTCTTCCCCCTTGTTTTCCCCCTCTCCGGTGGAGGTACGGGGGCGTGGTTGGTGTTTTTGGGGTTCTCCCGCCGTAGCGTGCTCTGGGGCAAGCGACGGTCACTCCAGTGACCGTCACATGCTTGTAACGCCCCTAGAGGGGTGCGTTACTTCCCTGGGTGTTGGCCTTTGGGGTCGAGGGCTGTAACGGTCCTGCGACTGGCCGCCGTTTGCTAGTGGCGGCCCTGGGCTGGGCCGTCACATGCTTTCGACCGTTGGGTTTTGACCGTTGGGGGTCAGGCCATGTAACGCACCGAGATAGGCGCGTTACATGCGTGTAACGCACTGGGGCAGGAGCGTTACTTCCTGTTGTCCCCCATGTGGATGGGCCAAGCGACGCACTGGGCCCAGCGCGTTACTTACAAGCGACGCGCTGGGGCAGGCGCGTCACTTCCCTTTCCATCCCGAGCGTGAGGGCCATGCGACGCGCTGGTCTAGGCGCGTCACATGCGAGTAACGCACTGAGCCCGACGCGTTGCTTGCAAGCGACGCGCCAGGGTAAGCGCGTTACTTTCCCTGTGGTTTCGTGGGTGTGGGGTGCCATGTGACGCCCTGGCCTAGGTGCGCCGCTTCCAAGCGACGCACTAGGGTAGGCGCGTCGCTTCCCCCTACCCCCTGGCCGTGTGACGGTCCGCCTTAGACCGCTATTTCCAAGTGACGGCCCTAGAGTGGACCGCCATTTGGCAGTGACGGTCTGAGGGTAGACCGCCACTTCCTGTGTTGCCCCATGAGGGTGGCAACCTCGCTTTTCTCCGACCGTGGTCTCCGTGTGACGGGACTGGTGCGTGGGGTGATTCCCACACGTTGTCGGGCTTGGGTGTTGTTTTCCGTGACTCGAGAGTCTACTCCTTTAGCGACCCTCCACTAGTCGTAGCCCACCAGTGCGCGGTGCTGGTCTCACCTGGGAGTGGTGTACGGGCACCCACCTTTCGAGACGGTTTGTGGACCGGTTACCGTAGGCCCCTCGTCGGTAGCCAGAGTCCGGCTACGGGGGAAAACCGGTCAGAGGACCAGACCTAGTGACGCAAGGTCTGTGTGTGCACACGTGGTTGGGGGCGGTTGGACCCACGTCGACGGGCGTGACCCCAACTAGTTACTTGTTTGTGGTTACTTGTACGGTGTTTGCGCCTCGGGTAGGACCTACCATGTCAGGCGGTGCACCTGCGGTGCGGTGTAAGACGCCAGGGGACGCTACCGGCTGTGCTTCTAGTGGGTGGTACTCCTGTCGAGTACGGAGTGTCAGACTGTCAGTCGTGTGTTTCCGACCTTCGGGTTTTTGACGGTTCAACCGTTGAGTTTCAGTTTCCTCGTACCGTGGCACGTGTCTCGGTTTACGTGCCGTTAGGGTCTAGTTCTGTAGAGTACAGGGCTTTCCTTTCCGAGATACTTTTCTACCGCTAGAGTAGTGGTTTCTCGTTTTTCGAGGTAGGGTTCGAGTGATCCCTACTGAGTCTTGTTCCGAGACTCATTCCCTGCGTGTTTTCACCGTGTTTCAGGTGAGGCGCCACCTTCGGGGAGCGCGTCAGGAGCGCAGCGTGGTGCGGGTGCCCAGCGGTAGTGCCGGAGGTCAGAGCCGGGGGATGCCCCGTGTAGCTGTACTTTCCTTTCTTGTCACTGTACTAGTCGTGGACTATTGTTATTGTGTTATTTTCTGTTGTGGACCATGTAAAATGTTATTCTATTATAACTGTTTAATTTCTGCAATTATTTGTGATACTTGTGTAGTCTCCACACCATCCTTTTAACCCTTCCGAGTCTTCGGGCTCGTGGGTGGCGGTGCGAGTCTCGGGTTATCGGGCCTTCCCGGTAATCGGATTCTCGGGTCGTTACAGTTGCTGTTGTTATTTTCTTATTATGGACCATGTAAAATGTTAATTTATTTCCTGCTTAATATTATAACTGTTTAATTTCTGCAATTATCTGTGATGCTTGTGTAGTCTCCACACCATCCTTTTAACCCTTCCGAGTCTTCGGACTCGTGGGTGGCGGTACGAGTCTCGGGTTATCGGGCCTTCCCGGTAATCGGATTCTCGGGTCGTTACAGCTGGTATCAGAGCGCGGTTGTGGAATTACATGAGAATCATAGGTAATTGTAGTGGTCCACTAGTCCACAATGATGATGTACAGGTGACGCTGGCATTGGGCACCGTGTGTTTATTTTGACCTTACCGTTTTCGTGTTTTCTGTCTTTTACTTCAGGAGCGAGTATGGCGCCGAGGAGGAGTTCTCGCTCTCAACAGGGGCAGTCGGCTGGAGGTCAGGAGATCCAGCAGGGGGTCCAGAGGGACCAGGAGGAGCATAGCAGAGTTCCGGGAGCTACCGAGGCCGCGGATGCTGCGAGAGCTCCGGGGGCCGAGGATTTCTTCCGTGGCATGTACCATCTCATGTCTCGGCAGTTTGGCGGAGAGGCTGCTGAGGGCTTGTCAGCCAGGGGTGGGCCAGATCGAGCGGTGAGGGACTTTATGCAGTTCCATCCGCCTTACTTTAGCGGCCAGGCAGACCCTGATGCGGCTCGTGATTGGCTTGATGAGATGGAGCGGGTGTTCAGTTCTAGAGTACTGCCGAGGATAGAGTGGTGTTGGCCTACAACCAGTTGCAGGGTACGGCTCGGAGGTGGTGTTCTTCCGAGTGGAAGACGTCCTTTCAGCTTCGTCCACTTGAGCAGATCGAGTGGGATGACTTTGTCAGTGCTTTCGAGCATACGTACTGTCCAGATGTTGTTGCTACGCAGCGGATGCGGGAGTTTCTGGAGCTGGTGCAGGGTGACATGTCCGTGTTGCAGTACAGGGCCCGATTTGTCGAGCTGGGTCGGTACGCACCTCACATCATGGAGCATGAGAGGGTGAGGACCACGCAGTTTGTACAGGGCTTGAGGCTGGAGCTGAGGCACCATTTGATCGCGAATGGGGCCACTGATCTAGAGACGGCGTCTCGTGTTGCGATTTCCTTGGAGATGGATATGCAGAGGACTCGAGGACCGGTCAGCCAGGGGCAGTCCTTGTCAGGTCGTAGCCAGCAGTCGGCTACCCAGCAGCAGGGTTTCTTCCAGCATGCGTCGGGTGGTTCAGGAGTACCGGCACCGGCAGCGTCAGTGGCAGGATCTGCGTCCTTCGGCTCGAAGGTCAAGAAGTTCTTGAAGAAGAGTCTCCGGAAGAAGCACAAGGATCAAGGGCAGGCTTCATCGGGCAGTGTGCAGCAGCCGATTCCTTTTCAGCGTCAGGGATCAGTGGGTGGATCGCGAGGACCTTGTCCACGGTGTGGTGGTACCCACCCAGGCAGGCAGTGCACGGCGCCGATTATTTATTTTCGGTGTGACCAGCTAGGGCATATGGCGCGTGACTGTCCTCAGAGGCCGCCGCAGCAGCAGTTTCCTCAGCAGCAGCAGGTTCCCCAGCAGCAGAGGCAGCAGCAGCAGCAGCAGGGACAGTATCCGCCGCTACCCAGGTCAGCTAGTGTGGGAGGCAGGCAGAGGGCTCGAGGCCAGATCACACACATGACCAGGGCAGAGGCAGTGGCGTCGCAGCTCGTGGAAGGTACCGTTCAGATTTTGGGTTGTGCGGCTCGGGTTTTGTTCGATTCTGGCGCGTCTCATTCGTTTATTTCGGAGGATTTCGCGTCGAGCGTCGAGGAGCCGGTGACCCAGTTGTCCTGTGATTTGGCAGTGGAGTTGCCTTCGGGTGACTTTATGGTCACTCCGTATTGCTTCGACCAGGTTCCGGTGTGGATCGATGGGCGGAGTATGCCAGGCAGGTTGTATGCGTTGCAGCTTCGGGATTATGACGTGATTCTAGGCATGGATTGGCTCGAGACTCATGGAGCGGTGGTGGATTGTGAAATGAAGAGGGTCTACTTCCAGCATCCGAGCAAGCGGACCTTCTATTTCTAAGGTATCCGTTCCACCTCTTCTCGATTTCTTATCTCTGCTATTCGAGCCCGTCGATTACTTGATTCCGGGTGTCAGGGTTTTCTCGCGTCAGTGGTTGTGTCTGACCGGATGGAGCCGGATGTCGAGGACATTCCGGTGGTGTGCGAGTTTCCTGACGTTTTTCCCGAGGAGTTGCCTGGATTACCTCCCCAGCGGGAGATCGATTTCGTGATCGATGTTGTGCCTGGTACGGGACCTTTGGCGAAGGCTCCCTACCGTATGGCCCCCGCTGAGTTGAGGGAGTTGAGGGCGCAGTTGCAGGAACTGTTGGCCAAGGGGTACATTCGTCCTAGTTTTTCCCCTTGGGGTGCGCCCGTGTTGTTTGTGAAGAAGAAGGACGGTAGTCTGCGGTAGTGCATTGACTATCGGCAGCTGAATGAAGTGACCATTAAGAACAAGTATCCGTTGCCGCTGATTGATGATTTGTTCGACCAGCTTCAGTCTGCGCGAGTGTTCTCGCGGATTGATTTGCGGTCCGGTTACTATCAGCTGAGAATTCGCGAGTCCGATGTGGAGAAGACTGCGTTCAGTACGAGGTACGGGCATTATGAGTTTCTGGTGATGCCGTTCGGGCTCACCAATGCCCCAGCAGCCTTCATGGACTTGATGCAGAGGGTGTTTCATCCGTATTTGGACCAGTTCATGGTCATCTTCGTGGACGACATCCTTGTTTATTCGCAGTCTGCTGAGGAGCATGCATACCATTTAAGTGTGGTGCTGCAGACGTTGCGAGATCACCAGTTGTATGCGAAGCTCAGCAAGTGCGAGTTTTGGCTCAGCGAGGTGCACTTTCTGAGGCACGTGATTTCTGGTGATGGCATTTCCGTGGATCCCGCCAAGGTCGAGGCAGTGATGCAGTGGCCGAGGCCGAGGTCGGTGACGGAGATCCGGAGTTTCTTGGCGCTTGCGGGTTACTATCGCCGGTTTATCCAGGATTTTTCCCGCATAGTGACCCCGATGACGAGGCTCACGCGGAAGGATGTGCCTTTCGTTTGGTCCGAGGAGTGTGAGCAGAGCTTCAGCGAACTGAAGAGGTTGCTCACCTCGGCTCCGGTGTTGGTTTTACCTTCTGGATCGGGAGGTTTCGTGGTGTGTACAGATGCTTCCGGCGTCGGATTGGGTGCTGTTCTGATGCAGCATGGTAGAGTGGTGGCTTATGCATCTCGGCAGCTAAAGCCCCATGAAGAGAACTACCCTACCCACGACCTTGAGTTGGCGGCGGTGATCTTCGCGCTGAAGATCTGGAGGCATTATCTGTACGGTGAGAAGTTCGAGGTGTTCACTGACCATCAGAGTTTGAGGTATGTGTTCTCGTAGAGAGATCTAAACCTCAGACAAAGGCGTTGGATGGAGTTCATGAAGGACTATGACTTCACCCTGTCTTATCAGCCGGGCAGGATGAATGTCGTCGCCGATGCCTTGAGTCGGAAGGTGGCGGTCAGTACCTTGATGTTGAGGAAGTGGAGGCTCTGGGAACAAGTGCCTGAGGTATCTTTCAGGCTCAAGATTCCCCAGGAGCCAGGGTTGGCGGTGCTTGCGAGTCTGACTGTCACTCCTGCTATCCGTCGTCAGGTGACAGAGGCTCAGCATGCGGACCCTAAGTTGTCCCGGATTCTGGCGATGCCTGATGTGGAACTTGGCGAGGACGGTGCTGCGAGGTTTCGTGGCAGGCTGTACGTCCCAGCGGAGGAGCAGGTTCGTCGTGCGGTGTTACGCGAGGCTCATGGGAGCAGGTACATTGTGCACCCGGGTGCGACGAAGATGTATCGAAACTTGCGGAGGCAGTTCTGGTGGCCTGGCATGAGGAGAGATGTCGCGGAGTTTGTGGCCAGGTGCCTGATCTGTCAGCAGGTGAAGGCAGAGCATCAGCGACCAGGCGGTACTCTCCAGCCCTTGGATGTTCCTGCTTGGAAGTGGGATCATGTGACAACGGATTTTGTGGTGGGGTTGCCGAGGACCCCGAGTGGGCAGGACAGTATTTGGTTGCTGGTGGATCGGCTGACGAAGGTGACGCGGTTGTTACCGGTCAAGGTCAGCTGGAGCGTGTCTAAGTTGGCTCGCCTTTATGTGGAGCGGATTGTGCCGTTGCATGGGATTCCCATTTCGATCGTGTCGGATCGGGATCCGCGCTTCACTTCTGGATTCTGGAGGAGTTTCCAGCGAGCTCTTGGCACAGAGTTGGCGTTTAGCTCGGCGTATCATCCTCAGTCAAATGGTCAGTCTGAGAGGACCATTCAGACCTTGGAGGACATGCTGAGATCTTGCTGCCTGGAGTGGCAGGGGGGTTGGATTCATCACCTGCCGTTGGTGGAGTTTGCCTATAACAACAGCTATCATTCGAGCATCGGCATGGCTCCTTATGAGGCATTGTATGGGCGTCCTTGTCGGACTCCACTTGATTGGTTTGAGGTGGGTGAGCGTATTTTGACGGGACCGGAATTGGTGCAGCAATGTGTGGATGTTGTGCACCTGGTTCGTCAGAACATGTTGGCGGCCCAGAGTCGGCAGAAGAGCTATGCTGACCGTAGGAGGCAGCCCCTCGAGTTCGCCGTGGGCGATCATGTGTTCTTGAGAGTTTCTCCGATGAAGGGGGTGATGCGTTTTGGACGACGTGGGAAGCTGAGTCCCCGCTATATTGGTCCTTTCGCGATTGTGGAGCGCATCGGTGAGGTTGCTTACCGATTGCAGTTACCCTCTGAGTTGGCGTCGGTGCATGACGTGTTCCAGTCTCGATGTTGCGGAAGTATATGCCCGATGACTCTCATGTGCTCGAATTTTCTGTTTGGCCTGAGGTGACTCCAGATCTTTCTCTCCCAGAGTTTCCGATCCGCGTGGAGGATAGGCGAGAGCAGCGCCTACGGAACAAGGTTATTCCCTTGGTGAAGGTCGTATGGCAGCGACACTCTGGTGGTGAGGGTTCTTGGGAACGTGAGGACGAGATGCGTCGGCAGTTCCCGTACTTGTTTGAGTGAGTCTTCCTCTTCTTTCCCCTTTGGTTGTTCTCAATTTCGAGGACGAAATTCCTTAAGGGGGGAGGGCTGTAATATCCCGGACCTTTCGGATCCTTCTTCGTGGGTCCCGGATCTGGTTCTCGGAACGTCCAGCTTCGTTGTGTCTGAAATTTCGTTTCGGACATCTTTCGTGTTCGGATCGGCGCGATCCGGAGTCGTTTCGGAGGCCCGGAGGCGTTCCGCGGCTTTTCAGCGTGTGTTTTCCGATTCCCAGTGTGTGTTTCGGCTTTTTCTTCGGAAGCTCGCTGCAGGCGAACCGGGAGGTTCACCCGGGCACGAGTGGTACCATCGCGATCGGTGCGTTCCGAGGATTCCGGAAATGTATTTTTCTATTTTTCGGTATTTTTCCGAAAATTCGGATTTTCTATAAAGCCCTAATTCTTTTTCTTTTTACTTTTCTCCTTTCTCTTTCTTCTTCTTCCTCTTCCTCCGTTTCTTCCCACCGTGACACCCTCCTCTCTCCCTCTCTCCCATTCGGGCGTGGCGAACCCCTCTCCGGCTATGGACTGCGGCGGGGCGACGACGCGGACGTGTGGGCGGCGGCGAGGCGAGCTCGTGGGCGTGCGGCGTGCGTGGGAAGCGTGGGGAGTTCGTGAAGTTTGAAGCGTTCTTCGTGATTCGTGATTGATTCGGCGGAGCATTTGCTCCATTGAGGTAGGGTGACGTTCCTTAGCCTCATGCCGATCTTTTCCGCGATTTATAGGCCGCGGGGAGGCCGAGAGGGGATCGTTTGAGCATTTTTGGGTTTTTCCATGATTTGGGGAGAGCTCGCCCGATCTATGGATTTGATGCATGATTTCGTGTTTTGATGGCCTAGAATCATGCTAGGGGTCCCCAGGGGTCTTCCCCTTTGTTTTCCCCCTCTCCTATGGAGGCATGGGGGCGTGGTTAGAATTTTTGGGCGTTTCTACCATTTTCGGCCGCGGACTGAGAACGCGCTATACTCCCGTAGCGCGTTCTTGGAGGTTGCGCTGCCCCGACCGAGAGCGTTCATCGGAGAAGATGAACAGTAGGGCGGTTCGTGTCGCGCTATGGGGTCCTAGTGCTATTATCCTTGTCGCGCTAGGAGGACCTAGCGCGATGGTCCTTGTCGCGCTAGGGTTCCCTAGCGCGATGGTCCCTGTCGCGCTAGGCAGTCCTAGCGCGATCTTCTCTGTTGCGCTAGGGTTCCCTAGCGCGTTCTTCCGTGTCGCGCTAGGTATCCCTAGCGCGATCTGGCTGTTGTTGGGTGTTTCCCTTGGGCCGTGTGTGCGTCCCGGGCATCCCGTGGAGTTCCGTGACCGTGTCTTTGGTGTCCGGAGGTTTCGTTTGCCTTGGTTATGAGTTTGGCTGTGGGCGGTGAGTCCGTTTTTCTCCGACCGTGGCCCCGTTGACGGAGCTAGTGCGTGGGGTGATTCCCACACGTTGTCGGACTCGGACGTCGTTTTCCGTTGACTTGAGAGTCTACTCCTTCAGTGACCCTCCACTAGTCGTAGCCCACCAGTACGAGGTGCTGGTCTCACCTGGGAGTGGTGTACGGGCACCCACCTTTCGAGACGGTTTGTGGACCGGTTACCGTAGGCCCCTCGTCGGTAGCCAGAGTCCGGCTACGGGGGAAAACCGGTCAGAGGACCAGACCTAGTGACGCAAGGTCTGTGTGTGCACACGTGGTTGGGGGCGGTTGGACCCACGTCGACGGGCGTGACCCCAGCTAGTTACTTGTTTGTGGTTACTTGTACGGTGTTTGCGCCTCGGGTAGGACCTACCACGTCAGGCGGTTCACCTGCGGTGCGGTATAAGACGTCAGGGGACGCTACCGGCTGTGCTTCTAGTGGGTGGTACTCCTGTCGAGTACGGAGTGTCAGACTGTCAGTCGTGTGTTTCCGACCTTCGGGTTTTACGGTTCGACCGTTGATTTCGGTCTTCTCGTACCGTGGCACGTGTGTCGGTTTGCGTGCCGTAGGGTCTAGTTCTGTAGAGTACATGACTTTCCTTTCCGAGGTACTTTCCTACCGCTAGCGTAGTGGTTTCTCGTTTTACGAGGTAGGGTTCGAGTGATCCCTACTGAGTCTTGTTCCGAGACTCATTCCCTGCGTGTTTTCACCGTGTTTCAGGTGAGACGCCACCTTCGGGGAGCGCGTCGGGAGCGCAGCGTGGTGCGGGTGCCCAGAGGTAGTGCCAGAGGTCAGAGCCGGGGTATGCCCCGTGTAGCTGTACTTTTCTTTGTTGTCACTGTACTAGTTGTGGACTACTGTTGCTGTTGTTATTTTCTTATTGTGGACCATGTAAAATGTTAATTTATGTCCTGCTTAATATTATAACTGTTTAATTTCTGCAATTATCTGTGATGCTTGTGTAGTCTCCACACCATCCTTTTAACCCTTCCGAGTCTTCGGACTCGTGGGTGGCGGTACGAGTCTCGGGTTATCGGGCCTTCCCGGTAATCGGATTATCGGGTCGTTACACTTCTCCCTTAATTTCTCCTTCATTTCCTCCCACGTGCTTATGGGTTTCTCTCGTCTCCTGGCTAGGAGATTCTCAACGTTACACCAGTAGGTTTTGGCTTGACCCAGGAGTTTCATTTTTGGCAAACCTCACCCTTGTAGCAGGGGTCATACGGCGATGCCAGTCAAAATATTGATCCATCCCGGTCTCCCAATCAAGGTATGTAGCGGGGTTTAGGGACCCATCAAAACTCGGAGCGTCAATTTTGACGTTCTGAAGGATTATATCCTCATCGTCGTGGTCTCTCTCTCGAGGCGCACGGGTCTCTTGCTCTCTACCTTGGGGAGCTTGATTTTGGTGGGCTTACTCTCTCTCCTCCCGAGGTTTGGCTACGGGATCGCCGTGGCCATTCACTCGTCCTTCCTCTCCCTTCAGTTGATCCTATAAGGCTCGGATCCTCTCATCTAGTTCCGCTCGTAGTTGGCCTATGGATTCTTCAAAGTGGGCCACGAGATTGTGCTCGAGCTGGACTAGCATACCACTCACGCTCTTTTGATCCATGGGTAGCGTTGAGGGACGCTCTAAACTGCCGGATGAATTCCTAGACCAACGTGGCATGTACGGACTCGGACCTAAATGATGTAATCCTTGGACCGAAAATTAGCAAGCTATAGACCCAAATTTTATTGGCTAATAGGCAAAGGGTCAACTTGGAGGGACCGGTCAGGGAGAGTTGCTCGCCCGTAGGCGAAGTAGTTGTGGAACTACCTCCTGACAATTAGGGTGCCCTAATGCGACAGTCTATGGCCAAAGGATGGGTGCAAGCAAGTTCTCTTCTCTCCGTCCACAGCGATGCAATGAGGAGACTGGCTGCATGGATCGGGCTCTCTTCTCACTTCGTCGCGCGGCAATTGAAAAGATACTAAATGAGCAAATGATTGGAGCACGTACCTAGCTAGATTGAAAAGTCTAACTCCGACCGAAGACGAAGGCGAGCGGGGACGTGCGGGCCTGCACGGCGTCGACGAAGCTTCTCGGTTACAATGAATTTACTCTGCGCAGGGATGATTTTAATTTATTACAAAACCCCTCAATAAAAAATTCCCCTCGCAGGGGAACAAATCTATCCAAATTTTCTCCGCACAGGGAGACTCACGGTCACTTAAACTCCGTAAATCACGGGCCTTCTGTTGATTATCGAGTGACCCTGGCACCGATCAGACCGTTGTTGTTGACTTCGAGTGCCATAATTTAATCAGTAAGTATAGAATAGATATAATAAGTATATATAGATACACATATAATATTATATATATATCCCTATATATATATAATACACTTCAATCAATCCCTTTCAAACCCTTTTTTTTGATTTTTTTAAGCTCCTTTTTGTTTGAAACTTCACCTACCCCCCTTTTTGTTCAAACTTTTTTTTCCACACGTTTTTTTTTGTTTTCAAATCTTCTAAACTGTCTGCGAGAATCACGCGGGTAGGTGGTCAATGCGGGGCGGTCGCTGCCGTCGGGCGCGACCTCGGGTGCAGGCAGACGCGGGCCTGGGTGCGAGGGTAGGCAGGTGCGGGCGGGCGCGCATGGGCGCACAGGCGGGCGCACGGCTGCGGCCGCAGTAGGTGCATGGGGCGCAGGCGTGCCGGGCGGGCGACCGACCAGTCGGGGCGCGGTGCGCGCGCCGGGCGGGCGTGGTGCGAGCGCCGGGCGGGCGCGGTGCGCGCGCCGGGCGGGCGCAGTGCGCGAGGCGGGGCGGGGGCGCGAAGGCCGGGCGCGGGGCCAGGCGGCGAGGGCGGGCGTTGTGGCGCCCGGCGACGGGCCCGGGGGAGCGAGGCCGTGGGTGATCGTCGCGTCCAACTGCTGGCGGCGGCGCGCTGGGGAGAGAAAGGGCCGTTGCGGCCCAAAATTTTTTGTATTTGGGCACGGGTGACGATGCCCGTGCCGCGAACCTTTTTTTTAATTTTCTTTTCTCTCTCTGCTTCTCTCTCAGCCGAAGGAGATGATTCTCTTTTTTTTCTTTTTTTTCCTCCCTTCTTATGCTTTGCGCTGAGCTAGAGAGAAAGAGAACAGAAGGAGAGAGAAACAGACAGAGAGAGATATATATAGAGAGAAATAGAAATAGAGAGCGAGACAGAATAACAGAGAGAGGGAGAGAAATAAAGAGAGGACGGGATTAACAAGGGAGAGAGAGAGATTAAGAGAGAGAGAGAGAGAAAATAACAGACAGAGGACTGGAGGGAGTTTTATGTGCTGATTTATTTTTTTTCACTATAGCAACTGAGAGAGCGGAGGACCGACGGAGATGTCGGGGTCGACGGAGGCATCGTTGTTGGGCTCTGATACCAAATCTGACGCGGCGGCGACGTGGAAATGGATCGACGGTAACACCTGACGGCACGGACGGGAACAGATAACTTGCTACCTCGCGTAGCTCGGCCTCACGCCGGACGATCTCACACCGGGCGACACACTCACACTCACAAAGAGAATGAGGGAAGGAAAATGTAAGAGGGGAGGGCTCTCACACAAAACAAGCTTTCATTCATTCTTATCATATCATACGTAACACCCTTAGCCCCCTATTTATAGGGAAGGTCATAACAATAATACCCTCACACTTACACTAATTGTGTTTATACGCTAGCATAAAAAAATAAAACTCACCCACCTAACTTTGACTTGTGGGTTTTAATCAAATAAAATACACAAAATACACACATGTTGTTTGACTAGCCTAATAAGACGAATACACACAAATACATAAAAATACGTGTATCACTCAATACACATAAATACGCCGAGTCTTCAGGAAGTCAGATCTCCGAGCCAAAAGTTTGGTGCAGTCGGGGCGGTGCGGCGTCGGTCTCGAGTAGTGGGCCCGGTAGTGGACCCGGTCTCCCCACCAACATCCTTTCCAAACGCACCCTTATAGACCATCACGACTAACTTTTTTGTTTCATGACAGTTTGTTGGATTCAAATCAACGAGCGTCTCAGCTCAGCACACATCCTCTTTTTATTTTTTACCCAATATTAAGAAACTCTAAGTCTACCTACCTAAAGAATTAAATGTGAGATTGTATCATCAATTTATATCCTCATATATATTTTTACTAATCGATTTTGATCGGTTCTAAATTAACTAGACACATCAATCAAAGACAAACTCAGTTGAAGACACTTTTGACAAGCACTAATAACGTAGAGTGGAACAACTTAAGGGAGGCGGTGATCTTTTGAGATGAGATTACACTACCATCCCATCACTAAAGTACATTTCACTTAACTTTTAGAGTCATTCAAGTTAGAAGACTAGTGAAATTTTGATAGGAGTTTTAATGCACCACCACGGGCGGTGCAACAAAATTCTATAAGTCCTTTTTGTTTTTCGTGCAGGATATCGTGTTCAACCTTCCGAGGTCAACACCGTATTCAAAGTCAGTTAATGATTATGTGTGCGAGGGGAGAGTGTGGGTCCCACCCTCAATTCTCTCTCATCATTTAATAAATTCCTCGACAATTCATATATCGAACCGACCCATATGGAATGTACTATCCAACCATGTGTTGTCATTTGTGGTCGTTTAACATAAACTTACTGACATGTAATATATATCTCAGCGCCACTAAGTATCTTATGACATTATGTGTACGACCAATGGGACATCTATTTAAAAAAAAATCAATATTTTTATAACATTTCTAGTCACCAGAAGCACCCCGGTGCTCTATAAAAAATGCAAAAAAAAAGGGTAGCTCATGTGTGTCGATAAGTGAGTAGAACTGTCGATGAGTTAGGTTTAAGTTAATTTAACTTAGGTATGACTTATTAATATTAATCAAAGTTTGAATTCAGCTCGGGTCCGAATTATGTCGGGCCGAATCGGGCCGAGCTTGACACATTCAAAAAAATGTAAACTGAGACTAAGACGGGTCCAACTTGACAATTCAAATAAAAAATAAAAATAATATATTTTTAATATAAACATACAATCTTACTAAATTAATTAGAATTTTAATATTAATTATATAATTTATGTGAAAAGAGATTTTTAAAATTTTTAATTAAATAAAATTATAAAAATTTTAACTAAATAAATTTAAAAATTTAAAATGAGAATAAAAAAAATAGAACGGACCAAGTTGGCCTGCGAGTTGAACTCAAAGACCGAACCTGACCTACGAGTCAAGTGGGACTGAGATTTTAGGCCTGACTAAAGGTCCGTGAAAAGAGAAATACCTTACGATCATGTTTGAAATTGGGCCAGGCCCGCGAAACTGCCAGGCCGACCCGACCCAAGTTTGCTGACATCATGGCAACACTTGGGGCCTCTTTGACGCGAGAATATTAGACTCGAATAATCAACCGATGAGAGAGAAAAGATATGAGTCTCCTCTTTTTTTCTCACATATATCCGGAGTTAATCGAGGTTGGTTGACGTATTCGAGTCTAACCTCTCGAATATGTCACTCCAACCAGTTGTCAAAGAGGCCCAGGACGAATCGGGTAGGAATTGTCTGGATGTCAGCAAACTCACGTGAAACATTAGGAACTGACACTGCCCGATTCAACGACACATTCGAGACAAAATTATCCAAATCCTATCCATGGCATGACGGTTTACCGGTTCGAACGGAAGATCCAAACCCATTAGTATTGTATGGCCGCCACCACACTTCCGTTCGAAGCCCCGCTTGCGAAAGAGCGGGGGCGCTCGCTCTGCGAAGAAAAATACAAAGAAAGAGGGAACCAGAAAAGCCCATCTCTCTCTCTCTCTCTCCCATCTCGGCACGACCACCCATCTCTCTCTGTCCCCCCTCCCTCCGACTCATGGCGTCCCTCATCTTCTTCTCCAGTACAGCGTTCTCCGCCCATTCCTCCACCCGCACGTCCCCGTTCCTCCACAGGGCGGCAAGGGAGCAGCAGCGGGCCTCGCGGTCGCCGCGGATCAAGTGCGTGGCCGACGCCGACGCGAAGGAGGGCGCGCCTGCGCAGGCTGCCAAGGAAGCGGCGCCTTCCGCCGCTCCCCCTCCTCGACCGAAGAAACCCGTCTACTCGAGTGCGTAGTCTCTCTCTCTCTCTCTCTGTGTCCTCTTGTTCAGTGTTGCCACTACGATGCTGTTTGGTTGATATTTTTCTGGATATCTGCTCGGTCTTTGTCTTTTCTCCTGTCCATTCCCCCCCTTCACTGTGTTTGTTTTCAGTGAAAAAGGGGCAGATTGTGCGGGTGGACAAGGAGAAATACCTAAACAGCATCAATGTAAGCACCCGACAGCGGTAACTTGGAACCTCGCATCTTGTTGTTTCTCTTCGTCATCTGATTTTCATTCCATGTGCAACTCGTAGATTTGAAAACTTTTTGTCCTCTCTCTCTCTACCGTTGTGGGATATTCAGGTCCCCGTTAATTGCTGCGTAAATGAGTTCCTTTAATATCAGATTTCAGACGAACGCTAATGGGTAAACTAAAACAAAATGCTTCTACGAGGATATGCTTTAGAAGTTGCAACATATCATCTGAGCATAATAAATATTGGCCAAAATTTGAACAAACAAGGGCACGGTTTTGACATGACCAACAGACGTGTTGTTGTTGATCTATCATGTTTTGTTTATTTACTCTCGCTGATATCCATGGATGCATCAATTGCTTACTAAAAATGATTTAAATGTATTGATTTCAGTATCTGTCTGTTGGGCATCCACCATACTACAAAGGCTTAGACTACATATATGAAGACCGCGGTGAGGTGATCTTTCAGTTCTCAAGGCTTGTTCATCCATGAGATGTTGTGTCAAGAGATTTACCCTTTGGTGTTATTAGATTTTTTTGTATTGGGCCATAACTTAAAATCTTAAGATGTTAAGTGGAGAGGGCACCACAATTATAATAACATTATATTTTTAGTCCGTTTTTAATACGGGACTATTCTCTAACACGCCCCCTCACGTGCAGGCCGATTTTAGATTTTGTCACGTGGACCATGACAAACACGGGGTGCGCGGCCCAGATTATAACCGTGGACTCTGATACCATATTAGATTTTATTGGATTGGGCCATCCAACTCAAAACCTTAAGGTGTTGAGTGGAGATGACATCACAATTATAATCACATTATATTTTTAGCCCGTTTTCAATACGAGACTGTTCTCTAACAAGTGTCGTCTGGCAAAATCGATGCTCATGTTGCAATAGAATTGTCTAACTATGTAGTTTCCCTTAATTATTAGATTCTCCTCTCACATTTATCCATTTATCTTGTTTTCAATTCTTGATATGGGCAACTAGGTGCTGGACCTTAGAATCTTTGAGACAGGGGAACATGCCCTTGTAAGTCTCTCTCTCTCACTCTCTCTCTCTCTCTAATTATTTTTCTTGCGTGGTTAGCTAACAAAAATAGTATTTAAAATTTCTTTTTGGATATAGATTCCTTCCCATGGGCCGGCGCCATTTTTTTTTCTGCGTCATTTTTCTATGCTCCGTAAATTTATCTTATGAAGATATCTTAGTGGTTGTTTGGTTGTGCTCCATCAATTTTAATACTATTATGTTAAAGAGTGTGGTGCCATACCAAATTTAATGCAGGTCCAAACCTGTGTTGAAATGATACAATCCTGGCTTAGATGATCTAGTTATACTTTATGAGGTTGTGGAAACTGGTAATAGCCTTAGCATTGTTTACCATCCAAATTAGCACATCTTCATTTATCCACAGATTTGCCTACACTGTTTGGCCTTGAGTTAATCCATACATTCTTCGCCGGTGGCTTTTCCAACATTTTAACTTTAGATATAGTCAGTCTGCTTCAGCAATTGTTTATGGGAACCCCATGGTTTGCTTTGATTCTGTGGGATCCACTTTTCTTTATATGGATGCTATGTATCCCATTGGGAAAGGCAATCTGTTGATCTTAACAGTCAAATATGGGTGATTTTCATAAGTCTGTGGATCTCAAACAATTAGATCGCCCCTTTGTACTTTGTAGCAGTGGGCAAAGCACCAAGCAAACAACATAATGCACATGCCTTTGCAATCCCACCTTCTGCATAGAAAAATCTTGTTGGGATACTGCCATCAAAAGAGTGAAAATTGATATAAAAACTCCACGAGACCAATTGATGGGGAATTTATTTATCAAAATGAAGAATCTATATATTCTATAAGCTCATACATTCTGTAAGCTTGTGGGTACATTCATCATCATCATCATCAGAGCTTTATCCCAATTATTTGTGGTCGACTATATGAATCATGTTCCGCCAAAGATTTCTATCAAATGTTGTATTCATATTTAAACCCAATAAACTAATATACTTTCGAATAACATCGCACCATCTCATTCTAGGTCTTCCCCGAGCTCTTTTACTAGCATCCACTAAGATTTGATCACGTCTTTTAACTGGCGCTAACTTAGGGCGACGGAGTACATGCCCAAATCACCCGAGTCTATTTTCTCTCATTTTACTATCAATTGGGGCTATCCCCAAGTCCTTACGAATGCGTTCATTCCTAATCTTATATTTCTTAGTCTTGCCACATATCCATCTCAGCATCCTCATTTCTGTCACACACATTTTGTGAATGTATTCTTTTCGTACTGTCTAACACTCGGTACCATATAACAAAGCAGGTCTCATAGTCGTTTTATAAAACTTCCCTTTGAGTATCACATGCATACGACGATCACAGAGGACTCCTGAAAAAACTCCATTTTAACCAGACTGTCTTAATCCTGTGTGCAACATCGTCACAAACCTCCCCATTCTCTTGTATAATAGACCCTAAGTACCGAAAGCTACTACTCTTAGAAATGTTTTGTCCATCAATTAGAACTATGTCTTCCTGTATCACTCTCTCATTACTAAAATTACAGTGTATAAACTCTGACTTGTTTCTACTAATTTTAAAACTTTTAGACTCCAAGATATATTTCCAACGCCCTAACTTAACATTTAAAATATCAATACTCTCATCAATTAAGACAATATCATCTGTAAATAACATACATCGAGGGATATCATCATGCAATTGTTGTGTTACTCCATCCATAAGTAAGACAGAGATATACGGGCTTAGTGTCTCCTTGATGCAAACCTATAGTAACTGCAAATTCACAAGTCTCTCCAACAATAGTTCTAACACTAGTAATAGCGCATTCGTACATATTCTTAACCAAATCAATATATCTCTAAGAAACTCATTTCTTTCTTAATGTCCAGCAAATTAATTCTCTCGGTACTTAATCATACGGCTCCTTCAAATTTCTCATCTCTCTATACTTCTTTATTAGCTGCCGTAGTAAGAAAATAGCTTCTGTATTAGGTCTATTCAGTATTAAATCAAACTGATTTTCTGATACAATAGTCATACATCGAAGACGTTTTTCGATTACTCTTTCCCAAAGTTTCATAGTATGACTCATAAGTTTAATTCCACGATAATTATTGCAGCTTTGAATATCTCCTTTGTTTTTATAGAAAGAAACTACAACACTTTTTCTCTAATCTTCTGACATTCTCCGTTCCTTTAAAATTTTATTGAAAAGTTTAGTTAGTCACTCAATACCAGTGTCTCCTAGGCCTTTCCATATTTCAATATGTATGCTATCTGGTCCTAAGGCCTTACTCATTTTTATTTTTTCTTAAAACATCATCCACTTCTGACATCTTAATATGCCTGAAATATTGATATTTATCAAATCTTGTTGACTCTTGGGCACCTTCTAAATAGAAATCCTTGACGTAATTTTCATTAAGTAATTTCTAAAAATAATTACGTCATCTCTCTTTAATCTCAGGATTTTTAGTTAGAACCTTCTGATCTTGACCTTTAATGCAACAAACATGATTTAGATCTCTAGTTTTTCTTTATCTTAATTTAGTAAGTTTAAATATATCATTTTCACTCTCTCGGGTTTCTAATTTATTATACAATTCTTCAAATACCTTTGATTTAACTTCACTAACTATTTTTTTAGCCCTCTTTTTAGCTATTTTATAAGCTTCTAGGGTTTGATTATTTTTGTTAGTTTGTCAAGTAAAAGTACTCTTTTTTTTGCTCTAATGGTATTTTGGATTTCCTCACTCTCCACCAAGTCTCTTTTTTCAAATTCTTTTTATCTTTAGATTCGCCTAAGAGTCATTTTGCTACACTTTTTTATACAATGTGTAACATTATTTCACATTATATTAGTTTCTTATTCTAATATCCAATTATTTTCCTTTAATAGATGTTTTTTAAATGTTTCTAAACTTTTACTTTTTAAATTTCACCATTTAATCTTAGGATAATTATTTATAATGGTATTTCTTTTGAATTTGTGGATAATGACATATATTATTAACAACCTATGTTGAGGGGCTAGACTCTCTCCCGGAATAACTTTGCAATATTTACATAAAATTATATCGACCTTCCTAATAAGAAAATAGTCAATTTGACTTATATGTGTTCCACTCTTGTATGTTATTAAGTGCTCATATTTCTTCTTAAAGAATGTATTAGCAATTGTTAGATCATAGGCCATAGCAAAATCAAGAATAGTATAACCCATTTCATTTTTATTGTCAAAATCAAATCCTCCGTGAATCCACTTTTCATTGATGTGCGGTGGCACCATTGACTTGCTCGGTGAAAACATAGTCATGAACTTTTACGATGAATGATGTCAGTACATTCCTAAGCCATTTCTGGGTTTGTTATTTGATGAAACTGTTCCACAAAAGATCTTTATATCTGGTCACAACATCTTGGTTTCTTGCCTATGCAGATTGCCTGGGTTGGAATACCGACGGCACCCGCCTGGCTTCCAACAGACATGCTTATTAAGGTAATATTTGTACCATGTGAATTCTCTGCTGGTTATGTGCTTGGCTGCTCGTATGTGGAGAGAAGTGGATTACTATTCAGCACTTTAGACTGTCTGCTTTTACTTGGGAGATTTAGATGTCTTTACATTTTTTTTTTGTTCAGTTTCCCCTATGGTTTGTGCAAGTTCTGGAATGTATATAATGGATGGCCAAGACAGAGGGTGCTTGCTAGCTCATATTTGAGTCCCCAAGCACCTAACTGGAGAATGAAGAACCAAGCTGTAAAATCCATGTATATATCAGGATGGAGGGTATTTAGTATGTTCTTGGTGTGAAAAGGATGCAGTTAAAATGAACTGTATCCTGCCTTGTTGATAGTGACAGGAGAATAAGCCAATTTCTCTTTTCTTTTCATTAGAGAACTTCAACACACCATGGAAGCCTGGCCAAAGGAAGACTGGCATGAGCTACTTACAAGGAATCAGACATGGCCTTAATATTCTCGTTAACACATGGAAAGAATAACATGTAGGCTTTACATTATTTTGAAAACTTTTATAAAGTGACTTATGAACATATTTCGTTCACTTGGAGTTGCCGCAACAAGAGGCTTTATATTGTATGAATTCTTTTGTATTGCCATCTATTGCCTTCTAGTCTTAACCATTAATGTCAGCTCATTCTAGTCATCCACTTCATGTATCTTCCGACTTGCAAATTTGTACAGCACCTGGCTTTTTTTTTTTGGGGGGGGGGGGTCATAAATCACCTATACATATTACATAGGACCTATCGAATCCTATTATCTTCCTGCGTAGATATCTGGGATCAAGTATTTCCCAGGTCAGGAAAGCAGCAAGGATTGTCTCATGTGCCCACCAAGCAAAAGCCTTTATTTGTAGAAAAAATAGGAAATATTTCCTATTCCTACTGCCTTTAGTCGGTTTCCGGAACCAGTAACTCTCTTGTTGACCTGTTGCATGGCGTCTTTTGCATATATGAGAACTAAACCAATATCTATTTCTTAATTTTTTTCCTCCATAAGGTGCCGGACAAGATTCTGATTCAACTTTGTCAAACACTAATTGTTTATTTTGACATGATTTTCTGCAGTCAGAGAAGCTTGATTATGAAAGAATATGATTCTGGCACCTGAAGGGAAGGATTTGGCGCTGGTGGATGGTGGTCTTAAATTCTTCTCATAAGGATTCACTTCAAGGTGGGATGAACGTTTCTCATCTTCATTAGCTTGACGTTTTTCTAGCTTTTCCTCTCTCTTCATGTATCTTATTACTCGGTTGCAGGAACTAAACGTTCTTGGAAAGGTTGTGAAGAGATGAGTTCCATGCATTTCTTGTGCTTGGAGAACTACTTTTCCATCATTTGTAAAGAACCATTGCAAAGGTAGAAGATATTGGCTTAGTTTACCCTGCACTCATATGAGAACATGTTTGGCATCTATCTAGCTGGTAACACATTTTCAAGTGAAATACACAATAGAGCAAATTGCCTTTTGGTGCACACTTGCGTAAGATATCCTGGAACAGTGGACTAACTGGGAAGTATGACCGAGCTCAATTTCGTAACGAATTCGTTAATGTACTAACACTAGTAAGTAATAACTTTTTCTTTTTAGGATGAGAAAAGCTTTGTGCAACGCTTCCGATAATTACACTCAGGGGTGTTGCATGTACAACACTTGATTTTTTTTAAATTTTTTTTTGAGTGATTCTCTTCTTAAGTTATCTGAACGAGTGTCACGTCATCAGATGACGTGACATGTGAGTCATGTAAAAATAAAAATTGAGCATCATGAATAGTGAAAAATTTTGTGAATATTTTTTTACGTGATTCTCGTGTCATGTTATCGGGTGACGTGGCATCCATGCTCGTATAACTTAACGTGGGAGTTACTCAAAAAAATCAATTGTTGTAACATTCTGGGTCGTAATTATCCGTGACACAAATCTTTTATTTTTTAGGTTCTTCTCAATTTTTTAGCGACCAGCACATCATCTCCTTGGCTTTTTCGACAGAAGCCTCGATCCTGTAATTCCAATTTACATTTTCAGCATATGCTAAACTAGTTTGCCATCAAAGCTGATGCCAAACCACTAGGATCCGATGTTGCTGTATGGTCAGTTTTGTTGCCTTGTCAAACAGACCTCTTGCTTATATCCTCACATGGCGTGAAAATAACTTCAATTTTATCCTGCCCTAATTTGACTCCTTTTTAACCTGATCATCAGACCACCGTTTAACTCTTTTCTGTTAATGTGTGTGTGTGTGTGTGTGTGTGTGTGGAGAGAGAGAGAGAGAGAGAGAGAGAGAGAGAGAGAGAGAGAGAGAGAGAGAGAGAGAGAGGTTTAAAAAGTTGACAAACATCGGAAAAGAATGACACGATTTGGAGGATGAATTTGTATGCAAAGTTGCAAACAAGCACATTTGCAAGAATAGCAATCTTATTCTTAATAATAGCGCATATTTGCAAAATCTCTCTTTTTAACATCCATTAAATTGGGCAACTCGATTTGACCGTAAAACACTGAAACGTCATAAACGATCGTGAAATTTTATTAAAAAATATTAGAGTTTTTTATAAACAAACTATTATGATAGATGAAATTATGGATATATCATCGTTGGAAACACATTAGTATATATATATATATATCACTATTATTTTAAAAAAATTATAAAAATATCACTATGATTAACTTCCTCGATCGAATGTTTCTCAAAGATTCTTTTACACGATTTGGAGGATGAATTTGAAGCTATCATGGTAGTATGCAAACAAGCGCATTTGCAAGAATAGTAATCTTACCTTTAATAATAAGAGTACAAGCGCATATCGGCAAAGTCTCTCCTTTCAACATCCATTGAATTGGGCAACTCGATTTGACGATGAAATATTAAGCGAGAGTTTGCTAACGGAGTAGGTTAAAGTAAGTGATCTATCTGGGATGGTTCACCCGACCTCTAATTTTAATTGGTCGGTTAACTCATTTCACGTATTTCTTAAAAATGAGGTAATTCACTCTAACCTTATCCAACTCTGATTAAGAAAAAAAAAATAAACAAGAATAACTCGTCCGACCACTATTGAACTATCCTACCCAAGTTTAACCTATTATCAAACAGGCCTAAAACGTCAAAAAATGATCCTGAATTTTTATTTTAAAAATACTATCTTATATGATATTTTACAACATTTTACATACCTCGAATTGACGACCATTTGGATTCTCACCGGATTATCTGAATTAGACTTGTAAACAGATCGGATACAGAGCGGATAGTGTGATATCCGAATTCGTATCCGATTAATAATCGAATTATTCGATTAGTAATCGAATTATCCGTCGGATACTTTATTCGGATAATGATCGGATAAATACGAATTCGAATTCGATTCGAATTTTAAACGGATAATTACTAGGCCTACTTAGGGGTGAGTTGTATTAGCCGTGTGAGAACATCGTATATTATTTTCTCAAAAAATCAGAGTGAAAGTTATTTTTATTTTGAGAGATGTTATCAAAAGATTAGACTTTGTCCTAAAAAATAAGAGATAACTTACCAAATAGGTGTTAGTGAATTTCTTATTTTTAAATTATATTTTGAGACAATAAAAGATAAAAAGAGTAATCAAACAATATATTAAGATTTAAATTAATTATATATAAAATATGTGTATCATTAGATTTTTATCTGAGGGTTCATATTCGGTCGGATAATATCCGATATGGATATCTCAATATCCGAATTTGTATCCGATTAATAATTGAATATCTGATTAAATTATCCATCAGATATTTTATTAATCCGATTAAACGAATACAAATTAAAATTCGATTCAAATTTTAAACAAATAATTACCGGGCCTAATCGGAATTCCGTAAGCGCGACCTCGTGACTTGGCTTTTTATCACAACATTGCTGATGATCCTGCGGAGAAAAAGGTCGGCCGTAATCAACGTCTCCAGAAGGACGCAACCCTTCATCTGATCACCCCCCACATTCGTCGTGAACCGGACAGGCCCGTTCTGCCAAGACGACATCCTCTGCGCCACGTCGTCGCAGCTCCAGACTACTCGGTACATGGCACCTCGCCATTGGCCAGGTGCACTGCACCACGGTGCAGCTGATGTTTTCCTTTCTTTCCTTGACAGGAAGGAGATACATCTTGACGAATCCCCCTGAAAGATTCACACCCTGCTGCGACGGTGAGATGACAATTGACCAAGGTTAGTCGATGCAGCTTGATTCGTACAGACCTGAGCCTGACTCGGAAGAGACTCTGGGCCGTCCTGAGCAGAGTCTACCATCTCGATTTGACCAAGATATGATATGATTTTTTGACTAACTTGATTCAAATCGCACTGATACCGGCGCAAGCCATGCAATTGACAACTCTATCATATAACAAATGGCAGCCACATTTCCAGAGCCAGTAAAAGAAAATACTTGCACATAGGTGAGCCAAAATTTCTCAAACTGGCATCATGGCTCACTCACCGAAGTTACAACTATTTCAATTTTTTTTTTGCGTGTGTACATATACAGCAAATGTGCCAAACGTATCCTGACATTTACACTAAGCTGCTCAAGAACAAAATATCGTTACAAACAGACAGAAGAGAAAAAGGAAAATAGTAGTATACACGGCACCAACTGCAGAGATCACTGTTCCTCACCTATTCCAGCCATCCCCATGAATATCCGATGGCCTGCTCACTGTACATCTGGAGGCATCTAAAGATGAATGCCAACCAGCGACTGACTCTAGTCTCATTATGTTCTTGGTGACTCATAGGGTGTTTGATATCTTACTTGATGAATGTCCAGCCAGGGGTCCAGGTAGTTTTTATTTGAACCAACTGGGTTTTGTGAATAATTGCTTAAGCCACCATTTAGGGCTCCCGCTGCATATATTGGATGTGGAGGAGATGGAAGGCAACTTCTGTTCGGCTGTCTGATATTCCTCAATGGACTCGAACAGGGTGAGACAGGAAGGGACATGTTCATTCTTGTGCCAACAAGGTCACTGCAAGGCAAATCAATACTCTCACCGACTTGAAGAAATGGAACTGCATTAAGAAGTTTGTTGATATAATTAGAAAACAGAGGATCAATTCATACCCTGGATGCTTCATGACAGGGAAACCACCAACTGTGTGTCGCATTGGATAATCTCTGTCATGTAAAGGAGAATTACTTCTGTAGTAGGGGAACTCCGCTGTCTGCCAAGAAGGAGAAATTGATATATTGACAGGTATCATACTTCGAAGTTCAAACAAAAAAGATTTAAACAGTGTAAAAAAACATATCCATTTTTTCTCGGAAGGAAGGATGCCAACTTTCACCCAGTAGCATTTCAACTGATAAAAGGTTTATCCGCTGCCCTACTATCCAAGCAATTTATACTAAGGGGGCATAGTGTAGCCAATAGACCATATTCTTTTGGAATTTTTAGTTTACAACCCCAACAGTCTTTCATATTTATGGATTAACCCTTCCAATCTAGATGTTGATTTATAACTCCTCAAAATCTCAATTATTTAATGAAATGCCCTGTCAGATTAGGAATAAGCCCCTCAGTTATAAAAAAAACCTGTAAAGGGTGTTTAACAAATAAAGGTGTAATTATATAAATGAATATCTGGATTGGAGGGGTTAATCCGTAAATATAGAAGATTATGGGGGTTGTAAACTAAAAATCCCTATTTTTTATGGTGCCTTATGGACCATGTTAAATACGGTTGGTATGAAGTCTATCAAGTTTGAAACATAGGGTGAAAAAAAATTGTTCATAAACAAGGAATTAGCCTAAACTATCATCCAATTTTCCAAAAAAAAGAGACTAGGAACCATGGTAAACAATATATCCAAATACCCCTGGCTGCTTGATGCGTGTCTCACTATGTTTGGGAGTTTTAGGGCACTGGGCACTGGAATTCAGCTTTGATGGAAAGACTCACCAAGAAATTATAAGCAAAACTTTAGGGATGAAGTTCTATCGATTTTTTATAGGCATACCGGGGTGTGAGTTCCATCTGAGGATGAAGGAAATGCATCTCTAACTAAATATGATTTTGCAAACTTTGCTGTTGCTTGATCTCTGACAAAAGGGTGTTCCATCAGTTCGGCAGCTGTAGGTCGGGCAGATGGGTCACGTTGTAAACAGAGCCTCAGGAAATCTTTCCCCTCACTAGAGAGATGACTTGGAATTTCTGGAATATCTTTGCTGTTTACAATTTTAAATATTGCAGCCACCTGTTAATTGCAACATCAAATTAGCAATATATAACTTCAGACATATATATATTATTGAAAAGCAGGTAGTCAAAAAAAAGTATAAGATGCAAAATTATTATGCTAACATGTGTCAAAAACATAAATTATAATGATAAACTATCCATGAACATAAAGCTGCAAACTTTGACAAGATCAAGGTTAATAAGTTAGGTAAAATGCCACACCCCCTCATAGTGGCACCAAGGTGGTTTTGATGTTGCCATCTCAATAATTGTGCATCCAAAGCTCCAAATATCAACAGACAAGTTGTAACCACCAGTGTTCATAATCACCTGGGAGAATAAACATGTTAGCAGGCAAGAGTACATTTTATGCAGACAAGAACCTGGGACGAAAAATGGACATATAGTATTGCCAATGGAACTGCATAGTGCATACCTCGGGAGCCATCCAATAAGGGCTTCCTTTAAAGGAATGTATTGAAGTATATGATGAAATCTGGTTCAAGGATGTAAAGAGGGAAATCATTTAGTCCTTGCATAAAGTGGGGAGAAGCAGAACTTTAGGTAAAATGGCTTCCTTTAAGGGAATGTATTGAAGCATATGATGAAATCTGGTTCAAGGATGTAAAGAGGGAAATAATTATTTAGTGCTTGCATAAAGTGGGGAGAAGCAGAACTTTAGGTAATCAGGAAAGATGAACTTCTGTTTTTGGTTATTTTACTGCAAGGAAGCACTCAAATAAATACATTTTCTGGAAGGTGTAAATAGCGTGCATTTCCAGGAAGTTGCTATACAAGTATCAGTTTTTTCAAAAAAATGATGCAGATGCTCTTTTATGTCATGTGAACATTTAAAAAGCTCATACTTTCGTTGCCAGAAGCTAATACGGATATATCATAAGAAGAATGATTATTTTACATCCTTAATGGAATTCTACACTAGTTGTCAAGCAACATCTTTCCCTTGTCCTTAGAAACAATGTATGCTCATTACATAATTTTTAGCCAAGAATCCCATACTTGATTCAGCCAATACTAATCAAATTGGCTCTGAAGAGAATGATACAAGGTATGGCTTTGACGAGCTGGTAATGTTATATTTTCTCCATTTAAAAATGCCATGAGTGGCCGAGGCATGAAAGACGTGCTAGTCCATTCACTCCAAAACTAGGGCCAGAAACCTTCTCTCAATCACGATTGTTCTTACACAAAATTCAGTTTATCAGATCTGTCACCAATCTCTAGATTCAGAATCGAACCCTCGATCTCATCTTAGACATATCTCAGGCTTCAACTATTTTATATCTTGAAGATAACACTTGCCATAATCTGTTTACAAATTAATCTTGATCAATGTTATGAGATACTACATCAATGCTCCTCCTTCCGTCCCACTATACTGCAGCTCATCTTTAGATTCCACTGTCTGCTTCTTCCACTTCTGCACTGCTATATTATGACAACTGGAGATTGGAGTGCTGGATAGAATCGATAGATCACCAAACGGTCTTCCATGAATGGACAAAAGCGCATGAGATTGCCACTTCATCCGTCACTCTCCCTCTAGCATTCCCAGACTTCATCATAATGCCTCGATCAAGTAGGCCATCAATCTCTTCACCAAGTCTCAAATGATTTTGTGCTTCACGGAATTGGTTGGCAACTCAGTTCATGATTCACCATGAGTTTGAGGAGGGGTGATAGAGAGATATTGCATCTATGTCTGTGCATATATATATCCTTTTGTGGAATACCTACAATATATGCGGTTGCTAACGTATCCTTTGGTTGTCGTATATACGTCCCTCTCTCTTGGAGAACAACCTATATCACGCTTGTACACATTGGTTTGATGCCCTAATAGTGTTTAGTCAATCGTTTCTCTCTCTCCTTCATGTCCTAAAACTTTGGTTTGTGATATTAACTTAGTATCTAAAGGATAAATAATTCAGTGTTACTCAGAAAGAATGAAATCATAAACACATCCTTCTCATTAATTTGAAATGTTAACATTTGATAACCTCAATGTGTCCCTTTCAGTAATCCAAAGGATAAGAAATAAAAGCAAGCCAAACCACTTTAAATAAGATAAGGGATTAAGAAAGAAGTACATGTTTAGCCATGCCAAAATCAGCCAGCTTCACTTCTCCATTAGGACCAACAAGTATATTTGCACCTTTAATATCTCTGCCATGTTTGAATATTCACCTTTAGAACTTGTTTGCTGTGAAACAATGATTTTCTACTTGATACTTTTCTCTGAAGCAATTTTTATGAAAATAATTACCTGTGAACTGTATTCCTCCCATGTAAATATGCTAACCCAGAGAGAATTTGTGCTGCAAAACTTCGAATGACAGGTTCCCTGAGAGGTCCATACTCCTGAAGTAATTTGTGAATGGAGCCTCCAGAAACGTACTCAAGATACACCGAAAGTGTGTCTTCAACCTGCACAAGAAGATCAAGCATCGTCACAAAAACAAATTTTCTTTTACAGCTGTTTTAGCTTAACTAGTCAAGAAGAAATTTGAGACAAAAGAATGAAATTGATATTAAAAGAAGGCTAATTCCACTTTTGGGATAAACAAGAAGTTCATAAGGTCTCTATAGAAAAAGCTAAAAAAACATCCACTTTATTCTTTTGTGCAAAAAGTAGGAACCAGCACCTTATGGTCAGAGAGTCTAGGTGCTGATTTCCTTTTTTTTTCCCAAAAGAATGTGGCTTGTACAACCAATTTTATTCAAAATAAACATAGTACAAACGGGGTTGGAGGAGAGAATCCTCACAAAAACACACACAAAAAATGAAACAAAATAACTATGAGACTTCCTTACAATGTAGTCCACTTAAAAGCAATTAAACATCCTAAACAACAATTATGATTTCCGTTCAAATGTCCGGCCAAGGATCTCATCCACTGCCTACTCTCATTTTTTATTTTCTGAGGAAAGGTGGTGTCACACTGTATCTGTTCAAAATCATCATCCTCAAAGGATTCTAGTTACAGAACATGAAACTTTTTGGAACAATCAATAAATAGAACAGCAGTAGTGTGCTTATCTTACTTGGGCACTTTGGAATAGTTGTAGATTGTTTGCACATTGTAGATAAAGCAAACATCAGGTACTCCAAGAAAGAGGGGCAAAAAATGAAAGTAAACATGATCTTTTACAGCATATTGGCATGACATAGGAGTTGTTATGGTTATCATCAAATGTATAATGGCTATTATAAGCATCACTGTCTAGGAAACATTTCAATCACAGCAGAGCAGACAGGCACAAAGTAGCCTGTCTATTACCTGAGTCTCAGGAAAAAAAATGAGGTAAGAACGGTGAACATGACAAGTTTCTGCATAGAAATATAAGAGGTGCAAAATTTACCAATTCACTTCCATGGTACTTGACAATGTTTGGGTGGGACAGCTGACTGAGCAAGGCTATTTCCTGTTCATATGAGAGAACCATGTTTCAACAAAATATCTACGTTTGATGAGCATTTTGAAAAGTGCACAACTACCAAGATGAGTAACATGTGATCCATGTACAAACACCTAGGTTGCTTGGCAAAGCAAGATACAAACAGACCTGAGATAGTTGTTTCAAAGATTCTTTGGAGTCTGAATCATCAGAAATGACTTTGACCTCTTTTATGGCACACATCTGTCCATTTTCACTGTTAAATAACCAAATAGCACAACTATTAGTGAAAAGACAAGCCTCTTAAAGCACTGCCTGATTATGATTCGTTCATTAGAGATATCTTTTGGTTACAATCTTGATCTGCATCAATAGTTGACAATGACAATAAACAAACAAAAATAAAGTGTTTTTTATGAGAGTATTTTTCCTTTTGCAGAACTCCATCTTCTAGAGCATTGTGAAATGAGTAGCAAATACCTGTTGAACCCAAGAAAGACATGTCCAAATGTTCCCTGTCCTATAAGTTTTCCCTTCTTCCATTTTGATTGAAGAGAACGTGAGGCTGATGATGCAGGAGAGCCAGGGGGAAGGGGTAGTGGATGGGAGCTCTTCAAATCATCTTGTTTTCCTGTTGACGATCCTAGATTTATGCCAAATGCTCTTGAGTGTATTGGGGATGTAGAAAGATTGTATCCTCTTGATCCAGTGCCAGGGCTTCTTGGGCAAGCATTAGATGTGGCTTCCATAGTTGTTCTGCTATGTGACACAATTCCATTTGAAAAAGGATGGGGACCATGCAACATGAATTCTTTTCTTGGAGAAATAGAGATGTCATTGAGTTTTTCATGCTCCTGAACTGGACTACAAGAGAAGAGGTATCTCTCCTCTGCTAAAAGCTCCTGTCCCTGAAGGTCGGATGTTGCATGCCTGCCCCTTGGTGTATTCACAGGTTCTGAATACCTGTATTTGTCAAGGAAACAAAATCATTATATTTTTTGAAACACAAATCTGTGCTACATTTTCCTAACTTTGGCAAATGACCCATAAAAGAGAACACAAGACAAAATATAATGTATGTATTGCGGATAACCAGAATCAATTCCTATTGTTGTCAATGGTCACTGCAACCCCTGTGAACTGCACACTAAATCAGGGGCAAATTCTGATCCTCCTCAGTGTGTGCTTTTTGGGGTGGGGGGGATGGTGTTGGTTTTGTTCTGCTTGTAATCCATACACAAAAATAGATATTAACAAGATATTATCTTATCTGAAAAACATGCATCCTTTACAAGAGGGGAAGAGGGTGTCAACTACATCTACCCAAAAACTCATGCACATGACATGAAGAAGGAAATTTATGCTTCATTTCCTGTCAGTGCTAATCAGATAATAAAAGATATTCATATGCTATTAATACTTAAATGTAAAATAGACATTAAGATGGAAATAAGGGATCCGATGAAGGAGAAAGAGAAATAGCATCCCAATCAAGGATGGGGGCTAGAGGGAGCCATGGCTCCCCAAGCTTTTGGAAACCCTTACATACTTCTGCTCTTCATCATTTTTTCTTTTTCTTTTTTAAAACTATTGCTACATATATACATCTATTTACTTGCCAACTCTGCCCCCGCCAAAACCCCCACAAGCAGGAGAATGATGTCATCAACTTACAGTCGACCCTCCTTGAGAGGAATTTCTGTTCTGCCACTGACGCCAGTCATCGATGACTGCCATTTCCTGATGAACGGAGCGACATCCAGCTCCACTTCTGGCCAACAAAAATAACCGAGTAGAACTTTCATACAGTTTGACACGGGCATGACAGTTTATTCTCTCTCTATGAAAGTTCAATGTCCTGCGTTACAGTGACATTTGAGTCGTGTTATTCCCAGCAAACAGAGGAAAGGAAAACGACTATGGACGAAACCTGTAGGACAAAGAGAAGACTTAGAATTGCACAGAAGTGACTTGATGTCGAAGGAGAAAAGTGCCTCCACCTTCCCAAGATGAACGACCTTCAAATTCTGTAGGAAAATGCCCACAGCTCCGACAAGAAAAAATGCATCACTGTCAATCTACCGCAAGACGCCTCCAGCTTCCAGATATTGGTTACAAACTTGCACCTTTTGTGATTACTCTTTGGTAAACTAACTTCGTGGCCATCAATTGGTCAGAAGTTTGAGAAAATCTTAAATTCCTAAAAATTCTCCTGGGACCAAATTCAATTTACAGAATTTCAGAAGACACAGGGCGCTAAGTTGTGTGATTGGTACAAAAAACGCATGAAATTACAAACATGCGTAATTTAATAGCCGTCTCACAAAACTATTACAAAGCGTAACCATTAACGGGGGTTAATTAACAACATTCCACTGGGCAACAACGATCATAACGACACGAGCATCTACACGATATCCAAAATAATAGTAAAATTGGCTTCGATCAGATCAACACAAAGAATTAGATATCAGACGATCACGAAGGGAAAAATCGAACAGAAAGCAATAATTTCACCAGGAAAGACCCGCACCTATAAAACCCCTGGTCGGCGGCTTCATCAGTCCCCGATGAGCTGACGCTGGACACCGACCCCGAAGCCGACCCCCACCGAGCGGTCACCGCCGCTGCCGCCGACGCAGACCTCGTCCCCGCCGCCAGACCTCGACCCTGCGGAGGCGAAGGCGAAGGCGAGATCAGCGGCGGCGGGAGGGGATGGGACTGCCTCTCGCCGTCGGAATCGAAGGAAAACATGTTGCGATCGCCGGGAAAAACCCACTTGCCGCCTGCGGCGGCCGCCCCATCGAAGCTCTTCGCCTTCTCCTTGCTCAGCTTGATCTCGGCCTTCTCCCCCACCGGCGCCGCCGCCTCTTTCGTCGCTGCTCCGGGGCTCGAATTGGTGCGGGATTTGGATTTCCTGCTCCACCAAGTGGGCATGGTGGTGGTGGTGGTGGTGGTGGGTGAGCTCTCTGGTTCCTCTGGGAGCGGTTGGGAGATGAGGGAGCAGCCAGGGAAAGGGGGGAGAGAGAGAGAGATATGAGAGAAGAGTCGCGTGGGGGCAACGTTTTAGAGTGAGGGGAGACGACCACTACCGCAGGGGGTGGTTGCCAGCTCAGCTGGCTGGCGGTGAGCTGACAACTGTGGTGCCGACGTGGCCAGCACGTGCTGGATATAATCTTCCTTGAGCGGTTGAGTTTTGGATTAGGTGAAATAGATCACCACCTTTTATCGTTAAGTTGAGTGATAAGAAAAATTTGCACTCCACATGAGTACCCCGAACGAGTCGACCCGTAAATATATTGTCTAATGGTAGGGAGTTCTCAAGTTTAATTTTTTAAAAAAATATTTAATTTATATTTATTTTTCAAGAGATATGAATCTGAAAAATTTTAAACTACGTGTTAAATTCTCCGTAGTTAAATAATAATAATAATTTACACTACACAAGACACCCTAAAGAGTGCAGGTAAACTACTCGGTCCAATAAAGATGTGTGACGTGATCTTTACACTGTCTCGCCATCCTATTGGTTCCAGGTGGACCAATGGAGATACAGGGCTGAATCCCCGCGTGTCCAGCAAGTTGCCCTCAATGAAAAATATGACATATTGGATGACGTAGATGAAATAAATTTAAGTGTCACTAAAGGACGAAAATACCTTGAAGGTCTGTGTGTGTGCGTGAGTTTTGGGGTTCATACGAATGTGGGAAGTATTTTTGTCATTTAATGATATTTTAACATTTTTAATTAATAATAATAATATGTGATAGATATTTGACAATTAATAATGATAATTTTAACATTTTACATGTAATGAAGATATATATTAAATTCCATTGGCCTCCACGTGTGGGATACCAATCGATTGACATCCACGATGACACCTGGGCATCTATCCACCATCACCTCAGCCAATAGAGGGCCAACAAATCGCTCCATCCACCGATCACCCAATCTGAACCGTTCTGATAAGGCGTGTTAAAGATTCCAAAGGTATATCCCATCCCCGGCATGTAATTAAAGTACTTATCTCTTTCACGTGGGATAATTACACTATATCTCTATAAATTTCATATTATGCACTATATCTCTATAATTTTCACACTGTTATGTATACCTCCGTGATAACCACGTTTTCTCGTACATAGTTATGTACCCCTCCGTTGCGTACCATTCGTTTAATGTAATTTTAAGTAGTTTAATATGAAAAAAAATTAATTATAGAGATTAGAAAACGGTTTATCGAATCTCATATTATATTTTTAATATTTATTTATTAGAGAAGATCGTCCAACCACCCGCAGAAGCCTGCAAACATCATAAGAACGGCACCAGAAGGAGCCCTCGATATTACCACATGGGACAACTCTCCGATGCTTAAGTCAGGACCTTGTTTCGTGGGGATCAATGGAGGATGGAGGAGAGAGAGGATGATGAGAGTAGAGCGATCAAGTCTGGAGTGAAGATCTTACTTCTGGAGAAGTGTTCGTCACACCCAACAGGTGCTCTGAGGGCGCTCGTCGGGCTGGAGGCGTGCTCGGGAACGGGTCGGGCTCTCCTCAGTAGAAGGCTCTCTCTGTCTGAAGAAGTCTGTAGCTGTTAGTCTGTCTCAGTATGCGTGTGTGGCTATTTCACAGTATATGTTCTTCTTCTTCTGGTCGAATGTCTATTTATAGGGGTTGTCGTGACGGTGGAGACCTATCCCTTAACACGGAAGGGCTTGAGTTGTGGGGTAACGTCTCCTCGCGATTGTGGAAAGTTTTCTGTTGTGCGCCCATTCCTCCGGGATCGGGCGGTCTTCAGGCGAGTCTTATGGCTCCCGTGGGATGTGCTCGCCTTTACTGGAGTGAAGGTTGGTCATGCCGAGAGTAACGTTCGGTCGTGAGAGGATCATCCGACGTCTGATATGTCTAAGTCGATGTCCCTCGTGGGCTGGCGAATCCGATGGCCGACCTTAATAGGCCGCCTGGTGTGGACCGTGGTGGTCGGGGGTCCGCTATGGATTTCGCAGACCTTGGGCCGACACAGGTCTGACGTCAATGGGCCGCGCATGGGCCGTAGAGATTTTACCCTCCTCACTAATCTATTCCTATTTAATATTATCACGTAATTAAGATAGTAACATATGTACTCTTAGGGCCCGTTTGAAAAATGAGCAGAAGCGAAGGGTCGATTACGGTACTCGGAGTCGGTTAGACATGCATGTGTGAGGGGGAGACGAGAGGGAGGCGGGGCCCACCTGCTCCTCGGTTGCACTAACCGGTCGACAAGCCGGCTATCAAAGCGGCCCTTATAATTTTTCATATATATTATTTTGTATACCCCTTTAAAACTTTATTTTTTACATATTTAACATAATATTTTGTTAACTCTTACCATGTTAGAGCATGAGGGTGCAATTAAACAATATTCAACAATCTGAGGATATATATGATAATATCAATAATTTAAAAGTATAGAGTAAAATATATACACAATACTCTTAATCGAATGGGCCTCCCATGGGTGGCCTATTCGCCGGTGGCTTTTTTCTGTACCAATCGCATTCTTGATTGAAAACACGGGGGTTTGGCCACGGTTAACGCGCGCACGAATAAGTGAAAAATTTGGGTTTCGCCATTCGATCTGGAGGGCCCGAATACGTCACCCGTGAGATAGGCTATTCGACCGTTATTCTAATAAGTTTATCAAACATCGGTACGAGGGAAGTTTCGAATTTTCGATGAATTTTTTTGACTGTCTAGAATTTTTAATTAGAAACGTAAAGATCTAAAAATGACGTTTAAAATATCTCATTAAAAAGTATAAAGATAGACATATATTTATAAGTAAGATCCAAATCTTTTCTTTTAAGGACTCTTTTACTAGAAAAAAGATAAAATCTCAACCGTCCTATGATATGACGGGGACAATAACTCAAAGTAGATATCTCAAATTTATATTTCTTCATTGGTGCCGTATGTCAGAATCCTGATTCAATAATCACAAACTACACCTTTGATGGGGGGCTAGTGTAGAGACTTAAGAAAAGGGACTCAAAAGATCTCATATTAAAAATTATAAAGATAGACATATGTTTATAAGTAAGATGCAAATCTTCTTTTTGAGGATCTTTTACTAGTAAAAAAGGATAAAATTTAAATTTCTACATCTTAAAAAAATATCAGACGAAAATTATTTTTCTGACGAATCCTTTCTTATAGTGCAGGCTCTTGGGACGCCTTTGCTAACCGGGTGCGATTAACGTACTCGACGTCGGGGGGTCAAATACGTTAACCGACTCCGGTTAAAACGGTTGGGTTAGAGGAGAGAGCGAAACCTATCGCTCTCTCTCTCTCCTCTGTCATACTACCTTAATCGGATGTTAAACTGTTAAAGACGTCCTGGAGAAATGATTCTCTTTATGAAACGTGGCTTCTATCTATCTGTGACCTCCCTATCCACCGTTGAGACGGTGAGCCCCCCTCATCAATATGCAACTAACCATTTGTTCCATGTTCCCCATAGGATGATTATCCACATTGTCCTCACATAGCACCGGGGCGCAGCCGACGGCGGTGGATGCCCCCAGCGCCGCCCACTTGCGACACATTGCCGACATTTCTCCAAGAGGCTCCCCCCCACCCCCCCCCACCCAATTGATGGGGTCCTGCGGTGTGTTGTTGGGGAGGGCAGATGGCCCAAATGTGACAACGCCTGTCTGCCGCCGCTTGGTGTCGCAATAATGCCATGCCATCGCAATAATGCCATGCCATGTAAGGTCATTGGCATTGCCACCCATCTGGTACGGTGCATGCATGGGACATGCCAGGCCATCTATTGTTATTAATGGCTTCAAAATTGGGATGCTGCCCTTGGACGACTTGCACATAATAGTGGTCGAGGGCAAGAGTGTTGTTGTTAAAAGAGGTTGTGTGCTCGAATTGATAAAATGGTTTTGTGGACATCCTCTTGCATGGAACATGCATCAGCTAATAATGTGATATTGATGAAAATTGGCTCAGGTCTCTCACATTCCATGTAAATTAATTTGAGTATTATTGCACTAGGTTTTTCTTCGTTAAAAGAGGAGATAACGATGAAATTGAGATTGGTGGAGTGGGTGATTTTTTTTCCAATAGATTTTTTTTTAAAACGTGGAGAGAAAAATGAGTATTGAATTCGGGACCTCCCATTGTAAAGGGCGAGAGCGTCCATTCCGCCACTAAGTGAAAGACTAGTGGGTGAAGTTAGGATTGTAAACAAAGATCAGAAAAGAATGTATAATATCAATCTCCACGGCCCCTTTGCGTAGGGTGTCTATTTTTGGCTCTTGTTGTTTGTTATGTTTCCTTTTATCATATTAATAAAACGCCTAGTTGATCTTCGGATCTGTCTAAGTATTATCTTAGTAAAAAAAAAATTGTTGGGTAGACAAGTCGGGTTTTGGGTTTGATTCTTATTTATTTGATACTAAATTTTAAACGGGCTTAATTGAAAAAGAATTTTAATTATTTGAAACTCTAATATAGTTGATTATTTGAAACTCTAGCATAGTTGATAATTAATGAGTTTGGTCGTAGGTCCAAATATATAGAAAATCGATAATGCTTTCCATCTAATACAGACAATTGGGTTTCTTATTTGATAAACGTGTATCTCAGGACCCAATTTTATTAGGTCCAGGTGTGTCTGCTAACAGGTCCATACATATTTTAACGGTCCTAGTTAAGGACTTAAGGTGGTGTGTGCTACAAAATATGATAATCTGCCAATTTTATAATAAAAAAACTTTAAATCTTAATTTTGAGTAGTTCTAAATTGAGAATTATAATCTATGGAAGAATGCCTAATAATTACAATATTAATATCTTATGATCTAAAAATATTAGATTTTTTAGGAAGAAGCCCCTATAAAAAAATCAAAATTAGGCCCTCTAATTTCATTATTTATTAATAACCCACCAAATTCATCTCCGTTATAAGAAAAAATCCCTACCGTCCGTCTTTGTCAGAAAAAGTCAAGTTAACTTAACTCGACCAAATTCATCTAAAGCTAAAAATATTTATAGGGTGTTTGGTTGCTCTTTCTTACCTCTTTTTTCTCTCATTTAAAAAAAAAGAGTAAGAGATATTATAACCCTGTTTGGTATGCCTCTCCTAATTTTTAGGGAGAGAATCTACTCCCGTGTAAATCTTCCCAAAAAAAATAAAATAACACTAGACCAATTTTTTTAAAACACTCACGACGCCTCGTCTCTCCCACTCGCGACCCCCTCCCCTCCCCCGCGTCTCCCCTTCCCTCCCTTCCCTCTCTCTCCCGCCGACTGTCCCTCCCCCCCTGCGCAGCCCCCCTGCGAGACCGACCTCCGCGCCTTCACCTTCTTCCACCCCCCTGCGAGATCCCCCATCTCCAAACCCTAGACGCAGAGACCGCCGTCGCCGCCTTGGGGAAGGGGAGAGCCCCCCTGGTCATCGCCCGACTCCTGCCGACTGGAGACGACGTCGGCGGCGGCGTCCGGCAAGTCCGCGCCTTCACCTTCTTCCACCCCCCTGCGAGATCCCCATCTCCAAACCCTAGACGCAGAGACCGCTGCCGCCGCCTTGGGGAAGAGGAGAGCCCCCCCGGCCACCGCCCGACTCCTGCCGACTGGAGACGACGACGGCGGCGTCGTCCGGCGGGGTCAGGCCGCGCCCGCGGCGTTCGCCCGATGCTGCACGCGGTCGGGGTGGGAAGCCCCCTGCGCGGGCTCGAGTGGCCGCGGCGGCGGGTTCCTACCGCATGGGCAGTCGGGGCAGAGGTTCGCCGACGACCGCCGGCCACCCAAGGGCTGAAGAAGCTGGGGCGTCGTCCGGTGGGGAGGTGCCGCGGTGGTGGAGGGCCGGCGCCGGCAGCTGGCCCACGGCCCCGGCGGAGAGCGGTTGCCCATCCTCTCTCTCTCTCTCTCTCTCTCTCTCTCTCTCACTCACTCGAGACCACATGTGGACGAGCACCAAACATAATTACGTAAATTTTAAAAATTATATCAATGATGCCAAGCAGAAACGATTAATTTTTATCAATTTTAAAATTTAATTTAAAAATTGACACTTCACAATTTTTCAGATAGAAGTAGTTAAAAAAAACTGTTCCAAACACCCTATTAATATTAAAACTATTACATCACAATTGACACTCTAACCAAACAAGGTATACCAGACACCATTATTGCTTGGCTCTAGGTATGACAAAACATTATGTGATGAGAATACCCACAGTGCAACTGTGCAGTCTTCAGCACATGGAGAGCATGCATAAACATAAACAATTGAACAGGGCGTCAGCTCATCATGATTGCAAGATAGTTAACGGTATCTGGACACCGGTAGTTTGGAGGTCATGGCACCGGGTCAGCCCATGATTTCCGTCCGACAAAGTGTCGATATTGTTTCTGCTCCCTGCTACTAACAGACACTTCTAATCTGACAAGAAGCTAATAAACAACCAATGATAAACCGTGAAAGGGCCTTGTCGTTGGTAGCCATTCAAATAATCTACTCTCCACTGATTATACCCGACTATTGTTTGAAGACTTACAGATGAACATGAAGTACAAAATCTGCACCTGGTCTGCATTTTGGGGGGGGGGGGGGGGAGGGGGTCTATGATTGAAAATCTAGCACAATATCATTTGAATTTACACAGAATTTGAGAGATTTAAACTCAAATCCAACGACGATCATGGTGCCTTCACCCAACTAACCCATTCACCATTTTATAGGGAGACTATCACTTGGTTAGATTATCAGGACCCCTAATGTAAAATTTGGTTCACTTAATTACTCTAAGGACGAGTTTGATAACGGAGCAGGTTATAGACAAGTGGATTACTCAGAATGACCCACCTGACCCCTAATCTTAATCGGGATCAATTAACTCATTCCACCTATTTCTTAAAAACGAGTTAATCCTCTTTAACCTTATCCGACTTCGATTAAAAAAATGTCAAATAAAAATAATTCACCTGACCCGATTAAGTTATACTACTCGGGGTTAACCCGTTATCAAACAGGGTCAAAAGGTTTCCTCTCCACTTATTTCCAAATGTCTCACTCAGTGTCTAGATCCAAGAAGATCCCCCCAAACAACCAACATAAAAATATCTCAACTGATCGTGGTGACGATAAGGCTAACTCCAGACCTAGCTAAGTTGGGCAATTGTTTGCGTGCACGCGCAGTGGGAGAAGAGCACCTGATTCCAGCTCCTTGTTTCAAGAGTTGATTACCACTGAAGAGGACTCCACTAGTGATTAGCAGAGGATGACAGCGTCTCCGGCCTTAAATACTCTTGACACTCTATCCAATTCCAATGAGGTGAACAGTGGTTTTGGCATTCAGACGTTCATCCAAAGGTTATGGGTACTGTAATGCGCATTAAACCTTTCGTTAAAGATGCAATCAATAAGAGCTGCTTGATTATTCAATTGGATAAACTTCATTAAATATAATATAAGAATAATAACAGAAGGTATAACACATAACTTATGATTTTAATTGATAGCGACCCAAACTTATAAAAGATTCCCATCAGTCACTGGTGGAGCCGGGGGGGCAATTGCCCCCCCCCCCTTACTTGGGATAAATCCCTCTCTCTCTTTGCATTTGCCCCTCACCCCTTGTTGGATTTTTTTGGGACCGTTAGATGTCTATTGACGGTGAATATCTAAGTTTTACGATTAAATTAAAATATCTAATGATGGTGAGTATTTATCACCCACGTTCATTGGTTGGTTGTTTAACTGTAAATCGACGATGGAGATTTTATTTTGTAAGATAAAAACTTAAAAAAAGTAAAAGAGGATAAAAGCAGCACACTATAACCGTAAAAAGGTATTGCGACTGTCGACTGGGAAACTTTATCTGTAATTATGTAGGGTTATTTTTTGATGGTTGAGCATAAATAAAAAAGGCTATCGGACTGTGTAGATAGTTGATTTGTAGGCTTGTAGAAGGTCTCTCCGATCTGCACGTCCGTCCCCCCAACACCCCACTTCACTCTGAAGAGCTTCTCTGTCAATACGGTGAATTTTCCCCCTTACTCAGTTCTCTTGTTATCTATTTGGTGACTTTTACTGTAATCGTAGGACTTTACTATGAAGTTTTACTTGGCGAAGACATTTCATTCAGGACTTTGATTTTATCTTTCTTTTTAATTCTTGTTTCGTGTATTTTCAATCACGGGGATTTTGCATATCTCAATAGCTTAACATGGTTCTCCCTCTCAGTTGTTCCTATTTGTGATTCATTATCTCGATTATATAATATAAAGTCGGTTCCCACTCGTCAGAAACATTGCACCTGATTTTGAAGCTTAAATAATTTTTGTGATGATCAATGGATGAATGATAATTTTGTGACATATATTGAGAAGGAGACATTCAAGAGTATTGACAATGAGACAATAATATAATACTTTCAGAATATGAAGACTCGTCGTAAATGATTCACTTGTAAAATATCTTCTATTTGAATGAAAATAAATAATTTTTATTATATTAATTATAGTTTGCCCCCCTTTCCAACATTTCTGACTCCGCCGAGCCATCACTCTCTGTGATTGGACTGATGACACAGTTCTAAGATAGCACGTGTGATGGAATAGAGGCGAATCAAAAGAAGCTCTCATGGAGTTAGAGAAACTCAAAAACTTGTTTTTGATTTGAATGCTCCAACATTCATAACCTGTACCATAAATATTACAACCTTTTGTTTTGTTGTTGTGCGTCGTTAACTTATCTAGGACAAATCACTCTGGTCAACCATTCCTAACAAGTGATAGCCATTGCCATTGATTGATAAAACTGGTTAGAAAGTCATTATTGTTGATTGATAAAGTAGGTTAGGAATTAAGGGGCATGTTTGATAAAACTAGCTGTCTCTTAATATTGTCATCATGCATGCAGAAGGTTGGGGAGTAGGGGAAGAGTGCTAGGGAGAGGGGCTGACAAGAGGGGGAGTGTGCTTTATAAAGAGAAGAAAAAAAAGGTGGATGCTATTTCATGTTATTCTCATCTTACTAATGATTAGTTGTTAGCCTTTGACTATTCTTGGTCGGATCGACAATGAGTTGAGTCGCTCTAGAGTTGCTCCATTTAGCTCGGCTCAAGTTGACTCGATGATGTGAGACGGCATCCGAGGGGTCTGCTCTCCTGATCAGGTTGGACAGCAATCCCTTGCTCTGTTATGAGTTCTCCTGCTGATGGGCATCCGAGAGAGCTTCCGGGTGGGTTTAAGTGTTTGTAAAAGGGTGTGGGAGATGGAGAAGGATGTGTATCAAGTTAGGGTGGAGCTTAGGGGAATAGGAAGGGGAAAACGATGTGAAATGGAGAGTTTTCTGCAGATTCAGGTGTTCTGGGAGAGGGATAAGTCGACTTACAGCCTAGGCAAGTTGACTTGTGTACCTGGACAGACTTCCGTAGTCCGACAAAAATGGTCATTACGACCTGATCCGATGTTGGATTGAGGCAAGTGAGTCCTCGTTGGAAAGAGGACTGGCCGAAGTATGTTGTCACCAAATTTCAGACTCAAAGCTTCAGCACAGAGGCCTGGAGGAATTTCGTAAGATTTATCCCGTTCTACAGGTTTCTGAAGGACTGGGAGAGGTCAAGTTGACTTAACTGCCAGAGAAGTCGACTTAACCCTGTTGGAATTTATGTTTAAATTTTAAAAGGTTTGAGTCTCTCTTTATATTGTTTAGTCCCACGTTGAAAAATGGAAATAGTTTCCATTTATTTTTAGTTGGGACTTGTGTCTTTATTGTGTATACCTTTGAGGAGACTATGGAGGTTGGCCCGTTTGGGCTAGTGGGCTCCTTGGCCCGTATCCTCTATTTCACATACGCGCGAATTGCCTTGCCTTATCTTGAGTCTGTTGGCAGTTGGTGTAATGCCCCGGATTCTTCGGATCCTTTTCGTGGGCTCCGGATCTGGTTTCTCGGATTGTCCAACTCTGTTTTGTCTGAAATTTCGTTTCGGACATCTTTCGTGTTCGGATCGGTGCGATCCGGAGTTGTTTCGGAGGCCCGGAGGCGTTCCGCGGCTTTTTCCGCGTGTGTTTTTCCGATTCCCGGCGTGGGTTTCGGCTTTCCCTTCGGAACCTCGTTGCGGGTGAACCGGGCCGTTCACCAGGGCGCGAGTGGTACCGTTGCGATCGGTGCGTTCCGAGGATCGCGAGGGTGTGATTTTCTATTTTTCTGGATTTTTCCGATTTTCCGGATTTCCCTATAAATAGCTTTTCTCTCTCTCTCCCCTCTCATTTCTCATTTCTCTCCCTCTCTCTTCTCACGCTCTCTCCTCTCTCCCTCTCTCTCCGGCGGCCGACGGGGCGGAGTACGGGCGAGGCGGGGACGGCGCGGGCGAGGCGCGGGCGAGGATGGATGAGGATCGAGGCGGAGGCGGGCGCGATCCCTCGGTGGATTCCGAGATGGCGTCGTTCGCGTTCCGGGCGGTTTTCGGCGTGGATTAGTCGCTTCGGCGCACGGTTTCTTCGGTGGAGGTAGGGTGACGGAACACCACTGCGTTCTGCTCGTTTCCCCTGCCATTGCACGTCGTTCGGCGCGGAAACAGCTGTGTTTGGGTCCGTTCTAGCGAAACTGTGGTTTTGTGGGTTTCGTAGGGTCGGTCGGGAAACGGCGACGGTTTCCAGATCGGTTACTGTCAACGGATTCCTTGGGGCGAGAGCGTTCTTTTCCCCCTGATTTCGTCTCGATTGGTGGTCCCGTTGGACCGGTAGAGCTCCGAGAAGCTCGGTAACCCTTTTTGGGTAACTTCGGTAGAATCGCTCGTTTCTCGCGATTCGTGCGTCGTTTTGACTCCGGTCGGAGTCCACGTGATTGCCAGGGTGGTTGTGGTTGTATCCCCTTCGTTTCGGCACGAACGGGGCGTGGAAAGGCTACGATCGGGAGACCCCCTGGGTTTACCCGCCGTGATGGTTGGGCGGTCGAACCGGGCCCGTCCATCGCGAGGGCGGTTGCCTTTGGCCCGTTCATTTTCTCTTGGTTTTGGGGTTGTGCGGTCGCACGATAGACCGCACATTTGTTGTGCGGCCAGGTGAGAACCGCATGTCTCCCCCATGGACGGTTGGTACCCAGCCGTCTGTCCTTCCGTGGGCTTGTGCGGCCAGGAGCTGACCGCATATCCCAGTTGACCCTTGGTCAACAGTTTAGTGTCGGTTGGGTTGTGCGGTTTGGTCAAAACCGTTTTGACCGGCACTGGAGTAGGTCGGTTAGGTTGTGCGGACGATCCTTGGCCGCACATCCCCTTGGGCGGTCCAGCCCTAACCGTCCATCCTCCATTTGGGGTTAGTCCGATTAGAGCCTTGTGCGGCTCCTGCCTGACCGCATGTCTTTTGAGCGGCTGTTCCCTAGCCGCACATCCCTTGAGCGGCCCAGGGTGAACCGCACATGTGCCAGTCTAACCCGGTGTTTCCGTTTTGACTGATTCGAGTCCCGGGTGTGTGGTTCTCGAACCACGTGCCGACCTGTGGCCTGACGGATGTTGTGCACGTCGTCGGGGCCAGGTGTCGTGGTACGTTGGAGTCCCGGGTGTAGAGTTCTCGACTCGTGTCACCGTGTGTTGACGTGTGTCATCGGTTTCTCCGAAAAGCGATCCCCGAGTGGGTCCTGTGTGAGGCCTTGGGCTGCGAGCCCAGTTGTCCAGTCTGGGGCTGGAGGCTTCCCTCTTTTCCTTGAGTTGGGCTGCAGCTTGGTGGTGTGCAAGTTGCCTTGGGAATCGTGCTTCTGTGCTTTCCGCGTGGGCCGTGTGTGTGGCCTTAGTCCTGTGAGTTCCCTTCCCAAGGGAATGGTTTCGGCGGCTCGTGAGCTGCCTCGGTATTCGTGCTACAGTGGTTTTAGACCTAGAGCTTGGACTAGATTGACGGCCTTGTGCTGTTGCGTGCAACGGTCTTGACCCCGAGTCTTGTGACTCAAGGACCGTTGGGTGTAGGGCGTCTAGAGGACTGTCCAGAGCCCAGTGACTTAGCGTCACTTGGGTTTTCTCGACTCTCGCGCAGGGTGTGTGCGCGGCTGTGGACTGTGAGTCCCGTTTCTTCTCCGACTGTGGTCATCGTGCGACGGTGCTAGTACGTGGGATGGTCCCCGTACTTTGTCGGATGCGGACGTTGTTTTCCGTTGACTTGAGAGTCTACTCCTTCAGTGACCCTCCACTAGTCGTAGCCTACTAGTACGCGTGTGCTAGTCGCACCAGGGAGTGGTGTACGGGCTTACCCTTAGAGGCGGTTTGTGGACCGGTTGCCGTCGGGCCCCACGTCTTGCAGCCAGAGTCCGGCTGAGGGGAAAACCGGTCAGAGGACCAGACCAGGGACGCGCGGTCTGTGTGTGCACACGTGGTTGGGGGCGGTTGGACCCACGTCGACGGGCGTGACCCCAGCTAGTCACTTGTTTGTGGTTACTTGTACGGTGTTCGTGCCTCGGGTAGGAGCTACCACGTCAGGCAGTTCACTTGCGGTGCGGTGTAAGACGTCAGGGGACGCTACCGGCTGTGCTTCTAGTGGGTGGTACTCCTGTCGAGTACGGAGTGACAGACTATCAGTTTCCGTGATTTCGACCTTCGGGTTTTCGGTCGTGTTGACCGTTGAGTTCGGTTGTTTCGCCGTGGCGCGTGTGTTGGTTTTCGCGCCAAGGGTCTAATGCTAGTGGCTTTACCGAGGTTGGGTCTTGTTGTGCGGTACCCGCGATCGGATGGTCGGGGTTGCACCTTGGACAGCGTGTCCAGGTCGGCTGTGTCCGAGGGACAGGCCTCTACGGCGTGGTTGCCGTGTGTTCTTGCTTCGGTAGGTGGTACTAGTGTGGTTCGGTAGCTTCGTCTGCGTGACCGAGGTGTACCTTCCGGTGCAGTAGGAGTAGCTGTAGTGCCGAGTTTTTGACCGGCCACCGGTTTGCTGTTCCTGCTGTAGTTGTAGCTCTCCTTTCCGCTACCGCCGTTGTTTCCGGTTGGGGTTCCGCGGGATCCCTGCTGAGTCTCTGTTTTGGAGACTCATTCCCTGCTTTTCAGGTGTGGCGGTTCTTCCTCGTGGTTCGAGGGTGCGGAGCGGAGGTTCTCTGTTGCCAGCTTGCCGGGCCGAGTGTTCACTTGGCACGTGGTACGTTTTACTGCTTTAGACTGTACTTTCGGTTGGACTGGACTCTGTTGTAGCTGTTGCTGTTCTTTCTTTCAGCTTGTTGTTGTTGGTTGTCCTGCTTTATTTCCTATTTCTTTGTGCCTCCACACTCCTTTTAGCCCTTCCGAGCCCTCCTGGCTCGTGGGCGGCGGTGCGAGTCTCGGGTTATCGGGCCTTCCCGGTAATCGGATTCTCGGGTCGTTACAGCTGGTATCAGAGCGGTGGTTGTGGACGTACATAGGAATTCGAGATATTGCAGTGATCAGAGTCCATAAGGTCCAGTACAGTCGGCAGCTGGCTTAGGGTTTTGTGTTCGCTTCCCGCCTTGTTTCTCGCTTGGGTGCGCTGTGCGGCGCTGTGAGGTGGTTGCTGCCCGCGGCTTTCGTGCCAACATGGGGTCTAAGGATCGAGGTCGAGAGCCTTCTCCCTCATCGGTGGTGGCCCTGGTTGTGCTGCGTTGGGCAGAGGTTGCTGGCAGGCGTGAGTTCGCGGTGCTGCGTTCGAGGAACCTGCAGCGTGGTCAGGTGGCTGGTGCGGACTGTTCTTGGTTAAGTGGCCGTGAGCGTGCTCTGAGGGAGCTGCTGTCGGTTTTTGGTCACTCCAGCTTGAGGTTTGTCCAGCTCCTGAGGTGTTTTGATCGAGAAGTGTGCTCGGGTGAGCGGAGGATCTTCTCGGTGGGTTGCTGTTTCGTCGAGCCTGATGTTTTGTCGTGCTCTGTTGCGTCAGAAATGACGTGTCGGTCCCAATTGTTCTGCTGATTTCGAGGCAGAATTTGGCAGAGATGTCCCGTTAAGTCTTTGCTCCTGTGCTTCTGTCAGTGGATGGGTTGTGTTCGCCCTGGAGTTGGCTTGAGATGTGAAGGCTCCGCGGTGAGTTTCGGGACTCGAGGGTGAGCATCGGCGGTTGTCGGTTATGGCTCGTGTGGCGGCTCTTGGCATGCCGTGTTGCAGTTCGAGGAATTGCAGCGGTGGTGCATCGAGAGATGCTGTGATGGTGGTCCGACGTGACACTCGTCGAGTGTGTCGGAGGCGCTGACCTGATGGAAGCGATGGTTTTCCTTGGTGCTGGATGGTGCTGTTTCCAGCGTGCGCGAGGTTCGAGGTCAGGTCGAGCGTGGAGTTCTTCCGTTGGTCGAAGTGCGCTGGTTTCTCCTTTGGTTGGAGAGATTGTGTTGGGTTAAGGATTGCCGTCTTGCATTGTGTGCCCGGATTGGTTGGCCTTGTGTGCCATGAAGTCCGTGCGAGACGTGCTCCTTGTCTTGGCAAGGTGGTTGTCTGTGAGAAGTTGTGCCCATTCCCTTGTCGTGTGAGGGTGTGCTGGCGCTGTTCCGGAAGGACGAGTGCTGGTTGGGCGGTGTTTGCTTTCTCGGCTGTGCGCGCGGATCTGAGTGCGCAGCGGAAGCGTGGTGGGCTCGTAACCCATTGGTTCAGGATCGTAGCATTGGTTGCTACGGGCGGATTCCTGAGTTTGCGTTGAGCATCGGAGGATGGGTTCCTCGGTGTGAAACGTGATTTTGCCGTGCCGTTGCTCGAGGTATTATGGTTCTTGGCACTGGCAGGATGGAGTGTTGGGGAATGTGCTGGCTAGTGCGCCGCATGAGTACCATGTTCCTGTGTTGGAAGCCGTGTCAGGCGTTGGTGTTGGACCTGGATGGGGTTGTTGAGGATGTCGCCTGACGATGGTCGAGGACGTGTTGGTCAGAGTCGGTGGCTTGGTGTCCGACTTGTGTTCCCAGTCGTGCCCTCGGATGAGATCGTTTTTGAGGCAGTGATCTCTGGCAGGCTGTGGGCTTCCGTTGGTTCTACGGTCTTGTCGGATTGTGACGGTGAGATGTTTATTGCTTAGGGACCCACGAGCGCTGTTCAGGTGGTGTCCCGTGGCTCTGTGGTAAGGGCGGAATCGGGATTGGCAGGTGTCCACTTGGATTGATCGAAGGATTTGATGAGACCAGACGTAAGAGTGACGCTTGTGGGCGGAGGCCTTCTGTGAGATTAGCGTCGGTTGGTGGTCCTTGATAGGACGTTGGTGTCGCAAGGTTATCCCTGGTTTGGTGATTAGCATGGGGTGGTTCCCTATAAGTCTGAGTCCCGTGAGGTGATGACTGAAGACGCCATGTTCTGTCATTTGGTTTCGTCGTGCTCCCCGAGAGGGTCGAGTTGGCGCGATGATCGAGCTCGGATGCGGAGTCCGAGAGGAGTGTAGCTCGAGATGTGGCATCGGTCTATGTGTGAGTCAGCGGATGGCCTGCTGTGAATTGGATCGTGCCTGTTGGGCCGGTGGAGGTTTCCCGTTGACGTGTATTTGGCGACCAGTGGATGGTCTTTTCAGAGACAGAAGATGCTGGTTGTTGGGGCTCGAGCGTGGCGAGAGCCGTGTGCCAGCGAGACCTTTGGTGGTCGTTTCTGCGATGTGCCTTTCCGGATGGGATCTGGACTTTGTCGAAGTTGTCTTCTGACGAGAATTGGCACGGTGTTGTGTCCGGCTTTCGGCTTGCCATGTGTGGGGTGTTTCTTGGTGTTGAGCCGATGTGCTGGTTGCGGTCTGTTGAGCTGGCTGCTTGAGCTGGTGGAGGCTCTGTGTTGGTTGCTCCCTTGAGGAGGGTGTGCGACCTGTCAGCTGGTTGTGAAGCTGATGTGTGTTTTGTCTGCTGACCCTGGGGTGGATCAGTAGCTGTTGCTCGTGTCGAGGGTTGTGTTTCCTCGGTGAGCGAGATCGTGGCTGCGGCGCCACGGTGGATTCTCGCGTTGTCTGAGGTGATGCCGGACTGTGTCCTTTGGTATATGCCTGCTCTGTTGGCCTGTGTGCTCGGCGCGAGGAGCGAGGTGTTGCTTGTGATCGTAAGTCTGGCTGTGTCCCTCAGGATCGGTGTTTTCGTGAGAATCGAGGTTTTCTGTGCTGGGGCTCTGACAGCGTGTCAGTGATTCTGTGTTCTTCCCCTGGGACTTCGTGCTTGGTCCTGAATTTCGAGGACGAAATTCCTTTAAGGGGGGAGGGCTGTAATGCCCCGGATTCTTCGGATCCTTTTCGTGGGCTCCGGATCTGGTTTCTCGGATTGTCCAACTCTGTTTTGTCTGAAATTTCGTTTCGGACATCTTTCGTGTTCGGATCGGTGCGATCCGGAGTCGTTTCGGAGGCCCGGAGGCGTTCCGCGGCTTTTTCCGCGTGTGTTTTTCCGATTCCCGGCGTGGGTTTCGGCTTTCCCTTCGGAACCTCGTTGCGGGTGAACCGGGCCGTTCACCAGGGCGCGAGTGGTACCGTTGCGATCGGTGCGTTCCGAGGATCGCGAGGGTGTGATTTTCTATTTTTCTGGATTTTTCCGATTTTCCGGATTTCCCTATAAATAGCTTTTCTCTCTCTCTCCCCTCTCATTTCTCATTTCTCTCCCTCTCTCTTCTCACGCTCTCTCCTCTCTCCCTCTCTCTCCGGCGGCCGACGGGGCGGAGTACGGGCGAGGCGGGGACGGCGCGGGCGAGGCGCGGGCGAGGATGGATGAGGATCGAGGCGGAGGCGGGCGCGATCCCTCGGTGGATTCCGAGATGGCGTCGTTCGCGTTCCGGGCGGTTTTCGGCGTGGATTAGTCGCTTCGGCGCACGGTTTCTTCGGTGGAGGTAGGGTGACGGAACACCACTGCGTTCTGCTCGTTTCCCCTGCCATTGCACGTCGTTCGGCGCGGAAACAGCTGTGTTTGGGTCCGTTCTAGCGAAACTGTGGTTTTGTGGGTTTCGTAGGGTCGGTCGGGAAACGGCGACGGTTTCCAGATCGGTTACTGTCAACGGATTCCTTGGGGCGAGAGCGTTCTTTTCCCCCTGATTTCGTCTCGATTGGTGGTCCCGTTGGACCGGTAGAGCTCCGAGAAGCTCGGTAACCCTTTTTGGGTAACTTCGGTAGAATCGCTCGTTTCTCGCGATTCGTGCGTCGTTTTGACTCCGGTCGGAGTCCACGTGATTGCCAGGGTGGTTGTGGTTGTATCCCCTTCGTTTCGGCACGAACGGGGCGTGGAAAGGCTACGATCGGGAGACCCCCTGGGTTTACCCGCCGTGATGGTTGGGCGGTCGAACCGGGCCCGTCCATCGCGAGGGCGGTTGCCTTTGGCCCGTTCATTTTCTCTTGGTTTTGGGGTTGTGCGGTCGCACGATAGACCGCACATTTGTTGTGCGGCCAGGTGAGAACCGCATGTCTCCCCCATGGACGGTTGGTACCCAGCCGTCTGTCCTTCCGTGGGCTTGTGCGGCCAGGAGCTGACCGCATATCCCAGTTGACCCTTGGTCAACAGTTTAGTGTCGGTTGGGTTGTGCGGTTTGGTCAAAACCGTTTTGACCGGCACTGGAGTAGGTCGGTTAGGTTGTGCGGACGATCCTTGGCCGCACATCCCCTTGGGCGGTCCAGCCCTAACCGTCCATCCTCCATTTGGGGTTAGTCCGATTAGAGCCTTGTGCGGCTCCTGCCTGACCGCATGTCTTTTTGAGCGGCTGTTCCCTAGCCGCACATCCCTTGAGCGGCCCAGGGTGAACCGCACATGTGCCAGTCTAACCCGGTGTTTCCGTTTTGACTGATTCGAGTCCCGGGTGTGTGGTTCTCGAACCACGTGCCGACCGGTGGCCTGACGGATGTTGTGCACGTCGTCGGGGCCAGGTGTCGTGGTACGTTGTAGTCCCGGGTGTAGAGTTCTCGACTCGTGTCACCGTGTGTTGACGTGTGTCATCGGTTTCTCCGAAAAGCGATCCCCGAGTGGGTCCTGTGTGAGGCCTTGGGCTGCGAGCCCAGTTGTCCAGTCTGGGGCTGGAGGCTTCCCTCTTTTCCTTGAGTTGGGCTGCAGCTTGGTGGTGTGCAAGTTGCCTTGGGAATCGTGCTTCTGTGCTTTCCGCGTGGGCCGTGTGTGTGGCCTTAGTCCTGTGAGTTCCCTTCCCAAGGGAATGGTTTCGGCGGCTCGTGAGCTGCCTCGGTATTCGTGCTACAGTGGTTTTAGACCTAGAGCTTGGACTAGATTGACGGCCTTGTGCTGTTGCGTGCAACGGTCTTGACCCCGAGTCTTGTGACTCAAGGACCGTTGGGTGTAGGGCGTCTAGAGGACTGTCCAGAGCCCAGTGACTTAGCGTCACTTGGGTTTTCTCGACTCTCGCGCAGGGTGTGTGCGCGGCTGTGGACTGTGAGTCCCGTTTCTTCTCCGACTGTGGTCATCGTGCGACGGTGCTAGTACGTGGGATGGTCCCCGTACTTTGTCGGATGCGGACGTTGTTTTCCGTTGACTTGAGAGTCTACTCCTTCAGTGACCCTCCACTAGTCGTAGCCTACTAGTACGCGTGTGCTAGTCGCACCAGGGAGTGGTGTACGGGCTTACCCTTAGAGGCGGTTTGTGGACCGGTTGCCGTCGGGCCCCACGTCTTGCAGCCAGAGTCCGGCTGAGGGGAAAACCGGTCAGAGGACCAGACCAGGGACGCGCGGTCTGTGTGTGCACACGTGGTTGGGGGCGGTTGGACCCACGTCGACGGGCGTGACCCCAGCTAGTCACTTGTTTGTGGTTACTTGTACGGTGTTCGTGCCTCGGGTAGGAGCTACCACGTCAGGCAGTTCACTTGCGGTGCGGTGTAAGACGTCAGGGGACGCTACCGGCTGTGCTTCTAGTGGGTGGTACTCCTGTCGAGTACGGAGTGACAGACTATCAGTTTCCGTGATTTCGACCTTCGGGTTTTCGGTCGTGTTGACCGTTGAGTTCGGTTGTTTCGCCGTGGCGCGTGTGTTGGTTTTCGCGCCAAGGGTCTAATGCTAGTGGCTTTACCGAGGTTGGGTCTTGTTGTGCGGTACCCGCGATCGGATGGTCGGGGTTGCACCTTGGACAGCGTGTCCAGGTCGGCTGTGTCCGAGGGACAGGCCTCTACGGCGTGGTTGCCGTGTGTTCTTGCTTCGGTAGGTGGTACTAGTGTGGTTCGGTAGCTTCGTCTGCGTGACCGAGGTGTACCTTCCGGTGCAGTAGGAGTAGCTGTAGTGCCGAGTTTTTGACCGGCCACCGGTTTGCTGTTCCTGCTGTAGTTGTAGCTCTCCTTTCCGCTACCGCCGTTGTTTCCGGTTGGGGTTCCGCGGGATCCCTGCTGAGTCTCTGTTTTGGAGACTCATTCCCTGCTTTTCAGGTGTGGCGGTTCTTCCTCGTGGTTCGAGGGTGCGGAGCGGAGGTTCTCTGTTGCCAGCTTGCCGGGCCGGGTGTTCACTTGGCACGTGGTACGTTTTACTGCTTTAGACTGTACTTTCGGTTGGACTGGACTCTGTTGTAGCTGTTGCTGTTCTTTCTTTCAGCTTGTTGTTGTTGGTTGTCCTGCTTTATTTCCTATTTCTTTGTGCCTCCACACTCCTTTTAGCCCTTCCGAGCCCTCCTGGCTCGTGGGCGGCGGTGCGAGTCTCGGGTTATCGGGCCTTCCCGGTAATCGGATTCTCGGGTCGTTACAGTTGGTGTTCTGCCTTTGTGCTTTGTAGTACGGGCGACAGCGCGGCCTGGCCTATCAGTACTCCAGCACTCGTGTTTCAGAGTCTCCGTGTCTTGTGAGCCTCCACTGGTTGTAGCCCTACGACGCGGTCGACCCACCAGGGAGAGGTGGTAGGGTATCCCGATTAACGGTTCCTAAGCTGTTCCGTGGGCCCCCGGCTTGGCCGTAGCGTCCTACGGAGGGGGAAAAACTAGCTAGAGGGCCTGGCTCAGGCAAGAGCCAGTGTGTGCACACGTGGTCAGGGGCTGAGGACATGCGCCGACGGGCGTGACCCTGACTAGTCACTTGTTACTGTAGCTCCTGTTCTGGTGCTGTGGTTGTGTCGTAGTCTCTGTCGGGCCGTTGTGACGACAGTGTAGACGAGACACTTGTCGGCGCAGCATAAGACGTCGCGGACGCAGTTGGCCGTTCTACTTGTGAGGTGGTCGTAGTCTCTGTCGGGCCGTTGTGACGACAGTGTAGACGAGACACTTGTCGGCGCAGCATAAGGCGTCAGTGGACGCAGCTGGCTGTTCTTCTAATGAGGAGGTGCTTCCGTCACATGACGCGTGACTCTCGTGTTTTCTCGGAGTCTGTGTTTCCCTTCTGAGTTGGTCTGTTCTGGGCTGGGCCTGGACCAGCTTGGTGTGGTACACGACGCTCCGGTCGTGTACGTGGCTGTGCTTTGGTGAGCGTACATGGCAATTGGGGCGTGCGTGCGCCCGAGTCTCTCTGTGTCGTGGTTCGAGTGGCTTTGAGCGCCGTGGTTTGTCGGCGGCTGTATTCTGGTGAATGCGGCTTTTATCTTCTTTTAGCAATAGCTGCTCTTTCCGTTGACGGCTTTCTTTTACAGCTTTCTAGTAGTAGTTTTCCTGCTTTGCTATTACTGCTGTTTTCGTGTTGCGTGTTACTGCGTTGCTTCCAGTGGGGATCCGCGTGACCCCTACTGAGCCAGTGACACGAGGCTCACCCCTGCTTTTCAGGTGGGGTGACGTGTTCGTTCTGCTTCCGCGGGTCCTGGAGTTCGAGTAGTAGCTGCCAGCTGGTACCTCCGTCGGGCTTCCCCCGACTTCTCGGTACATCTTTTCTTTCTGTCGACTGTACTGTTAGACTGCTGTCTTTAGCTTTGAACTTGACTCTGGTATAGAATTGTTTAAAATCTGTTAATTAAAATGTACTTTTATTTCTGCTACTTTAGCAAACCGATCTAATGGATTTTAATTGCTTGCTGTTATATCTGTCAGTTCAATGTACTACACGACAATCCTTTTTCCCTTCGGAGCTTTACCGCTCTTGGGAGGCCTCGCGGGTTCCAAGTGGTATCAGGTGTATTCGATAGTCCTATCGGGTATATCTGGTATCCGGAATCCGGGTCGTCACACATAGTATGTTGGGCTGACCTACCCCCTCAGCCTATTGTAAATATGTCTAAGGGATATGGCTGGTACAATTTTTTTTTATTTTTGCTATTATCTTTTGCATACGGCATATCTATATACTTTTATTGAGATAGGTTCATGTATGCCTCTCACAAGATGAATGCGACAGCTGATCATAGATCGGTGGTGATCTGATTCTTATGGCACATAACATCGAACAATCGGCATATCACATCGTCACAAGTGAACTTTGGAATATCCGTTGATACCTCCAGCGTTGCCTTGATCTTCATCTAGAACAATTCCACGAGATTTTTTGCCAGAGGAGAGGACAACCGTAGGAAGAAAATGATTACGTCATATTCATATTTGTTCAAATTCTATACTATTTTCCCTCAAGGCATACATCTTTCATAAAAATTATTAGGTTGATTTCAGATATACCTTAGTTATATAAAAAATAAATTTTTATTTTTAATTATTAAATATTATATATATTATCATCGTCAATTAACAATTTCAAAATTACCACTAAATGACTGCAACACGTCCAGTGTCTACGTGGAGAGGTCTGGAGTTGATGTAAAAGTTGGGAGCACTTTTGTCATTTGGTGATATTTTTAAGATGTTTGGTTAATTTAAGGGTATATATATATATATATATATGATATTTGACAATTACAGATGTTTTGATATTTTATTTGAAAGGTGGATATATTTGAAATTAATCTAAAATTATCTGTAATACAACCTCGCGAACTAATTTTTCTCGTGAAGCAGTCAGATCAGATACATTGACGAAATTTATTTTACATTTTGACCGACATATACTTTAGAAAAGACAATACCCTTATAAACGCCGATCATTCCATTGATCTTCTCTTAAAATCCTCCATTCAAAAGATATAAATATTTTTTCTATCATAGTCAATGAACAACCACATACTGGGTAATCTTTGGCTAACAATGGCCCGTGAAACATCACGTGCAGAAGTAGAAATATGATATCTCAAATCACGAGTTATATCTCTAAAATTTATTTGACAAGAAAATAAGAATGTCACCTAAGAAGAAACTTGTAACATAGAAACTATATCAGAAGGAGCACTAGAAAATATCTAAGAAGATAACCCCGATGTTTAAATCAGACACGTGTTAGGAGAAGGTGAGGAGCGTTCGGACGTAAAAATAGAGTGCTTAGGAGAGAGAGAGAGAGTGAGAGAGAGAGAGAGAGAGAGTGAGTGAAAGAGAAATTAGAGTGAGGGGTATAAGTGTGAGATGCATTTAGGAGCACGAGTAAACACGTATCTCCCTGCTCATCTGACCAGGGTTCTTATAATCCCTTCCTGGAGGAGGTGTTCTATTTCTTAACTTAACGGGATTATGGTAGTGCAGTTATGATTATCTATCGTGGAATCATTAATTACTCGCCCACTCACCTCGCAGGGGGCTAGAGGTGATGTCTCCCTGGATTCTCGCCCAATGGGTAAGGTAAGGACGTATGTAATAACTCATCACCCATTAACCATCGAGATTACTCCCGCCATTATTGTGATAATGGCTACTTAAATGCGCATCACGTGGGACGTGAGGGAAGGACGTGCGAGGAGTGTGGGCTCAGATCTTGGGCGAGACTGTGTTGATTCTTGGCATGATAAATAATGGGCTTATCTTTATTGGGCCGCCTTGGGATTATCAATTTTCTCCCTCCTCAATATGTACATAACTTTCACCGTAATAAAAAATGGTTAGTTTTATATATCTTTTTTATAATTAAAAACTCAAAATTTTTATTCTTAGTTGCCAAATATTATAGATAACATTATTATAAATTAAAAAATATCATTAAATGATGAAAATACATCTTAGGCTTGTGTGGGAAGATTACGTTGATACGAATGTTGGGACATTTCCGTTATTTGATGATAATTTTAAAAGTTTCAATTAATAATAATAGTATATATATATAATATTTAATAATTAAAGATAATAATTTTGATGTTTTACGTACAAGGAGAGTATAAATACAACTAACCCTAATAAAAATCTATAAGTAAATCTATTTCTTAAAACATTATATCCATAGAAATCCATATATCTTTATATACCACTTTTTATGCATAAAAAGTACACGTAGAAAACTCCACGAAAATGAAAAAAAAGGGTACTTTGTGGGATTTTTTCCCCATAAACGCGTGGTGGTCGGCGGCCACAAATCTCGTCCACTCAAGAAGCGCTCCCCCGAGCACCGCAGAAGCCCCCTGCGAGAATCCACCCTTATCCACTAGAAAACCCCGGCGACGACAACTCCAGTTCCTAAATCGCCAGAAAGGAAGAGCGGCGGCGGCGGGAGCTGGGCTGTGCAGCAAGGAGGCCTACATCCGCCGGCAATGGCTCTGGAGACCTGCTTCCGTGTCGGCACCATCGCCGCCTCCCCCGCTGCCAGGCCCTCCTGCGTCGCCCTCGCCCACAGGCTCGCCCTGCCGGCGTGCGGGGCCCCCCGGAGCACCTCCTTCTCCCTCCCCACCTCGTCGTCTCGCCTCCCTCCCCCGCGGCCCCTCGCGGCCCGGAGAGGCCGCGGCGGCCGCCTCGTCTGCGAAGCCAATAACGCGGTGTCCGAAGGTGAGCTTCTCATCCCCCCAGATCCAGGCTTGTTCGCCCTTCTTTCTGACCTGACCGCCGGAGCTGTGCTGCGGACCGCCGTGTCCAGTGATGGAGGTGAAGGAGGCAACCTGGACGGAGCTGGTGCTGGAGAGCGACAAGGTGGTGCTGGTGGACTTCTGGGCGCCCTGGTGCGGCCCCTGCCGGATGATCGACCCCATCGTCGACGACCTGGCGAAGGAATACGCCGGGAAGGTCGTCTGCCTCAAACTCAACACCGACGATTCCCCCAACGTGGCCACCCAGTTCGGCATCCGCAGCATACCCACGATGCTCATCTTCAAGGACGGCGAGAGGAAGGAAAGCGTCATCGGCGCGGTGCCCAAGAGCACCCTGACCGCCACCCTCGATAAATATGTGGAGTAGTGAGGGGTGGTGGTGCTGCGTGTGCCATTAAACCAAAGGGGAGTACCTTCTATCCGCCATTGATGCATCCTTGACAGCATTCCCTACCAAGTGTTTGCTATAATGCCTCTGTATAAATACTTCGCTGCTGTTCTGTGTAATTAGCCACAAATCTGTAGCCACTAAAAAAAAGTTTCAAATGGTAGACCTGAGGTTTCAGAGGGATGCTGCTGGGCGTGTAGTTTTTTTTTCTTTATATGAATGTTTGAAACTTCAACTATTTCTAAGCTTGTCTCTAGTCTTGCACTGGATATCAAATCTTTATCAAACGCAACAATTCGTCATGACTTTTTACAATGAAAAAACATTACTTGAAATTTAGATCTGCATTATGTTGTAAAAGAATTTGTAAGTAAATTTCATAGGGATTGGAGATCTCCTTAGGAAAGGTGCAACCCAGATGTTGAGGTTCTTGAACAGGGATTGATTCAGCTCCCAGGATCAATAAATTCATACGTGGGTCACCATGTGGATTTATCAGGGTTAATGGGCATATGCCACTTGTTTGGAGAGCATGCCATCCAGATTGGTTTCAACAATTTTATGTCATTGCTAGGTTAGTATAGCATCAGCATGGGGGTGTACTCTGATCAAAGTTGGCCAAGCCTGACTAACAGGTGCTTGCCAAATCACTTGCAATATGTTTCTCTTTTTTGGGTCAAGAACACTTGAAATATTTTACTTTGAGGGTAATGAGTATGCCAAGATTTGGGGCATTTTTAGCGAGTTTTCTTAGATGGTAAGAGCCAACCAATTTGGGCTGTGCGATAGATCACCTTCTAAATTCTAGTCTTATTGATTGGATTCTGGTCCACTCAGCACATCTATTTGGTTAAATGTTCTGAGTCCAGCAGAATTTTCTAAATTCGTCGACGGATGGAATACGATGCTTACTGTATATATAAATATTATGTTATGTTACTAGTTGTTTTTCTCACTTTCAACATAAAAAGTATTAGATGGAAGTAGATGTAATTTATGTTGGATATAATTACATTAGTCAATCTTAGTCCATCCAACTCAATTTTTCTGTAATCTACTATTTTTCAGTTTAAATCTTTAGTTGGAAGGCAAAAACTACATATCAATGGCAGGGAGAAGAGAAGAGAAATCTGGTGATAACTAAAGAGAAAATCATCCTCTCTGCGGCACTAGGGTTTCTTTATATGAATGCCCCAAGGAAGACCAGCTTTTCAGGATATTAATTCACATCTTACTAGCAGATTTTCTTTCCAACGGGATTTCATTATCAGTGCTTTGAATCCTTAGGATATTCTGATTCACTTCCAATCTTACGACGATTATCTGCAAGTTCTTTTACGGGAATCTCTCTATGTCCAGGGAAGGTTGTTCAGATTCTTTAAAGTGGTCAATGGATTTCTCCCCACTTGTTGATTCCCCTATTTTGCCAGTGTGGTTTGAATTTCTCGGATTGCCCACGAATCTCTACCTTGAGCCGCTTCTTCGCTCCATCGTAGAACATGTGGGATGTGTGCTCAAGGTTGATCCGTACATCAAGAACCTGTCGAATATGACTGCGATCAGGGTATGTGTGGAGTTGGATATCTCTAAATCTCATCCAAGTTGTGTTTGGACTGACAGAACCTTACCATGCATGGGTCTCCAGCGGCCCTGGGATCCCGTCCTGCAAATTTTGTGCCAATCATTGACGATTCATCGCCAATAGCGAGCTGCCAACGACATAAAGATCTCGCAGATGCGCCTGCCAGTTGTGCAGGAACCTCGCAGGTCAACTTCTCTATAGCCGCCTGGAAGATTGCTACTGAAGAACATCGTTTAGGCCTAGCCCAATTAGCAGGTCCATCTAGTGCACCTACTGTTGAGGCAGGAGTTCTGGGCCTCAATGGCACCACCCCATCGCAGGGCCCTTGTTGCTAAAGATGTTCGGGAATAACCTTTGAATTCTTCAGCCTCATCACCTACGACGGTTACCTCTTCAACTATATCTTCCGGTCGTCGGAAGTATAGCACTCGCTCTAGTCGCAACGGTGGAGTTAAAATCTGCTTGCCTACTCCCCGGACTCGTTCCCTTGAACCCACAAGTCATCGTCGCACTACTGCTTCTGTCTGCTCGATAATTGATGTGACTTTTGACGTATTTTTACAAAATTCTTGGAATCAGTTGCTAAAGAGTACAACCGACATTCACTCTCTCAATATCAATGCGGTACTATTTGTCCCTCACAATCTTCAAGATCAAGATTCTTTTGGACCCAGTTTATTATTAGAACTGTCGGCTGGGTCATCTATACGATGAGAGAGAATCTGTGTGAGATCCACACCCCTCTCTCACACCCAACGCCCTTTATTCCACCCGACAAACTTTGTTCGACCTAAAAGAGTCGAACGTCTTATTCTAACCTAGAAATAAATAAGACCTTAATGATATTCTTGAAGCACACGAAACTTGGGTTAGAGGTTTTCCATCCGATAAGTATGATAAAGAGGAGGAAGATGATGAAGACGATCATTTTACCCCCGTCGGCCAGGTCTTCGTCCACGATCCCTATTTCACCGTAAAACTCCTTGGGACCACTCGTCATTGTAGTTAGTCAAGATTATTGGCCCCGAATTAGGATCTAGTGCAATTGTCGCATGGTCTTCTAAGTTAAGATCTTTTTCTTTCTTTAGGCTGACTTTTTTCATTGTGATAAGAGTCTTGCCCTTCGTGGCCTTTACCCACACCGCTTATTAGTGATGGCTTCGAGCCCCTCGTTTCTTTTGATCTTAATCAAATTAGCACCTTGCGCTTTAAAAATATAAATAATTTCTAACATTCAATATCTTCGCTTTAAGATAATTAGGAAGAAAATTATGAAACTGTAAAAATACTTTAATTGAAATATGCATCAAGTATTTTTCACACGGGGTGTTTGGTTGTGATTTTTTACCTCTCTTTTCTCTCAAAATAAAGAATAAGAATAAAGTCTTCACACAAAACCGTTTGACAAGGGTTTCTCTTTTTTTTTTTGGGGGGGGGGGGGGAATCAAAACAAGTCAAGGCCTATTTTTTCCTCAACAAACATGTATTGCTCTATTTTTCACATCTATTTTTAGTGACGTTCTTAAGTTTAAGATCATCATAAAAGAAGTAAAAAATCATCAAAGAAGTGATTTGGTAAATTATATAATCTTCAAATAATAATAGGGTGTTTGAGAATTTTTTTTGAAAAAATCTTCAAATAATAATAGGATGTTTGAGAATACTTTTTTTTGAAAATTTATTTCCCTCTCAAAATTTATTATATACCAATTTTTAACATAATTTTTAAAAGTGATGTAACATGGTTACTCACTTGTTGGCAAGGTTAATGAAATTTTTTTTATAACAGAGCAGATTTCCTTTGACAAATGTCATGTTGGGATCCACTCCTTCCCGTGTGGCAATCCATTCCAGAAGGAAGACATCTGCTGGGGGAAGGAAGGAAGAGGGAGACGGTTGAGGAAGACATGTCGTCCGGAAGGAAGAGGGAGCGGCGGGTGAGAGAGAGAGAGAGAGAGTGAAGTAGCCATGATGGGTGGGGAGGGCAGATGAGTTCTCATTTCTTATATTAAAAAAAATAAGTGGAGAGGTGTTTTTATTTTGAGCACTGTTATCCGAATCGGATCGGATCGACTGATCAGATCGGTCCGACTGTGAATCAATTCAGGAATCGATTCGATTAAGATTGATCTATTCTAATGTTAAAGAATCGGACGAATCGGATGAATCGCAGTTCGACCAGTGAATCGGTCCGAATCGATTCGATTCAATTCACCTTTTAAAATAAAAATATTTAGATATTCAAAATGATATTTATGTGTGAATAAAATTATCTTATTATTATTGATTTGTTATTATTTATTATTTTATTTTAGATATATTTAAAGTTTAAAATTTTAAAAGAGCATAAATGTCAATTGTGAAGAACAAAGACTAATAGAATATCATAAAATTTTAAACTCAATTTATTTAATCATGTTATTGTTATTTTTTTACTTGTGTAATTATATAATCATGATTAATAATTATATATGTATGTTTTTTATTTTAATCATTATATATTATTTCTTATTGTCTTGAGTTATAGAAACAGGTCGGATCATGTATTAATATTACAAAGACGTCACGGTTCAATCGGTTCGATTGATAATAGATTCGAATTGAACTAACTCGTTGACCGATTCAGACATCGATTTGATTTCATAACATTAATTTTGAAAGAACTTAAAAGTAAGTTAAAATTTCTCTCTAACAAATAAAAAAATATTACCAAACATAAAGAAGACCCTTCTTCCTTCTTATTTTTTATTTTAAAATAAAAAATACTAAAAAAAGTGCATCCCAAGATATTATAAATAAATTGTTAAGAGAGGCGCTAGATGCTAATGAGCCGGTTCTGATTGTAGATGTAAACGGCGAACGGTTAGATGGCATGGCCCGTGTTTGTCTTTGTGCTCTAATTCAAGTCACTCAAAAAGATATTTGTGTTTAAATTAGCAGATGAAGAAACACGATCAAGATTTGTCTTAAATCAGACGTACGACGACGATGGAGATATTTTCGTCATGTAGTGACATTTTTTAAATCCTTAGTTAATAAAGTGTTTAGTTGTAATTAATTAATTTTTAATAAAATTACAAATTAAAATAATAGAATTTCTGATAAATTTTCTCTCTCTCCTCGTATATCTATCCTTTTATCTCTATTTCTCTCTTTGACACAATGTTCAAGCAAAAATGACTATCTCTATATAAGATAATATTATCGAAAATTTTAATTTTATCAATCTAAACTAACATCTTACGAGGACAACTGATCTCAAGAATAATTTTGTATTAATATTTATCTAAAAAAGATATTTATAATAATAACTAAGTAAGAATGCCAGCTCTATAATTATTTAAATAAGATGATTAATTTTTACAATTATCCCTTAATTTAACCAGGTGGGTGGCACAGATATCGAAGCTTCTCGTCGTACTCAAACGTCCTACGCCAGCGCATGCGAAGGCGCGGCTGTTTGGCACGTTCACGGCACCACGCCGACTGCCGACATGTGGATGTTTCCGTCTTCGATCAACACGTGTCAGCCGGAGACAGACCCTCCGAATCATATATAAGGAGCTAAACAGGCTTCCCTCTCCCACAGCTCATTTCCCTCCTTCTCCCGCTCTTGCCGTCTCTTTTCCGGAGCTTGAGACGAGGGCGGCCATGGAGCCGAGGATCGAGAGGAGACCCTCGATAGAGCGAGAACCTCGCACGCTTAACCCCCAGCAGCTCCAGTGCGCAAGGGTAATAAGTCTGTTTCCTGCTGCTCTTTTCTCCCTTTCTAATTCGTGGAAGATCTCAGACTAGAACTCACATGTTAGGGCTTTCTGATCTATATATCGCTGGTTTGATCTTGTGTGAATTTTTACCTTTTTTTTGGTTGGATCTGGCAATGTTCTATCTAAAATTTGGTGCGTCGTGGTCGTGAATTGTTGTTTTCCTCTGTTTGTTTGCGAATGCGATTTCGCCCTTGGTTGGCTGATTCGCCTAGGCCCAATGTACATTCGTTAGTGTTCGGAATGTGGCAATCTTGTTCTTCTTGCGATCAGTACATATTTTGGTAGGTTTTGCGATTTCTCACCACCGCATGCGCCAGTCCAAGGAATATGGAAGTAGAAAAATGAAACATTTCCGCGTGATCGTGTCAAGAGTTATGTTCCCGTAGCTTTGCCGCTGATTAAGTTCAGTCTGCGAATATCTTAGAAGGTAATGAGGTTGTTAGCTGGGGACATTGTTGTTGAGTCTATCATTGAGTGGATCTCACTGATTGGAAGTAAATTAAACTTTAATGATGAAAGGCGGGAAATGTTCAATGATGGAAGTGCCACAGTTTAACCTAATATCATTTACAAGTTGGTTATTAGCACAAAAATCATCCGTAAATGGGCCACTAGGATCTCTAAAGCATACAAATAGAGCTCTTATAGGAATCTGTTAATGGCGATCAAGGCTATGAGGTTTCAATTTTCCTTGTGGGCTCACATATCTGCGAGAACTAGATTGATGGGGCCGCCCATAGGAGAATATCTAGTTTCTGATGTACCAGTTAGTAAATCCCTAATTAAATCTGCTAAAAGCTTGTTTGGATGCATCTTCATACTTGTATGCTAAGACCTTGTCAGTGAAAGAAATAGTACAATGTCTAATTGGCCTCCACATTGCGTTGTATGCCATAAAGATGGATATGAATAGATGGCATTGACCAAGTAAAGCAATGAGATGGATATGGTCGGCCTTTTGTGCAGTTGTTAACCCAGCTAGTCCATTGGGTGGATAAGTTTGGTTCCACTAGGCTTTATTGGGCTCATCCATTGACTACAAACCTGATATGACTTAAAGTCCCTCTCAGCATGTTAGGAAATGTCTACTATACACTGTTCTTAGAAAATGTCACAGTAGAACCTAAATCATATCTTCTCGTGCTTGTTGGATTTGTTCTCTAAATGCATGTTTTTTCTGCCGGTTTACAGGAGGCAGCAATTTACATCCTGAACACAAAAACATTAGAAGAGGCTGTTAGCATTTTTACAGAGGTATGGGCATACTAATTCAGTAGCTGCATTGGAGGGAAGTTATATTGTCAGTTTAGTGGCTTATGATTCATGTGGAGGAGCCATGTTTCTTTAGCTCACATTTGGCAACAGAATGACTGGTTGTTGATGTATTTGGCCTGATCATCCATTTGGCTCTATCACATCATTTTTATCCTTTTTTACTGAATAGGTACTGACTGCTGGGTGATATATTTGGCCTGGTCATCCATTCGGCTCTATCAAAAAACAAAACAAAATCAACTGAAGAAATTTGCAGTATACATATGGATCTCCCTATAAACATAGTAAACAACATGGTGTTGGGTTAAAACGAAGGCACCCTTTATGATTATAATTATATCCTATACCGCTCACCACCTTCTTCTTTCTGGAAGTTTTTCAAGCAAATCAATTTTTAGTAGTTGCATCTACATAATGTGTGTGTTATGAATTTGTGCACATGACCGTAAATAAATTTCCATTCAGTTATAAACAGAGTGTTCTACGGACTTGTCGAACACAATATGATGCCAGGATCACGATCTTAGAGGAGAGAAGAAACTGGAAAAATAGAACACAGAGGACAGAAGGCACAATAATTTGCATGGTTGAGAGGGGAACCACCTACATCCACGACAATGATCAGAAAAACTTCACTAGATCTGGAGAATTACACAGGCTACTTACCCTCACCCCGAGGAACAAATCCTCAACCGTGGGACTCTCAAGCACTCACTATAATACAAGACTGACTTTCTCTCTCACAAAATCTCTCGTGTTCTCCCTTGTTCCAAAGCAAAGGAAAAACACCTCATATTTATAGAGGTCCAAGACACCCGAAATTAGACACCCAGCACCATACCCGCGTGGGAATCGGACATCTCACATTCATGTCTGAGTGGGATTTCTCACTGACTACCAGGGCCGAGTTCCATGGCGACTCCCATACACAGCCCAACTGGAACTCCTTCCCACTCCAACTGCTGCATGCATGGGGGTCCTATTCCCACTGTGGTGGGAAGGCGAGATACTCACCTGACAGTCTGAGACAGCTATAGGAAATAGATATAAATCCGAAAGAACAATTTATTGAAATTGTGTGTCTGCAGTACCAATTAAAGTTATAGCGATTGAAAGCATTTTATCTCAAGTTGCAGCCAGACACAGCTGAGATGTTCTCTGAGTTCTGAGACAGTGCATCCTTTTCTTCTCGACGAGCAGGAAGTGGATATGGAAACTCATAAACCCAAGGAATCAAAAGGCATCTGTATCCATAGTCCTCATAAATCTTGAGATTTGCATGCCACCTTTTGCGGTACATTCCTTCTTCCAATCTTTCCAGTGATTCAAACCTCTGTTCTGGTCTTCTGTTTTCAGGGACTGCAGCCCGTGCTCAGCCTTGGCCGCAGTGGGAGGAAAGTTGTGAAGGTAGATAAGAAGAGAAAGGAGCTAAAGCACGTGGCAGTGAGGGCGCATAAAAGGCTGTCCGGCCATCTTCTCGCAGGTGTAAAAGACATTGTCTCAGCTCCATTCTAACTTCACTTTCCTTTCTGTTTGCCATGGTGGCTCTGAGCTCCTGGAAGAAACCTAAAGCCATTGCAAGTCCTTTATTCAGACGAGACCAAGCTTACTTCGGAGGCCATAACCTAAGGGACACTCTTAGTCTGATGCCAGAACCTGGTCTCAGCTTGTTCAAGCTCCAGCACATGAACGCTTGGAAATTTCTTTCTGGGCATTCTTTTAACAGTGCTTTCAGCGATTGCAATAAGAAGCAAAATTCTCCATCACGGGCAACCGGAACGGAAATCGTGCTCTATCGGTTGGAAACACACACACACACACACATATATATATATATGATACCCTGCTCAACAATACAGCCGCCGTCAGTTCTGTAGTGAGGGAGATGTCTCAGGCTGTCCTCCTCCATTAGTTGGAAGTACATGATGAAGTCAAGTTTGTCACCAAGCTCTACCATTTACGTGGACGAATGCATGGGACTACGGCGCCCAGAAGAGACGCATATGCACTTCTGCGTGTGGCGTCAGTTTGGATTTGTACATATTTAGTTCGAAAATAACATATGTATTAGCTCTTTTCCGTCATTTAAATAGAAAATCTTTTTGTACTCTTTATCTATATATTTGGTACTGTACAGATTAAACTGCACTTTTTGTGTAATATATCACAGTCGCCGGCCCTTATGCGCACAATTGTTACTGTGTGTACACGAATAAGTTTCAGCTCAGTTTTTTTTTTGGAGAGAAATTACACTTTCTCGGATTTCGGGGGAAATGGGGTATTTCGAACTCAATTATTTCGAAGGAGAGATATTATAAGACTTTGAAAGTTATATCTAGTGTCTTGGATTGTGGAAAAAATGTGGTCAGGGAAAGGAGTAATTAGTGTGTAGTAGCCCGAAATCAGGTGATCGATCTTTTTCATGTATACTAATTCTTATATCCTGAAAAATTACCATGAGTCCGTTTTAATGCTATATTAAGTATTTTCTTCGGAAATGATACTGATATTACCCATATACGGTAGATAGTAGTTTTTGATATTGCTCACGACAGGTGCATGTTCGATTCATTCTTTATCTTGACATTTTTATATCATAACAAACTAATAAGATACGTCTGAATCTATGCCCAAGCATATATATATAATTCAGACTTTCGCTTTCATTCCTCCTTTAGCTGCTTTTTAATGTTATATCCTAAAGTTTAAAAGTATAATTAATGTCAAAATCAACAGATACCATATCAAAACTTTCTTAAGTCCGACCTCACGGGACACGAGATAATTAAGAATTCTATCAAACTTGGCCTAAAACTATTTTAACATGTATTCCTAAGTACGACATAGAACGTATTACTAATTCCTTTCTGCCTCAGCAGCAACTTCTCTCGAACGAACACGTACGTAAATTACAAAATTAAACAGTCTCCCCTATCACTGCAGCTAGCTAGCTAGGTGCCGGCTCTTCATCTGAACAATGACTTCATGTTGTAAGGTCTACGCATATGAAGCCAACCCCACTGCGCCCGCGAACGTTCAAGCCCATCCTCCGATCCCCGCCTCGCATTCCTTAGCGAGCAGCACACGCATGCATGCATGGCTCCTGAGTCACGACCACCGTCATCGCCGTGCCTACTCGACCTCAGCATGTCAGTACCCCTGTGGGGCGCATCCTCCCGTCATGTACGGGTTCGCCTGCCGCGCCGCCGCCACCCCGAGCTGCCCCTGCATCCCGTCCTTGGCATACTGCTGCCACATGAGCTGCTCCTCCACGAGGAGGTGCTGCTTCTTCTCCATCTCCGACATCTGCACGTACGACGGCGGCGCCACCACCAGGGACGCCGCAAAGGGGTCCCCCCCGCCGGTCTCCCCGTCCTTGGCCGGCGGCGCCGGGAGCGCCAGCATCTGCTGCCCCTGGGGGAGCGCCATGCTGCTCGCGCTGCCCGTGAAGCCGCCAGCCGCAGCCGCCCCTCCCGGCGGCGGCTGCTGGTACATCCCGTCCAGCACCAGCTGGTCGAACCCGCCGCCGAGCGACGCCTTCTGGTTCGAGAGCCTGCTCGCCGACTGCACCAGTGCCGTCTCCCAGTCCAGCGCCTCCTCCTCTGCTCCGAAGGCCTCCCAGTTCGGGGCCGCGGCGGCCTCGGCGGTGATGCCGTCGAATAGCGCCAGCGCCAGCTGGTCCCCGTGCTCCTCCGGCTTCACCGCGTCCCCCCTCAAGTTGAGGAAGTCCACTTCCTCTTCTTCCTGACCGGCCTTCGCAGGTTCTGTAGTCACTTCTACGATCGCTTCCTCTTCCTTCGCGATCTCCTCCGCTTCGGAGGCCTCGGCCTTCGTCTCATCCGTCTCCGGCGCTGGCGAGGCTTTGATGGGACTAGCTTCGGGATCTGCTGCTTGGATGGGCTCGGTCGCCTCGGCGGTCTCGGTAATGGAGTCGACGTGGCTCAGCTTCCCGCTCACCAGGGCGGACTTGTCCCTGATTAGCTCCTCCATCACCTCGAGCTTCGCCGGGGTGATCTTGTCCACCTCCGGGAAGTCGGAGGGCCTGGCGACGCCGGCCGTCTTGCACCACTTGTAGAAGAGATCGAGCTCGTCGAACAGCTTAGCGACGCGGGCGAAGAAGTCATGGACCTTCATGCAGCCGGGGACGTCGAGCTCCATGAACTGCTCGAGCAGCACGTCCAGGGCCTCCGAGATCTCGGCGTAGAGCTGGTGGCTCTCTTTCACCAGCGGGTAGAGGGCGAGCGCCACGATCCGGCTGATCTTCGCGGCACCTGCATGCCAGGAGTTTGTGGTGCAACATATGGATATCAAAACCTGAAGTCTTGACAACTCATTACATGTATGATATGAAATAAACGTAGCATATGTCATTTTATATTTTGATATTTTATTTTTATAAAATCAATATTTGAGGAATGTAGAGGAGTGGAAGCAAAAAAGAAAGAGAGGATTTTAATTTCGGATTCAGGTGAGATTGTTTTTTTTTTTGAATTTTTATGAACAGTGCAATATTGTGCAGTCACTGTGGAAAGAATCTCAAAAAAGAAAAGAAAAGAGAGAGAATGGTGGTCGTCTGGTAGGAATGGTGAAGAGAGCAAGTGATCAGTGAGACTCTCAAAAATAAAATTGTAAATTTAGATTTATATTATATTTGATGTATATGACAATAAAGTTTACTGACATATAAATATCAAAAACTAATTAAAGGAAACACTTGATACTAAAAGTAAAATCAGAATCCATCCAACAGAACAATCAATTAGCTCACAAAATAAGAGGGATTTTTAATACTAATTATGATAGAATATCCAGCTTAATGAATTTTTAACTTATCCAAGGGAATAATGAACCGCCGAATAAGGATTATCTAATCTAATCATTCTGACTCTGATGATCAGATGTTCTCGGTTAATTTGGAATGAACTCCTATCCTATCCGCTCTTATTCCACTCTGTGCTCAAATAAACGGGGTTAAGGACCCTTTTCTGGGTTGTGGCTGCCTCCCCCACCTGTGGGTCGGCAGGCGAGGAAACGCTCCAACAGCCGCTGCAAGCGCTGCGCCTTGCTGAAGGCGCGCTCCGGCGTCATCTCCCTCACCGGGGTGGAGCGCAGGGACGGCGGCGCTGCAGCCTCGTGATCGCCCTCGGCGCACGGGGACGCCGCCGGCCGGCTCCCGCGGTGGGCGCGCCGGCCCTGCATCCGGTACTCGAGGCGCTCGTCGAGGTAGAGCGCGTAGGTACGGACGAAGGCGGAGAAGTCCCAGGGGTCGGACCTGGAGGTGTCCCGGAAGTCGGACATGTCGAGGAGGCGGGTGCCCCGGCGGGTGGCGTAGAAGACCTCCTCCTCGTAGGCGGGGTCGCCCTCGGCGAGGAGGCGGTGGACGAGGATGAGGGCCTTGAGGGCGACGGCCCAGCTGCGGGTCTTGCCGAGGCGGCGGGAGAGGGTGGCGACGCAGGCGCTGATGTGGGCGCGGGAGTAGCGGGTGAGCCCCAGGATCTCCCGGATGTGCTTCTCCTCGGAGGGGTGCTCGTCGTGGCTGGTGGCTTTGACGATGGCCACGTCAAGGTCGGAGATGGCGGTGCTGCCCCCGCCCACCTTGGCCAGCCCGATGCTGGTGCGGTCCTTAACCGCCCCGAGGGCCTTTCGGATGCCGCTGGGGGGTGCCATGCCAGCTCCGGCGCCGCACCTCTGCTTCACTCGGAGGAAGGTCGACTAGTTCTGCATGGAGGGAAGAGCTGGTACGCGAACAAGATGCCCCATGTTCTGCATAACAAGATGAGATCTTTTGGCTCGTGCATGCGCAGGCAGATTGATAGCACTGGATCGAATGTGGGAGGAGGAGGAGGAGGGACGAACGAAGAGAAAGGGACGAGCCGAGAGAGAGAGAGAGAGAAGGAGGAAACGAAGAGAAAGATGGGAAGAGGGGGAGAGAAGGAAAGGTCTCTCTCTCTCTCTCTCTCTCTCTCTCTCGCTCGCTCGCTCGCTCGCTCCTGTTTTGCCGCCGGCGCATGCAAATCAGGAATTGGGAGCAGACCAAATTAGGACTGAGGAGGGATACCCGGATGCTCCGGGTTTACGCGTGGCAGGAGGCCATTGGCTGCTATAGATCTGTACTTTCCACCTTCAAGGTGCCTGCCCCCTTTTGACGGATTCTTGCTCTAATCTGGACTAGGGCTGCGCAGAAAGGGTCTGGATCCCCGTACCGGCCCATTTGGATAGACATAAGTCTGGGTTTAGACACACCATGTACCTAATAATCTCCTCTTTGATAGAGAGAGATCCCTTGTTTATCTTGAAAATAATTTATATTTTATATATTTTTTAATTTAATAAGATAATAAAATTAATCCGATCACAAGGAGGGATAACTCTTATGTATCCCGGTTAAACCGATCTAGCAAAATTAGTGGAACAATTTATCTCTTCATTTAATCCATTGTCTACCAAAATATATAAATGGGACTAAACTCCGGTATAAATTAACTCACGAGAGATATCTCTCCATTTATCTATCCCTCTATCAAAGAGGGACTTAAAGAGTCTGCCCATCATTCTCTCATTAGAGACATTTCCCTAACGAGAGACCTGTTAGATTGTGGAGCCTGAACTCGCCATCGTGCGCCCTCGCACGCGAATCGACCTGTGCGGTCAGGTCACGTGGTTCGACCTGCCCGGTCAAGTCGCGGGGGTCAAGGGGGCGACGCCCCTTGTGGGGGTTTCAGGGGGCAGAGCCCCCGGAACAAAATTTCTATTTATAGCAGGGGCATTATGATCCTTTGTTCCCTGCTGTGTTGGGCGTCCTAATCTTTTTGTATAAAAGGGTTGCGAACTCTCCTTGTATTGTATATTGGTGTGTATAATTAATAGAGGAAACCCTACTGCGGCTGTAGATGTAGGAAGACACGTCGCCTCCGAATCACGTAAATCTCGGTGTTCTTGTGGATTGATCTTTTCTTCCCCCTTTCTTCTTTCTTCTCTGTTACTTGTCCATCTCTACAGGTACTCCGGTTCCTAACAAGACCCGCTGTTCTATAAAATTTCTATGAATTTCGACTTCAAATCAGATTAATTTGCAGAGTTCATAATTACATGCTTTAGTTTTAAAAGCGGCCGTCTATATATAATATATATTAAGGGGGTGTGATTTGGAACCAAGATTAATTACCCTGATTTATTTTCGCTGGCTTGAAACCAACGACTTCAAAACCCATGTTTTACGCCAAATCAAAGAACCCTTTTTCAACTGTAATCGTAATATTTCGACACCCGATTTGCCTTACGATAAACGCTGTGCATGATGTTCTGAAGAAAACTTCCAAGAGACGTCAAACTCCACATATATATATATATAGAGGTGTTTCATCTCTATAAATGACAGAAACTTCCAACAACATGACCCCATAAGCTGCAGCGCAACATAACGCGACTGAAAAGGTTCTTGAGACAGCATACATAGAATGTTTAGTCATTCATCAATTAAGTGCACACACCGATATTAATGAAGTTAATTAAAAAGCCCAAAGTTACATATATATACAACTACGTCAAGCAGATCATGAATCGGAGCAATATGTCAGAACAATTACAAACGCACTGTCAGTTTTGCAGAGCATGGAAGGCTCTCCCTCGAGGAGAGATAACAAAGCTAGCACAGTTCCAGTAAAGCTTTGGCTACATTTTATTCTCTCATAATTAAAAGTGATCCAAAAGGAACACGTTGAAATGAGATGTTATTCCCAAGGCTCTTTCATGTGAGCTCAAGGCTATTCTAATTAGCCATGCTGCTGTTTAACCCCTTGGTGGCTTTGCAACATTTAAAGTTGCTCCAAGGCCCGAAAAGAATTGGATATGACAGCAACGGTAGATACGTGTGAACGACGTCATAGGAAAGGAAGGGGAAACACACGCGATCGCGTGGGGAAATGTGAAAAAGAGACCGCTACCTGAGGTTACTCTCCGCGGGGTGAAAATCGGAAAGAAAATGTGCGGAATGAAATTACGTAATAAGGAACCGCTGCGGGAAGTTACTCTCCGCGGATTTAGATAAGAATTGAAATGGAGGAGGGAACCGCTACGGGAAGTTACTCACCGTGGATTTGAACTGGAATTGAAATAAAGGGAAGGGAGACCACTGCGAGAAGTCACCCTCTGCGGGTTTGACAGAAATGAAAATACAGGGGAGGAAACTGCTGCGAGATGTTACTCTCCTTGGGTTTTGATAAAAAGAAAGGAAATGAAAAGACACGCGTGAGGGCATGTGTGTTGGTTGTGTGATCGCCGGGGGCCAAGGATCCCAAAATGAAAGAGCAAGTGATCGAGTTTATACCTCAAAAGTGGGAGATCGTTATGGATTCCTTCTTCCTCTTCCTTCAGACGGTCGATGAAGATGACTTTCTCTTGGTTACCCTTGTAAGAAAATGAACAAACACCAAGCGGATCAGAACAAAAATAGTGTAGTATAAATCCCTTGTGATGAAAGTAATAAAATCATGAACAGACACACACCAATTCAAGTTAGTGTTATTTTAAACCCCTTTTGGACGCAAAGCGCGAAAAAATAGAATGATGAATGAAACGACGTGCAGAGATGCACAAAAATGTAAAGCCCTCTCAAAGAGAGAAGCATGACACGAACAGAAATTACGAATGATACATGCAAATAACAGAGTGAAAAACAAAGCAGAACAAAAAGGGAGAAAAGCTTATTGGTACGCCAATGGCGGACTTCGAGGAGAGCTTTGGCAGTGTGAGGATGGCGTGGACGTGCGGTGGGATGAGACGACCTTCTCTCTCGAGCGATGGGATACTCGAAAATCCGGCAGAATCTCCCCTTGAAAAGTCACGAGCTTGGACACGAATTGGGCAGAGTTTCCACTCCTCTTTGAAGATTTTGAAGCCCTTGATTTCGTGGGAGGGGTTCTCTATGTATAGGGAAATTTGAAGAGAACACGTCTGGGATAGGGGACGTGTTCAAGTGAACGCGTGCCGTTGACCAGACGCGTTCTCCTTTTAAAGATTAATTTTATTAATTAGGACGCGTCCACCATCTTGGACGCGTTCATTGAACGCGTCCAGGATCATGGACGCGTCTCCCTTAATTTCCACAAAAACGGTGTCGAGAGTCACTGAAAGCGTCGAAAGCGAGTGGTTTCGACGCCTAACCATGACTTTTAAAGCCTGCCTCCACGTTTAAGACTTTTCCTGAAAAATTCTAAAAATAGGGGGGAAATTTTAAAAAAAATTAAGAAATCACTCAATTAACTCAAATATGCGAGCCACTTTAGGGCATCATAGTGTAATATGATATTTACTCAATGTAATGTCAAAAATGACGTGTCTATAATATGCAGGATTAACACAACGACTAAATATAAAGAGATCTTGCAGTGCGGCTCACCTGTTGATATATATATATATATTCCACAACTGATCAGGACACAAACTTTGTCAAGTGGAGCCAAGGGATTGATTTTTGCCACACAACCAGAATGCACAATTGTATATTCACTGAAGGTGGAAGTGCCAACAAAATGGTAGATGGGTTTGCATTAATTGATGGAGAACCTAGTCTGCCCATCATTAATCATAACTCCCCTGCCAATGTTGATCCAAATAAAGGAGGTCACACATGTTGCTCTCCTCAGATTTACAATGAGCACACTCTTTGCATTCACTAGTGAAAAGAGGGAGAACATGATCTCCAGGTGGAAGATCCGTTACGCCTTCACCAACACTTTCCACAACCCCTGAACAGAACAAAACATGGAGATTAGGTAGATAAATATGTACAGCAGTTCATGATGGAAAAGTGGTAGCTTTGCCCTTGGCTAGTCTCTCTCTCTCTCTCTCTCACACACACACACACACACACACACACACACACACACACACACACACACACACACACACATATATATATAATCAATTCTATCGGGGTAACATCTACTTATTGTATGCACAATGGTCGGTATGGTAGCCATGGCTTATGGCTAGCAGGAAACCGATAGCAGTTGTTAAATCATGTATATTATTACTAAGATGCAGAATGAGTTCTAACCATGTATTATTATCACGTCGAACTGTATGTTTTTATCATCTCCACTAATAATGAAGATAATTATTTTGACTTTATCATATTCTTTTTTTTTAATTCAAAGTGTAACATAGTTGATCTCAGACTTAGGTTTAGGCAATTATCACATTGGGTTCCAAGTTTAATAGGGTCACTATTAAACATTTAAACGTATTGCTTTTTATCAATTAACACCCCACCAAATTGAGATGCATGACTAGAAATTGAGAACCACCCTAAGTCATGATGCGAGATAAAAATCCGGATCTTATGATTTTTCTTATTTTTCTCACTACGTTGTCTATTTTTCCCTCTCTATTTATTTAACCTTCTCTTTTTTTTCACAAAATATTTTCTCTCTCTCTCTCTTTTTGTCACAAACATAACAATTCTTCATAATTATTGCATGGGTTCGAACAACGTAACTAGAACTATAGATCGGTACACATCTCAAACACTAAAGAGAACAATGTTACATATGTATAAATATACCAAGTAAAACCTTGGTTTATTATTAAGATGGCTCACAGTTCTCCCATCATCGCCAGATGAAATATACGTGGAGCCAAATGTGTTAAGATCCACATCCATGTGTGTATAGAGTTGGCAGATTACGTACGAGAAGGGGAGGGCGTGCACACAGCTGCTGCGGGCCACCTTGGTGTGCACAGGACGCGCTTGGAGGAAGGGGGGTGGGAGCGGCTACGTGCATGGCGATGGAGTTGGGGGGTTGGGTTCTCATGGCGATGGGGGCTAGGCAACGCCGTGGGAGGCAGGGTGGGGCAGCGGCAGGGTGTGGGGCGGTGGGGATGGGGAGGAATTGCGACGGTGGGGACGCCGGGGAGTCTGCCGGGCTTGCTGCCAGAGACGACGAGAACAGTTGGCCGGTGGGACTCCTTCCCGTTGCTGGTGAAGATGACGTGGGGGGGGGTGCTGGGCGTGATGGCGGCCGGTTGTTGGAGATGGTAATGGCGGTGGAGCGTTCAGTGTCTGGGAATGGGTGCGTGGCTTAGAGTGTGGGGGTTGGGGGGGTGGGTGACAGTGGCCATGTTTTGTGGGGTTGCAAGTAGCTGTTGTAGTGGGAGGCAAGGGAGCACATGTGGGGTGTGGGTTAGTGGTGTCAGAGGGTGAGCAAGGAGGATGGATAGGATGGGCATCTCACCCCGAGGGCTTCTCACCCCATCTCCTTCTCCGAGAAGAACCAACAAGGCATCTCACCTCACATGGAATAATTCTCCAGCAATTTTCTATTTAACTTCATTGTTCTCTCCTCATATCATGGGTTACATACTATTATATAGACTCTTCACATGACAGAAAATTTATTCAAAATGTAACACCTAACACCCATGACTAATCATACCAAACCTCACCTAACACCTGACATTTCTGACTAATCGTACTTCTAGTGGGAAGACTAAAATAAAAGACTATTCATGATGTTGATATACCTTATTTTCTATAAAAAGGAAAAGCACACATATAGGCCCACTAAAGTGGCCCATTAATAAAAACACTTAAAATAAACATAATTGGATAGTTGCCCTTGCTACTTGACGATCCTCGTCAAACCCCTATGCTTGGAGGAGGTTCGACCTCGAACCTAGGACCTTTGCTTGGAGGAGTAGCGGTGTCGGTGGAGACGGGCGATGAAGATGGACGGCATAGAAGGACGGATCTGGAGCTTCGAATGGGGTCTCGCACCCGTCCCCATCTCAAGGACGATGCACCCGAAGTTTCAAATTCTCCCTTCACGGCGGAGCAGACTTAGCCAAGGACCGAACTTGTGAGAACAAGTGGGCAACTTGCTCTGATACGACTTGATGCGGGATAAAAACCCGGATCTTATGATTTTTCTTATTTTTCTCACTATGTTGTCTATTTTCCCCTGTCTATTTATTTAACCTTCTTTTTTTTCACAAAATATTTTTTCTCTCTCATGGGCTTTTCACCCATGGGCATCTCGCCCCATCGATCTCCTTCTCGGAGAAGAACCAACAAGGCATCTCACCCCACATGGAATAATTCTCCAGTAATTTTCTATTCAACTTCATTGTTCTCTCCTCATATCATGGGTTACATACTATTATATAGACTCTTCACATGACATAATATTTATTCAAAATGTAACACTTAACACCCACGACTAATCATACCAAACCTCACCTAACACTTGACATTTCTGACTAATCGTTCTTCTAGTGGGAAGACTAAAATAAAATACTATTCATGATGTTGATATACCTTATTTTCTATAAAAAGGAAAAGCACACATATAGGCCCACTAAAGTGTCCCATTAACAAAAACACTTAAAATAAACATAATTGGATAGTTGCCCTTGCTATTTGATGATCCTTGTTAAGTCATTTTTATATGTATTTTAATACATAAAAAACATATTGTTTATAATTTTGAGTAAGTTAAACTTAATTAATATTCTCACAATTAATATACAATAATTGTCATGTCTACTCAAGTTTAATGTAAAATATTTTTTTTTGTAAAATCTTGACTCTACTATCTAAACTATGGTTTAACTAGAAGTGGATACTAATAATGTTCACTTAAATCAAAATGATACATAATTTATATGTACGTATGAAGATACTTAATACAAGTGAGTAACTAAGTAATCCATGAGATCTCTTGCTTCGCATTATTGTCATCTCTCACATTTTCTGAACATTTATTGATCCCTATTTATTTTTTGTCATTAGTGGATGTCGCTGTCATATATTGCTCTCGTTAAACTTCTCTTGTCGTCAAACACTATCATTAGCCCAAATCTTCCCCTTTAATTCATAAATTTTAGATATAAGTGACATTACAACAAGACAACATTGTCACGTTGTGATATATTTGGGGTCAAAATTCATGAGAAGTGGTGAGTGACAACAATAAATCATAGTAACGAGGAGAGGAGTTTAGAGATGACAATAAATTATTGTGGTATCAATTGATGATATTAAAAAAATAATAATAATATGGGGAGACTACGGAGATAACTGTAATATGAAATAGAATATCTTATTATGTTAAATGAATAGATATAATTAAATCTAACTAAATACATGCTTAAGTCATAATAAAACATAATTTTATAAATTTTTTAGTTATCTTGTTGCACACCTATGCTTATTATACACTCACTTTTTTAAAAAAAAATCTGTGAGGTGAAGAGTCAACTATCCTACCGTACTGTACAAGTTACACCGCCATCCAACTGTCTAAAAATAAAAGAAAAAGAATGATCTAAAAATAAAAATATTATTCATAGTGTCTATTTTTTTAATTTTTTTATTTTTTTGATATAGTATGACTTGTATGACAAGTTAGTTAAGGTGGACTCTCACCTCACAAAACTTTCAAAAAAAATTTACTACACACACTATGTGCGTAATAAACCTAGGTATGTTTTAAGACAAACTCAATCTTTTTTGTTTAGATATTTTTATGTCAAGTTTAGAGAAGGATTTTGACTTTAATTTATTTCAACATTAATGTGACAAGTATTTTTTTAGTTTATGTTATCTTAATCAATTTCGATATTTTTAATATATGTCTCAACATAATTATGATTTTGTTATGATTTTAAAAATAAGAAAAAATAAATAAATGTAAACTAAATAAACAACAATCAACTTAATGCCAACATCTTGACACATTTTAATAAGATTAACGTCATATAATATCAATCACATTTATTCAAATGTCTTGAGAGTATTTTACTTGACTTTCAAGATTAATATATATTTGACATTTATAACCCTATTAATTCTTATATTGTTAACATCAAGTTTGTTGTACTATCGGTATGTACTGTGTTGGTGTAATGACGATATAAAATAGTATAGTATGATATCGTGTCAATAAATAAGATTCTTTATAATAAAAATATTTTTATTAAAAATATTTTTTATTTAAAATAATAGTACTAGATCGATGACATATCATCACATCGATTTTTTACTGACACGATCTGACATATGTTATATGTACTGATTCAATATGACACGATAAATCATGATTAAGCTCGACTTTCTTTTCTATGTCAATCAAAAAATATAAAAACATACCTCTCTTGATCTAAAGAAATTAACTACATCTAATATTCTTTTTGGCTAGATAGATAATTGACAACTACAGATAACTAATTATCATACGTACTATCTTTAATAGTACTACATGCTGCAATTTTAATTTACACCATTTATAAACCCTCGTGCTATATTAATAAACACGACAATTATGTAACTTGAGAATTAAAAAAAACATATGCTCTAATAGTAGGAAGTAATATTTGTTGTCCATCATAGTGTATATTGTGTCTAATCATCTTATAAATATTTTAGAGTGGAGAAGTACTCATTGCACCTCCGCACGCGTTAACATAATGGATATTACCTCTTTCATTTGGGAGAGAGGTCTACAATTCTAACCAGATAATTTCGTAAGTGTTGGGAGATTACATCCCCCTATTATCCAGTCACTCCAATAGGGGTGACCCGCCGTCTGGTAGCTCACCTTTTGCATATTTTAGAGGGGAGAGCGTGCAAGCGCCTCTCTTGAGATGTTGGGAGGTACTTTCTAGAGCACCAATATGTTCTCCCGTCTCCCGTTCTCCTCCTTATTATCTCAATGACAAAAAAAACTTATTACACACTAAGAAAGTGACACATCGTCAAATGATTGGTCCAACAAGATTGATTTGATATAAAACATTATCATCGTACGTAGATAAATATTATTTCTTTGCACATGAATGTTTTGATATTTTGTGATTTAGTAGCATTTTTGAAACTAATGTTCAACAATGATATTATATATTATAATTGATAATTAAAGATAATAATGTTTATAATTTGTATTTAATAAAGTTACATAAGAAAATTAAACCGACATCAATTTTATACTAATTTTGTTAACCCTACATATCTGACACTCAATTTAGTTCATTCTTTTTTTTTTGAGCTTCACTTGTTACATCACGTGGAATGTAACATAAATAAAAATAATAAATTCTTTTAGTAATTTTTGTAACACTCAAAATTTATGAAGTTTAAAATTATATTAAATTTGTATGCAAAGTCCAAATACATATTGGATTCTTTTAATAAGATATTAATAGGCCAATCTACTTAGTTGGTTGAAGCCCATTAAATATTATTAGATAATTTAAATGAATATGTCACTTATTAATAGCAAAACTTTGTATAGTAATGTCAGAATATGGTCAATATTAGACTCAATGAAAACATAATTAAATTACCTACAAGTTTCATGTTAATCACTTTTTTTAGATTTTATCATTTAATGGGTTAAAAATAGCAAATAATGAAACTAAAAGAATATAACTTAATTATTAATAAGTTTAAGAGGGAATTTTAAAAAATTGTGCGTCTTCTATTATTTGTCCACTTGAGTGTCTCTAAAAGCTCTATGAAGTCACTCGAAGGGGTGAACGTGGTAAGTTTAAGATTTACAAAGAAAAGAGGAATTATCCTTTCTGAAGAAAAAATGGTATTAAACCCACATCTTTTCTCTAAATTTTTTTCTTACAAAGATGTAAGAGAATGCCATTTTTTTTCTAGACGAAGAAGTACTAACGTTAATCCCATTTCACATAAAATAAGTATGAAAATCAACTTGGATATCAAATAACTTAATTAACTTGGTAAGATAAAATCTATATTGAAAAACATAAGTTTTGTCCCTTTTAAATCAATCACGTAACTTGACGATCAAATTGTTTACTCATTTTTTTTGATCAACTTAACCTAAGATTTATATTTCATACTAAAAAGTTTATAATAACAAGAGCAGCTCCCAATATATATAGGGTAAATTTAGAAAAATTAACAACTTTTCTGGTGATGTTATGTACATCCTTACTATAGACTCAGTTAATATATGTAAAAACGATGCATGTACCTCGTAACAGTAACTTACATCTATTTAAGATATTTCGGATTCTCCAATGAGTAATATTTTAATCTGTAACAACTTTAATAACATTTTTAGCATCTCATTGAATCAAAGCTCTCATTATTGAATTATAATGCGACAAAGCTTGCTAGAGATGCGGGGGAGGCGTGGGCACCGCCTAGTCGTCCCTTTGTCGAACTGGAAGCTACTCATCACTAATGTGATGACCCTCATCGGAGACATGCCGTTGGCGTCAGACTATAGGAGTGCACATGCTGTACGACCCTGGACTTGGGCCAACAACGTGACCAGTTTGATAGGCTGCGGCTTGGGCTGGCATAGGTTGGAGGAACCCTTGGAGATGGGCATTAGAGATGGGCCGCTACGATGGGCCTTTATTAGGCCCGGTGAATTTTCCCCTGCTCACCAACTAACGAGCTTGCGGTTGACTCCAAATCCACTGTCAAGATTGGAGGTAATTTGTTAGTCAAATATCTCTCTTTTTGTGGAAATGCGGACACTCTCATTTTAGCTCAAATTTGTCACTTTCGGATATTTAATTGAGGTGCCTGTGGAGGAAGGGTCACCTAGAATTTGTGGTGGAAGTAGAGTGCATTTATCTGATATTGTCCGATCTTCATTTCATGACCATGGTTGTTATGTTCAACTGATGCGGAGCGAAACTCGTGGCATCAGATAACGAATTCAATTGAAGTGTCGTTCGATTATATTTTCGACATGAACGACGATCAGAATTGCAATTGTTTTTTTATTTTGATTATGTATTATATCTTTATTTGAGTCGACTCTCATAATTTTAAGTTGTACGATTAAATCTCTAATTTTTATAATTTGTTGGGGTCATTTTTAACTAATGTTAGATATTTTATTTTTTCTTATGTTTTTTTAGATTTTTACATTATTTATGGAGTGTAGACTTATTTTGATCTAAGAGTGCGTTTGGAAATAATGTTGGAGAGAGATTTTTTCCTCTCCAATCATTGGAATCCTTCCCTTTTTAAAAGTCTTACCAAATGAAATAATGTCCCATCAAATTTTTTTTGGGTGAATTTCGAGGTGTATAGAGATATAGAGAGAAAAGGAGGAGGAGTGGAAAATCTCTTAAAACTACCTCAAGATAGATTTTTCTCTCTCTAATAGATTTTTAAAATGTCTCCTCCCCAAGATCTATACCAAACTCGCCCTAAGAGTGTTAAGTTAGGATTATGATTAACTTAACTACTATAAAATATCAGTGCAACTTTATTTTGGTCCAATAGAATCAAGTTCGGATTAAGATTAGTCTAATCACGGTAAATGTCATGTTTTTCTCGTTTAATTAATGAAGGATTTTAGTTAAGATTTGGTGAACAATTTCCACGTGAGAAGGGATAATAGAGTCTCGAGGGGAGACATCCCAAAGTGGTCCACATCAGAGGGCCCCACCTCGATCCCAAGCGACGCCTCTGACACCCCAGCCGTCGACTTCCTGTTCACCTCCTTCTTCCCGGCGGCAAAAGCACAGTCGCAGCGCCCTTCCGTGCAACTGCCCGGACACTGCCGTCCTTCCACCCTCGCCGTCGCCGGCAGCCTCTGCCGCCCCCGCTTCTGCGTTCCCTGCGAACAGAGCCCCGGCCATCGCCCCCGTCGTCTCCCTCCTCCTGCATCTCTCCCGTCGCGAACGCCGGTCGCCTTCCTGCGCGGCCAGCCGCCGCCGTCCGGCCAGTCAGCTCCAGCAGCGCCGTTTTCCAGCTTCTGTCAGCCTCCGCGTCCAGCTGTGACCGCCTTAACACCCATCCGCCGCCAACAGCAACGGCTGTGCCGTTGCTCCCTTCCGCCGACAGCAGTGGCTGCCCGCCCCTGGTTGAGTTTCCTGCATCCACAGCTCCAAAAAAAGGGGTCCGTCAGATCGCAAGAAAGAGGCCCGCCCAAACAGATTTACGGTATTCGTGCCGCATCACCAACCAGTCAAAGAGAGATCTTCTTTCTATTGAATTTCTCTCCCCCAATTTTTATGTGCTTTCAAATGCAAAACCAGGAACCCCTTGGCACAAAGTGAACCAGTAAGCTGCTATACTGCTTTATTATAGAAGCTTTCTCATATGTGATGGAAGTTTCGATTAGAAAAGGGTGCTTATTTCTGGTTATAGCTTCAACCACAAATTGCTTCTTTTGATATTTAATGTTAGCTTAACTCTTCTCATATTCGTTAAAGTTTTGATTGACCAGTCTGTTGCATCTTTTCATGATGCTTCACAGCAGTCATTCTTAGAGAATTCTCTTTCCGTGAGATCTTCACTACCCAGATATTTCTCCTGGCTTTGAAATTAATTGACATCTGTTATTGTGTCTATACATGCATCATGTTTTCAAATAAAAACATGTATTCTGGCTTAGTAAAAACATATTTTTATACATACATCATGCTTTGTCCGAGTTCATGTTTCTGTTTTTTTCTGTTCTTACGAATGTGTTCTACATGTAAGTTTATCCCAAGGAATAACTATCAACTATGCCACTTGTTCTAAGAAACCTAGCATTTGAAGAGTAAGAAAGTTAGTACTTCTGGCTTTCTATCTGTCATTTCCTCAGTCCTTATTATGGTGTTGCTTATGTGAATCAGAATTTAATATACTCCCATGAATCCTAAAGTCACGATCATTGCCTATCAGGCTTGTACAATTTTTTTGATGTAGTTGTTTGGAAAATTTGCTCATCCAACCCTTTTGTTTTCTCCACAGGACTCCGGTGTTCCACATTGCTACTGGGCATAAAGTTATACGTTATGGTTCATTGCTGAAAAGGATCGCCAGGAATTTCATTCACCTATGGGGATAGTGTTTATTCTGAAAGTAATCTTGGAGATCCAGATGCTGTGGATTTTGTTCATGACATGATCCAACGATCAGAAGCAAAGAAAAAAAAAATTGGTTCATGTATTTGTCCTCGAAATGCACAAGGACTGTCAGAACATGCACCAACTATTGGTCTCTGATCGAAGTGCTGTCGGAGATGAACTTGGCTTTGAGATACAACACATGAAAGAATAGGTAGCATAATGAAGTTTCAACTTCGTTAGTCCAGCATGTTTATTGGATGAAAAACAAAACATACCGCATGCTAAGGTCAGTGCAAACCTTTCCAAGAATAAAGTGGACATGCTCTGTAGAAATTTCCGGAAATTTCCATTCTGTACCAGAATGCAACATAACTTCAACGCTTTTTAGTGATTCTACATGTCTAACATTACTACTACGATCTCTTTCATGGAGTTTTATGTAGCAGCATGTAAAACTGGGTTCTTCATCGACACCACATGCCAAGAATCTAGATTTTGTGCAGAGTGTCTGAATTCCTCTCAAGCAATTGTGTGCAAGGAGTGTCTGAATTCATCTCCTCCAGCACCGGCGACAGCTTCTGCCTGAACCTTGACGTTCATGGTGGAACCCCTCCCATGGCGACTGTTCTCCGGCCTTCTGAGGGGCTGTGTTCCCCTCTCGGCAACTGGCCCCGGGAAGCAACTGCATGCCCACGTCCTCATCAGGGGCCTCCTGCCGCACCTCACCCTCCAGACCGACCTTCTGCTGATGTACTCCAGATGTGGGGACCTCGCCAACGCCTGCCGCATGTTTGATGATATGCCCCAGAAGAACATGCACTCCTGGAATATCCTCATCTCGTCATATGTCCACAGTTCACTCCATTGTGATGCTCTAAGACTTCTTCCTTTGCTGTTGGAGTCTGGTTCTCGCCCAGACCACTTCACGTTTCCGCCTCTCTTCAAGGCGTGTGCGGGGATGGGCCAGTTGCACATGGGTGGGTCGCTCACAGCTGGGTTGTCATGCTGGGACTTGAAAACCATGTCATCGTGGGGAGTTCAATCATGGATATGTATGCAAAGTGTGGGAACGTAAACTATGCACAGCGGTTCTTCGTCACAATGCCCAACAAGGATGTTATTGCTTGGAATTCGATGATTTCGGGGCTTTCAAGGGCTGAGATGTTTTCTGAAGCATTGAGACTTTTCCGGATGACGCAATGGGAAGGAATGGAGGTGGATCTGATGGTTGTTCCTAGTGTGCTGAGTGCGTGTGGGCATACAGGGGACTTGCGGAGGGGGAAAGAAGTCCATGGGAAGTTAATAAGGAGTTTGGTGTTTGATTCTGACACTGTGGTAGGGAATTCATTGATTGACATGTATGCGAAGTGTGGATGCCTAGATGATTCGCGTAGGGTGCTCTCAGGAATGCTTGATCCAAATCTGGTTACTTGGACCACCTTGATATCTTGTTGTGGTGTACATGGGAAGGGTGAGGAGGCTCTGGCCCTCTATGAGGAGATGATTACTAGAGGGTTGAAGCCCAATCCAATCACCTTCACCACAATCCTTTCCAGCTGTAGTCACGCAGGCCTTGTCTCCCAGGGTCAGAGGATCTTTAAGTCCATGAGCAGTGTTCTTGGGGTTGAACCTGGTGCAGAGCACTATGCCTGCATGGTGGACCTTCTTGGCCGCCATGGGAACCTCAAGGAAGCACTTGACCTTATCAAGAAAATGCCAGTGGAGCCAACAGCAAGTGTCTGGGGAGCCCTCCTTGGTGCTTGTGCAGTCCACAAGGATGTGGAAGTTGCGGAAATTGCTGCCGCAAAACTTTTTGAGTTGGAACCTGAGAATCCTAGCAATTATATTGCACTTCAGGGAATCTACGATGCCCTTGACACCAGCGAATGTATGCCAAAGATGAGAGCAAGGGTGAGAGAATTGGGATTGATCAAATCTCCTGGGCAAAGTTGGATAATGGTCAAAGGTAGAGTGCATACTTTCTACCAAGGCAGTGCTCTTCCACTAGCACAAAGGTCTGTGAGATAGATATTAGGCAAGGGGGAATTTACGGGAGGAATGAGATGATGACGTTCCCAACTAATGAGCTTGAGGCTGGCCCCAGGCCCATTATGAAGACTGGAGGTAATTCTCTCTCTCTCTCTCTCTGAGATGTTAAGCAAGGGGGAATTTGCGGGAGGAATGAGATGATGGCTTTCCTAACTAACCCAGGCCCACTGTGAACACTGGAGGTAATTTGCTGGTCAAATTCTTCTATCTCTGGATATGCAGACACTATCTTTTAGCTCAAATTTGTCATTTTCTGATATTCAGTTGTGGTGGCAGTAGAGCAAGGGTCCTCTGGAATTTGTGGCGGAAGTACGTGCATTTACCTGATATTGCCTGATCTTCATTTCACAACCATGGTTGTTCTGTCCAACCAGCAAAGAGAGGTCCTCTTTCTATTGAATTTCTCTCCCCTGATCTTTATGTGCTTTCAAATGCAAAACCAGGCACCCCTTGGCACAAGGTGAACCAGTCAGCTGCTATACTGCTTTATTATAGAAACTTTCTCATATGTGATGGAAGTTTCGATTAGAAACGGGTGCTTATTTCTGATTATAGCTTCAACCACAAATTGCCTCTTTTGATATTTAATGTTACCTAAACTCTTCTCATATTCCTTAAAGTTTTAATTGACCAGTCTATTGCATCTTTTCATGATGCTTCACAGCAGTCATTCTTAGATAATTCTCTTCCCGTGAGATCTTCACTACCCAGGTATTTCTTTTGGCTTTGAAATTAATGGGCATCTGTTATTGTGTTTATACATGCATCATGCTTTCAAACAAAAACATGTATTCTGGCTAAGTAAAAACATGTTGTTGAACATACATCATGCTTTGTCCGAGTTCATGTTTCTTTTTTTTTCTGTTCTTACGAATGTGTTCTACATGTAAAGTTTATCCCAAGAAATAACTATCAACTGTTCCACTTGTTCTAAGAAACCTAGCTCTTGAAGAGTAAGAAAATTAGTACTTCTGGCTTTCAGTCATTTCTTCTGTCCTTATCATGGGGTTGCTTTTGTGAATCAGAATTTAATCTACTCCCATGAATCCTAAAGTCACGATCATTGCCCATCAGGCTTGTTCATTTTGTTTGATCTAGTTGGTTGGAAAATTTGCTCATCCAACCCTTTTGTTCTCTCCACAGGACTCTGGTGTTCCGCATTGCTACCGGGCATAAAGTCATATGCTATGGTTCATTGATGAAAAGGATCGCCAGGAATTTCGTTCACCTATGGGGATAGTGTTTATTCTGAAAGTAATCTTGGAGATCCAGATGCTGAGGATGATGTTAATGAATCAGAAGCAAAGTATAAAAATTGGCTCATGCATTTGTCCTCGAAATGCACAAGGACTATGTTAGAACATGCACCAACGACTGGTCTCTGATTGAAGTGCTATCGGAGATGAACTTGGCTTTGAGATGCAACACATGAAAGAATAGGAGCATAATGAAGTTTCAACTTCATTAGTCCAGCATGTTTATTGGATGAAAAAACAAAGGATACCACGCTAAGATCAGTGTAAACCTTTCCAAGAACAACCTGGACATTCTCGGTAGAAACTTCCATTCTGTACTAGAATGCAACATAACTTAAATGCTTTTTAATGATTTTACATGTCTAAGATTACTAACAACGATCTCTTTCATGGAGTTTTATGTAGCGGCATGCAAAACTGGGCTCTTCCTCAACACCACATGCCAAGAATCCAGATTTGGTGCAGAGTCTGAATCCCTCTCGAGCAATGTGTGCAAGGAGTGGTGTTTACCTCCATCCTCTGTGTCCCTCTAGATGGATCCACTGTTCTTAGAGATTGAATGCTAGTCCCTTGGCTGAGACAGGTACAGATTTGCTTATGCAAACTTTACATTGTTCGCGAATGTTGAACCATGTGCCTTAACTTAGAATGTTGACATGGATTATATCCTTGTGCCATTCCATGAGAGGATATAAAAAATGGTATCGTAATACCTTGCGCATAAGGATGACTTATCTCCTAATCTCATTTGAACAACTTACCTCCATGACATGATTTACCTACAGGTGCGTCCCCATTTCAATAGGGAAAAGCAAAAATGTTGTTTATTTTTGGGGCTATCAGCAACGTGGGCAGTAGAGCTGTCAATGGGTCAGGTCGGACTCAGCCTGACTTTGGCCCGATTAAGACCCATATTAAATTGTTTAGGCCTGGCCTAGCTCGCATTTAGTCATGGCCCAGCCCAGCCTGGCTCACATCCAACTATGACCTGAAATGGCACGACTTGTGAAAATTATTCTATTTTATATTTTTTATCTTATTCGGTTGTCAACGGGACTTGATAGGCCAAACTCATCTAAAACCAATGGGCCAAGTAGGACCAAGTCTATCCAAATCCTGATTAAGTCCCGCATTATAACAAACATGTAGGGTCATTGAGGAGGGGAAAGTTCACCGGCCCAGCAAGATCCACTTGGGTGGCCCACCTTTGAGGCTCAGCTCTCCAAGTTCACTTCCAGCAGTTCCAATCCAGCATGCAATTGGTTGCATCCTGTCATGACGTAGGTCTAGGTCTAGAAGTCGTACTCGCACGCACTTCCACCCTCCAGCAACTACGACGCACGTCTCTTGCGAGTTTCGTCGCATTAATGGCGGAAGGCGCTCGGGTCCAACGAAAGGGGAAGGGAAGATGTCGCCCACTCCGCTTCCCCTGACAATGTAGTTCACATGTCTCTGGCGAGTTATGTCGCATTAATGCCGGAGTTATCTCTTCTGATAAAAGAACGATGGGTCAGTGTTCACGCCTCTCTGTCTTGTCAAGCGGGATGACTCATGTCTCCGTCAGTCACGACAACTCAATGAAGGCGAAAGTCAAACCCCACGATGAAGATATAAATAGAACTCTGGCATGACGACCAAGGAGGTACTCAATTTCAACCCCTTGAGTTCTCTCTCTCACTTTGTTTCCTCACCCTCTCTCCTCTTGAGTGCTTGTCATTGTCTCGTCAGTTGACTGACTTGACCGTCAGACGGTTATCCCCTAAGATATCTCCTGGGACTCTTTTTGACCCTTGTTCGTGTCTCTGAGGATACCTCTCCGACATCATCTCCCTCTTCCCTCATCAAACAAATCTTTTGGGGGGTGTAGTTCGTAATCAGAGTGACGAATCTCGACTGCTACCGTCGTCATTGGGATGTGCTAGCCCACGGGCTTTTGAGCTGGAATAGTCAAATGCTAGGTCATGGGTTGGCGTTTTGTTGTGTGAGCCCAAAATGTCAGCCCATGACTTGGCCTCTGGCCAACTTGGGCCAAAAGTCTGTTAATCAAGTTCAAAGTCGTCTTCACTCTCTACTCTACCTCTCCACTTGAGGTGGCAATCGGTCGGGTTAGGTTGGGTCATGAGTGAAGTCTAATAAATTTTTTTCACTCCAACCCGACCCAACCAGGTTTCGAGTTAAAAAATCAGGACCCACACTCGACTTGGGTCGAGGAGGGTCAAGTTGGGTCAAGACACGTTAGGGTCAAAATTTCTACTCAAATAAGTTGAGATGGGTTTAGATCAAATTTGATGACCCTAACTCAATCCGAACTCGAAAGAAGGTGCAAGTTAAAATGACTCGACTCGAAAGTGACCCGGTCATCAAAAGATATGACCCTAACACACTTTTTTAAGGGTCAAATTAGGTTTTGCCAAGTCTAATCGCCACTCGCCGGCAATTTCTTCATCTCTTAAACACTCTCCTTCTCCCCCTCTAAACAAGTTGGGCCAGGCCCACCCAGACTTACAAGAAAGCTTAGGTTGACACAATCGAGCTCAAAGTCCATCAAACCCAAGTTTGAACCGGAGTAGACCCAAATTATTTTACGAAATCTGAAATAATTTATTGCTTTTGAATATTTGAACTTTGGTCTCAAATTCAAATAGTTTATCAAATTTAATAAAATCAAGATATGTAAATATAATAAAAACTTATATCTCATTAATCGCGCCGACTTGAAAGGAAAACAAATTGAAATCACTCAAATTTAAACTCCACTTATTTAACCAAAAGAATCTCAACTCAGTACTCGGGCTCATTCAAAGTCGAGCAAAAGTTCAAGTCGAATCGGCTCGTTACAAGTGCACATGTAATTGGGTTCCTTCTAGTGAAGATCTACATGGTTATTGCAAAGTAGTGAGTGAAGATCTACAAAATAGAGCACCAGCTGCACCACACAGAGGCCAAGAATAAGTATGCCGGGTGAGTCTGACTCGGTGGGCATTGCTTTGGACTTCTGTACAAATTCACCAATGTTATAAATTAAATTACATGTTTGTTACTAAGAAAAATATATTTATAATAGTGCACATCGGGGTTAATCTTCAACTCGGGTGTGCATAATGCAAATTTTTTTTTGTCACCAAGTCACCATTGTTTGTCGTAAAAACACACTTCTATTGGACATTCAACAAAAATCTAAAATAGAAAATCATATCAGGTGAATATTATTGGGTCTAATTGTTCAAAAATAATTTTTTTATTTTAATTTTTTTTGAGATGTTGGATCGAAGTGTGTCTTGTACGTTAAGGTAAGGTTGATTGAACTTTACGTTACAAAAAAAATTAAAAAATAATTTGTTTAGTGCACATCTCATATTTGCAATTACATCCGAGTGTACGTTAAACATTACTCGTTTATAAATGAGTCTAGTCAAATAGTTGATGCTCAGTATTCATTCGGATGTATATGGAATATTTCTTTTGGGGACTCGGGATATCTTGATGCTTAATTCCTTTTTTATTTTTTTACTTGTTTAATTTTTTATTGAGAGCAAAAAAAATAATGTTCAATTAAGTATGAAATAGCCATCTAAAGTGAGTTAAATAATTAATGGCGACAAACATGGTAACCCTATATATTATCATATGAAACATATTTTTTGCAGGTTTAGATGACTGACTCCGTTTAGTTGTAAAGTGTTAATATATTTTTAAGGTTACTCTGTCATAGATAAGCTATTTTTTAAATATAAACGGTTCGTGGAACAAAATTTGAAAAAAATGTTGCTCTTATATTTTAGTTCATGTATATCTCATTAAAAATAGATATTTTTACAAGAAAATTATTCTTGGAAGTGAATTTGTAATAAAATTATTCTTGAAAATATATTAAGAGTCGGATCACTGCGTTAATTTAAATTGTGTATAAATGTCATTTAAATATGATTTTTTATATAAAATTTTACAAAAAAGAATGACATGTCTATGATATTTTTACATAAATCAGATTTACACAATGATATATCTATTAATGTATTTTTAAAAATATTTTTTATAAATTCTAATTTAGTAATAGTTTTCATGAAACAACTTTTTAAAATAAGAATGATATATGAAATATTATTTGCTTGATAATATCTATATTTTTAATTAGTATTTTTTGCATGAAAATTATTGTTAGAGGTTAATTTGTACAAAAATTATTTCTAGAAATACATTAGCAGGTATATCACTGTGTAAATTTAAATTGTGTAAAAATGTCAAATTTATTTGTATGCATATCACTTATTTTTATCAAAAAATTGTAAAAAAATCACGTTTAAATGATATTTATGTACTATTTGAATTAACCCAGTGATATATCTGTTAATATATTTCTATGAATATTTTTTATGTAAATTCACCTCTAACAATGATTTTTATGTAAAAATCTTTTTTAATTATATACATGATTTTTAAAGAAATGATATACATCTATTACCTGAATTTTAATAAAATTTATATCGAATCTCTCATAAAAATTGGCATTATAAAAATGGAAGTTTGAGAGTGGGCGGTTGCATTCAAAAGTATATCGTGCCAACGGTTCATGTCTGGTCCGACACGCTGTGCACCACAGCAGCGCGCTGCAGCTGGTGGAACTTCGCAGACTCCCACGACAAAGGTGGAGATCTTTGTCGTCATCGTCGGAGGCCACCAACTCCCCGAAATGCAGCATGCCGAAATCCTCACTGATGTGTACATGAATCAAAGCTTCTATGCGGAGAAGGATAGGCTGGATAGCTGACTTGCTGTTTCCCCCCAAAAGATATCATACGATGACGTCCTACCGTTCCACTCGCCCTGCGGAACGTTAGAAGGGGAAAAGATGCTACTAACCGGAGCAATACTTGTTGCATAACCTTTGAAGGGATTTAAGTCAAGCTTAACAAGCTTATAACCCACTGAGAAATATTTAAAACTCTAAATTTCACGTAAGTACTATCCTTGATGTCATCAGTACTAAATTAATATTAAAAAATAAGTTAAAATTATAATTATGATTTGTTGACTTATATTGGATCGGTGTAAATTGATCGTATTAAGAAGGATCATCCTTTCCAACCAGTGGGCGCACCCCTGATCAACGTTTCTTGATCACCCTTCCGTTCGACGTTTCGCGTGCGGCGTGACCCCACTCTCAGTTTCGCGGGCGTCCTATTCTATTCCCGAGGAACACCAGACCGGTGCCTGCCCCACCTCCTCAGCTCTGTGGGCCATCCACTGGCGTGCTCACCAGGGGAGACTGCACAAACGGTAACCTGGACCAGGTGATCCCCTCCCCTCTATGCTCTATCTTCGTTGTCCCTTCTCTTCCCGTCAAAACCAGAAGAAAACTCGCGCGCTGCTCGACCCTCGTCTCTCTCCGTCCCCATCGTCGTCTTCTTCCTCCTACAACCCGTGGGCTTCTTCTCTCGGTTTCCCCTCTGGAGCTTCGTGATGCAGGGAGGGCAGTTGGCGGTGGAGGAGTCTGTCCACCTCGCGTCCATCCTCGCGCCTTCTAAGCCGGTGAAAATCTCTCCACTCCTCTCTCTCACTCCTTTTCACGTTTTGTTCAGCTTGCTTGTTGTTTTGCTGCTGCGATTTATTTCTTCATCTCTCTCTCTCTCACACACACACACAGAGTGTCGCTCTTTGCTCTTTTTTTGGTGTTGATCGGTAGTTTGGTGTTCTGAGGGAGACGAGAAGTTGCATTCCGTTGTCTCCGTTTTGTCTCGTCTTGTTTGCGATCATCTCTGTTTCGTTCTTTTTTAAGATTCTTTGACATACGAGTTGCGTTGACTTTGTTGGTCTCCGACGTCCACTTTCTTCCTGTGTTTTGTTTCCGGCAAATTTGGTTTGGCCTCCTTCTTGTGCTTTCGTGGATATCTCTGCGATTTTGTATAAATGTTGATTTTTTCTGTTTAATTGCATGCTGTTGGCTTGCTTTCGTGTTGCTGCTGAATTTGTTGTTCCGGTGGGGTAAGACATTTTTTTTTTGGTAACGAGTAACCTGGCGGAGTGGCAGAGCGAGGCGGAGCTGGACGAACTGGGTTCGAATACCAGAAGACGTCCGCTCTCAAACCCTTTTTGAATCATTGTTCGACCAGGAAACCCCGGCCACGCACTCCGAGAAGTTAACTTTCATTATCTTGATTTTTCCCCCTGTCCCCTTCTGTCGTGTTGTTTGAGATCCTCTGTGTTTCTTTTTCGTCTCTCCTAGTCTTCATAGGTTGCATTGATTTGTTGATCTCTGACGTGCAAAATTTTTCTTGCTTCCATTTCCGGCAAGTTGGGTTTGTTCTCCTTTCTGCTTTCCTTTTTTCTCTCGTGCCTTGGTGGATTGCTCTTAAAATTATACACATGGAAGAGCTCGTCTAGTCTCTGATTTCTTCGTGTCTGCTATTTCCTCTACTCTGGCTGGAGCTAAGACTGGATCTGTTTCCCATTTTTCCAAGACGTTCTGAATTCTTCCGGTATATCTTTACTTTGGCTTCTAAAGTTGGTATAAGTTTGTTTAATGCATGGCTCTTGTTTCCATAACGCACACGAGAAGCATTTTGTGCAATGTTTGCAGCTTTGGTTGAGCGGCCATCTTGATCATGTGCTAGTGTGACCTTTCATTTTATTTGCAAATGAGGACGCTTTAAGTTCATCTGAAAAGATAGTTTGTTTGACTGAGTGGCTTTTGCAGGATGTTCTCAAGTTATCTGAAGTAGAGCTGTTGATACTTTCTTTGTTATAGCTTTATCTTTATTTCTGGCGAGAAGTATTTTGGTTTTCCAATTCTTGAAAGGTTGATGTACTTTCATCGTGTAAGCAAGAATTACTACTAATGGTCCATGAAATGCAGAACTTTTTCCAATCATTGACCAAAATTGTTGGAACCCTTGGACCAAAGTCACGTTCCATTGAAGTTATTGAGGCATGTTTAGCAGCAGGAATGTCAGGTACTTTTTTTCGACCTCTAAAATATTTCAGTTTTGAAGTACTTGCATTTCAGTTACAAGGCTATGACTCCTTTACCTATGGCAGTTGCAAGATTTGATTTCTCCTGGTCAGATGTCGAGTATCACCAGGAGACACTTGATAATTTGAGGAAGGCGATGAAGAATGTTAAAAAGCTATGCGCAGTAAGTTGTGAACGGCTTCTTTTTTTTCATGGATTTACCTCTGCTCCTTCTTTCTGTTGTTGTGTGTCTTATTTTTTGGCGATTGATCCCTTGTCTATATAATTTAATTCATTGGAGCTTTTCTAAGACCAAAAACACTAAAGAAGCCAAGTAAATTATCTATGATTTTTCTATCATATGATTGCCATGGAAAGAGTAAAGATCTGGTTTCCATAGTTTTAGTTATTTGAATCATAAATATTTTATTTGTCAGGCTAATTTATTGTTCTCCTTTCTAATTAAATATTTATATTTGTGTTGGGCATTAGAAATCTTTTGGGTTACATATAAGCATCTTCTTGAACATTGGGCATGCAAGTTTACTGCTTTAAATCTGAGGATGAGAATATAATTCTATGTCCTTATTCTGAGTGCTAAGCATGGAATTTAGCAATTGGAATAATAAAAAGATAATTGGATACCACAATGCCATTCTGACAAACAGTTTGTCTTCCTTATAAAGGAGGGGCATGGAAGATACCTGTAGCAATTTATGTGCTCGGGGCCAAGAGCCTAAGTCCAGTCTGCACCAATTTCAGCAAGAAATAGGAGCAGCAACACTCTCCTCTATCTCAGCTGTAGCAGCACCAGCGAATGTCCACAGCAGCAGCTACAGGGGGCGTTAAGGCAATCTCTATGGTAAGCTTTGTGCCAGCCAAAACAATAGAAGTCAAGCCCCTATGCCTGAGAAAAGGACAGCAGAGAAGGGAGAGAGGGCCACCAGGAATTTTGACTAGGGAGAAAGCAATAATCTCCGAGGTCAGAGCCAACAGGGGGCCGACCTGTTGAGTGTCGTGCCACCATCGGGCCTCCTACCCCAAATGCTCCTGTTGGAGGTAGGAGGGTGCGGTGGCAAAGATGGAGCGGTGGCCTAAGCTATCCCCCCAGGCTAGCGGATCTAGGTGAAGGAGACCGGCCCAGGCGGGGCCGACCAGGGGGAGGAGAGGAGATGTCTCTAGAAGGTGAGGAAGTGATCCCGAAAACACCGGAAGTAGATTGGTGGGGGGAGGCTACTTGGGCTTGTCTGATAAGGGGACCCTGGGGAGGGAGGAGGTGAAGGAAATGGTGGGAGTAGTAGAAAAATTGACGGGTGATCAGCTAAGGGAGTTGGTGGACAAAGTGGGTATCTCTTTTGTAGGGATGGAGGAGGATTTGGAAGGGGGGTTCGGTGGTGTAAGAGTATTGTGAAGGCACAACAAAAGGAGGACAGGGAGAGCGAGGGGGAAGGGAGGAGGGAGACATCCCCATTGTCTTTATGAGGATCATCTCGTGGAATGTGAGGGGAATTGGGGGGAGAGGGGGAGAAGAGAAGGGTGGTGAAGGAATTGGTTAGGAGAGATATAAGATTGACATTTTGTTTATTCAAGAATTCAAATGTGCGGGGGATGGGGAGTCCATCATGAGGGTGATCAGTGGAGCAAGACTAACTAAGGGGGTGGTTTCTCAGGCGAAGGGGAGGTCCGAGGGGTCATGATCTTTTAGAATCAGTATGAAGTAGAAGAGGTGGAGCTAAACAGGCAGGTCAGCAGGTGGGCTATCTCCCTTCATTTCCGGAAGGTAATGGATGGCTTCTTGTGGGACTTCACGGGGGGTGTATGGTCTTCAAAGCAGGGAGGAGAAGTGGCCATTGTGGGAAGACTTGGCACGGCATCATCATACCTATGGCTAGTCATGGTGTGTAGGCGGGGACTTCAATGCAGTGGCAGCACCTTGGGAGAGGATGGGGGACTCACACAAGTGAGATAGATGACTTCACTGAATTTGTTGAGGAAGTAGCAGTGTAGCACTAGTCAACATCGGCATGACAAATGGACAATACACCTGGTCCAACCTATGAGGTAACCGCTTATGCTCTAAACTGGATAGATATATGATATATGTTGATTAGAATGATCACTATCTTCGTGTGTAGGTGATGTCTTTGACGAGATCAGTATCGGACCACAAACCTCTTCTTCTGTTGGTCATATAAGAGAAGCAACAAGTTCAGATTAGAGAAATTCTAGTTCAGGGAGGTAGGCTTTATGGAGACAGTGAGGACAACATGGAATGTACAGTGCATGGGTAGATCTGCTATAGTTACACTGGTTAGAAAGTTGAAGCATGTGGCACTGGTTCTCAGGACTTAGAGGGCAAAGAAACCCTTCCTGGTAGGGCAACTAAAGATAGAATACTCTAGCAAATTGAGGGCCTAGACTATTTGGAGGAGGCAGGTCTACTAAATGATTCAGATAGGAGGCTCATGGATACTTTGAGGGAGAGTTTGATGATATCCTTACAAAGGAAGAGATTTATTAGAGGCAAAGGTCGAGAGACAGATGCATTAAATAAGGAGACAAGAACACAACTTATTTCTAGCATATTGACTTAGGGAGAAGGAGAGTCAACACCATCACATGCATCCATGTGGTTGACCACTCTTTCTTCAGGGATGAGGATATCAGGGGATAGGCAAGGAACTTCTCTTCTAGATTGTTCATAGAGGATGAGTCCAATAGATCGAGGATGGCAGTTGACCTTCTTCTAGGTCTCACCTCTGATGATAGTGAAGCCCGCTTGCAGAGCTTCTTAGAGAAGGAGGTCCACCGGACAGTCTTTTGTCTTGCAGGGGATAAAGGTCTAGGACCTGATGGATTTTCGCTGGCTTTCTTCCTGAAGTGTTGGGACATTATTAAGGGGGACCTTTTGGCAGTAGTGTGGGAGTTTCGGGAGGGAAGGACTCATTTGGGTGGGCATCAATAAAACCCTCTTATTCCTTGTCCCTAAGAAACAAGGAGCACAATGTTTTTAGGACTTTAGGCATGAAGATTGGATAGAGTGATGGACAAGATGGTTAGCAGCTTCGAGGGAGCATTTATCCGGGGGAGGCACATTTAAGAAAACTTTCTAGTAGTTCATGAGTGTTTGTTCTCCATGAAAACTCTGAGGAAGAAATGGGTGGTCTTGAAGCTAGACTTTGAGAAGGTATATGAGAGGGTCAAGGTGCCAGACAAGATGGACTTTGGGGAGAGATGGATAGGCTAGGTCCGTGCATGCATTTCTTCATCTACTTTTGTTGTCTTGGTTAATGGGAAGCCGACCCTTCTCTTCCATAGTGGTAGGGGACTTCGTTAGGGAGACCCTATGTCGTCTTTCCTTTTTGTGCTGGTTGCTCATCTCTTGAGCAGGGTGTGGCTGAGAGCAGAGGGTACAAAGTTAATCAGGGGTTTCCAGGTTGGGAGAAGTGACCCATCTATTATACATTTACAATATGCATGTGACATTATTCTATTCTTTGTAGAGGACGAGCAACTTTATGTGGTGAGGTTATTGTTGGAACTGTTGGAAGAGGTTTGCGGGCTCAAGGTCAATTTTGAAAAGAGCTTACTGGTAGGGGTGAATGTGGAGGATAGGGCTCTTTACATGGCGACTTATATTTTGGGATGCTAGATAGGAGCCTTCCCTATCTCCTATATGGGGCTCCCGCTTGTAGACACGTCATTTCTGACGTTACGGTGAGTAAATCTTATATTATACTGTAATGCCCCAGAGTGACTTACACTTTCCATTTATTTGAGTGATTTTCGTAATTTTGGTTCAAAAGGAAAGAGTGAGAAAATTTAAAAAATAAATAAATAAACAAAAAAAACAAAATAAATATAAATCCCAAAAATGTATATGTATGTTTATATAAAAATAATATAATTAAAATTTTTTAATTTTATTTTTATGAACATAACATATATATGTATGTATATATTAAGTGGTTATTATATATAAATCAAATAAAAATCTATACATTAAAAAGTAAAAAGATATAATAACCATAAAAAAATAAACAAAAACATAAAAAGGTAAAAACAAAAACAAAACAAACAAAATAAAATAAAAAAATAAATAATAATAGAATAGTATATTTTTATCTTATCCCACGTCTATTTCTCTCTCCCTATTCTATTCCCTTCCCTCTTTCTCACGCAACCCATCTCACTGCTCACACTCCTCTCCCCCACGGCGCACACATACGCACACACTCCTCACTGCACTCACCCTCCACCCCACGGCACATCTCTCTTCCTCTCCACTTCCCCACCCCGGTCGAACTCTCTCACTCTCTCCCATTCCCGGTACCCACTCTCTCAACCCCACTCCCACCTGCAGAACCCAGCGCTCCACCTCTCCCTAACCGCCTTCCTCTCCTTACTGCGCACCCTGGTCACCTCCACGACAGACGCCAAGCCCACGCCCGCCACCGGCATCTTTCCCATATCCCTCCTCTCATCTCCACAGCCACGTCCACGTCCACGAGCTCCCTCCGCCCACTCCCATCTCACCTCGACCACCCCGTCGGCGGCCTCTCCCCTACGTCCACACCGCCACCATCGTGATCCAACTCCACCACCTGTAGCACCGCTGTCGCCCTCACTTCCGTTGCTAATACCCCCGCACGCCACCGTCGACCCCATCGTCGTGAAGCCGCCGTCCGCGACAACGTCCCCTGTGCATGCAACACGTCCGACGTCGTCGCCCGGGCTCCCTCGCCGTCTCACTCCGCGCCGGCGCTCCCCACCAGCAGGCAACTCACGCCGCCGCGACGCTTTCGTCCACGCCCGTCACCACCACCTCCAACTGCCGCTGCTGCCGTCATCGTCGAGCTCACCCACGCCACCGCTTCACCGCCGACGCGAATGCAAGCCCCTCTGCAGCCACTCCCGCCACCACATCTCCCTCTCCGAGCGCCGCTGCCGCGTGAGCCCCCCTCTCCACCGACTGCACCGCCAGCGCCGCCCCGTCGCCGTCCCCGACTGCCACCGGCTACCGTCTGAGCACCCCCACGCCCATCCGAGGATCCCCACGCTGCCGCAGGCTGTCGTCCGAGCATCTCCACGCCGTCCGTCGACCTCTCTCCGCCAACGCTCAGAACCGCCGCGACCGCTCTCCCTCTCCACGTCACCCCACGCCACCGTTGCTGCCGTCGTCGACTCCACACCCGCCGGACGCCCGCCGCCGAGCAACCCTCCTCACCCGCGACCGTCGTCGTCGCCACCGGCCGTCCACCGCCGGCCACCTTCTTTTTCCCTCCCATCTCTCTCTGCTTCTCTCTCCCCCTCTCACATCTCTCTCTCTTTCTCTCTCCCTCTCTCCCCTTCGAACTCTGTCTCCCACTTCTCTCTCTCTCGTCTCTCTCTCAATCTCTTTCACCCTCTCTCATCCTTCTTTTTTATTTTTTATTTCTCCCCCCTCTCTTCTACCCGATCTCTCTCTTCCCTCTCTTCTCTTCCCTCTCTCGATCCCTCTCTTTTTTTTATTTTTTATTTCTCCCCCCTCTCTGCTACCCGATCTCTCTCTTCCCTCTCTTCTCTCTCTCTCTCTCGATCCCTCTCTCATCCTTCTTTTTTTTATTTTTTATTTCTCCCCTCTCTCTTCTTTCCCTCCCTCTCTCCCTGTCTCGATTTTACCCTCTCTCTTACCCTCTCTTCTTTCTCTCGATCCCTCTCTCATCTTCACTTCTTTTTTTATTTATTTCTCCCCCCTCTCCCTATCACGTTCTCTCTCTCTCTCTCTTTTTCTTATTTTTTATTTCTTCTCACCTCTTCCTCCACTCTCTCCCGTTTCTTTCCCTCTGTTTCTTCTCACCCGATCTCTCTCTCTCTCTCTCTCTCTCGATCCCTCTATCATCATCATCATCATCATCATCATCAGAGCCTTATCCCAATTAATTAGGGTCGGCTACATGAATCCTGTTCCGCCAAAGATTTCTATCAAGTGCAATATTCATATTTAAACTCAAGGAACTAATGTCCTTCCTAATAACATCGCACCATCTCATTTTAGGTCTTCCTCGAGCTCTTTTACTAGCATCCACTAAGATTTGGTCACATCTTTTAACCGGCGCTGAGTTAGGGCGACGAAACACATGTCCAAACCACCTGAGTCTATTTTCTCTCATTTTGCTATCAATTGGAGCTATCCTTAAGTCCTTACGGATGCGCTCATTCCTAATCTTGTCTTTCTTAGTCTTGCCACACATCCATCTCAACATCCTCATCTCTGCTACACACATTTTGTGGATGTGTTCCTTTCGTACTGCCCAACACTCGGTATCATATAACAAAGCAGGTCTCACAGCCGTTCTATAAAACCTCCCTTTGAGTTTCACAGGCATACGACGATCACAAAGGACACCTGATGCACTTCTCCATCTTAACCAGCCTGCCTTAATCCTATGCGTAACGTCATCATAAATCTCCCCATTCTCTTGTATGATAGACCCTAAATATCGAAAGCTACTACTCTTCGGAATGTTATGTCCATCAATTAGAACCATGTCTTCCTGAACCACTCTCCCATTACTAAAATTACAGTGCATAAACTCTGACTTACTCCTACTAATTTTAAAACCTTTAGACTCCAAGGCAAGTCTCCAACGCTCTAACTTAGCATTTAGAGCATCAATACTCTCATCAATTAAAACAATATCGTCTGCAAATAGCATACACTAAGGGATATCCTCGTGCAATTGTTTAGTTACTTCATCCATAACTAAGGCCAAGAGATACGGACTTAGTGCAGAACCTTGATGCAAACCTATAGAAACGGGAAATTCACTAGTCTCCCCAGCAATAGTTCGAACACTAGGAATAGCACCGCTGTACATATCTTTAATCAAATCAACATATCCTTGAGAGATTCCTTTCTTTCTTAATGTCCGCCAAATCAATTCTCTCGGTACTCGATCGTACGCCTTCTCTAAATCAAGAAAAATTATATACAAATATTTTGTCATCTCTCTATACTTCTCCATTAGCTGCCGTAGTAAGAAAATAGCTTCTGTAGTAGATCTATTTGGCATAAAACCAAACTGATTTTCCGATACAGTAGTCATACATCGGAGGCGTTTATTATTACATGCTATCACCTTTCTTTTTTATTATTATTTTTTATTCCCCCTCCCTCTCTCCCGTAAACTCTCTTCCCTCTGCTTCTCTCTCTTTCTCTCTCCCTCTCTTATATATATATAACATATAAATATATACTATATATATATATATATATCTTATATAGTTCGTATATATTCTCTACATATATATACATGCTATATATGTAAAACTAAAATAAAAAAAAATCTAAAAAAAGGGGGGGAAGAGTTGTCCCCTCCCTCTTCCTTTCTCTCTCCAACCCTCTCTCTTTCGATCTCTCCTTTATAGATATATTCTTGTATATGTACATATAGGTGTGTATGCGTGAGTGTTCTTGCAGGTGTGTGTGTGTAAGTGCGTGTATGCGTCTGTATGGAATGGAAAGAGATGCTCCGGTCCGATCTGTGTTGAAGTCTGTGAAATAAAGAAAGTTGAGTTACCGGACGTTCGAGCGCACGAGAAGATGTTCCACTTCACCGTGTACTCGCGCCGTCCTCGTCTTGGAGAAGCTCCCTCGAGCCCGTCATCGTCTCTCAATAAGCTTCCTCACTTCTTCGTCTTATTTTCGTTCTTATTTTGTTAGTTGCATTGCATTGCATGCGTTATCTCTCATCCCTATTCCATCTCTCTCCTTGAGAGACCCTCATTTGATCATTCATCATATCATCTGCCTACCTTTGTGTATGAAAGGGGTTTAAAACAACATCGACCAGGTGCGTATTCGTTCATGTCTTCATCATATTCATCACAAGGGATTGATGCTGCATTGTCGTTATCCTGATTTATTATTTCGTCTTCTTTTGCAAGGGGAACCATCAAAGGGAAATTATCTCCTTCGGCCAACCGAAGGAAGAGGAGGAGAGAACTCACGTGATTCCTCTGTTCGGAGATGAGAAGGGATCATTCCCTCCTATTTTGAGGTACCCAACCGCCCCCCCTCCATTTTACTCTATTTGTCTCTCTTTCTATTGTTATTTATTGTTAAGTCTCCACCCCCGTCCCTCTCTATTTTTGTCTAAAAAAGAGTCTTTCTCTCTCTCTCTCTATATATTTTGCTAGTGGTCTTTAATAATTTTAATTCTCTATACCTCACTCTCTTTCTCTATCTTTTACATCTCGATTTCTTTCATCATTTTCTCATGTCTCTTTAAAAGAAATAAAATAATAAAAATAATAAAGGCAACACAAACAAAAACCAAAAAAACAACAACAAAAGCTAAAACAAAGAAAAAAAGAAAGAATAACAAAATCAGGGTAACCGAAGGAAGCTCTCTTCGTCGGCCGGCCGACAGAAGAGGAAGAGAGGACCCGCACTACTCCCGCTCCGGCGGCGAACGCGATCAGAACACTTCCTGTGGGGTTCTCAGCCCCTGGCGATCACACTTCCCCTCCCCTTCTTTCTGTTTTTTCTTTTCTGTTCAAACCCCGTTGACGGAATTAGTTCCTCGCGGCGGTTTTATCTTCTGTCTTTTATTCGAACCCCGTTGACGGAACTGGTTCCTCGCGGTGGTTTTATCTTCTGTCTTTCATTCGAACCCCGTTGACGGAACTAGTTTCTCGCGGCGATTTTATCTTCTGTCTTTCATTCGAACCCCGTCGACGGAACTAGTTCCTCGCGGCGGTTTTATCTTCTGTCTTTCATTCGAACCCCGTCGACGGAACTAGTTCCTCGCGGTGGTTTTATCTTCTGCCTTTCATTCGAGCCCCGTTGACGGAACTAGTTCATCGCGGTGGTTTTATTTTCTCTTCTTCATTCCAACCCCGTTGACGGAACTAGTTTCTCGCGGAGGTTTTATTCTCTATCTTTCATTCCAACCTCGTTGACGGAACTAGTTCCTCGCGGTGGTTTTGTTTTCTGTTCTTCATTCCAACCCCGTTGACGGAACTAGTTCCTCGCGGAGGTTTTATTCTCTGTCTTTCATTCCAACCTCGTTGACGAAACTAGTTCCTCGCGGCGGTTTTATCTTCTGTCTTTCATTCGAACCCCGTTGACGGAACTAGTTCCTCGCGGCGGTTTTATCTTCTGTCTTTCATTCGAACCCCGTTGACGGAACTGGTTCGTCGCGGCGGTTTTATCTTCTGTCTTTCATCCGAACCCCGTTGACGGAACTGGTTCGTCGCGGCGGTTTTATCTTCTGTCTTTCATCCGAACCCCGTTGACGGAACTAGTTCCTCGCGGTGGTTTTATCTTATGTCTTTCATTCGAGCCCGTTGGATGGAACAAGTTCCTCGCGGAGGTTTCCTTTCATAATTTTCATTCTGTCATTCATTTCTATTATTTTTTATCTTAGCTATAAAAATCCCACAAAGACCAACGTGTGGTGGTTTGTTGAACGTGTATATATTTATTGTTATATATATTGCTATAAAAATCCCGCAAAGACCAATGTCTTGTGGTGGTTCGCTGTTTCTATGTTACTCTCCCATTAAGTGATATCTTGCTATAATTCTGGTTCATTTTGTTTGTATTATTGTTATTATTTCATGATGAGCCACATTCTGGTGTAATTTGGTATTCCTATTTTGATTGCCCCCCATTCCTAGAGTCCCAGCATATCCCATCCTAACATCCGGTATCTTTAAAGCTACTCCCGAAACAACAGGCTACGCCTGTTGAGGAGGAAGTTAGCTTGCGTGAGAAGACCTTTTGGATCTCGATCTCCGCCCCGTACCGGAAGGTGGGTAAGTCTAGATTTCTCGTGTTCCACTAGAACGCTTCCTTCAGGTCGTGTTTACCAATTCCTTTCTCATACTACCCTATAATTCATCCTCGTCCTATTTTCTCTCTCTCTCCTTGGTACGATCCCGACGTCCACATCTCTAGGCGATCACGGTGGGACTTCTTTTGTTTTATCTGGTTACCCAAATATTTTCGGCACCCACGTGTGTCCCTCCACTCGGCACCCCCGTGTGCCCCTCCTGATTGCGCCCGCGTGCGCTACATTCTTGCTCTCAGTAGCACTCTTGCCATTGGCACCCACGTGTGCCCCTCCACTCGGCACCCACGTGTGCCCCTCCTGATTGTGCCCGCGTGCGCTACGTTCGTGCTCCCAGTAGCACTCTTGCCATCGGCACCCACGTGTGCCCCTCCACTCGGCACCCACGTGTGCCCCTCCTGATTGCGCCCGCGTGCGCTATATTCGTGTTCCTGCTATCACTTTTGGCATTCCAGTTTCATCTCTCGTGCACTACGTGCATTACTCCACAGTCCCTTGTGAGATCTGAAGAGATTCGCGTCGTTACGGAAAAGGAGTGTTGTGATGTTTATTTAATTGCTCTTGTTGCATATATTTGTTGTCTGTTTACATATCTCTTGTTAAATTCAGCACTGTATTGCATACCATCCCCCTTTATTTTATTTTTATTTTTTATTTTTTTCTAAGGATCACCTTTTCTCGGTGAAGGAAGGACTCTCCGTCGAGAATTCCTCTCGACGGACTAGGATCTCCTCCATCGGGACCTCCGTAAGTCCCCGACATCGAAGGATTCCCTCTTCGTTCACTGGGCTGGTTGTACTACTGAAGTTCCCTGGAGATAGTCAACCCATTCGTGGTGAGTCGAGTGTCCTTAGATGACACGGCGGAAATCAATATTGCAACTAAGGTCCCTCCTGTGGTGTGATCATTAGGTTAGGAAAAAGAAAAAAAAAGGAAAAGAAAAAGAAAACAAAAAAGGGCGTAAAGCATCAACTTGTTTGTTAATCTTTGCTATTGGTTTGAGTGTGTATGTTATTGCGTTCCGGCAAAATCTCGCGTTCCGAAAAAGATCAAGAAATGTCCGGGAACGGTCAGAATCCGACCCTGAGTCATCAGGGGACACGTCCTTGCTGAGGACGCAGGTTCCTCCCGTGAGCCCTCATATGAGGTGCGAACCACCGTCGGGGAAGCATCCCCGCCGCAAGACATCTTCTCTCTGCTAGGTGTCCTCGCGAACACACAGCTCAATCCCGAGCAGGTTCGAGCCTTTCAGGCCATCCTAAAAGGGAAATATGTTGCTTCTACTCCCCAAAACCCAACACCAGTTGCTCTCCCTACTCAAGAGCCTGCACAGGCAATCCCTTCCTCCTTCCCTCTCGCGCAGACAAGTTTGCAACCTCCGTCTTTTCAATTACCTCCCTAGTCTCAAGTTCCACCAATTCCTCATACAACATTTCAGTCAGTTCCATTTACTGAGATACCACAACGTCCCTTTCATCCGGAATTCCCTTCTCAGGCTTCCGCAAGGCCTCAGTGGCCACCACAACCTGCTCCTTACGATGAGGTCACTCAAACTCTCCTTCATAGGCTGAACAAGATGGACGAACAATTCCGAGATTTCAAAAAGATTGTGGATGTCAAATCTGTGCCTGAGACGAACAGGATTGGATGTTAAAACGGAAGCCTGAGAAGGGAATTCCGGATGAAAGGGACGTTGTGGTATCTCAGTACATGGAACTGACTGAAATGTTGTATGAGGAATTGGTGGAACTTGAGACTGGGGAGGTAATTGGAAAGAGGGAGGTTGCAGACTTGTCTGCGCGAGAGGGAAGGAGGAAGGGATTGCCTGTGCAGGCTCTTGAGTAGGGAGAGCAACTGGTGTTGGGTTTTGGGGAGTAGAAGCAACAGATTTCCCTTTTAGGATGGCCTGAAAGGCTCGAACCTGCTCGGGATTGAGCTGTGTGTTCGCGATGACACCTATCTAAGAGGAGATGTCTTGCGGCGGGGATGCTTCCCCGACGGTGGTTCGCACCTCATATGAGGGCTCACGTGAGGAACCTGCGTCCTCAGCAGGGACATGTGTCCCCTGATGACTTGGGGTCGGATTCTGACCGTTCCCGGACATTTCTTGATCTTTTTCGGAACGCGAGATTTTGTCGGAACGCAATAACATACACACTCAAACCAATAGCAAAGATTAACAAACAAGTTGATGCTTTACGCTCTTTTTTTTGTTTTCTTTTTGTTTTCTTTTTTTTTTATTTTTCCTAACCTAATGTTCACACCACAGGGGGGACCTTAGTTGCAATATTGATTTCCGCCGTGTCATCTAAGGACACTCGACTCACCACGAATGGGTTGACTATCTCCAGGGAACTTCAGTGGTACAACCAGCCCAGTGAACGAAGAGGGAATCCTTCGATGTCGGGGACTTACGGAGGTCCCGATGGAGGAGATCCTAGTCCGCCGAGAGGAATTCCTGACGGAGAGTCCTTCCTTCACCGAGAAAAGGTGATCCTTAGAAAAAAATAAAAAATAAAAATAAAATAAAGGGGGATGGTATGCAATGCAGTGCTGAATTTAACAAGAGATATGTAAGCAGACAACAACTATATGCAACAAGAGCAATTAAACAAACATCACAACACTCCTTTTCCGTAACGACGCGAATCTCTTCAGATCTCACAAGGGATTGTGGAGTAATGCACGTAGTGCACGATAGATGAAACTGGAATGCCAAAAGTGATTGCAGGAACACGAATATAGCGCACGCAGGCGCAATCAGGAGGGGCACACGTGGGTGCCGATGGTAAGAGTACTACTGGGAGCACGAATGTAGCGCACGCGGGCACAATCAGGAGGGGCACACGTGGGTGTCGATGGCAAGAGTGTTACTGAGAGCATGGATGTAGCGCACGCGGGCGCAATCAGGAGGGGCACACGGGGGTGCCGAGTGAAGGGGCACACGTGGGTGCCGAAAATATTTGGGTAACCAGATAAAACAAAAGAAGTCCCACCGTGATCGTCAAGAGATGTGGACGTCGGGATCGTACCAAGGAGAGAGAGAGAAAATAGGACAAGGATGAATTATAGGGTAGTATGAGAAAGGAATTGGTAAACACGACCTGAAGGA